>OY796884.1:12880821-14080821 GCA_963680785.1 Diplosoma virens | reverse complement strand
TGTGAAAGAAAATCAAATAAATCATCAAAATGTGCTTGAAGCGAAGATATATTTAGATAAAGAAATAGATGACAGGAATCTTTTTTAATACTATTATTCAATCTAGTTAAGTCAAAATAGTCGCAGGGATTAACATTGGAACTAAGAGAGTTAGAAATAAAATCAGTTAAGTTTTGTTGGTTTAAGTCGATGGTGACTGCTTGACTATCAGAATCACAGCAATTAGTAGCAGCACACATAACGTCAGTCGCGCAAAAAACTCAGCAGTTGCCAGCTAACAGTGACCAGAGTGAGAGAACGACAAATACATTGATGTGAGGCAGACAATGTAATCAAGTTGCAATATTAACTAGCACAAAAAGAACTGGTTCGAGACTCAGGGAGGACGAGCATTAATTCAGATTTGCACAGTCGAATGTAAGATATTCATTAGGAAAGCGGGATTTATGATCTTACCGATACAAAAGCAGCTTATTTTCGAATAATTTAGTAAAAATGGTGATCTACAAGCTAAAATATTTGTTCAGTGAATGAGCGAGATAAATATCCAAATAAGTACATAGGCCTACGCTATAGTAATTATTATAGAAATTTATTAGCAACAGGTTACCGTTTATCTTAAACAAATGAAAATATATTATTAAAGAGCGGCTGTTTTGTACATAAACGAAACATAATTATATATAAGAATATTGTATATAAAATACGCAAAAATTCAATAGTGATAATCATTTTCTGCAGATACTTTAACGTTATTTATATGCAAGCAGTAGTGGCCATTTTCTGCTCTCCAGCTTGTTTTTGCCATTGCCATTTCGTCTAGCATAAGTGCGTAGACTATTTCTTGAGTTGACATTTCTACTGCCCATTTTATTGCCCTAAACGCAAGTTCCGTAATACCAGGTTCGGCTGGGACTGCTGTGCACCATATTCTGGCAGTACTTGAACGGAGAAGTGCGAGGTTAAACATTTTTTGGACACATAAGCTGTGCTTGAATAAAACTGTAAACTTAATGCGAAAGATTTTAACTTTTTAGAATACTTTCCTTTTTTGAACTTGTCGTTTTTTTTGTAAACAGAGTTAGGGGCAAACCCTCAAAATACTGTTTCAACATAGTTTTGCAATTTGAACGTATTAGATCTTTTCTTGTAAAAGTTGTAATCACATCTTTCAATGACTTTACACGAGTTTTTAATCGACAAGACGATTGCTGTTGTAACTTTAATTTTGTTTTTAAAGATTCCATCTGCACTTTCGCTTTATTAATTTTGGTCTGAATATTTGTGAACACCGTTGTATATGTATGGTCCTGCTTTATTGTGTCACTGAGTGATTGCAAACGAGATGATGTTGTTGATAGGTCTATGTCGATTGTCGGTCGGCAGCGTAATCGAGTGGTTAAAGCGCCGGGCTCGTGACCAACACGGTTCGGTTCAAAACTCGACCAACTCGCGCCATTCTGTTGTGTCCTTGGGAAAGACACTTTACGGCACTTTCCCCTGCTTGGTGGTCTTGACAAGCAGTTCTAAATTACAGTCATATCTTTATTAAATTACAAGTGGACGGCAATATTTCGGCATCTCCGGAAGCAGGTCGGGGTAATTGCCTACCCTATGCAAAGCGCCTCCGTCACTTTCCTGCGAGTCAGGAGGATAAATATCAAGATAAAGTTAAAAAAAGTCAAGTGTTGAGTTTCTTTTTGGAACTTTTTAAACATTTTTTGTCTACAAGCAATATTTTTTTTAATCATACATTTCTACTCACCGTAATTTATTTTTCAATAGATGTTTATTCAAGAATAAAAAATAACCAACCTTAATTAAATGTTTAGAAAACCTTTAAAGTTTATTTGAAATGCATCAGGTTTCAGACAAACAGTTTTACCACTGCGGTCAATCATATCTTCCTGAAAATGATCAGTGCAAAGTCAACTTGAATTGGTGGAACCCAGTTATCGTGACGAAGATTTTTTATCCATATGGATAATAGTTCAGTTTTTGTAGGAAATATAAAGTTTATGAAATAGCTCTACTCAAGCTACAATTTAGCGTGAAAGCTTTTTTGTATCGACTTATTTACAGAACACTTATTAATAGTAAAATTTTTTTAGTCAAATCATCCAAAATTGACCGAAAGCATAACTATCTTTAACTTTGAGCATAAAACAAGAGTGAAACTCGAATCTGGTGCTTCTCGTTTTCAAAGCAGCTTGATTTGTAATCAACTAAATCCTCATGTTAAACTATATAAAATAAAAATTCTTCCTCCGTTCGGCAAATTTTAAGAGAGTAAGTAGCCTACTTACTTAACCACTTGTCGGGTTAGTCTCGGTCAGGAGGTGCGCCATGTGCAGCAAACCCGAGAACTACTTATAGCTGCTTTGTGTCAAATTGTTGTCTGGCTTGTGTGATCTAGTGGTGTTTTCTCCTGCCTGGAAGACCACAGGTTGTCGGTTAGCATTCGCAGTGAGATAAGCATCACTGACGAGCTAGCGAAACTCGAGTCTGGTGTTTCTCGTTTTCAAAGCAGCTTGATTTGTATCTTTGACTTTGTGCGTGCTAACCTCCGCGTAATACATGTCACCTAGTGTAAGTATTTTAACAAGCAATTTACGGGAGAGAATTTGAATAAGGCAAGTAATAAATGTATCTATCAGCTTTTACTTCTTTAAATTTATTGCTTCTTACGTTGTAAATTTCAATTAACAACAAGTCCAAGCAAGTTAACGGAAAAAAATGTAATAAAATGGGAAAAAACAAATTTCATCGCGGAAGAACTCATACTTCCAGGTGTCATTGACTTAGTTTTGACAACAATTGGGAAATTAGCAACTCAAAACTTAAGCTGTTTTACTCCAACAAAACCATTTGTAGGCGACAACTATACGATTGCGGAAGATACTATTGCGCAGATGGTAGCAAAAATTTGTAGGCTATATATGAACTCAGCTTAGATTTTAATGATGATCATACATTTATTTTATTAAACTTCCTGTCTTCGGTTTTTAAATGACGGCCGATTGCACGGGCACCTGGCAAAGAACTTTCATTTTACCCAATTTAAAACGATTCAAATCAATAAGCAAAAGTAACTAAGATTTAGTGAGAAGATCCTTTTTGTCTTCACTATTTTTTTAGGCTTAAATAGATCCATGTCACCAAGATTTTTAATCTGCAGACCTTTTTCGACTACGAAAAAATAAAGTTCTGCACAATTTGTGAGACATTTGGTTACAGCAATTGTTTTTGCCCCATCTTACTTTAAAAAAGATAGTGTAGAACAAAAAAATTTTTAACGTCAAAACTATGTGACAATTGGACATCTCTTTGTAATTAAAAAATAAGCTCCATTACAAATGAAGTAGCTAAAACACCAATTTTTATTTTATCTCTATATTTATCGTCCTAACTCGCAGGAAAGCGACGGAGGTGCTAATAGGCTACATAAGGTAAGCAATTACCCAGACCTGCTTCCAAAGATGCCAAGATATTGCTCTCTGCTTGTAATTTAATAGAGATATGACTTTAATTTAGAACTGCTTGCCAAGACCATCAAGCAGGAGAAAATGCAGTTAGGTGTCTTTCCCAAGGACACAACAGAATGGCGCGTGTAGGTTTTTAACCGGGACCATGTTGATAACAATCCTGGAGCTCTAACCATTTGACCATGCTGCTGACTGTACGGTTATGTTTATATAGCCAATGCCTTGGGCTTGTATGATTATGCCCAAAGTATTGGTGTTTTAAGCTTCTTCACTTGAAATGGATTTTTTTAAAAATAAGTATTGTATGTCACCACATGGGACAAAGATATCACAATATGAGAGGTAATTAGGTGGGACTTGGGCTAAAAAAAGTTTTAAATGACTAAACTTGCTTTTTTTTTAAAGCTCAGCTTATCTTTGGTATGAAACCTTTATCTAAAATAGCATGATTCCTAATTAAGTTTAAACGGTCTGAGCCCAAACCAAAGATAATGACTTTTTTACAAGCAATAACTGATTATCAAATTAGAGCTTCAAGAAAAAGTGGATTGCAAAAGAACCAACCTTTAAATTTTGGAAAATCTCCAAAGCCTGCAAGATGAGTAATGGCAAACAGTTAATGAAACCTTAAATTGATAAAAAAATGATAAAACTTTGTTTAGGTATTTGATAGTAAGCTTAAATGGAGCAAAAAATAATGCAATACCAAATTGATTAAAAAAAGGGAAAATTTTCACATAAAAGTTAATAATTAAAAATTACATTTCTATTTTCTCTTATTTTAAATTATTTTTCTTCATGTTTTAGAAACCTAATATTTTTTAGAAGCCTTTTCTCTATAGTACATTCAGATTCTACTCTTTTCTGTATGAGCATTTCACCTTTTTTACCATTCTCTTTATAGATTTCGGCTTTTTTTCATACTCGTATTTCTTTTTTGGCTGCTTTATGCCCATTTATGCAATCATTATAGAATGAGACTACTTGGGGTAGTAATTTGTGATGTTGTGGACACAACGTTTTGTCTGCAGCTTGCAAGTATTTTTTATTTGTGACACTACACTGCACTGCACAGCAAAATTTTTACCAAAAGCTTACACCACACCGTGCTGCACTGCAATATCAAATACTGTATTTAAATAGAAAAAATTTAAACTTCTTTTGCTCCTTTTAAAAAAGTATTGGATCAAGAAATATTCCTTGTTGTAGTCATTAAAGTAAGCCCCATATATTTCAGATATCCCAATATAAAATTTACTTGCATCATTTTGTTATATTCATGGAAAAGACACTTTAAACAGTTTACTTGGCATCCCAGTTACAAGTAACAGTTTACAAGTAAACTTGGCATCCTAGCAAGCAACCTTAAACTTCAGTAATATTTTTAAAACTAAAAAACAAATAAAATATTTTAGCCCAACAGCAATATCTTGGCATCTTTGACATCAGGTAAAGATAATTGCATGATAGTTGCTTTTAGTATAATGGCTCCCAATGTTTTCCTGCAATTTAAAAAAATATATATTTAGATATATCTGTTTTGACAAACACAAATCTTTCTCACTATCAATTTCATTTGCTTAAAAGTTGAAAAACTAACCACTAGAGCATGTTGGCATGAATTACTTAGTTATTTGAACCATAAAATCTTACCAAAATTTTTAAGATGTATTTGGGGGTTTAGTTATTGTTGTCATGCCAAGCAAATTTGTACAGCTATACCAGTATATCAAATTCTTACAATTAACCTTTCAATAAGTGCATTTAATTTCAAGCTTAGTCAACTACCATTAAAAATTACAATTCCGAAAGAATTTACAAAAATTAGATACAAGTAAATTAAACTAATTAGTTCACTTAAGATCAATTTGTATCAAATTTATTTGATTTTACTTAGTGCAGCCAAACTAGCCATTGCAGCTAAGTAGACTTTTTAAAATTAAATCTAGTAAAGTTTTATTAAGGTATGTTGCATGATAGCTTTATATGCAATTGCAATGTAAAGTAAAATCAAGAAGTATAACTGAATGATGTAATTTTAATGTATTTACAAATTAATTTTTGCAAAAGTCTTTATTTCTTTTCTTTCTTAGACAAAAATTGGTCTTAAACTGTCATTACAAGACTAACAACTGAATTACTAACTTGTTTTTTTGCAGTTTGTAAACATCTACTCAATGGTGCTTTGGTGATTACATTTTCTAAAGTGTTTTACAAAATGCAACAAGCCAGTACTATGATATATTTATTTTAAACTATTTTAAATATTACTCACACTTTGCAAAAAGGATTTTATCTTCATATAAAAAAATTTTGTATGGCCCCAAATTTAAATTTGGCTTCTTTTTAATCAATTATACTAAATTTACCATCTTTTAACTATATTAAGATTGCATTAAACTTTGTCATAACTATGCTGAGAATAATACTATAGTGTTAATTAATGCTCTACTGAAATCATAATTTACATAGTAATTTGATTTAGCATTTAAAGATGTAACCTTAAAAATTCAAAAATATACAAAGTAAAGATGTATGGTAGCTTTTAAAAGTTTAAAGATATTGAGACACCACCAGACAGACTGTGAAAAACTCATCTAAAAAGATACTTACAACTGAAAAATTTTCAGATAAACTTCAAAAAACACAAAAAACTAAGCAATATGGATAAGTTGCCAAAATTAATTATTGAAATTTAACTAGCTATTAATGGTTAGCAATTTTAATTTTACATTTAAAAAGTTTTCTAAAACTTATTCTATATCTGATTTTATAAACTGCTTTTTAATTTTGCTTAAAATAGTATTTCCTACATAAAAATAACAAGGGTGTTTAAAGTTTTGGGCACTTTTTCAATAGGTAACAGAGTAAGCTAATTTTTAAAGAAAGTTTATTAGGCTTAGTAACAAAGTATTATTATTTCTTGTTTGTTATTTACTGAGTTTAATAATAAATTTTGGAAAATCCCTAAAGCCTGCAATGTTAATAACAGTAAACAGTTAATGAAACAGTAATAATTGATAATAAAAATGATAATACTTTGTTATAATATTTAATGATTGACTACAAGGTACAAAAGAATGCAATACCAAGTTGATTAAAAAAATGCAGAATTTTCACAATTAAAATTTGTCTTTAAAAATCACATTACTTGTTTTCTCGTAATAATATTTCTTATAAGCTTTTTCTCTACTGTGCAATCATGTTATACTGTTTTTTTTAACAGTTTCTATGTAGTTTTTTTCATACATGTATTTCTTTTTTCTTTTTGGATGCTTTATGTGCCATTTACATTGTAAAAAGTGATTACTTAGGTTACTATTTACAGGCTTGTCCATGGGAATGGGATTCCCATGGGAATCATCCCATGGGATGGGATGGGACAGCACACATTTTTATTTCCCATGGGAGAGTAGCCATGTCATAGCAACTTGATTATGTCAGAGTTTTATACTTTTTTACCTTTTAAGTGTTTTTTACTCTCCTTTTTTCTTCATATGCTTGTATCTATTATCTATTTTGTGGTGGGACACCGGAAAATAAATACAAATAGTTTTTTTTTTATATAAGATTACGTTTTGTGCATAACATTATATCTTTATCTGTTGTTGGCAATTTATGAAAAAGCGAAGCGGTTTTTACTTTACGTAATCTATGTATTTCAATATCTCTGTTTTAATGTAGCAGTTTCAATCTGCTGCAGATGTTTGTTCAGAGTGTAAAGAACGATTCTGAGTGAAGACCTTTTTTTTTTTTTTTTTCAGAGAACACCTTAATTTTGGGAGAAAATAGAGAAATTAGAGAAGAAATCGAAGTGAAGACCTTTTTTTTTTTTTTTTTAGAGAACACCCTAATTTTTGGAGAAAATATAAAAGAGAACCTATTCTTAAAATTTTGAATGCCTCACTGCATATCGTCCTATTTAGTAGACAATAAACCTAAATTTTTATAAATTTAATTATTTTTATTGAACTGTATTCTGATGGGAATCCCATGGGATGGGATGGGATGGGATGGGACAGAAAAATATGTCCCATGGACAAGCCTGACTATTCACCTGGGATTTGCTCTCTGTCATTAAATTGATGAAGGGCAAGCAATTAAGTCAGCTACCCAAGCAATAGCATTATGTGAAATATGATTTTCTCAAAATTTTAATGTAAACTTTTTATGAGTTGCATGCAGCATGGTATGCAGCTGCATGGTTGACATCACTAGGTCAAATCTAATTCGAAAAAAATTGATTGTAATGAAAGTATTGAGAGAAACTAGTTAGTTGAAAAAAAAAACTAAGTGTTTCTGGAGCAAAGTAACAAATCTAAAAAAATTTTGTGCCAGCTTTGGGCCCACGAGTACATTTTGTGTGGTGTTTTTTCTCTTTTTATCCCTTAGAGTGATTAATTCAGTTTCATTTTTACTCCCAATTGAATTGATTTTTCTTCAAATTGGACTCAACAATGAAGGTTTTTAAAGCAAAGTTTCTATAAACTGTTTATAGAAATTTTGGTTTTGTTTGTATGATTTTTAATGGTGCTGAGTTAGAGTTGATTTTGCCTTTTAAAACTCAGAACTCTTATTCTTTGCTGTGCACAACATATGCTGGGGCATGTTGATAACTTAATAATGTGCTTGGTAATTTATTCAGTGTTACTACACTTGCAATTTGATGAATGAGCCAGCTCTCTTTTGTACAAGGGACTATAAAAGCGATAATAAGCCTAAACTTTGGCCTACTAGTCAGTATGCCAATAATTTTAAAATAATAGCAAAAAAAGTAGCAGTCATAGTAATAGTAGTAGTAGTAATAATTTCTATCATATTATCTTAGTAATAATAGTAGTAGTAGTAATAGTAGTAATAAAGTACTACTCTGCAATAATGCAACAGGAGGACCTGAAATAATTAAATTAAAGCTGAATATTTTATATCTTTTTTCTTTACTTTCTATTTTCATATTTTGGCATAATTTCAACAAATTTTTAAAAAATATTTCTTACAAAATTTTTATTAGTATTGAATAATATAAATGTTTATATAATATAGTGTACAATTTTTATTCCATAAGAACATATAAATACAAATCAATTTTGATTTGATTACTTCAGGATTTATTATCTTACACTAACATATGTTTGTATAAAAAAATAAAATAGGATTATTTATCTGCTATACCAGCGGTTCCCAAACTTTTTTTTTTCATGGTGTTCTTTGAAAACTTAACAATACTCGCAGCACCGTAATGAAAAAAGGTATTCAGTTCAATTACTTTGAACAAACTTTTTTTATCTGAAACTCATAGTGTTCTCTAAAAAAAAAAATGTCTTCACTTCGATTTCATCTCTGATTTTCCTATTTCCCTCCCAAAATCAGGATGTTCTCTAAAAAAAAAGGTCCTCAATTGGAATCGTTCTCTGAAGGGAACGTTGGTGCTAACAACTTCCACACTGCAATTATTGTGAGAAAAGCAGTAAATACAACAACTTTTGCATGCTTTCACGGCGCCCCTGACAAAGTCTCGCAGCGCACAGTTTGGGAACTGCTGTGCTATACCTTTTCTCAATGTTAATATTAAAAAAAGCATTAAGCCTAATTTTTGTATTAATGCATTTTATCAAAAAGCAAAATATATGTTTGTGAAATTAAATTTATTTTATGATTTTATAAATAGCATGAGGTATTTTGGATAATACTTGAAACAAGTAGTTTCAAGTATTAAATTTATTTGTGCTAAATTGAATCTCATTTTTGCAAAATAAACTTATATGGTTTATTGTAAAGGCAAAGATAACAATGGTAAACTGCAGTGGCATGTGGTGACCTATGAGACTGTGGTATTCGAAAAGCTGGTTGTGCGATTGGATATTTTATGGGTAGTTAATGGGTAGGACATGCAATATTTTATGGGTAGCAAAAAGAATTCTATGTGACATTTCTAAGACATAACCAATTTTTGTCCTAAAATCATGGTGTTCTCAAAAGAAAAAAAAAAGTTTATCACTGGAAATCAGTCCAAAATTTTATATTTTTTGTCCTCAAATTGTAGTCTTCTGATTAAAAAAAAGAAAAAGGTCTTCACTTAAAATCTCTCACTGATTTTCTACTTTTCGTCTTTAATTTTATTTCAAAACAGCTCACCTTTCTCTTATTTCGTCCCAAATCAGCAGTGTTCTTTGTTTCATATAGAAATAAAGGTCATTGCACAAGAATTTGTTGTTCATACAATGCATAACTTGCATGTCCTGACCACACGCCACTGGTAAGCTATATCTGTGCCAATATATTGTACTAGAGAATGGTTTATATTATTATCAAAAAGTAGTAGTAGTAAAAAATGTCAAAAATTAAACTTGAAGTTAATACAAATTAGTTAAATTGAGTTATATTCATATGTGTAAAGGGTCTGCCAAAAAAAGCAAGAAACTATCAACAGATAACATAATTACACATAAAGTTTTTCAAATCTATATATGGTATCTTTTGAATTTGACAATGTGTGCTATGTAACATATAAAAAAAATTTTTTTTGGGAGCAATCCACACTATAAAGGAAGTGATTCATTGACTGAACATGAACATGATTGCAAGTTTGATATTATAATAATACACTAGATCAGGGTTGGCCAACTTGTCTGCTGGTAAGATTGACTTTAAATTTTTTAAGATTGACTTTAAAGTTGTGATAAGTCTGCTGGTAAGATTGACTTTAAACTTGTGATAGACCGATTGACAACTAAGGAAATGCAATCCTAAAAAGGTCTTAATTGTCTTGAATCTGTCTCAGATATTACTTTAAAAGTCTTGAAGTTTGATTTACTTCAACTCTCTAAGTACAGCATTCTAAGTTTATTCAAAATCAGAAATAATTGACTTGCTAATATGTTACAATCAATGTGTTGGCCATCCCTGCACTAGATGATGCAACGCTGTGAATAAATTAACATCTTTTTTGCAAAGACTAATGCTTGAAACTTAAATTTCCACCTTAAACCATAGTAAAATGTTGTGCCAAGTCATATAACCGTGTTGCAAAGTTAGTTAAGCATTTAACAGACTAATCTAAGATAAAAAAAACACAAATTTACTGCTTTTTCATGTTTTTACAATTATTTGCAAAATTGTTTTAGAAAGACCTTAATAACTGAAGGCACTAATAACTGTAAGCCATATTGAGAAACTTCATAGCTATTCATGCTATTCAAATGAAAACCAAAAGAAAAAGTGATTATGCTCTTAAAATATTATAGAAATAATTTAGATTAAAGATTCCATTGATACTGCTGTCACTTACAGAAAAATTGGTCACTTACCAATGTTGTCATTACTTTAATTGTTTGTTAGCATTTTTTTAGGGTCTTTGCATTAAACAGTTTTTTAAGCCACTAAGGTACCTGTGATTCAGAACCTACTATTGTCATTCTATTGTGACCTTATAAAAGAAATCTTACTTCACTTTTTTCTGATTGGCAATCTCAGTCAGCAACTTTAAATTTCAATTATATCTCTAATTAAAGAAACTATTTTATTTATTTTTTTTATTTTATCTCTATATTTATCCTCCTGACTTGCAGGAAAGCGACAGAGATGCTAATACATAGGGCAAGCAATTTCCCCTATCTGCATCCAGAGATGCCAAGATATTGCTGTCTGCTTGTAATTTAAAAAATATATAACTATAATTTAGAACTGCTTGCCAAGACCATCAAGCAGGGAAATTGCTTCCCAAGGACATAACAAAATGACAGGAGTAGGTTTTTAACTGAGACTGTGTTGGTCACAAGTACTACACTTTAACCACTCAACCATGCTGCCTAATAAAAAAGCTTTTCACTAACTGTACAGCAATATTGTTGCATCTCCAGATTAAGATAATTGCTTGATAATCCAAGTAGAATATTTTCAATATTTTTCAGTAAATCAGCAGTGTAAACATAAAGATGAAGAAAAAGAAAAAAGAGGCCCACTTATGTAGACTATTTGATATTAAAAACTACTAATAAATTAGAACTCAAACTTTTCATTTAGCACCTGACTACAACACACTTATTTGTAACTCTGTAAGCTAGCATGTTGGAGTAACCAAGCTCTGAACCAGCCTGATAAAAATAGCAGATCAGTTACCATTTAGATAAGATAAACTTACAAAACAATATTAACAATGTTGTTTACCATTTTTGATGTTTTTTTGCAATATAGCTTAAACATAAGATAGTATTGTCTGGATAAAAAAATCTAAGCTAACTGCTTTCTGATTTTATCATTTGTGCAAAATTCAACCAGGCCTAAGCCTAAAATAAAGTTAAATTGGTTCTGCATGTTCATGATAGGGGAATTTGAATGTTACCAAAAAAATCAATATCTTTTCTATGTTTCTGATGTTAGAATACTAACAAAAATTTCTAATGTTAGAATACTAACATACCAATAAGCAACCCATACTCATCATAGTGATATAATGAATACAGGTATTCTAATTCTTCAATAAGCATTAAAAATCAATAAGGATTAACAAAAATATTTCATTAAAATATCAAATAAATAGCAATAAATAATAAAAAAAGTCTTTTTTTTAAGTTTTTTTTTTTAATTTAAGTTGAAATTTGTAGCTGTGATCAACAGCATGTTGCAAGATTTTTTTTCTTCCTTTTTAAATAATGCACAATGTGCAAAATACTGCTCAGTTTTTTGGCTTAGTTCAAATTTTATCCGATAACAATTGCACAAACATTTCAATTTAATGTGATAAACATAAGTAGGGTCACATTTTATGTAAGGCTGTATTGCACTTTGGTTTTTGAATCTCTCTTAGTTAGGGCATTTTAGTGCTCTTTATGTTTTACACTAATAGTCCAATGGTGGTATTTGCAATAGTGCTACCTTTTACATTTGGCCTAATATACTTTTAATTAAACCAGCAATACCACTGGAGAATGACATCACCCTGCTCTTTTTTTAATCATATCCTTAATCTAGACCCAAAATAAACAACATTGTCCTCAGCTGCAAAATTTTTATCAAAACTAACCAATAGTTTGTTAGCTCTTCAAAATTTGCTTAAAAACCTATTATACTATGTTTTCTTGATTTTTTTTAAAGTAATGACACTGCATATAAAATTGTCATTTTTTTACTAAATAATTGTACTATTACTGCTGCTGAATCCACAAACAATGATATTTATTAAAGAAGCAATAAAAAACTCCCAGCTTTGTTAATTCCATTAAATAGCATTAACTGAATGTTACATGTAAGGTTAGATACATCAGGAGTTAGGATATTGCTTGAACAAAATAATTTTTGTTCATTGTAAAACATGGCACTCAAGTAAAAAAATCAAATTGAAAATTGAAAATTAAGGTTTTGTTGATTTTGATATTTTTGTTAATGCCAATTTCTTTGTCCTTATTTGCTACTGGAATATTTTCTGCAGACATGACACTGATAAGAATTTGTTGTTGTTAACAGTGGCTTGCTCTTTAATTTGAGCATCATTTAACCCAGATATACAATTCTTGACAATATAGTACCAAGCTTAAAAGCTTTTCTTGCCTGGTAGAGTTTTAATCCACAGAAAACTTGTTAAGATGTAGCAGCTCATATTTTTATATTACTCTTTTGTTTAATGAATTTTAAAAGCCATATAACCAACGTAACAGCCATTTTGTTTTGCCTTTTTTTATTGCTATGAGGTGAACTAATTTCAAAGCATGCCTCGGGATTTCACAATTACCGTTGTTAACTTTTTTGTCTCATTCAGCACAAGGTAATTTACACATTGTGTAATTTGACGTTTTTATAATTTGTAAAATGTGGTCAGTTGATTTTTAGCTAGTTTAGGTTTAGAAAGTATTTTACTTATGTTTTAATGCGCTAGTTGCTTAGCTAGATTAGGGCTAGGGATATGTTGTTATGTTTGTACTTAGATTGTATTAAGTTATATGTATTAATTATTTCTTTACATTTTATTTGAATAAGATTTAAATTAATGTCGTTTGTTTAATAAGCTATAAAATTTGTCTTAAATGATGCCTAACATTTTTTGAGACCAAGAATAAATCAAGAAAAAAATCAGTGAAGTGTGTTGGAGTCTGTTTACTATGATAGTGCTCAAAAATTGGCAATGACAACCAAGATTTTAGTTTGTCATTTTTTGATTTGCGCCAGCTGACTTGATGTGGTTAGCTTATTGGAATTACTGTTAGTATGTGTTTTAATTTGACAAATGTTAACATGCCTTTTAATCTAACAAATGTTAATATATCTTTTGATCTAACCAATGAATCGTTTTCCCTGTAACTTCTATCCAGTGTTTAGGTCTCCAGTTGGTTGTTTACAGTGTAAAAACCACAAAAAAAAGGTTGCACAGACTGTTTAAGTTTTTAACTTTCTCAACTGGAGTCAACATCAAGGTTTAGTATTCTGATTAGTCTTAGCTAAAACGAAATAGATCTCTTGACACTTGTCATTTGATTAATTTTATTCAGCATAAACATGTCTAAATAAAAGACCAATTTAATGAACTGGTAACTCTGCAAGGTTAATCTAATATTAAGTAATGATAAATAGTATTTATGTAAAGTACTAAACTTTAGCAAGTTCAGATGGTTCTAAAACATGATATAATCAAAAGGGAACATTCATAATTTGAAACCCAAAGTATCTAAATAATCAAAAGTACATCATTCTTTACAAACAATTAAAATAAAGGATTTTCTATATTTAAATCTTTTAAAGCAAAGTTTTATTAATAGCTCTTAAACACTTCTACTGATCCTTTTTTTTGTAAGTGGTTATTTATTTAAACTATTTTGAAATTTTAAATGGTTTTTACAAGAAACTGGCAAATATACAGACTTTTATGACAAAATAAAATATGCATTAAGTCTGAATTTTTTTTTTTTTTGCATTTTTTGATTGGTTTAATAATAATGAATAATTACTAAATCTTTTTGGTGATATTTTTTAAAGCATCAAAAATTGGAAGTGATTTTCTGCTCACTGTTTTGCATTAACATTATTAACTTATACCTTAAAAGGTTATCAATCATAAAATGATGCATTTTTATTGTTTCATGCTAAAAAAATAATTTTTAGATTAATACAAAAAAATAATGAAGATATTCTTTGTTATAACTTGTTTACTTTACAATACAATTACTTTCTCATCTGCTTTCAACATGGATCTTGATGTAGGTTTATTGGTTGATTTATATAAAGATTATTTGGATGAAACATTAAGAGCTGAGAAAGCAGAAGTATATTGTTATTTTAAAATACTACTCTAGTTAGCTGACATTATTTTGCATTGCTTGGTTCAACTTAGCATAATTAAAACAGTAATAAACAGTTTTTTATATTAGTGTTGCAATTTCACACAACCTTTACATAATGTCAATAAATAAAAAGGGTTTTTTCAAGAAGCCACCATAAGTGATTTTTGTCTGTGAAACTAACCAAGAATCCCTTTTACAGCACCAGAAGGGAATAGAAAAGAAACCAAAAGAAAAAGAATTTTTTGAACAAGTAATAGTAACAGAGTGATCCTATGTTAGTTTCACAAATGAAAATTGTTTATGGTGACTTTTTGAAAAAACGTATTAAATATTGGTGGTATAAAGTTTCTGTTGATGTATTGTTTTATGTTAATCTTTAATATTATGTATAAATTGCTGAGCAAATTTAATTGCTGCTTTTTATCATTTTAATAGCAAATTTAAATGCATTTAAAAAACAACAATAACAACAACAACAACAACAAAAGTTATGTGACACAAAGCTAGAATTCTTTTTCCAAAAAATTGTGTCAATTCTGTTCTGAACTTCAATTGTACAATTTTCTAGTGCAGGTAAAAATCATGCATTTAACCACTTAACGTACTAGAACGAGATATCTCAGGCAAGCACCTCTGTGCAAAAACGCGCTTGCCCGAGATATCTCGTTTTGCACATTGAAATGATTTTTTTCGCCCATATTAATTCGTTTGTCCCCGATCATTAGCGCCATCGGTACATAAATATTATTTCAAGGTTGACTGATCAGAACTTTGAGAAAAGCACCTTCTGAGGGCTTTTTGCTTCAATACGAAATGGAAGTTAGTGGACAAAAGTAACATAACGACTGTGCTTTCTTTTTTAGCATTGAAAAATACTTTGTGATAGAAATGTATTTTAGCGAAAGTGATGATGATGATATTAGTTTGGAAGTGTCAGGAAGTGACACTAGCTTTGATGACTTCAGCTCTTCTTAAGAGAATGATGACAGTACTGCACCTACTGTGGCTATTGGTCCAAATTCAGTAGGCTGGACAAAACTTAGCAATGAGGGGATGACACGACCACCTTTTCCCTTCACTGGGAATAGTGATGTTCACTTTGATGTTGATCAAGCCACTGGGCCACTGCAGTACTTTGAAAAGTTTTTTGACAATGATATAGTGGACCTGATTGTTGAGGAAACAAACACATATGCAGATCAATGTGGATCTACTGATTGTAATATAGTGTGGTGGGAAACACACACCCCTTTCTTTTAGAACTGATCTGATAAAGGATATTATTGGAAAATATCACTCACCAACAGATGCACCTAGACCTGGAAGACCATCCCAAACAGAAACACCTTTATGACTGACAGAAAGGCATTTCCCTTGTTATGTCCCAGCCACTGAAAAGAAAAACTGTCCCACCAGAGTTTGTGCTGTGTGTAGCTGAAAACGAGACAGCAACGGCAAAAAAATTCATTGCAAAAGCCGCTACCAATGCAATGATTGTGATGTTGGACTATGTGTAGCACCTTGTTTTCAGATGTATCACACAAGGACTGCATTTTGATGGCCTTGTTATAATTTTGGTTAATTTACTGTTGTGTCAATGTCTTTTTTCTACTGCTTTTTTGCCTACGATTTTTTGGAATATACAACATTTCAAATGTCAATATCTCAAGAAATACTTAGCTTTGAGCAGAAAGTTTGGTATCAAAATGATTCGTATGTGTAGCAGAAACCGAATAAGCCTTAAAAAATTAGACATTTTTTTACCCACCAACTCGAAAATAATTGGTATGTTAAGTGGTTAATGCAAGCAGTAGTTTATGGCTTCTGGTGCAACCCAAAAGTTATATTTAAGTTTTTTTATTCAAACATATGTTTTTTTAAAAAGTCAAGTGAAAAGTAAAAATGTCTTCACTGTTTTTTGAGAGAAAACAACACACATTTTGGCCATCAACTTTAAAGAGAGATATTTTAGTTAATAATTATGATCACTTTTCACATTGTTCAATAACAAAGGCTTAATAATATAACATTGTTTAATAATATCATAATAACATTGTTTAAAAACCTATTATATTAAGTTTTCCAATTTAATCCTGGGTCATGATCCACTATTTACTAATCTCCAGTTTACTGCAGTAAAATCTTTGAAAAAGATCTATTTTAAAACAATTGTTTATTATATGGTTGCTGGATTGTGATCATGTTGAATAAGACTTTTAAAATTACTATGAGTTAATATTAAAATTTTTCTCACTCCTTACTTCTGGTTTTTAAGAAGTCAGGCTATTATTAATCTAATTTTCGCAATCATTTTACATTGAAAAAGTTTTTAAACAAAAAAGATAACTTAAAGATTCATGGTTAATAAAATCTGACCTTGATTAATGTTGTTTAAGTACCAATAAATTTTATGATAAAAAACAATATCATGTATCATTCAATTTCAATAAACACTACAGACAAAAAGTATTTAAACATATATCATTCTGCACTTTTATCAAAAGATTTTCAGTTAATAACAAAAATGATTTTATATTTGAAGAATTAAGAGGATTTAGAATTAATTTTTAAACAAGCTGCATAAAGATGAGAAACACCAGACTTGAGTTTCGCTCTCATTAGAGCTCATCAGTGATGCTTATCTCACCGCAAATAGACTACAGGTCCCAGGTTCAATTCGCAGTGATATAAGCATCACTGATGAGCTCTAATGAGAGCGAAACTCGAGTCTGGTGTTTCTCATCTTTATGCAGCTTGTTTAAAACAAAAAAAGATTTTATAAACCTGTTTTTTATTTTTGTTTTATAAAATCATTTTATTACAAAAATGATTTTATGAAACAAAAATAAAAAAACTGCAATTAATCACTTGCAAAAATAAATTTTTTTAGATGTTTCAAAGTTCACTGATTTGAATGCAGCAAGTCATGCTGGTATAATCAAAAATTATTTGTGTTGTATATTAATAATTTCGTCTGTTTTATGAATTGTCTGTGTAATTATGGTTGATTGAGATTGATCCATCACATAGCCTTATATTCAATAATTTCTGTTTTATGAATTGTCTGTGTAATTATGGTTGATTGAGATTGATTCATCACACTTACTAGTTGGATTGATTATTGTCCAGTCTTATTTAAGTACTTGTTAATTCAATTTATCATTGTTTTGCTCATTTATGCCTTTGTTAGTTAGGGTTGTTACTATTTGCTTATCAGTTAGATTTATTTTTTTGGCTTGTTGAACAATTGTTATTATTTGCTTGTTAGATTATATAAGCACCTGTCAATTGGATTGTTATTATTATTATTTTTATAAAATTTTTATAAGAGGATTGCACCAACAGAAAGTTTAAAAATTATTTGTTTTATATTTGCTGAATTAATACTAAGTTTATTTCTATTTAAAACCTTTGTTACTTCATATAACTAAATGTGGTTCTGTAGCTGTATGACCAGATCTGGTCTATCTACTAATCCATGGTGTTATTTTTATTACTTTTAATTTGTGTTGTTGTTAATTTATATTTATTTTTGTGCCAAAAATAAATATAACTTTTAACTCACACATGTGTAAAAACCAAGTAAGGCACAATTTTAAAAAATGTAGTGAAAAATTACACTTTCTTCTTACTTTTTCTATGACTGTTTTCAGTCTGAACTAAGCTAAAAAGCTAAAATGTTTCAGTAAAAATTTTTGCTGTGGTCATTTTTCAATGCTTTCTGCCTTTAGTTTAAACAGTTTTTCTGCTTTGCTTTTTGCACTTTTTGCCACATGTTTTACTTCTTCCGTGTTTGCTTTTGGTCTGAACCAACTTCTTTTGTATTAAACTTTCAAAACGCTGTATAGAGTGAATAGTTGGACATTTTATGCTATGAATAATTGGTATGAGGCAGGAAGGCATCTAAAATATAATACTTGGTTGCAAATACAATACTATTTTCAAATAATAACTAAGTTTTTTAAAAAATGTGTGATTATTACCTTGCTTGGCTATCTAATTTTTGAATGTAATGTACTCATACTTTAAATTTAAATTATGATGGTGTTATTGATCCAGTTTTAATTCTTAATGTATTAACCACTTGTGTACAGTTTTAATTGTATAATTTGTAAACAAAATCCTAAATACAAAATTTTCCTTTAGTAGAGAATTTCCCCTTCTTATTTAGAACCCCTGTTTTAGTGTTTACAAAACTAAAGTAAAATTCCATTTAGAACCTTAGCATATATAAATGACATCTGTTCTTTTGCCAAGACAAAAAACGCATATATGTATGTCATCTGTCTTTTGGCAAAAGTTTACAATGCGTGTATATATACGTCATCCATCCACAAGTGGTTAATAATAATAAAACTAAATAGTTTTATGAAAACCTAAAGTAGTGTTATGTTAATCAAACTGTTTTGTTTTGCTAAGTTTTGTTATGGTTATGAAAAAAAAGGTGTTGTTGACTGTTTAATTAAGTTATAAGCTAGATATACAGGGTCTGCCATAAGTAACTATATATTTTTTCGTACTAGTAACTTTGTTGATACATATTCAATTTTTCTATTTTATATGTCATTTGAAAGCTGAAATCTTGTATTTATATTTCATATTTCTGATATATTGTTATATTGATTATGTCTACTCGATTAACAAAAGAGCAAAAGATTGCAGTTTTGAAGTGGTTCTGGAAAACCGAGAGCGTGACATTTGTCCAAAAGAATTTTGAAGGTGTTTTTAATTCAAGCCGTTGAACCATCTAGCAAATATTAGTCTTGTGAAACAGTTTGATATGGCTGGTACAATGGAAAATTTGCCACATTCAGGTCAGTCCATTACAGCAACTACAGCTGAACATTGGACTGAATAGTTGCTTTTGCTGCAATCTTTTGCTTTTTTGTTAATGGGGTAAACATAATCAATATAACAGTATATCTGAAATTTGAAATAAAAATATAAGATTTCAGTTTTCAAATGACATATAAAATAAAAAATTTGCATAAGTATCAACAAAGTTACAAGCAAGAAAAAATATATATTTACTTATGGCGGACCTTGTATATTACCACACTTACTAAGCATACTTTTTTTTTTAGAAAATATTACATCAAATCAACTCTAGATTTGTTTTTCTAAAGCCAAAAAAATTGCTTGATCAAGTGAGAAAGTTTTTATTTAGCTTGTAATTTTTTATATTTTTTATTATTTATTACCTGAAACAATAAAAATATCACTGTGATAACCTAAATTTTATGTTAATTTTATAATGTTTACATGTAAGTTTATGACATCATAATAAAACAAATAAAAGGCTGTTTTTATTTGTATTAAATAAGTTCTAAACAACATAAAGCATAATTATGCAAAACAACCCAAAAACAATTGCAAAAATTTACTTATGACATCATGTATATATTGTCATGAAAGCAAATGATTGCCTAATAAAATACATAATATTTTAATTAAATTTAATAGATAAATTTCAAACCGCAATTTCAAATCAATCAAAAACATTTTTAGTAGATGAAATCATAATACTGTTGTTATGGAAGCTTATAATATCATTAAAACATAAACCATGAGCTAGTTTAATGGATTTAATTTAAACTTTGAAGCATGTCTATGCAAAATTGTTATACAAAAATATTAATAAACAATTTGTAATTCATTGATTATACCATATATGTTGTCATGAAACAATATATTTTAATAAATTTTTACTTGTATTAAACTTTAAAATGACCAATGGTACTGACAAAGCTATTTATTTTTCCATTTTATCATAATCTTTAAAAAGACTGTTCTCTTTAGAATTTTTTTGGCCAATTTTATGTCAAAAGAAATCATTGACAATGATGAACCACTAGAAAATGTGGTTTATATACATTGGAGAACAATGAAAGTATCAATGTCTATGATTGGATTAGAAAAAGAGAGCCTGTAATTGATTGTGCATTAACTTGCACCAGAAGAGAGAAAGCTTCACTCCATAAACAAATTGTTTCTGGCAACAAAGAGAGGGTTTAAGGGATTTTATGAAGGTGGCTTCAAGTGTTGCAAGATAAAAAGATAAATGTCCTTTAGCTAAAATTGAGAACCAATTAATTTTAAATTTTTTGTGCAAATCTTGTTATCTAACAAATGTTGGCCAAATCCAAAATAGGTGCATTTTGAGTTGATGTACTTTGAAAGATCTTCTTGAGGTACATGTTTAGGGAAATCTTTTTGAAATTTAACTTGATTTCTAATTGATTTTGGAACATGTTTTGTATTTGTTTTTGTCAATTGTTGGGATGTTGGACCTAAGTACAAACTATTGCAATGACACAAGTACTTATATATAACATTGCTTTGCTGATGAGCAGGTGAAACATCCTTTTCAATAGAAGGAGAAGAATTTTTAGGAGAGAAAATTATTTTAGTAGACACAGATTCAAAACAATTGTTGACTGTTGAGTTTGTCTTTTGTATTTAAGTCAAGTGATTTCAATCCAAAATAGTTTTTGATATACTTGACACTTTTCTGGCCTAGTTGCTTCTAGATTAAATTTTAAGAGCTCAGTAAATGTGTGTTCCACATTTACTGGACAGTATGTGCATTGTGTTTCATCATTTGCTGTTCACCTATTTTGTTGTCATTTTCATCTTATAACATTTTCATTATCTGTCTTTTTAAGTAATACAATATTTTAAACTGATTGTTGCTTCGGTATTTGATCCTGTTCAAAATGTGTATCTGCTGTTGTGCAAAGGCACTACTGCAAACATTAATTAGAATAATCAATGTGTGAAGGCACTTTGTTGAAAAAATTTTTTGGTGCAAATTTGTAATGTGGCTGACAGATGTGGTTCCATTCCAATAAACTTAAAATGTTTGTTGACCAATAAATATTTTTATTTAAAATATTGGAATTATTTCAGATAATATTCAAATAGAATTCTATTAGAATTTCAAAATGTTTGGTGCTGTGGCAATTACTTGTCATATTTATGTTTACCCACAGTATCACAATAATCGGTCACACTAGCAGCAAACCAGAAGGCTTTTTTTTTTTTTTTTTTTTTATTATTTTTATCTCTATATTTATCCTCCTGACTCGCAGGAAAGCGACGGAGGCGCTATACATAGGGTAAGCAATTACCCTGACCTGCTTCCGGAGATGCCAAGATATTGCTGTCCGCTAGTAATTTAGTAGAGATATGACTGCAATTTAGTACTGCTTGTCAAGACCACCAAGCAGGGGAAAGTGCCATAAAGTGTCTTTCCCAAGGACACAACAGAATGGCGCAAGTGGGTTTTGAACTGAGACAATGTTGATCATCAGTCCAATGCTTTAACCACTCAACCACGCTGCCGGCAAATTTAAAATTAGTTTTTCCTGTCATTTTGTCCCTGCTAAATTTGTTTCACCAAATAATCTTGCTTTGGTTTACACTGTTGGCTACTTAAAAGGTTTTAAAATATAAAAAAATTTTTTTTCTATTTTGGACAAGGCTTTGTTTTTATAAAGGCTGCTTCAAATAGATGAAGAAGAACAAATTGCCTCCCCCAGCAAGTGCTTTAAATCATTTGTCATTCTAGTTTGGAACACATTGTTCATACTTTAGCAAGTGCTGTCTTATGACATTGTTACAATTGCATCCTGTAACATTTGGTTTACAGGATTTACCAGGTTGAAATTTTATAGGGCAGTGATTTCATCTTGTGGTCACTGTGATGTTTGACCTATATACCTACTATCATAATGGCATAAGTATTTATTTATAAGATAGTTGTTCAGCGTGCTAGGTCTTTGCAAGTTACAAGTAGCACATGTTTAGATGTAAAATCAGATGTATAGTAGTTAATCTTATGGCATGAAAACTTTTACAAGAGAATCTATCTTCATTTAGCTATACAGGTCATAGAGAAATACCAACTTTCTAACTGTGCTTCTGTAATTGTCAATGAACAAGTTGTTGATTGACCTTAATTTTATGTACAGTTGTACATTATTTGTTTTTACATGTTAAGCATTATTACATATTTTGAGTTATAAAATTTATTTATGATATTACTATTATTATACAATTTAGGGAGAGAGTATACTTTTTTAACCATATTACAATCACTTACAGCAATACACATAAATTCATGCTAAAATAAAACAAAAAGAAACCATGAAAGTCATCTGAAGAGGGATAATGTAAGGCGAAAATGTTTATGGTTTCTTTTTGTTTTATTTTAGCATGAATGTATGTGTATTGCTATATGTGATTATAATAATATGATATTATGATTATTTATTTGCAATAATTCCAAGATCTTGCAGAGTACAAGTAAGTTTGCACAATTGCTTGATGTCAGGATTAAAGCACTTAGAAGGCTACATGCAACTGCTCTTACATCTTATCGACGACACTCAGCAACCACCATATCATGCACAAAAGAGAATAAAGGAAAACATAGCTTCATCTTTCGATCAAAAGTAGGATTTGTTTTTATTAAATTATTTGGTACCTAATAAATTTATTTAGTATAGCTGCAGTAAATCTAGAAATAAAATAAATTAACATAAAACTGTCATTTTTTTAGTTTGATTAATTTTTTAAAATAAAATGTCTTTGATTAGTTGTAAACTAATTAATTTTGCAACAAAGCAAATTTCAGAAATGTTAATATCAAAGTATTAATTTGTAAAAGTGGTATGGGACAAAAATTCCATTTTTGAAAAAACTGTGCTCACTAATCATTTTTTATAAAAGTTATTTTAAGAATTCAAAATTGACAAGACATTGTTGGGCAAGAAAACAATTAACTGGATTGTCTGATTTGTAGTAAATGTAGTATCTATCAGTAGAAAAGTCTGATTTGTAGTAAATGTAGTAGCTATCAGTAGAAAAGTCTGATTTGTAGTAAATGTAGTAGCTATCAGTAGAAACGAAAATCTTTTAAATAATATACATGATTTAGTATAGTTTCATGTTTTTAGGTTTATATTATTCATTTCTTTTTAGGTTAATTATAATCGATTTTGTGAACTAATTCCAGTCGGCACAAGTTCCGATTCAATTCATTTATCAAAAGCATTTCAAATTACTGCTGCAAATAATGTTAGAATTGCACCAGCTACAAAATGGCAGTACTTCTCTTCTTATGATGGAATTTTTAGTGTGTATCCTTCAACTCATATACTCAACACTCACGCTCATGATAAACGATCACGGTATAGTAGATTTTTTATTACAAACTTTCTAGAACATTTTGTTGTGTTTATTTGACTTCATGGTATGATCATATATATTAAAAAAGAGTAGATTATTTTATTATTTTATTTGAAATTGACAAACAACTTGCATTAAAATTATTGATATATGTTTTATGCTGCTGATATTTTTAAGATAGCAATCTAAAGATTAAATTATCAATTTTCATCTCAAAATAAAGGACCTGATGTGTATTTTATTTTATCAATACTTGGAACTGCACCTTCACTCTTGTCTTTTCTAAGCCTGTTCTCATTTCAATTCTCTTATTTCTACTTCTACAACCTCTATTCTTTGTTTTTTAGGTCTTTTTTTTCTTATTTTTCACTATAATTTGTACAACCACCACTGGAGCATTTTTTTGCTCATCCTTGCAATGTGCCCATACCACTCCAATATTCACTCTATCTTTAGTGTCTTGGCACATATTTTTAAAAATATTTGCATTTGAATGGACTTCATTCTCCTTATATAGTTTACTTTTATAAGCCAGCACTCTGCTCCATAACTCATTACACTTCTGATGTAGATTTTTATATACAAACTTTATCAAATTTACTAAAAAACTTCTTTGCATAACACAATTGGAACATTCTTAAATACCTTGCATCCAAACAAGTTTTATTATGGTGATTTGACTTGTTAATTCAATTACATAGCACGCTTCATTTTAAAATTGATTATATACATACATTAAAATTAAAAACTTTATACAGGTTGTTTTATGCTGCTGATATTTTAAAAAAAGCAGTCTAAAGATTAAATAAAACTGAAAAATTAGTATGAAGATTTTAAGGCAGACATCAAATTTTCAAAAAAACCAAAAGAAAAACAACATTGCTAAAAAGCATTGATTTAGTTTTTGAGTCTAAGTCAGAAGCTGGACAAAAGTATTGACCATGAGAAAGTGCCAAAGCTGTGTTGTTGCTGCTGATGTTCAATCAGTGGTGACACCATAATGGCTCTTTGGCATTCAGTGAAAACATTGATTTTATTAATTTTTTGGTAAAACTACTAACACTTTTTTGAATGTGGTTGTTTTGCAAAAGATGCTTTCTGAAACAAGTGCTGTCATGCAAACTGCTCTCAGTGCATAAATTATGTTGTTTTATAAATTGTACTACAAAGTTTATATTCACTAATTGCATTCATAAGGATTTTATAAAATATTGTGCAGAGTCTTGTCTGCTTGTTGCACTGTACATTTGGTGCTTAGTTTGCAACCAGGCTTAATTTCTGCATTTTTATTTTTACTGTCCTACTTTTGATTCTCCCAAAATATCAGTTGGGTGATGGTTAAATCAAAATCATTACTGCTTATATTTTGTAACTTATTTTCCTGCATATCACCTGGAAATCAGCCTTCATCTGATCTGATATCACATAATTTGTATTTGGGAAAAAGACAAACATCATTAGCAGGAATAATAAGTAAATTCACTCTTTCTCTCTATTTATATACAGTATGTATGAGGGTCAGTCAAAAAGTAATGAGCCCTGTTAACTTTAACCGCTTTAACCTTCATATTTTTTCTAGAAATTTTAAGGGTGTTTAGTAAATTTACTGCTTTAAAGATAAATTGTAAAAAAAAATTGTTTCAACGTGTCCACTTTTGGTATTGTGTTTTGGAAATGACGTCATCACTGGATGTCTGTCAGAAGCAGAGAGCTGTGATTGAATTTCTTGTTTCGGAAGGGGAGCCACCAAAACAAATTTTCGAAAGATTGGTAAATGTTTATGGAGATGCTTCATTAGCCTACAGCACTGTGAAAAAGTGGGTATCCAGGATTAAACACGAAGAAGATGATCCAAGTTTGAGTAGCCTCCAGGACAGACCAAGAAGTGGAAGACCATCTTCTGCAGTCAATCCTGGAAACAATGATAAGGTTGAGAAATTGATTAGAGATGATCGCAGAATCACTATTGATGACATTGCTGAACGTGTTGGAGTTAGCCATGGAAGTGCTGTGAATATTGTTAATGAGCTAGGCTTTGCAAAGGTTTGCGCCAGATGGGTTCCGAGGCAACTTTTGGATTTTCACAAGCAAGCCCGTTTTGAAGCTTGTTCGGAGCTTATTGAGTGTCACAGAAGTGACAAAACTTTTCTCAGCCGTATAGTGACAGGAGATGAAACCTGGGTTCATCACTATGAACCTCTGTCGAAAAGATCATCCATGGAATGGCGTCACCCCACGTCCCCAAGAGCCAAGAAATTCAAAAGTCAACGTTCAGCTGGAAAAATTATGGCGACTGTGTTTTGGGACATTGAAGGAGTGATATTGGTAGATTTTATGCCTAAAGGTACTACCATCAACTCAGATGCTTACATTGACACTTTACGCAAACTGAAAGCGAAACTGAGAAGAGTATGACCTCACCTGGACATGTCTAAGGTCTTGCTACAACACGATAACGCCAAGCCCCATACCAGTCTCAAAACTCGTGAAGTGATTGCTTCTTTTGGATGGACGACGGTAACCCATCCCCCATACTCACCCGACCTGGCACCATCTGACTATCATCTTTTTGGACCATTGAAAGAAGGAGTTAGGGGGCAGCACTTCACTAGTGATCAAGAAGTCAAGCACGCTGTAAGAAACTGGTTAAAAATGCAGCCTGCTGACTTTTACAAGGCTGGCATAGTGTCCCTTGTTCATCGATGGACAGTTGGAATTGAAAAGTGCGGAGATTACATTGAAAAGTAGAACTGAGATCTCCTATCCCTGGGCTTTCTTTTGATGTATGACTTTTGATTTTATTGCAACAAATATGGCCAGGAGAGACTTGGGCTCATTATTTTTTGACTGACCCTCGTACATATTCTAAACCAGTGGTTCTCAACTGCTGTGTCACGGCACACTAGTGTGCTACAAGAAGTACCCTGGTGTGCCTCAAAGCAATGCCATGTGGCAATAATTACATCTAATATTAGTAATTATTACAGGAAGGTGAGGCAAAACAGACAACAATAATTCAAAAAGTTTTGCCTTTAATGTCTTGAATTAAATTTTTTTAGATAAATTATTACATTTTAAAATATTAGCTGTGCTGTGTTTTTTGTTAGTTTGAATAGTTCAAATGCGTTAAAAAGATTGGTCAAAGGTGGGCTTCTTATACAGTATAAATATTTTGATTTTTTTGCCTTGAATGGCTGTACTAACTACTAACCCAGCTGGCAATTGTGTCCAGTACAGCAAATTTTTTACTGGCAGTGTTCAAGCTGCAATGTCATTAGTAAGAAAGATTGATGATTATCATTAAGTTTATTAAATGTACTACCTTATATTTATAATTTTAATAATCACATTATTGTTACTTAGGCTTATGTATTAATGAAGCAGAATTTGCAAATTGTATTCCAATATAATCAGAAACCAGAAAAAAATTTGAATGTTCATAATGGTCTAAAGCCAATCAAAACTTACCATTGCAGATCAAATTGTTATATAAAAGTGTCCAGAAAATGTTCCATTAAATATTTGTTAACTTTTTACTCATGGTCCACTTTATTGGATTGAGTGTGACATCACATAAAAAGAGCAAAAAAGCAAGTGGCTTTCTCTAATACTGAGTCCCCAAACATAGTTATGCTTCATTAAGCAGTGGCGCATAGTGGAAAACATCATTATTATTAATCAATGTGATTGGTGTACTGTGAAAATTCAAACAATTTAATTGTGTGTTGCCATATAAAAAAGGTTGGGAATCACTGTCCTAACCCAATTGGTGACACACTCAGTTAAAAATTAATGAGTCAGAGTTGACTAGAGACTGGGACAGAGCCAGTCCAGTCAGGGCTTAAGACTCAAACTGTGAAAAATGGGCAGACCAGAAAGTGAAAGGCAAACATGGTTAATCATAAGTCATTGTCAACCATTGAATTTTTTGTAAAGTTTTGTTTTTAACACTTGAAAGACAGAAATTTCTCTCTACCCAAGATAGATGGCTGTGGTCAATTTTGACTGCATTAGTATTTGTTGCAAAAAATTATTAATGACCAAAATTGTTTTATTATCTGTTGGAAATAAATTCATGACTACTTTGAATATTTTAAATCAAAATTTTTGGTTAATACAAATTAAGTTATTATATATATAGGCCCAGATGGTAGGTGCTTTCTTGCAGCCTGGACTGTGAGTAAGTCTGTTCATTGGTGTTAAAAATGACAAACTGAAACCAAACCTACCAAAACGAAAGGGTATCCACCCATTTCGATGTTCAGTGTGGGTCTGCTAATTGGCAAATGTCCTTTTCAGGATGGGGCAATGCCAGGATAAAACTGCCCTTTTCAGGGCACATTGCTAACAAGTTCTGAAGACCCACTATTCTTTAGCTGAACATCAAAGGTCTCACTGCAAGCAAGATGAACATTCTTCATCACCTTGCTCTGCAGTCTGAGGCACTTGTCATCCTACTGCAGGAGACCCACTGCACTGATGCAGAGAAGTTGGTACTTCCAAACTACCAACTAGCTGATTCTTTTTTAAGCAGGAAGCATGGCCTTACTACATTTGTCCATAAGCTACTGAGAAACATGCTTTTGGACCAATCTCCACTGACATCGGAGATTGAGTGGTTGTGTGTGGATGTTGATGGCTGTAAAATAGTCAACATTTACAAACCACTGCCAACACGATTGCAAACCCTAGATCTCCCAGTGTTTCCTCACCCCTGTCTTTACGCTGGTGATTTTAACTGTTGTCATGCTGACTGGGGTTACAATGACAACAGTCTGGATGGTGAGTGCTTGGCTGGCTGGGCAAGTATTAATTGTCTTGTCCTCCTATATAATACCAAGGATGCTGCCAGGTTTTATTCCAGCTGCTGGAACACTGGCACCAATTCAGATCCAGCTTTTGCTAGCATAGGTCCAAACAGTTGCTTACTGGATAGATGTGTCCTTGACAAGTTCCCCAGGTCACAACATCGACCTTTGCTTATTACACCACCAAGGTTTGCTATGGCAGTGCCAAGCATGCCTGTTAAACGATGGAACTTCGGCAAGGCCAAATGGAGTCACTACATTGCTTTGATGAATTGATTTGCAAAGACTTTGTTGCTGCCTGATTCACTTGATGTGGATGCGGCTTACCAGGACTTCTGTAACACCATTAAGAAAGCAGCCAAAAAGACTATCCCATGCAGGTATCGAAATAACTATATTCCGTGTTGGAATACAGAGTGTGAATCCCTCTATAAAACCTTTCTGCAGTTTCTTCAGGGAGATGACTTAAGTTTGGTTGCTACAGCTCTGCTTGCCAAACTTGACAGAAAGCAGAGGGATTGATGGTCCGAGGCAGTGTGTAGCATTGACTTCTCACACTCTAGTCGAAAAACATGGAGTATTTTGAACAATGTTACTGGTAGGTCACGACACTCTTTTCATCACTGCCCCATTTCAGTCGATGCTATTGCATCTCAGCTAGTTAGAAATGGGAAATACGAGGCTGTTGACTGCAAGTCATCTCAACTCATCTATCAAGAAGTGTCTGACCTTTGGAGGGGTCATTCCATGACAAATCGCCATAAGTGTTTAACCACTACATCTCCGATTTTGATGAAAATTGGTGTATGTGGTTATCTTATAGCCAAAACCCACTGATGCAAATATTACATTTTTTGAATAATATTTTTTGAGTTATAGGGGGGCAAAGTTTTGGGGGAACCAAAAAATCCTTTTAAAAAAATGCTTATATCTTCCTCAAGATATGTGTAAATTGTAACATATTAAATATGGTTGAAATCAGAAAACAACAAAAAATTCAAATATAAAATCAAAAATTCTATAAATATTCATATAAAAAAGTTTTTTATTTAAAAAAAAATTTTTTTCACCACCCCCCAAGAATTTTGAAAACCCCTATAAAAATTAAAAAAAAAATTGATTCATAAGCCTTAAAAATATGCAATAAAAACAATGGGTATAGACCAGTGGTTCCCAAACTGTGCACCGTGGCGCCCTGGTGCGCCGCAAGACTTTGTCAGGGGTGCTGAAAAAGCATGCAAAAGTTGTTGTACTTACTGCTTTTCTCACAATAATTGTAGTGTGAAAGTTGCTAGCAGCAACGTTCCCTCTAAGACAGTGGTTCCCAAACTGTGCGCTGCGAGACTTTGTCAGGGGTGCCACAAAAGCATGCAAAAGTTGTTGTACTTACTGCTTTTCTCACAATAATTGCAGTGTGAAAGTTCCTCTAAGAGCTTCCTTAGTGTGTGTGGAATGAAAACCATGTGAGCAGTGGTAGATATTGGGTGAGGCAAATAAGGCAGTCCCCCTCAAAAACAGCACATACAGTTTTGAATCTGTTGCAGATGTTTTTTTCAGAGAATGATTCTGATTGAAGACCTTTTTTTTTTTAATTAGGGAACACCCTGATTTTGAGAGAAAAATAGGGAAATCAGAGATGAAATTGAAGTGAAGACCTTTTTTTTTTTTTAGAGAGCACTATGAGTTTCAGAGAAAAAAAGATTACTCAAAGAAGTAATTGAACTGAAGACCTTTTTTTCATTACAGCGCTGCAAGTATTGTTAAGTTTTCAAAGGGTGCTGTGAAAAAAAAGTTTGGGAACCGCTGGCATAGACCATTTATTATGCTTAACACTCAATACAAATGATTCACTAAAGCAATTTTTACTCAATTTAATGGATTTTTTAAAAAAATTTATCCATTAGGTTATTATCTCAATTCTAAAAACATAAATATGGCAATACTTTTGAACAGCATTCACTTTTTATTGCATTAATAGATACCTAGTTGCTAAACTTAAGATTAAATGATGTTAGGCCTACCAAAATATAGAACCGATGTCCCCCTCATTTTGCTAAAAATACAATGTTGTTGATTGGCATCGGTTTCAGTTTAAAGTAGGGAGTTGCAAAAGTAACTTTAATCTTTAATAGGTATTTAATAAGTATAGTTTTTAAACATTTTGTATTTAGCAACCATCTGTGATAAACTACTATCTAATTTTAATGACAACAAATTTACATGCTCTGTATTTTTAGATCTAAGCAAAGCTTTTGACACTATTAATCACGATTATGATATATCAATAGAAAAAATTTAATATATAGTTTAGATTAAGAGGCAAGGTTGTATTTATCATAAAATCATACCTAAGTAATAGAATTCAATGTACAAAAATAAAAAATGTTTCATCTGATTTGACTACACTTAAATGTGGAGTATCACAGGGTTTAATTCTTGGACCCCTGTTATTCCTACTCTAAATAAATGATCTTTCAAATGTATCTAATATGAAGACTACTCTATTTGATATCTGTGCAAAATAATGTTAATAAAGAATTATTTGTAATAGGTGTATGGTTGAAGTCAAATAAACTATTATCAAACTACTCTAAAACCTATTTTGTACCATTCAGTAACAAAAGAAAAATTTTACTGATCCCTTTAATATTACCATCAGTGGTCATTTTATTGAAAGAAAATGTAATTTGAAGTACCTTGGGGTAACTTGAGATGAGCACTTAACAACTTTCTAAAGTTTGTGGACTAATATGTAAACTCAGACACTGTGCTACCCTAGAGACATTGAAAACTATCTATTTTGCATTATTTTAATCTGAAGTCTAAAACTCTGTATTGAATTGGAGAAGAGCTAATAAATCAATGCTGTCTCCTATCAAAATAAGTTCATTCGTTCTTATTTATTTTTACCAAAGTCAACGAATATAGATTATTTCTTTCATAAATTTAATGTCTTAAAAATAAACAATGTTATTAAATTTGCTTATGCGAAGTTCATGTTTAAGTATATGCATAATATGCTACCAAAAACTGTAATATGTAATGTATTTGAATTGTTTTCAATTGTGTCTGTATGTTGTAATTTGCAACAATTTGTAAATTGTAATGTTTTTGAATTGTTTTCATTTTTATAGTATATTTTTCATGACCTGACAATTGATTGAACGGCACTTGATCAAATGACACTTGATCGAAACGACATTTGATCAAATAAGAAAAAAGAAAATTTACAACTTTGAATCTGTCTTAATTTTTTGTCCCAAAAACATAGTGATCACTAAAAAAAAACTATAACTTTTCACTTTGACTCTGTCTGGTTTTGTCAATTTTTTGTCCCAAAAATGTAGTAATCTATAAAAAAAAGATCTTCCTTTTTTGTCTGTCTCTTATTTCTGTAAGGGTCTGCAAGGATGGGGCCATCACACAATGCCCCCCTAAATAACTGACTACAATGTAAATTGAATGCAAAGGAATGGCAGCAATAGGCATCTAACAAAACATAATTATGGCGTGAAATCTACTTGTTGCCCCCCTAAAAATGCTGAGCCCAGGAAACTCTTTAAAAACCCTGATCTTGACATTGACTAAAAGTTAAAAAAATGTTCTCTTACTGATGACCTTTGCTTTTTATGAATCTAATTTACAGTAACAAAGACATTGTTTAATCACCAAAACATACAAAAGTAAATCTTTTTTTTTTTATCAACTGTCAATTTCAATCACATGTCATTTCAGTCAAGTGTTGTTTCGATCAAGTATTGTTTTGATCAAGTGTCGTTTCAATCAAGTGTGTTCAATCAAGTGTCATTCAATCAACTGTCATAACACCATATTTTTTGTGATTAACCTTGATAAATATTATTTTTTATATTTGGTTTGTCTTTGTTTATATTGCAATTTAATTTTTTATATGTATGTATAGCATCTGATTCAAATAGTTAAAGGTGCTAGCTCACATATGGTAACCTAAAAGGTCTTTTGCTAGCATCTTCTTCTGGCAGCAATTGCATTGTACTATATACATAATTTTTCATTCTTTTGTATGTGTCTTTTTAATTTTGTTTTTGTTGTCAATGAAGAAAAAAATATAAAAAATGTATAACTTGTATATGTATTTATGATGTATAATTCTATTACATTAACAATGGAGTTATGGCTAGTATTGCTGATGGCTATACAAAGATTTTAATTTTTTACTATAATACCTATACAGTCATATTTATCAGAGGTATTTTATTTTTATTTATTTTTTATTTTTTATTTTATCTCTATATTTATCCTCCTGACTTGCATGAAAGCAACGGAGGTGCTAATACATTACCCCGACCTGCTTCCGGAGATCCCAAGATATTGCTGTATGCTTGTAGTTTAATAGAAATATGACTGTAATTTAGAACTGCTTGCCAGGACCACCAAGCAGGGGAAAGTGCCGTAAAGTGTCTTTCCCAAGAACACAACAGAATGGCTTGAGTGGGTTTTGAACCGAGACTGTGTTGGTCATGAGCCCGGTGCTTTAACCACTTGACCACGCTTTAACCATTTGACCATGCTGCCATATTACACATGTTATTTAGTTTGCACATCCCACAATATCTGATACCTGCATTAATCCCCATTAAATGTTTTTTTTTTTTTTAGATATTATAAATTATTTTAAACTATTTACGAGTAAAATCTAAAATGCCAAGAAAACATTGCCAAGGTCTTCAATGTTAAAATTGGGGTATGCAGGAAAATCCTTCAGATTTTAATTGAATTTTTGGAAATATATGCCCTAAAAATTGCTTTAGTGAAACATTTGTATTGAGTATTAAGCATAATAAATGGTCTATACCCATTGTTTTTATTGCATATTTTTAAGGCTTATGAATCAAAGTTTTTTCTGAAAAATTTTTTTGGCAGGAAACATTTAAAAAAAAAAAAAAAGCTTTTTTTATTGATATTTATAGAATTTTTGATATTGTATTTGAATTTCTTGTTCTTTTCTGATTTCAACCATATATAATATGTTACAATTTAAACATATCTTGAGGAAAATATAAGCGTTTTTTGAAAAGGATTTTTGGCTCTCCCAAAACTTTGCCCCCTATAACTCAAAAAATATTATTTGTAGAAACGTAATATTTGCATCAGTGGGTTTTGGCTATAAGATAACCACATACACCAATTTTCATCAAAATCGGAGATGTAGTGGTTAAAAAAAAATTTTTTTATGGTGTTTTGTCATGGAATGACCCAGAGGGCCATAACACCAGACCCAGTAAATATCTCTGACAATTTTTCACAGAGAGAATTTGCTGCTGCCCTCCAACATTTGAAACCAGGTAAAGCTCTGGGACCTGATTCTATCTGCACAGAGCTTATACTCCATGCTGGAGCTGCTTTGAAGTCCTGGTTACATGACTTCCTTTCTTCCTGTTAGCGCTGACTCAAAATTCCCAAGATGTGGAGAAGAGCACTTGTGGTCGCGATCTCAAAACCAGCAAAGCCTGTGGGGGCCCAAAGAGTTATTGACCAAGATTCTTGAGAGGCTTATCTACGCTCGCGTTGAACCATTAATCGATCCACTGCTCCCTAAAGAGCAGGCTGGGTTCTGACATGGGAAGTCAACTGTAGATCAAGATGTTCTGCTAACCCAAGACATTGAGGATTCTTTCAAGGCTAAAAAGAAGGTCGATGCTGTATTTGTTGATCTGACAGCTGCTTATGCCACTGTCTGGCACCGTGGCCTTAACCTGCAAGCTGCTGAGACTATTTCCAGATAAATGTATGGTCAGAATGATCATGGAGCTTATCCAAAATCGAAGTTTCACCCTTACCACTGGTGACAGCAAGCAAAACAGGCTACACTGTCTTAAAAACAGCATTCCTCAGGGATCGGTCTTGGTTCCCCTCCTATTTAACATCTATACATGTGATTTTCCTTCCATGATTTCCAGAAAGTTTGCTTATGTTGATGATTTAGCATTGTTGCACTCTTCTGAAAACTGGAAGGGCTTGAAGGGGACTTTAAGCCAAGATATGTCTACACTTTCAGCATATCTAAAGACTTGGAGGTTGAAGCTCAGTCACACTAAGACAGTGACGGCAGCCTTTCACTTAAATAATCAAGAGGCCAAACGTGAGCTAAAAGTCTACAACAATGGTAGACTTTTACCGTTCTGTCCAACCCCTACTTATCTTGGGGAAAAACTGGACAGATCACTCATGTTTCATCACCATTTAGTGGCATTGTTCAAAAAACTATTCTTGTGCATCACACTGCTGAGGCAACTCGTGGGCTTGGGATGGGGTGCTGGTGCTAAAACACAATGCATAGTTACCTTATCTCTAGTCTACTCAACAGCTGAATACTGTGTGCCAGTCTGGTGTCGCAGTGCTCACACTCACCTCATCGACAGTGTCTTGAATGACACCTTGCACATAGTTACTGGATGCCTGCATCCCACTCCAATGGACTACCTACCTGTACTCTCAGACATCCAGCCATCTGAGCTTTGTCGACGGTGAGCAACAGTCTCCTTGGCTCACTGTAGATCTCTGGACCCTGATCATATCTTGCATGGTCTGTTAAGTGGGTCCTCAGATACTCGCCAAGTGAGACTAAGATTCAGATGCCCATTTATGCCAGCTGTGCAGAATCTTTTGGACAACCTTGCCAGACTTGGCATCCGTGCTTCTGAATGGACGAACCATGAATAGAAAACGGAGTATTGTGAAAATGCTTCCAGGCTCCGTGCTTTTGTGCCTGAGACTGGTGCCAGACCTGTTGGGATGGGCTTACCCCGAGCAGCTTGGGTTAAGCTCAACCACCTGCAGACTGGTGTTGGGTAATTCCATTCATCCATGAACAAATGGGGTCTCGCTCCTTCACCGAATTGCAAGTGTGGTGCCTCTGAGCAAATCGCAGACCATGTTCTAACAATGTGCCCTATACATTGGGCACCACATGGAGCACAAGGTCTGACAGTTTTGGATGACAAAACTCAATGCTGGCTTAATAACATCACTGTCAGCATCTGATTCAGGCAGTACAGCAGTCTGGAGTAGTAAAAAGATAAACCCTTGGCCCCAATCCTGTTTGTGTCTGACCTGGAGTGGATACCCTTCAAACGATGACGAAGTTATTATAGTAGTTTCTAATGCACTTTCTATTGCACAAGAAGAGCAAGCTGCCACAGTAAATATAGATGTTGTATATCTACCACAGCATGACTGCAAGCTGCTGATGCTTGACTTGCATCTACTTAATTGCAATTAGCATTGCTTCCTTTTTTGCAAAATTTGATGAGAGATTTTTAGCACATAGTAAGAAGAAAAGGTGAATTGCTTTTTGTTGAAGGATTGCAAATGTTATGTAGTTATAAGTTATGGCAAAGAATAATTAAATCAGGCTAAGAGATAGAGCAGAGATCAGTGAAGAGCAATATGGATTTATGCCAGGAAAGTAACTAGTGATGCTATGTTTGCCTTAAGAATGTTGATGGAAAAGTACAAAGAAGGTCAAAGAGAACTTAATTGTGTATTTGTGGACCTAGTGAAAGCTTGCGACAGGGTTCTGAGAGAAGAAGTGTTGTACTGTATGAGAAAATCAAGAATGGTGGAAAAGTATGTGCGACTTGTACAGGATATGTATGAGGGAAGCAAAACAGTGGTGAGGTGTGCAGTAGGCAGGACAGAATGGGTGGAGAAAAGTATCAGGAGTAATCTGTGACAGAAGGTTAGCAGCTAGAGTAAAAGAAAATCTGTACAGTTCAGTGGTGAGACCAGTAATGGTATATGGACTTGAAACAATGGCAGTCACAGAAACAAGTAGAAGAGATAGAAGTTGCAGAAATGAAAATGTTGAGGTTTGCTATGGGAGTGACAAGAAATGATAAGATTAGAAATGAGTACATCAGGGTAGAGGTAAGGTAGAACAGTTAGGAATGAAAATGAGGAAGGGCAGGCTGAGGTGGTATAGACATGTCATGAGGAGAGACCAGGAATAGGTAGGAAGAAGAGTGATGGAGATGGAGTTACCGGGAAAGAGGAAAAGAGGGAGACCAAAGAGAAGATTTTTAGATTTAGTGAAGAAAGATATGGGGAAAGTTGGTGCAAGGGAGACAGACATTGAAAACAGGATGATTTAGAGAAACATCATATGCTGTGGCTACCACTGATCAAAGGGAAAGGCTGAAAAAAGAAGAAGCTTGGGAGTTTTTTGCAAAATTTTATTAGTTTAGGATGAATCATGTCAAGTTGTTTGACTAAAAAAAAATTCGCTGAAAAATCTAAAATGTATTTCAAATTTTTTTAGTAACTGCATTAAATTACTTGTTTTTTTTTAATCTTATTATTCTTTTTTTGTTTTAGCCATTGGTTTGTTAATGCAGTAAGTCAAGTTAAAAAAGAAATTGTTTTTCTTCTTGATAAAAGTGGTTCAATGAATAAAAAAATTAACCAAGTGTCATTACTTGACATAGCTAAAGAAGCTATAAAGAAGGCACTTTATCAATTAAAAATTATAGACAAGGTAAGAAACAAAAACTTTTGTGTTATATATTACATGTTAAATTGTTTTGCTTATTTTTTGTTGGGTGTCTACTTTGAATAAAGTGCAAAAAATATAATCTTTACAAGTTTATAATTTTGCTTTTCTAATTTTGATTTTTTTAATACTAAAGATACAGAAAATAGTAGAGTTAAAATTAAAATCTCACAACCAGTTCAATCTCAATGTACTACATCTATCAAAACAACTTAACCTTTTGAACTTTACATTTCCACATCCAAAAGCACAGCCACTTGAGCTTCCCAGCCAAAATTTTTCAAAAAAATAAAAATTGCAGTTATCAGGTTTGAATGGTCCAACACAACATGCTTTTATTATGCTTATTGTTCACGTTCACCTGCACTTACAGCTAAAAGGTAATGAAAATTTATTATACAACAAAACAAAATTCAATTTACTGTATATTTTGGCATATAAGATGACCCTTAAAGTCAAAAAACCACTCTTAAAAATTGGGGGTTGTCTTATACAACTGATATAATTTATAAAATAAAAACATATGATAAATTTATAAACTTTTGCTCTAATTTTGTACTTTGTCTAATCTGACGGTTGCCTTATACGCCGAAATATACTATATGTAAATCAGTGATGCAATAATTGTCTTCCTTTAGTTTATGCAAACTAGTCAATAACTGTCTTCTTTTTAGTTCAACCAAATCAGTCTATTATAATCCTTTCATAAAATTATCTCCAGTATTGCACACTGATGTGCCATTCGTGCCAACAACTTGATCCTGGTTTACCAATGCACAAAAAGATGCAACAATAGTTGCACCAATAGACAGTCTTTGATTTTTTTGGAAAGTCCTTATTGCAAAATTTAGGGTTGGCCAATTTTTTTCATCTATACTTCTTGCTGCAAACAGTACAACGATTGTTGGTTGTAGCATGCTCAGCATGTTCCACCTCATGTCTTCTGACATCAGACAGGCAAATATTAGGATCTGCATCTAAACTGATGCCCCTGCTGATTGGTGAATCTGAAATCTCCCAACTAGTTCATTGCACAATTGTTCCAAAAAGACAGGGAATGTGGTAAACCTCTTGCAAGCTTGAGCATGTGGGTTATGGTATCTCTGAAGTATGTAGGCATTGTATGCTGCCCACATAAAAAACTCCATCATCAACCTTTGTGGTCATTTATAATGTTGTCTACACTTATGGAGGCGAGTCATCTGGTCATTCTTGTCAGTAATGCCCATAAACTGATTGCGCTTTTTCACTTCTGCAAAACACTGACTGGGACCTTCCTATGTTCAGCAGAATCATACCTACCATATTTATTTGAGTATAAGTTGCATTTTTTGTACCAAATATTTACCCCAAAAATCAGGTGCAACTTATAGACGAAGTACGACTTATGCATGAATAAATTTTCTCTAAAATATTTCCAAATTTGTGTGTATTGCATACTGTGTTGTCTAACTGCACTTTGCACGTGCACATGTGTGCTTGTGCATATGATGTCAATCAAAGAAAAAGGCAAGCATCAATCATGATCTCACGAAAAAAGCACAAAAAACCACACTTTGTGTGTGTACGTGTGTGCTTGCGCATATGATGTCAATCGAAAAAAAAGGCAAGGGTCAACCATGGTTGCACAAAAAACACAAAGGTCAACCACAAAGTATGTTGTTTATTAGTATTGCTACAGATGCATGTTGTTTGCTTCTTTAATCTCAGGTCATTTGTTGTTTTTGTTTATTGTTTATTTCATTACACGACTAAACATAACAGCATAAATGTATTCATCAGTACTAAAAAAAAAAAATTTAATAACAAAACAAACAAAAGAAAACCATAATAAATGTTTTCGGCTTACTTCAGCCCTCTTCAGATAAATAAAAAGGTTTAAAGAACTATGCACTGTATTTAAAAAAAAACAAAGTCAATGATTTGAATTACGTAATTATTTATGACATCTTTTTTTACATGCGTTTTTTTTTATCAACATAAAGGAATTAATTTAAAATGTGACTGCCAAAATGACAACAACAATGTCGATACATCAAACAAATCCAAATGACACAAAATACTAATCTAAAATATATTTAATAAAAATGATGATCCATTAGCAAATAATTGTCGATTAAGTTTGGGGTTATGTTTTTTTGTCAATAACGCTTCATGAATTTTGGTTTCAAAATTAGAATTACATTTTTAAATTATTTTAAACGAATTTACGTTGAATTTTATATTGGAGCAACTATCACACGACATGATATGTTCCTTGATGGAGCTTTCAGTCTTCAAATGGAAACCTAAGTGTTCACCCACCCTAGTGCTTAGATGATGGGTTGACATACTGATGTACGTCAGGTTCAAATCACATGAACATGAAAACTGATAAACAATGTTTGAGCATAGTGTGGGGGGTACTTGAGTCTTCAATTGAAAATAATGTGAAACTTTTAACGTTTTATAAACAGGATTTATTTTTAAAGTTATTTTAAATTTAGATTTGATAATGTTTTTAATTTTAATTAAAAAACGTCTGGAGTCATGGCCAAAATATGGGATATTCAGGTTATAAACATAATTGGGAGACGAAGAATGAGAATGAATACTTTTTTCATTAAACTTTTTTAAACATTTTTCAAAAAACCAAATTGGGTAACCGTTAGACACAAACATATTTCTAAACAAACCAACTTCATTAAGATATAACAAATTGTTAGAACATATTGATTTAGCTCTATATAATAAACAAGATATTAATCCGGATTTCCATTTTTTAGGAAAATACGCATTATAATTTAAAAGTAAACCAGTGTGTGTAGGTTTGCACCATAACCATGTCTCAATATTGTCATTATTGACTTTAATGCAAACATGTAAGAATGAAATACATTGTGCAGCAGATTCCATAGTAAATTTTATGTTTTTATATTGGGAATTTAGTAAATTTAAAAAATTCAAAGAAGAACTGTCATTATCAAAAACTGCAAAACAATCATCAATGAAATGAGAGTAAAATTTGGGTGGACACATGCTAGAGTCTAATAAATAATTTCTTTGTTTCAATATGGGCCAAAAAGAAATTGGCTAATGTTGGTCCTAATGGAAACCCCATAGCAACACCATCAATTTGCTTATATAAACAATCTTAATAGAAAAACAGTCCTTCACATGCTAACTGCAACAATTTTACAAAAATATGTTTTTCCATTAATGGTTTTTGAATATTTTCATCTGAAAAAACATAATCAGCAATAATATTGATCGTTTCATTTAGTGGTATATTGGTGAAAAGAGACACGACATCAAAACTAACCAATTTGTCATCAGAAGAAATATTAGAATTATTTTATTTCATTAAAAAATCATCTGTGGAACTCAGCATGTATTTATTAGGAACAAGTGGTTTAATCAAAGAATCCATAAATTTTGCAAGTTCATATTCAGGCGAATCAATCATTGATATTACCGGGTGGAGAGGATAATTGTTTTTGTGAACTTTAACTAAACCATATATTCTTCCGGGTTTGCTGCCAGATGGTATTAATTTTCGAATTACTTCAGAATTTCAAACACGCAAGCTAATGAATTTATGGATATGTCACCATCTTTATACTAGCTGAGTCTTCATTAAGCAGAGTATAGCTACTAACAAAGACTCAGCGTTTTTATACTTGATTTTGTTTAATAAAAGTTGTAAAAAAAATTTTGTACCAATTTATCAGGTGAAATATAGAGGTGTGACTTATACATGCATGCGACTTATACTCAAATAAATACAGTAAAAACAGTGGTACTATTAGGCTAATTTACAAAGACAGAAGTTACAAAGTAGATTGGTCTTTTGTCCATTCACACAATTGCTGCCACCTTCCCATTGAACAACATCACAGAGTCTCCTGTATTCATTTTCCTTTTTTCCCTTTTTAAAAACTTTGGAAATGTCTGCCTGTTTGTCATTGCTGTTCCACACACACCAATACCTTTAGTCAACAAATACCATATATTTCGGCATATAAGGTGACCGTCAGATAAGACGAGGTACAAAATTAGAGCAAAATTTTATAAATTATATTGGTTGTATAAGATGACCCCCAATTTTCAAGGGTTGTCTTATACGCTGAAATATACGGTATTTGTAGAGATCCACTGCTGTATAAAATCAGTCAGTAAACACAACATAGTTTTGATCCTGAAAGTTTTTGTCATTTGCACTACTAGAACCAGTGTATGTGTCAGCATTTACAATATATCCATGTTTACTATCCATCAGCAGAAAAGTTTTCAAACCCCAGCATATGGGCTTGTTTTTGATGTATTGCTTTATAGATAGGGAATTGTTTGTTGGTATCATTCCTTCATCCAATGATTTAGTAGTTCTTGATTAGGCATGTAGTGTTTTTGAAACCTTTCAAGGATGTAGTTAAAGACAGGCCTACTTTTGTAAATCTTATCAGTCTTGTTCAGATTAAGGTTTTTTTCATCCACGCAATGAAGCATTAACCATATTGCCAAAAACTTGTCACACATAAGGACTTTTGGGAATCCAGGAGTGATAGTCAAAAAATTGTTTTTGCATCTCCAATATTATTTGTAACAATCTTTGTGGACCAGTATCTCAATAGCGATTCTACATCCAAAAAATGCTTTCATCTCTTAGAATATTGTCTGTCCATGATTTTGCAATATAGCAATTAGGTTTGTCAGACTTTGCATTGAAAGCTTGTTTATTAGTTTCAGTGACCAGAAGATCCCACAGAACATTAATTTAGAACAAAAAAAAAAGTTTAGAGATAAACACTCAGTATTTATATTAGCAGGAATGTCTTGAAGCATTTTGGGTATACACGCTATAAAGTTGGGCACCAAAACTATTCTTTCGAGTGAAAGGCTGGTTTTGAGGCATTTAGGGAATACATGCCAGCAATGTTTGGCTGTAAATCCGGCCTTTAGGGTTTGAAGGGTCAATATATTGAGCAGTAATTTAGTTTTTTGTATGTTTTATTTAAATATTTTTTGTTGTTAGTTTGCAATTGTAATTGCTTCAGAAGAACGAATAACTTTTTCAAATTTTTCACTGTCACATTGCTTTGAAACACGTTTGGCTTTGGCTTCTCCAGCCAATATACGAAATGCTGAACACTTTTTAAATCAAATTGAAGCTGAAGGTACTTATCAACTTACTAGAAATAATTACAGTAATTAGTATTCAATGTTAGAATAAATGCTTTGAAACTTCAAATACAATATAATTACTTTTTCCAAACATTTTAGCTCATTGTTTTTTAATTTTTTTATATATGTCACCCATTTTATGAAAATAAAAATATTTCAGACTCATATATTTTACGAATAATTTTGTAGTCAGTCGAATTTGTTCTAATTCTTAATTCATTTTTAAGTCCTTCAGAATAAAAAAGAAAAATATTATTTTTTCACCTGTAATTAAAAGGATGTCAAACTACTTTTCAAACTTCATGCTATACTTAATAAAAAGTTTTGTTCTTAATATATTTTTTTCTTCAATAAAAATTTTTTATGTCAAGAAAGAATAAAATGCAAATTGGCAGTCAATTTGATACCCAAAAACCAAACAGCCAAAAAGCAGCAATAACTAGATTTGTATCATGTATTTGGTAAAAAAGATGGATAAATCAAGTAATCAACCATTAATGATTCAGAGGAATGGTACCAGACTATCTTTTAACTGAATTAAGAGAGTCAATTATTTGAAGCAAATCTTTTGGAAATTTGGAATTCTTACCAAGAATCTACAATACCAGCTTAAATAGGCATTATTATAAAAGAAGCAATCAGAAATCAGCACTAATCAAGAAAGAAAAATTTAAAAATCTTAAAAACTAGCCTTGAATACAGTGTTTTTCGATCTAGTTTAGTTGTCTACCAATCAATTTTAATCATGTGTCGATCAATTTTAGTCATTACCAATCAAATTTAGTTCTGTGTTGACCAATTTTAGTCATGTGCTGATCAAATTTAATCTGGTGTCGATCAATTTTAATCATATACCGACCAAAAATAGTTATGTCAACAAACTTTATTTTTATTAGTAAATACATGTAAGCAATTTTGAGATATAATTTTTACTATAAGTTTTTTTGTTAATTAAAGTTTTACAACTACTGCATTTTCAAAAACAAATACTGCAAGAATATCATAATTTTGTAGAATACCTCAAAGAATTTATAGGGTTTTTCAATCTAATTCTTTGTTTTTGCAATCAAATTTGTTCTTTTTGCAATCAACTTTGTTTTTTTTTGCAATCAATTTTGTTTTGCAAAAACTTTTGTATAGCGTATATACCATATCTTTGTGTAGGGTCTTCCAATAGGGTCTATATACATATACAAATACTGTAATATGGGCTCTCTATTAAGTACTTCTACTTGTATTAAGTCACCACAATATTAGGTCTTCATAATTAGGTTTCCACAATTAGGTTTTTATAATATAGTTTTTATAATATTAGGCCTCCAAAATTGGGTCTCCATAATTAGGGTTAGGGTTAGGGTTAGCTAACCCTAACAGTATAGCTACAGTATTAGCTCTCCATAATATAATCTTTATAATATAGTTCCCATAATATTGGGTCTCCATATAGAATCTCCAATAGGTATATCTACCTATCTATATATACATTATGGAGACTATATTATAGAAACATAATTATAGAGACTATAGATTATGGAGACCTAATACAGAGACCCCATATTACAGTATTTATATATGTATATAGACCCTATCGGGAGACCCTATACAAAGATATTGTATATACATAAAAGTTTTTGCAAAACAAATTCTATTGCAAGAAGGATGAAGTTGATTGCAAAAACAAAGAATTAGATTGAAAAACCCTATAAATTCTTTGAGGTATTCTACAAAATTATGATATTCTTGCAGTATTTGTTTTTGAAAATGCAGTAGTTGTAAAACTTTAATTAACAAAAAAAACTTATAGTAAAAATTATTTCTCAAAATTGCTTACATGTATTTACTAATAAAAATAAAGTTTGTTGACATAACTATTTTTGGTCGATATATGATTAAAATTGATCAACACAAGATTAAATTTGATTGGCACATGACTAAAATTGGTCGACACAGAACTAAATTTGATCAGTAATGACTAAAATTGATTGACACATGATTAAAATTGATTGGTAGACAACTAAACTAGATCGAAAAACACTGTAAATTGCATAAATTACCTTGAAAGTATGGTTATCAATAAACCAATTAGAAATTAGTACTAATCAACAAAATTTTGAAAGTTTTATTTTTAATGAATTACATTGAAAAGTACTTTGAAGCAATATCAAAAAAAGCATATAAAAAAAAACAATCAGAAAAGAGTTAATACAAATTGAATTTTGGACTAAGTGAGACTATATGGACAAATAAAAAAAATTGTGCAGCAAAAATAAGGATTTTGGTGAAAAAATTATAAAAGTAAAAGTGAGTAGATGAAAATTTACACAGGGGTGCAAAATTCTCTGCTATTGATAATACTTGCACTTCCTATGTAATTTATGCAATTTATTAAAGGCCATGTATTTTGTTGTTATTCATTCAAGATTTTCAAAATTTTCTTTATTGGTACTGATTTCTAATTGATTCCTTTATAGCAGTGCCAGTACTTTTAATGTTCACTGCTCTTATTTAAGTTTGGAATTGTAGATTGTTGGTTAGAATTACAAATTTCCAAAAAAGTTGTTTCATGAAATTCTAATTTTTTTCTGCATGGTCTTTCCCTGTGCCTGTCTTAATTCAATCGAAGGATAGTCTGACACCATTACTCTGAATAATTAGTGGCTGATTTTTTGATTTACATATCTTTTCTTTACCAAATGAATGCATGTTTCCAACTCCTTGCAGTGAATTCTGAAAACTGAGCAAATCAGGCAAATGGTGCCACTTAGAGCCTGTTTAGCACATCTTCAGGGTGGTAAAAGGATAAACTATCATTCCCAGAGAACAGAAAGAAGTTTTTGACTAGCACCAAATGGTTAAAAAATGCCTTTTTTAGGCTGTAGCATCAGTGCCAACAGTTGTTAAAGACTTGCCATTTTGCTGCTGAACATCAAGAGTCTCACTGCTTGCTAGATTGACATGATTAAGTGACTTGTCTCAAAACATCAGGCCCTCATCCTCTTTCAGGAAACCCACTGCTGCTCTGCAGAAAAGCTAGTAATACCACAATGGTCTGGGTCTGTTCTCAGCAGAAAGCATGGCCTCACCACATTTGTACATGAGAAGTTTGGTTTGGAATCACTCCAATCAGTCTTTGAATGATTTGGAGATTGAATGGCTATGCATGGACATTTCTGGTTATACAATCATCGTGTCTACAAGCCTCCACCTTTGCAAATGACACTCACAGCAGTATCCATATTTCCTCAACCCTGTCTCTATTCTGGTGACTTTAACTGCCAGCATGTAGAGTGGGCTTACAATGCTAACAATGACAGAAAGTGTCTGACCACTTGAGCAGCAACTAGTAACCTTTCCCTCCTCTATAAGCCTAAGAGTTTTTTGTCTGAGTTTTCTCTCTTGGCTATAAGGGGACAGAAATTAACACTGATTTGGCTTTTGTGAGTGCCAATGATAATAAACAGCTTTCCAGCAGATGTGTTTTCGAGAAATTTTCATGGTCTCACTATGAACCCTTACTTACAACACCAAGCAGACTTATAAATCCCATCTCAACAAGCCTGTAAAGTACTGGAACTTTCATAAGGTGAGTTGAAAACACTACTGCCTCCTTACTGACCAACTTAGTTTGGATTTTTATCACCAAACACTTGCACACTTGACAAGGTATATCAAGGATTTCTGCAGGATCTTGCTACTTGTGGCCAAACAATTTATCTTACGTGGTTGCTGATGCAACTATATCCCATGCTGGGATAAGAAGTGTAAAAGCTTTTAAGCTTTTATACTTCAGAAAGTAAAGCCAAGAAAAGCCCCAAGCCCAGACACATATACCCAGACTTTATACTCAATGCTGGCCCTGTTATAAAATATTGGTTGTGTGCTTTCCTCTCTTCTTGCATCCAACTTAAAATTCCTAAAGTGTGGAGATGCTCTCTGGTAGTTGCAGTCCCAAAACTGAACAAACTCTAGAGCAGGGGTCCCCAACCTTTTTGAGGCCGAGGGCTACTTCATGAGCATGGAGTCACATGAGGGCACACGACCTGTTTGCTACAAACTTCTTAAATAACAAAACTGCATGGATATTAAATGTTATAATGGTAATACTAAAATAGCAGTAATTATAACGCTGTGAAATTATTTCTCACATATCAATAATAATTGTTTTCCACAATTATCAGTCATTTACACAGCAATAATAATAAATAGAAAAACATGTTTCAACATTAAACATTTATTTACTCAAACATTTGAAGTGCTGTATTTGTAATACAAATGCAACATTTTTTAAACCAAAGAGACAACACTTATTTCCATTAACAAGCTCACAAATGCTTTCTGAACATTTAACATTATGTGCAATATTTCTGATGAATATTGTTGCTCTTTAAACAATGAAAAGAATGTCTGATTCGTCAGATCATTTTCTATGAAAGTGGGAGGCCTGGCACTGCATGCTGCTCACCAGTGCATTATAATCTGATGAATAATTTGACACAGCAATTCACAGTGAATCTTGTAAATGTGCATCAGTCAGGCGTGTTCTGTGTTTGTTCTTGATAAAGTTCATATTGGAAAAGGCTGATTCACACAGGTATGTTGAACCAAAAAAGCTGGCAATTTTTATAGCTGCTGTGCACACACCACTGTACTTCTCTTTGTCCACAAGGCACCAAAAGTTTGGTGCAGACTGATGAGCTTTAAGATTTATGTCATTTTGCAGCGTTAAGATTTCCATCTCTACATCAGTAGCACTCAAACTGAACAAATCACTGAGCTGCTCAGCAGTGGAAGTTACATCTATGTACATGAAAGGATTTGTAACAAATGACACACATGGCTCAAGCTTCTCAAAATCACAAAACTTGTCTTCAAATTCCTATCCTAATCTGTTTATGACTTGGGAGTACTTTGTTACAACTTCATCCAAAGCTGCAGATGCAGAAACATTGTCTTTTAACACTGTCTGCACAAAAGAAAAATGCAGCATTTTTTTCTTTTCCACCTGCACAGAGAAAATGTTCATCTTAGCTTTAAATGTGTTTACTGCACTGATCATGTGAGCAACAGTTTTGTCTTTACCTTGCAGTTTTTGATTCAGATGGTTCAGCTTCTCAGTCAAATCAGTTAAAAATGCGAGGTCAAGTAACCACTCTGGTTCCTCAAACAGTGCTGCATCTTCTCCCTTGGAAAGCATGAACTCTTTGACTTCACTCAGAAGTGACAAAAAACGCTTTAGAATCCGTCCCCTGCTGAGCCATCTTATTTCTATGTGTAATAGCAAGTCACCGTATTCAGCAGACAGCTCATCCAGCAGCATCTTAAACATTCTGTGTTGTTTTGCTTTGGAGCAGATGCTGTTTATGATCCTTATGACAGAAGCCATCACGTGATCAAAGCCGGTGACTTTCGCACAAATAATAGTGCAGAAATGTTGGAAAGTCTGGATCATTCCTGCATTGTGCAATGAATTCCGCATGCCGACCCGTCATGGCTGGTGCCCCGTCTGTTGTTATTGATGCCAACTTATTTAATGGCACCTTTTTCTTGACAAAGAAGTTTTTGACAGCTGTGTATATGTCAACTCCCTGTGTTGTTGCCTTCAGTGGCAGGAGTGTCAGCAGTTCTTCTTTTGTAGAAAAATCATCAAACACCATTTGGATGAATATCATCAGCTGAGCTGTGCTTGCACTGTCTACTGACTCGTCACATTGGATACTGAACCACCTGCATGCAGCAAGATCCCGGTCCACCTGCTCTATCAAGTTTTTAGACAAAGATGACACTCGTCTTGCCATCGTACTTGCTCCAAGCTGAACATTGGAGAGCACAGAGATGACTTCAGGACCATGTTTTTTATCTTTGAATAATGTATTAGCAATGAGCATCATAGTTTCTTTAAAAACCTCCCCATCTGAAAAGGTTTTCTTGTTCTTTATTAAAAAATGTGTAGCTCTAAATGAGGCTTCTGTGGCATTCTGTGATTTTTTCATTGGCTTTGTGAAAAAGGTCTGCTGTTTGTCTAAAGATGCCTTTAATCCATGAGCTTTTTCTGTCCATAATGCGCTGCCAGGTGGATAGTTGACATCAAAGTTTCTGTGACAGGTTTTGAAGTGCCTTTCCACATTGTGCCGCTTTGGTACTGCAACAGTTGTCCTGCAAATAAGGCACAGACATTTATCTTTAAAGAACGTAAAAAAGAACTCTTCTTCCCAACCATCGTTAAAAACATATGTCCTTTTTTGCTTTTCTGCCATGATTTTTAGGGCAAAAGCACAAGCAAGCTAACTCTTTGTCACTTTGTGTGGTCAATGGGTCAGGAAAAAGCAAGGCGGCACTGCAGGACTGACCTTTGACTTAGAAAGACGCGAGTTTGGTATCAAATATTTTTAATTAAATTTTTAAATTATTTCTACCTGTACTTGATAATTTTTATTTTATATAACAATAAAAATAGCACAATGTGAGCAATAATTAAAAATATGTGTTTAACATTCATATTGAATTGAAATATGAGCTGTGCTTGTAGAGTCTATTCGAATAAGCTTATATAGGTGCTGTAGTGATAACCCAACAAAAAATAACTAGTTTTACATACACAATTTATTTTACAAATTATCACTTAAACTGCAATTTAAAGCTAGGCTATTCCTACACTGGTTGTCCCAGCTAAAAGAACACAAATCGATAATACCATTTAAACACAATAATGTCAGTTTAACTAACTCTCACAATATACCCATCTGAATGGACAAACCACAAATGGAAAATGGAGTATTGTGAAAATGCTTCCAGGCTCTGTGCTTTTGTGCCCAGGACCAGTGCCAAACTTGTTGGGATGGGCTTACCCCAAGTAGTTTGGGTTAAGCTCAACCACCTGCAGACTGGTGTTGGGTAATTCCGTTTGTCCATGCACAAATGGGGTCTCGCTCTTTCATTGAATTGCAAGTGTGGCAACTCTGAGTAAATTGCAGACCATGTTCTGACAGCATGCCTTATACATCGGGCACCACATGGAGCACGAGGTCTGATGGTTTTGGATGACAAAACTCAATGCTGGCTTAATAACAACACTGCCAGCATCTGATTCAGGCAGTGCAACAGTCTGGAGTAGTAAAAGGATAAACCCTTGGCCCCAATCCTGTTTGTCTCTGACCTGGAGTGGATACCCTTCAAACAATAACAACAACGACCTTATCATTATCAAAACATGGAGCATTGCAACTGCATGTCTGCATCTCACACCAATAGAAAACCTAGAAGTACATGCTGGTATCCCAACAGCTGAGCTTTGTTGCTGAGAAGCTGTATTGTCTGCTGTTTGCTGAGCTATGGAGTTCATTCACCTGCTCTACTCCAAGATCACTGCTGCTGAACAAGAGCAGTCTCAGCACCTAAAATTGAGAAGCCTTTTTTTGTCTGCTATCAAGGTCTTCCAGCAGACCTTCCTCACCTAAATTCTTGGAATCTTAAATGGAGGAATGATAACACTTGACTCCACAACTTCATCCCTAATTATGGCAATTACCCATCAATTATGACAATTAGCCACTCTCCATCTTGTGGAAGGGATTGTCTGACTAGTTTGCATAACTGACTGACAGACCAAATAAAAATTTTTTTTATAAAAATTTAAAATCAATTTTAATTTTTTTTGCTTTGCATTTTATAACTAAAACAATAACAATATATCATTATCATGCCAGTGAAATTATCTGTTGATTAATGATCAAGCTACTAAATAAATGTTTAAATACTTTATTATGTTTTTTTACATTCAAGAATAATTTGGGTTAAAAAAAAGAAGCAGCTACATGATTTTTTAGAATGGCCTGACTATAGTATTAAAGCGAAACTTTCTTATTTTCATTGCAATGCTTTTCAATCTTTTTAAATCACAAACTAGAAAATTTAGAAAGCAACTATTGCAGCTTGGCTGGCATTATTACTTCATTTAAAAAAAATTAATACAAAAAAAATGTCATTACTTTAACTACACCAATATTTTTTTCCATAATAAAGTGAAGACTATAAAAAACATCTGAAAAAACATAAAATTTGAGTTACAAGTAAACAAAACAAAAAATAGATAACCTTTCACAGCTCGTGTCAATTTTAAATGACAAATAATTTAATCAAAATTAAATAACATGCATCTACCAAAATGAATTGCCTTAATAAAAAGTGCACAGTCCACTTAAAAAAACTCTGCAGTGCCTCAGCAGGCCCTAAACCACTACTTTAGAAGTACTGCTGTGTTGTGAATGCCTGCACTTATCTGGAACTTGCTGAAAGAAAAGCTTTAAAATTAGAAATTTAAAATGGAAAAGCTTTAATACAACCTACATGGCTTAAAAAAGATAAAAGTTAATTTATTATAAACTTAACAACTATTCCTTTTTGTCTTGTTACAAACCACTAATAAATTTTAAGTTACTAATAATAAAGTTTGAAAATATTCCACTTGGCTCTGAACAATAAAGTAGTGCATAATTATCAAAATTTAAAAAAAGTACTGCTATATGTACTTTTTCTGCTACTTTAATTATACTGCTGGTAGCAGTAATTTTATGATATGAGAATACTATTCTTGATAATCACTGAATATTTAAGCAAAATGCATTACATTTACAATAACAATTAATTTGTAACAAAGACATCATAATAAAGACTATTAAAGTTTATCTAATAAACACAAATACTGTGGAATTCCACTGCACAGAAAAACAACTTTAAAATGACATTAAACTGGTTAGATTTTTTGATCTTTCAAAGACTATATGCCTTTGTGAAGGCTGGATAAGTTACAATACAAGCAATTTAGTTACAATACAATGCAAGATAAGTTACAATACACTTAGTTAATAATAAAAAGCATGATTTAATAATTTTGTTTCATTTTTTTTTATCTTCACCAGCAAATTTTTTTCTAATCTTTGTTACAACTCCATTTCATTTCTTTTCACTGGGTAACAACCATACTTATACTAATCATTGAGCTGTTATCAAAGATATGCTGTTGCACTTATGTTTGCATTTCGTGGTCAATTTTTATAAACCTGGTTTGTGGTAGATCTTAATCAGATTTATATATTTAAGAAATGCATTTCAAACACAACAAAAAAAATGTCTCGGTGGCTGGACAGGTTATGAAAAAGTTTTTTAATGATTAGAAAGTTAATCAGACAAACATTGTTCTTATGTATTGATCTTTTGGCACACTCCTTTTTGCAATTATTACAATGTCATAATGTGTATTTTTGCAAACTTTATATCTGGTTTGCTTGTTCTATGTTAAACCAAGTTGAATGCTTAATTTAAAAAAAAAAATAGAAAGTCTTATTTGAGCAGCTGCATGTCTAGCAGTGATTTTTGATTTAAAGATTTAAGGCAAAAACCTCAACTCCTGCTAGCCTATTAGCAATAAACTATGAAATAATTACAGCCAGTTTCTAATTTGAAGCATTTTTTCTGCTCTTCAATTATACTGGTAGCAGTGTTTTTATGAAACAGACATCAATCTGACTGAACCGTCAAAATAAATAGTTAATTCTTATTCTCTATCTCAACAGTGTGGTGGAATGAGTGATTGGTCATTTGTCTAAAGACAGGTTTCAAATATAATTATAAAGGACAGGTTGGTAATTTTTAGTTTCTTTTTAACCCAAACTGATCCTTGCCTAGATATTCTTCAATCCTAGCTTCTCATCTTTCCTTGCATATTATCTAATTTACTTTGGATAAATGCCTTGTTATGCTTAAACTTCTGTGTCCTCCACACTTTGAGATTATAGCTTTTAAGGTGCTGGTAACCATTTTTACTTTTGTGTAATCTTCTAGCCACTTTTATGGTTCATTTAATGCTTCACATAATTCTTCTAATTTCTGCAGTATCTAATCTTATTGTGTTGGTATCCAATGACATTCTGTCTTTTCTGTTTTTAGCTATTTCATTGAATCAACACCTTTTTTTCTTATAATGCCTTGACCTTTATAATTAGTGTTAATTCAATAAAGAAGTCAAATCATTGAATAAATAAATATATCATGTCTATACTGGCAAATTACGGAATTGACCTGTAGTGGATACCCTTCAAATGACAACGACTGAATTTATAACACCTTCATTATAGATAGCCTTCTTGATTGGGCATTAGCTAATAGCTGATATTTTTGTTGGAATTTATGAAACTAAATTATTTAGAACAATTGACAGACTTTGAAAATATTTCTGACATATATGTTATGTTTAACAACAAAATTGAAATCAATTATTGGGTTGATCCATAAGTTCATGACTAAAAAATTAAAATCACTCTAACTTTCGTATTATTAAGAGAAATTTTCTGATAGTTGTTTTGTTTGAAAGTTAGTTGAGCTAATTATTCATTTTGTGAATTTCAGAATAAATAATCTTAAATTGTTTGTTTTTAATCATTAACAAATGCAAAATTCAAACTTTAAAAAAATTCACTTTCGACATGTGGTTTTTTATCTGTACAATAAAGAAGAGTTTGAAAAAAAAACACAAAAAATTCATGCAGACATTAAAAAGACCTATCCTCAGGATTTTTGTTGCCTGTCCTTTGTGAAAAAGTGGGTGAGCCATTTTGATAAAGGGGACTATGATCTGGAAGACAAGCCAAGATCAGTTAGACCTGAAAACTTTAGCACTCAAAAACTTGAACAACTCTTAGACAAAAATGCCAAAACCACAACTCGTAAATTGGCAAAAAAATTAAACTTTTCGCAGAGCTATGTTCACAGAAAGTTAATCAAGATTGGCAAGAGACCAAAAAAATGCATTAAAATTCCTCATGAACTGACTTTAAGTCAAAAAAAAAAAAGAAAGAAGGTCTGCATGAATTTGATTGAAAGGCATCAAAGGACTTATGGGCATTACGATAGGTTTCTTCACCAGATTGTGACATGTGACAAAAAATGGATTTTATACAAAAATCCATTAAAAAGGAAGGAGTGGCTGTCACCCTCATCAGAAAACTTCACCTATGGCAAAACTTCCACTCCACCCTGAAAAAAGGCTTCTCTGTGTTTGGTGGGATCATCAAGGAATTCTTTATTATGAAATCTTACCAAAAAACGTAACTGTCAACTCACAAATTTATCAAAAGCAGTTATCTGCTGTTGACAAAAAAATAAAGGAGAATAGACAGTATGATAAGGTTCTTCAACATGATAATGCAAGACCACATGTAGCCAAAAAGACTCAAGAGCACATCTCAACAAATCTGAAATGGGAAGTTTTGCCTCATCCTCCTTACTCACCTGACTTAACCTTTTCTGATTTTTACTTTTTCGTGTTCTTGACAATGAAATAAAGGGGAAGTTTTTTTAAAGAAGAAAAGGATTTTTAAAGCTTTGGATACAAAAATTTTTTGACTCAAAACACCCCAAATTCTTTAAGAAGGCCTTTAAAAGACTTCCGGAGAGGTGGAAAAGTACGATTAAAAACAATGGAGAGAACTATGATGATTAAATAATGATTTGTCAAAAATGAAAAAAAATGTATTTTTAAATTTATAATTAATTGATGATAACTTCTGATAAAAATGAAATTCATAGAGGATACTTATGAGCTTATTAAACCTCTGTATTTTAATTTTGAGATAATTTTATTCTCTCCTCTGGAAATTAGAAGTATTTTAATTTTTTAGTCATGAACTTATGGGTCAACCCAATAGTTTCTTTGCAAACACTCTTCACTTTTCATTTAGATTTACTGACAAAAAAGAATTTAAATTTAAATGCTATTTTTGGATATCTAATAGAGAAAACAAAAACCAAAAATTTCTTCTACTGCCGTACAAGCAGAGGTAGTCTCTTCTATAAAACCAAAAACTAATTTAACCATGTTGTCCATAGCACATTAAAAATTATTGCTGGTAACAAAACTGGTATGTAACAATGGTAATATATGTTGTGCAACAATTGGTAAAAAAATAGGTAATATGTGCAACAATGGCTATGCAGGATACATTATTAACTGCATTATTTAAAAGAATATTTCAATTTTTAAAACACTTGCAAAAGGTCCTCTAAAAAGCTTTGTTTATTTTAAGCTGTTTTAGATTGGCAATGTATTCCTTAAATTTGAAAGTTTGATTATTGGTTTGCATCTTCAAAAAAATAAGTTTTTCAAAAATTATAATTTAAACATATTTTCTGTTGTAATAATTTGCAGACCCTTATTACATTTTATAACATTTATTAAAACTTGGTTGTTTTACAATTTATTAAAACAAGCTATAAATAACATTTATTAAAACAAGCTGCATTTATTAAAACTTGAAATCCTCGTTTTTTAACCTTTTTGCTGTCATCACATGTGATGCACGGGACAGCGAAAATAACAACAAAAAAACCCTTGGACAGCAAAAGTGTTAAGTTTGTTTTTGCATTAAGTATTTTTTACCTTAACTGAAAATTTTTGACTTAAAATTTGCCTATTTATGTTATATATATAAGATTGATGAACTAATCTGATGTATATATATCTTACTCAATTTAGTTATTCAACTGATTTTAATGGTTAGAAATTCCTGCACCCCCACACAAACAACAAAGATTTATTATACAACTGCAGAAACCTTTCTGACTGCCCACCCAGTGGAAAGTGCCGAGCAAAATCCAATGTCTACAAAGCATCGATCAGTGCTTCTAACTCACCCACCCAGCATTACTTTGGCTGTGGCAAAATTGAATTTAAGACTTGGTTTTACCACCACCACCAGCAATCCATCAATCACCGAGATAAAGCAAACGCTACAAAACTTTTCAAAACAGTGTGGAAATATAAAGACAAAGGAATTAAACTGTGCATAACTTGGTCAATTGTTTGCAAATTGTCTGCATACAACAACAGTTTTAGGCACTGCAACCTTTGCTTACCAGAAAAACTTGCCATCTTACAAGCTGACCAGTGCTTCCTCTTGAACAAGCAATTTGAGTTTGTCTTCAAATGCTAACACTGGAACAAATTTAAAGTAAAAAATCTAGCTCTATAAAATATACTGTACATATACTTATATGCATATTGCATATTCTACATAAAAAAATTTTTATTTTTAATTTGAATTTTTCGCTTTTAAATTTTGAATTTTTAAATTTGCAATTTGCTGCCCTCCTCTGTTTACGTTGAGCTTGCTGATTGTCATGTTTTCATCTGCTCACCTATATCTACATCTATCTATTTATTGGTTTCTTGTACCTCCCTAATCTTTTCTATAGCCACTCCTTTGCTGTCTGTTTACACCTCACGACTTTCTTATTTTTCAATGTTTTTTCTTTCCTACCACTTATTGTGCACCTATAATTTGATCACCAGTCAAATCTTACAACATCAGATACGAAGATAAAAATGCTTAGCTTGTTTCCCAAATTTTAACTTTACTTCTAATTTGTTTATTAATTACTTTTGAGTTTTAACTAATTAGCCTATAAGCAGTTTTATGTGTTTTATAATCTTAATTATATACTTTTTGTCTGTATTTAGAATCACTTCCTGATGAGTCGAAAAGGCGTAACAGACTCTTGAGGTTTTAATAAAGTTCTCTATGTGGCTTTTGTAATTTAATTCAATTTCTTGCTTTGAGTTTTCATTGAGTTCTTTACTGACAGCCTTGCCACTTTTACTGTCATGTATACTGTATGTATATATAAAACTTCAAGCTTGATTTTTTCTATTACTGTTAACAAACTTTCTGAATAGGTGTTCTTCAAAAATTGCTTTGAGAAAATAGCCTTTTTTAATATTATATCCCTTTATCTAAAAGAGTTTATAAATGTGTCTTTTGGCAAACCAAGAAAAAAATTTTTTTTAAAAGGCAAAAGTTAATCTTAAAAACATCTAATTACATTAAATAAAATTTTTTGTTCTCGGCTGATTCCAATAAAAGTTGTGTCTGAATGTTGTGCTATAAATTAAATTTAAAATACATTTATTTTATTGCATTGCTGATTTATTTATGTTTCCTTAGGTGGTTCCTCATACATATTTTTTAATTGTTTTCATATATTTAATTTTAATTGTATTGCTGATTTATTTTTGTTTCTTTAGGTGGCTCCTCATACATGTCCTCATTAACATATGCCTTCAATTTTTTCCAATCTGACATAAATGGTCAGTATATTTTTAGATTAATGTATTTTTATAATTTTGCAAAAATTGTTAATTTTTGAGGCATGTGCAAATACTTATTAAAAAGATGAATATCAAAGAAAATGCAAAATAAAAGATATGTTTAAAAAAAGTACAGCTGAAACTAAATATTGATGTAATGTTAAACAAATTTTTTTGTCTTATTGTTTATTGTTTTTATGCCTTTTATAATTTTTGTATATTGTACATAGGATTTTAACTTACATTGATTAATAAATTATCATTGTCATTTTAGTTTTTCACTTTTTTTGGTTTAATACTTGTAAGATACACATTTTTGGTTGTTTAACAAACGATTTCCAATTTCTGAGTCACAAATCTATATTACTTAGGCATTTTGGTTATTTTTGTTTTTTACAAATTTAATAGACTTAGGCATTGATGATAGATCCTGTTCTGCAAGCAGTAAAAATTTCCACCTACATTCTGACAGCTGTAGTGGCACACAGTTAAAATTAGTAATAGTAAACCACAGTTAAAAGGTAAGATGATTTTATTGTGGTCAAATTTTAAAAAATTTCACTAATCTAAAATAATTTTAAACAATCGAGACATTTTTATGGGACTTTTTAGGATCTTGTTAACATGTAAAAATTTTTTTGCAATTCTGAAATCAATAAGGAGTTTTAGATAATAATTTTTATAAGGTTTGAGTGAACATTCTCTAATTTCTGTTTAGAGAAGATTTGGAAAAATTTTTATGAGTTTGATTGTTTTGACATATCAATAAGATTTGTTTTACATCATTTTGGTCCAAACAAGTTCCCATAAATGCAATGTCCTGTAAAAGTAGGCTTCCTATAAACTAAAATGCTGGCCAGATAAGATGCTGGTAGTGATGGTGTGCAGCCAGCATTGAGATTTGTGATTCAAAATTGTTAGACTTTGTGCTGCATGTGGTGTCCAATGTATAAATTAAGATGTGTTCAAGAGCTTCACACTTGCAGTTTGGTGAAGAGCAACTATTTGTGCATGGACAAATAGAATCATCCAAATCTAGTCCACAAGTGATAGAGCTTAACCTAAGCTGCTAAGGCAAACTCAATCCAACAGCCCTGGCACTGTTTATGGGTATGAAAGCACAGAGCCTAGATTTACTCTCACAGTAGTCTGTGTTCCATCTCTAATTCATTCACTAAAAAGTATGGGTGCCTGGTCCTGCAAGGTTATTTAATAAATTTCCTGCAGCTGGCACAAAGAAGCATCTAGATCTTAATGATTTTTAACCAATCACAACCAGTCTTGAATTTTTTAAATATTACCTTCAGTTCTTTTGTTTATTCTTATGTGACCTGAACAAAACCAGAGGAAAATAATGGAGTTTTTTTCTATGGCTCAGTTTAAGTTATTTGAGAATAATGGAGGTTGCTTTAGAAAAAGAGTTTTAATATCGCTTTAAACAAAGTCGATTTTATCGGAGCCATAAGCTTTTTGTGATGCTCTCATCAGTGACAATCGCATCAAAATGGGACGAACCAGAGAAAATCAAGGTATTTATAGTCTCAACAGTTGGGAGAAAGGTGCTAAACTATAACGACAAACATTTTAAAATTGTTGTGCTGCAAATTATAACGACAAACGTTTTAAAATTCTTGCTGTGGCACACAACTCGTTCCATCTGTGTCTACTTGAGGCAACTTTTATCAAAACCAAACATCCGGTTTTATGTAAACAAAAGGAATTTGTTTACACATTAAAACTTTTTAAATAACCTAAGTTGCGAGTAACAGTGTTTCTCCTGGGTAATTGCACATAGTTTGTTTCTCCTTTCTGAGATTACACTGTATTGCACCACACTTCTTTGATTTTGTGCAATTGTGCCTTTCTCCTTTCCGAGACTGCAGCACCTTTCTCCCAACTGTTGAGACTATAAATACCTTGATTTTCTCTGGTTTGTCCCATTTTGATGCGATTGCCACTGATGAGAGCATCATGAAAAGCTTATGGCTCCGATAAAATTGACTTTGTTTAAAGTGATATTAAAATTTTGTGCCACAAAGAAGCTCTTTACGAAAAAGAGTTTTGTTTAAGGGCTTTAATTTTTATAACTGTTTTTAAATTTTGTATCAGCAAATAATTTCTTAATTATATAAATTTTGATTTTCATAATTTGGGAAATGAGAAAAAGATTTGCACTTTGATTAATTAAATTATATATCATGACATGTACAGTTGTGCATTTTTATATATTTTGGTGATATATTTTTTATAAAAAAATATCTGTCATTGAAACAGCATTTATTTACTGGAAGTGTCTTTTTTTATTTTTTGAAACTGATGATGCTGCAAGTTAATAGCAAAATGGCTGATGGTTTTGTTCACCAATATTTAACTTTTTTATATTTGTACAGTAGGCACTGCTTAATATGACCACCTTGGGACCAGACCATTTTGGTCATAATATCTGAATGGTCATAAAAACCGAAGCTGCCATAATTGCACCTAAATTGACACTGTAAGCCCCAAGAAGTCCAAATACCATCAAAGTAACAGTGTCCAAATAACATCAAATTAACCGAAGTAACAGTGTGACATTGGCAGTAAAACAAAGTACAGTACTGTAACAGTACAAGTGTAAGTACAGTATGTAACAGTATGTACGCTTCTCCATATAAATTTAAGTCATAACAATGTGCTGTTTCATCATCAAGACCTGGTACAGAGTGCACACACTACACTGCACATGTGGCATGCATACAGAAAAAAAGCATGCTGAAAAGGTGAAGTTATAAGTGTGTGGCAGGAAAAAATACTGTACTGTAATAAGAGAGATGGAGAAAATGTTGGTCATATTATCCAAAATTTGGTCATATTAACGGAATTTTAAATTCTGGATTTTAAATGGAGAAATTTTGGACCGTACCAAATTTGTCATAATAAGCGGCTGGTCATATTATCCGTAGTCATAATAAGCAGTGCCTACTGTATTAACAAATTAGAATATTTTGTTTTATTCCTGTTACCAGTTATAGTTGCTTTGTTTGTCAATTTGTTTTTGAATAATAAAAATATTAATTTTGTGGCTTCCATTTTTTCAGTAACACTAAATATCACAAGATACGACACTTAAACATAACTTTTCTCTGATTGGTGGTCTTGGCAAACAGGTCTAAATTCATTCATCTCTTTGAAATAAAAACTAAAAATACCAAAATAAATTATTTCAACTGGGCAAAAATGTCTTGGCATCTCTCAAAACAAGCTGGGGTAATTGTTTGACAGTTGCTCTAAGTATAGTGCCTCAGATGCTTTCCTGCAAGTCAGGAGGATAAATATAAAATGGGAATAAAATACAAAAACAAAACTAAAAATCTATTGCATAAAAGACTATTTAATGAATACCATGTACATACACTTGAAAATTTTTATGTGAGTTTACAGAATTAAAAAAAATTAGTTGACTTCTTTACAGATGCAAAATTAGAATAATTTTAATTTTAGATATTGTTAAGTATTAGACTTACTGAGCATTGGTAATTGCATTTAGTATTTTGTTTTTGTTTAGGTACTGAAAAATTGGAGCAAATATTAATTTTTGTGTCAGATGCAAAACTTAATGAACCACCTGAAAGTATAAAAGATAAAGTCAAGCTAGAACTAAAGAATGTGGATGAAAATGTTCGTGTCAATTTTTTTGGTGTTGGAAAAGCAGGTTGATTGTTAACAAAAAAAAATGCTTAAAATGAATATGAGGAAATTGCTACTGCAAACTTTAATGTGGCATCTTATATTTTTGTACTAAAATCATATTAAAAAAAAATTTTTTTATTTATATCTTTTGGGTTGCATCATATTTCTTATTGTAGGCTACAAGAAATGGCTTGTGCATCATTTGATTTAGGAAAGTTTTTTCTGCAAAATATATTGTGATAAAAGAGAAAGGCAAAAATTTTAGTAAACTATTGAATTTTGAGTCATGAATTATTTCAAAAAAATTTTGAGTGCTTTGCTGTGGGTTGTATTGGGTTGTTTATTTTAACACTTTTGCTGCCAAAGAATGTATATATATATATGTTTAAGATGGGGTCTCGTTTATCATTAAGCAATACTAACCTCCCAAGCTTTGGGGATTTTTCTAAAACTAAATTTGGCAAAAAGTAAACAAGAGCAAAATTGCTTAACCTTCAGCACTGAAAGTGTTAAGTGACATAATTGTACTGTACTCTCCTGGTTTTGGTATAAAACATATTCCTGTATTTATGTAAAGACTATTAGACATGAAAATCAACCATGCTAATGGTGTCAGATTTATGAATTTGTGGTATTATAGTTGCTAAATAAGTTGTTGGATAGTATGCTGTAATTGTTATATCATCAGTGTATGCTATAATTTGATTTTATATTTGGGGAAAATGGAATGTCAAAATTGTAAATGTTGAAAAAGTTGAAGACAGAAATTTTTGTGCTATACTAGATTTGGTTAAGTTTAAAGAGCATAAGTTGTATTAATGCCTGCTTGTCCATTTATCTACTTTAACGTGAACCTAATGATCATGTTTGGAATATTTGTTAGAGTGGATTGATGTGAACATTTTGTATGCTCATTTTTAATGCTACAGTGACTGTGTGTTTTGGAAGTCTTGCACTGTGGAAATCTGTTTTGATTTAATGGCAAATATTGGGCAAAGAAGTGTGTTTGAGTGTTTGTTAGAATTCATTATCATCATTTAAGATTGGAATTGAAGATTTTTGCTTAGAATTCCAAATGTTTAGAAGAGTTAGTGCAAGGAATTCTCATTTTTTCCTGCTAAATTTTTCCAATGACTGTAAAGAAAATTGGCACAATTTCTATGAATAATTCAAAGCTGATTTTTCGTAATTTTTTTATTATCTTCAATATTTTGATTAACAAATTCACACATTTTTAACATTTTCATGTTTTATAGCTAGGACAAGGATAATGACTAATTGCTATGAAGAAATCTTCTTGTCCAATGATTCTTTAACTTTTTTATGTTAGACATTATCAAGATTTTGATTGCTTTTAAAATATATATGTATATATTAATAACACATGGTATCAAGTTGGATTCATGTACAGAAATTAGTTTTTTTTGCAGTATATTTTTTAAACATTGCATTTTCTAAATCTTTGTTGCTATTGCATTGTTTTTTTTTTAAATTTTATTCAGAATTTATTTTTCATTTGGTTTTTAATACTTTTATTTATGTTTCAGATTTTTCATTGTTTGAGGAAATTTCTCTTTTGAATTCTAAACATACAAAGGTGAAGTTGTGTACAAATGTTCACTTATTGAATTGGTTTTACAAATACAAATAGTTGTAACTTTTGGTTAGATCAAATTTAAGTGTTTAATGCTGTACAGTTGTCTTTTATAAAAATTTTTACCATCTCCTTGATTTAAAACTGTTTTATCAAACTTTAAAAAACACTTTCTTACTTAAGTTAATCAAAAAGTCTAAACAACCAATTTGATTATCAAAAATGGTAAAATGCATTTCTTAAAATTTGTTGTAAAGGCAAAATAAAGATCAAAAGCACAATTTTTATTTAAAGAATTGCTAACTAATAGAAAAAACTAATGGTTAAATAAATAAAAAGGACAAAATTTTGTCAATTTTAAGTCGAAGTATATTCAGTTCAAATAGCTAAAAAATAACAATATTGATAAAATAAGTATTAAAATGTTTTAAACATATTAAGTCTTGGAATTTCTTGATTTGAACAAGTATATATATTATTCATTTTTTTAGCAAGGTGATGTCTTTCGATTTGAAAGTATTAATGACATTAATGTTAAATTAAGTACATTTGGTTTATTCTATCAAGATCTCTCAAAACTATCAAATGATCCACAATGGACACTTCCATATCGTGATAATTTCAATTATGGTATGTGTAATTAGCAAACATTTTAAGCCAGGTATGTCCAACTTGCGGCCCACTTAATGTTTTTATGCAGTCCACTGCTTAGAATTTTTTAGTTATATTTTCATAATTGTATTAAATGTAATGTCACTGCTGTCATAGTAATGTATAGGGAAAGAAAGTGAATATGTCAGTTGATTGTTGCATCAAGTGACATCCAATGAACTGATCTATGAAAACTTTTGGGGGCAGAGCATACCATAAACATGCTTGCCCCACACATCATTTTCAATATTCACATTGTTTTGTGATTAAATTAATATTGAATGTGCTATTTTAAACACTTTTTACAATACCAAGTGATACTTGTTGATCACTTTAGTGGTATAGTAAAGATAGTAACTTTGAAACAATGCTGAGTGATTTGGAATAAGATTGCAGTAGTAACAGCAATGCTTCATGTGATAAAAAGCAAACCCTGTAAATTTATTAGGAGGGTGGAAAGAGGATCAGACATTTTTTAGATATTCTAGGTCCAATCTAAAAATTTAACATATAGTCAAGGTGCAAAAAGTCATACTAACCCTGTTAGCCAAAGAGAGTGTTACTCATACTTAGCAAAGATCAGCTGGCTGGATGCCTGAAAGTATTGGTAGGTGATCAATTGAAGTGGGACACAGGCATCCAGTGGCAATGTACAAAGCTTCATAAGGACACTGTCTATAAAGTGAGTGTTAGTGCTGTGACACCAGACTGGTGCACAATACTTGGCTGTTGAGTAGGCCAGAGATAGGGCAGCTGTGCACAGTGTTTTGACACCAGCACCCCATCCTGAGCTTGCAAGTTGCTTCAGCAGTGTGATGTGCGTATATAGTTTTTTGTTCAATGTTACGAGATAGTGACAGAACATGAGTGATTTGTCCACAAAATAAGTGCGGTAGGTGGGGCTTCATCAGCTTTGGGATGTGCTCTTCTCCAGATCTGGGGAATTTTGAGTCAGTGTAAGCCATAAGAAAGGAAGTCACATAACCAGTACTTCAAAGCAGCTCCAGCACAAATATTTTTAACCCAAAGTACATTATGATTTTAATAGTTTCACAATTCATTTAAATTTCTAATTAGTTTAACAATTTTAAATTCATATTTTAATACTCACATTTGGTCATGGCATCTATACTAAAAGGAGAAAATTTTATGTATATGTAATTTTACAGCTTACTTACTGGATATACTTAAAATAATTTGGCTCATTATGAAAAAAAGGTTGGCCATTCCTGGTTTAAGTAATTATTTTCAAATGTGTTTTTTAGTTCAAACTATTATTTTATTGCTGTCAGACTTCATTAATATAATCATATTAAATTTTTTGATTGTTTTTTAATATTATTAAATTGAAATATAATTGATAATTATGCCTACGTTTATATTAATTTTGACCTTGTTGTTGATCCTTTTTTAGGAATTTTTGTTTGAATTACTTTTTATAAGGACATACCATAAGTCACTCAGATGTACTAAGCATCAAACTGATGTCCTTTTTGGTTTGAAGTCAGAATATTAAGCTCAATCACAAATTTATGATGAACCAAATCTTTTAAAGAATGCAAGCAACTTGACTCGAAGCTTTGATTTTGACTTGTGGTTTCCAGTTTAAATGACACTGTGCTTTTCTGATATATCCCTTTGTTTCTTTATTTCATGATCATACTAAAAGATTCCAGTCATCTTCTGTAATAATATGACCAAGAATGGCAGGATTATTCATTATCATCTGATGAATACTTTTCTAAAATTGACTTGTTATTGTTTCTGTTTTTTTTTTTTTTTCTTATTGAATATTGAGAACCAGTTTGGCACATAAAATTTGTAGGCCTAGATCATATAGCAAAATGGTCTGCACTAATTTTTAAACTTAGTTTAATGGTATCATTTGTATTATTGGTTTGCAATCGCTTTACATAAGCTGCTTTATTTTGAAAAACCAAGATGAGACAACAGTTTGGAATAGAAAAACTGAGATGAGACAAAAGACTTGATGTAAGTTGTTTCAGTTTAAGCTAGATTTGTCTTACGGAAGTCTACCATTTTGTATGATTTTATATAGCAATTAAAATTTGTTATCATTTTGGATGTGTTTGCTATGGGGCTTGTGTTTTTAGACATACTGAAGCCAGAGTTACTTTTTTAGTTGTACTTTAGTTGATATTGAGTTGAAATTGTCATCATTGATGACTCTGATTTTTGGTAAATTGTGTTGAAGCTATTGTCAGATTTGCATCTGTATGACCTAAAAATAAGAAAGAGCAAATATTTTTTTGGAAATTTTTGAATAGGTGGCTTTTCTCTGATTTTCTCTCACCCTAAAAGTTTCTCTGACTCTGCAATTCTGGTTTAACCAATAAGCACAAAAAATACATGATCTCCAAGAACTTTTTTTTCATAAAAATTTTCAACAAAAATCACAAAAAGTTTCCCAGTTTAAAACATTGACACTTTGTAGCTTTGCCAAGACATGAACTTACTGTATCATTGCACTTTAATGGAAATATTCATGGATTGCTTTTTTAAAGACTGTTGCACTGTTGCTGTCTGCCTTTTTGGAAAGCTTGAAATGTACTGTAATTGTTTGATAGATAATTTTTTGTTGTCATTTTTTCTCGGAGACCAATGCAATTGAGAGGTTTTTGGCTGTGTTTTTGGTACTGTATATTTTACTGAAGTGTTTTGGTGCAAAACAATTTTTGTTAAAACTAATCTAGTGAAACCTGATTGTTGGAATAAATTAATATCTTTCTTCAAATTGTATTTCAGCAGTACTGGAAATCTAACCCATGCTTATAGACTTACATTACTAAGTTTTGCTTTGCAAATGCTAAGCATGTCAGTTGAAAGATAAAATTTTTGCAGTTTCAAGTGGACTGTCAATTACATTACTTTGACAAACAAGTACAAAAACATTTGGTTTCTAATGAATTTACCTGATGTGGATGCATTCAATTCAATTGCATTAAATTTTTCTTGCAAGCAAGTTATTATGTTTTCCAACCTGTTATTGATGCAGTGATTTGCACAATAGGAAACAGTGGCTAAATGATATACATTATTACACATGCAATATTAATTGTATGTTGTACCTTTAAAATGTGGTGAGCTATACCTTTAAAACAAAGTAGCTGAATTAATTTTAAAAAAGAAAGAAAGATTAATGAAAAAATTTATGATAAATTTTTGAAAAAGAGTAAAAATTTTGTTTATAAGCAGAAAAAGTAGTGCTATATAACAATAAAATATACCAAAAAGGTCAAGATCCAAAAGGAGTCAGGCAGACAAAGAAACCCACCAAAATAAATTTTGCCAAGAGTTAAAAAGACATCTGATCACAGAATTTGTTGGTTATCTCACCCATGATTATGCTTCTTCTTCTCCTTTCGGCCTTTCCCATTAGTCAGGGGTGGCCACAACGTATTATCATTCTTCACATCTTTCTGTCTTCAATGTCCATCTCCTTCACACCAACTTCCTTCATATCTTCTTTTACCACATCTAAAAATCTTCTCTTTGGTCTCCCTCTTCTTCTCTTTCCTAGTAACTCCATTTCCATCATCTTTCTTCCTACATACTCTTGGTCTCTCCTCATGACATGTCCATACCATCTCAGCCTGCCCTCCCTCATCTTCATTCCTAACCGTTCTACCTTAACAGTACTCCTGATGTGCTCGTTTCTAATCTTGTCTTTTCTTGTCACTCCCATAGCAAACCTCAACATTTTCATCTCTGCAACTTCCATCTCTTCCACTTGTTTCTTTGTGACTACTACTGTCTCAAGTCCATACACCATTGCTGGTCTTACCACTGAACTGTAAACTTTTCCTTTTACTCTAGCTGGTAACCTCCTGTTACAGATTACTCCTGATACTCTTCTCCATTCGTTCCAACCTGCCTGTACTCTCTTCTTAACCTCCCTATCACAACTACCACTTTCTTGCACCGTTGATCCCAAATACTTAAATTCCTTTACTCTTGGCACTTTTGCATCCTCCATCCTTACTGTTTCATCATTATTTCCTCCATTTATGCACAGATATTCATTCTTTGACCTACTTACTTTCATCCCTCTTCTTTCCAATGCATACTTCCAGGATTCTAATCTCCGCTCCACTTCTTCCCTGGTCTCTTCGCAAATCACAATATCATCAGCAAACAGCATCATCCATGGTGGTTCTCTCCTTACTTCATCCGTTAGCCTGTCCATTATCACTGCAAACAGGAATGGACTTAACGCTGATCCCTGGTGTAGTCCAACCTTGACCTTGAAACTTTCTGTAGTTCCTACGGCGCATCTCACCACTGTTTCACTTCCCTTATACATATTCTGTACTAGTCGCACATACTTTTCCACTATTCTGGATTTTCTCATGCAGCACCACAGCTCTTGCCGTGGAACCCCATTGTAAGCCTTCTCTAGGTCCACGAATACACAATGTAGCTCTTTTTGACCTTCCCTGTATTTTTCCATTAACATTCTTAAAGCAAACATGGCATCAGTGGTTCCCTTTCCTGGCATAAGTCCATATTGCTGTTTGCTGATCTCCACTCTATCCCTTAACCTGGTTTCAATAATTCTTTCCCATACTTTAATTGTGTGGCTCATTAGCTTTATTCCTCTGTAGTTTCCACAGCACTGTGCCTCCCCTTTGTTTTTATAGATTAGGATAAGCACACTCCTTCTCCATTCTTCTGGCATCCATTCACCCATTAATAGTCTGTTGAAGAGTCTGGTCAAAAACTCTATCCCCATCTCTCCCATGCACTTCCAAACTTCTACTGGCAACTCATCTGGTCCAACCGCTTTACTTTTGTTCATCCTTCTTAGTGCGTTCTTTACTTCTTCTCTACTGACAAAATTTACCTCTTCGTTAACCACTTCTGGTTCCTCTGTCCTAGGTTCTCTGTTATTTTCCTCATTCATAAGTTTCTCAAAGTACTCCTTCCATCTCTTTAACACTGCTTCTGAATTTACCATAGCATTATCGCTTTCATCCTTTATAACCCTCACGTACTGTACATCTTTCCCTGCTCTGTCTCTCTGCCTAGCCAATCTGTACAACTCTTTTTCACGTTCTTTTGTTTCCAATCTAGCATACAAATCATTATACACACGTCCCTTTGCCATTGCAACTGCCTTCTTTGCCTTACTCTTCTTTTCTTTGTATACCTTTTTAGTATTTTCATTTCTTATTTTGTCCCATGCTTTCTTTGCCTCTTTCTTTTCTTTTATGCTCTTTTGAACTTCCTCATTCCACCACCATGTCTCCTTGTCTCCTTTTCGTTTCCCAAATGTCACTCCCAGTACAGTTTCAGCTGTTTTTCTTAGCATTTCTGCCATTTTGTCCCACTCATCAGGTAACCCCCTACTTGCCTCCCAAAATCCTGGTCACCTCTTGTCTAAACGCTTCTTGATAGCTTGTCTCTTTCAGTTTCCACCATCGTATCTTTGGCTTTACTTTCTCTGCTTTTTTCTTTTTCACCATAAGAGCCATTTTGCATACCACCATACGGTGCTGCTTTGTGACACACTCATTCAATATTACCTTACAATTGCACATTTCCTTCAGGTTCCTCCTTCTGCACATCACATAATCTACTTTGGTACTTTTTCCTCCACTCTTATACATCACTCTGTGTTCATCTTTCTTCTTGAAATAAGTATTGACAATCGCCAAATCCATCCTTTTCCCAAAATCCACAACCATTGATCCTTCCTTATTTCTCGTTCCAGCACTGTACCTCCTCGATGTTTCCTTCGCCCACATGTTCATTAAGATCTGCACCAAGAACTATCCTCTCTTCTGTTGATATACTTTCTATCAATCCATCCAGGTCTTCCCAAAAATCATTTTTTTCCTCCATGCTGTAGTTAACTTGTGGAGCATATGCACTTACTATATTTAGGATGGACCCATTTACCTCCAGCTTCATGGCCATCAGTCTGTCCGACACCCACTTCACCTCCAGGACACTTTCAGCCAGCTCCTCCCTCAGCACTATACCTATCCCATTTTTTCCATCAGCTCCATTGTAAAATATTTTGCATCCACCTCCAATGTTCCTTGCTTTACTACCTTTCCACTTAGTTTCTTGTAGGCACAATATGTCTACATTCCTTTGCTCCATCATATCTGCCAGCTCTCTTCCCCTTCCAGTCATCGTTCCAATATTTAAAGTACCCACCCGTATGAGTGAGCATCTTCCTTTCCATGCTTCTCGCTGCTTCTTTACTCGCCTTCCTCCTCTTTTTCTACTCTTATTTTTACTTTGTTTAGCAGTAGCATAATTTCCACAGGTGCCCTGCTGTGTGACACCTGAGGCAGTCGTTGGTAACCTGGGCCGCAATCGATCCGGCATGGATTTACAATGATTATGCATTTGTATAAATCTGGAAAAAAGTTTTACGCTGGATGCCCTTCCTGCCGCAACCCTCCCCATTTATTTGGGCTTGGGACCGGCATCAAGAGACACAGAAATGTGCCACCGATGGCTGTCACCCATGATTATGCAACTTTTTATACAGCTCAAATGTGTATACAGGTGTTCAATATTTAGCGTTACAGTTCATTTTAGATTGAATTTTTTCTATATTTTTTCAATGTAACTTAACTTTTGACACTTTCTAATGAATCTTTATTCTTTCAGGTATTTAAATTTAACTATGGCTGTAGGTTTAGGTAAACGAATCGCAATTGTTGAGCTTTTTAAGGCAGGAAAGCCTCAGAAATAAATTTGCAAGGACCTGAAAGTGAACAGAATGCTGGTCTGGAGGACTCTTAAAAGGTATAAAGAAAGTGGGAATGTGCAAAATCAACCAGGACAAAGCCGTCCTAGAAGTGCTAGCACTTCGAAATTGATAAGGAAATCCAGAGAAATAGTCCGGAAAAATCCAAAAAGATCCATCCAGAAAACCGCAAAGAGGGTCTGGAGAAATCTGAAGAGATCTATCTGAAAAATAGCAAAGGAGGCAAGTATTTCGTATGGACCATGTTTATGGTTCTTGTAGAGATCTGGAGATGTCCCCATTCAAACACGTGAGGAAGTGGCCAAAAAAACGGCATTATCAGCCAAAACTGTGGGGAAACGCCTTGCCAGAGCCAGAAATTCTCCTCTCCTGCCTTGAGGCAGGCACGCTTTCTATCCTCGTTTTCAGCAACAAAAAGAAATTCAATGTTCAACACCATGTCAATCCCCAGAATAATTGTGTTTGGTCATGTGATGGGGAGGTAGGACCTCAAAAAGTCACTTGGGTCCAAGGGACGGCATCAGTGATGGTCTGGGGGGCCATTACTGAATCTGTAAGAAGTCCTTTGGTTTTTGTAGAACAAGGTGTCAAACTGAACCAAGAGAACTACCAAAATGACATCCTTGTTGGTTCATTGTTGCCCTGGGCAAAAGAACACTTTAAAAAACGTACTAGGATGTTTCAACTAGATTTGGCACTGTCACACGGAGCTAAAAAGATGTAGGAGTGGCTATATCAGCCAATGTTCCCAACTTCATTTCCAAAGAAAAATGGCCCCCTTCATCACCCGATTTGAATCCTCTTGATTTTGGTATCTGGGGGTACCTCAAGAGCAAGGTCTCAGCAACACATCATAAAAGTTTGGAGGCACTGACGACGAAACTACAGAAGGAATGGTTGAAAATGCCCCAGGACATGATTTGTGACTCTTGCAGGTCATTTTCGAGGCGTCTTCAGCTTGTAATTGATTTGAATGGAAAGCATATTGAATAAATTGTATTTGTACTGAATTGATATTCATTCTGTAACAATATTTCACCTGTGTTACTCCAATTGTATGTATCATTTCCCAAATACAGTTATTGAAGTTGTAACGCTAAATATTGAACACCCTGTATTTTGTTGTTGTATTAGCATTACTTTTTGCACTTATAAAAAATTTTTTACTCTTTCAAAAATTTATCATAATTGTTTTCACTAATCTTTCTTTAGTAAAAGAAGCATTATTCTAAAGCAGTTAACACCTGTACTTCAATAATTGTTTGGTTACATTCAATCTGCAAAACAATGGAAAAAATTTGATTAATTTTTATTTGTCTTGACAGATTGTGTGTGACATATTTCTTAGTGCCAAAAGTTCAGGGTGAACATTTTTCTCTCTTGCTTTTTTCTGTCTGCATAAACCAAAAGTTGTATCACTGTCTGCATAAACCAAAAGTTGCATTGCACTAAATGCATTTTGCATGAACTTTATTTTGTGTGTAAAATGAACAAATTATTGCTTAATTGTTTCTTTAAATGATATTTTGCAAACCCTAACCTTAACCCAAACCTTACACTCCTTGCAGTAGTAATGTTTGTCTTTGCAAATAGCATTTTTGCTGCCAGCTTGATGCTTTTTCTACAAATATTTTTTTGTTCTGTTGGTGGCAACATGCTTACATGATCAGGATTAAGACCTCCATGCAGTCTACATATAAAAACATTCAACAAATGTTTTTGTGCTGTCAGTGCTGCTACCAGAAGTTAATTGCTTTTCCATGCTAAATAATGTCATTACTATTTGTAGTCGATTGCCCTTCAAAGGGCTAACAAACAAGAAAATTCAATAAAAATTGCAATAAACTAGCATGATATTATATTTATGTCAATACAAAAAACTTCTACAGATGGGGAAAAGGTTTCCAGACAAATTGAATTCACAATATTTTAATTATGGTAAAGGAATATTAAATAAATATATGTATTATAATATTATTACTAGAACTATAACAAAATAAATTATGTCTATATTTCAATATCTCCTCTTTTAGCTTTTACTACTCTCTTAAGTTTTCCTCTGAAACTCTCAATTGAAACACAGAGCTTTTCTTGTGGTATTTTGGTTTCTTCGGAGACACCTTCAAACCTTCAACATGTCATGTGTTTTAGCACAGGCTTCAGCCTCTAATATCAACCAAATATTGAAGACCAGAAGATTCAAATCAGTGAAACAGAGGGCCACATTTTCTTAGTCCAAAAATTTGTAAAATTGGCTTTGCACCACACTTGAGTTTTTCTGAACATGTGGGAAGGTGCACCGTCTTGTTGGTGTCACCTTCTTATAAGCTTCATTGATGGTCGTGGGTGTATGAGCTGTGCAATAGCGTCTACTTTTAGGACAGTCTTTGTCATCACCTAGCTCCTTAAATCTTGCTGCAGTGACATACATAGTTGATTTTGGTACTTTAAGCTGCTTGATGATCATCGAATTGGACACTTTCATGCCATGAAGCTCAATAATGGCATGAAGTTTACTCATTTTCCACAAATTTTATGGCAATTAAAATTAAAAAACCAAACTGTAAATTAAGAATGATAATTCAGCTTTCAATTGATCATCAATTTATGCTTTAGAGCAATTAAAATTTGTTTAAATTTAAAGCTTAAAAATAATTCCGGGGACTTTTTCCTCCATGCTGTATTTCTTGCCCCATTTAAAGAAAAAACTAACTTGATAAGGTTGTTCTTGTAACTCATCTAACCTTGGTCAACAAATTTTTCAAAACTTTTGTAATCACATTTTGCACAGAAGTAACCTTGCCATGTATCCTGAACATGTGTTTATCATGTAGAAATCCATTCAAATGTAGATCTACAACTGGTAGCTTTATTTGAAAGAAATCTTGCACCCAAACAATAAGCTTTTCCAATGCACATAAATCTACATGGTTTTGCACTTTGTGTGTAAATGCAAAAAAACGTAGATTTATGTGATATCACATAAATTTTAAGTCAGTGCCTACAATGTTATACTAAAATGAATTGAGAAAGCATGGTGGCAACAAGTTTTTTTGTATTTGCACATAAAGTTACAGAGTTCTAGTTGATTTATTTGATCAATGGTCATAATGCCATTGTCTTGCATAAAGTTTCTAACACTAGCTCTATGATGTAATCAAAAAGTCATTCTGATAAATTTATTTGCAATTCTTTTATATTATTTAAACTATGGATTTATTACCATTGTACCAAGTTTCAAAGCCATATTTTATGTGACTAATTAATTATCAATGAGTTGTAAAGTAGTAATAGTTGGTTTTTGTCAGAGTATTTTTAAATTTTCTTAATAGTTCTTTAAGTGATACAGAATTTTTTTAGTATAAACTCCATGTGTCATTTCCAGCGTTTATGTTCTTGAAAAATTATTCTCAACTTTTGTTTTTAATTGCTAAGAAATAAATTAATTGAAGGAGGCTTTGTTTTAGGATTACAAAGTATCATTAGTTTTTATGAAGTATCGTTTATAATTGGTTTGCTAAAAGCCAATTATCAATGTAGATGCATTTTTAGATAATTTTGTTTACAAATATGAAGTGCAAGACATATTAATGTTGACAAAAATATGTCCATAATTTCTCCAGTACCTTATACGATGTTTAACCTTGTAATAAAGTTTGTCATTGTTTAATTTGAATTCTACTGTGATTAATTACAAATTATTTTTTAAATTTACTCCAGCCAAATCTTATAGTGTTTTTGTGGTGATTATCTCACCTCCACTTGCTCATTTTTGCTGTTGCTATTTCTGTTTGTTGATAAATTTTTAATTCTGATCAATGTAACTTTAAAAATTATTTATGAAAAATTATTACTATATGATATTAAGTGATAATTTTTTTTATTGTAATGACATGTTTTTTTTATTGTAATTTGTTTACTGTAATCTCAGAATATTTCTTAATAAGTCTTTTGTTATAATTCAAAATTAATGTTGAAATATGTGTTTTTGCTTTATATTACAGGAACTATCTTCAGTGTATCTCTACCAGTGGTTAAACAAAAAAAATTGCTAGGGGTTGTTGGGCTTGATATAACAGTTGAAGAAATTTTAAATGAGCTGAATGTGCTTTTGTTAAATCCTTATAACTATTTATTTATTGTTACAAATAAAGGTGAATGATTATTTTATCTTTGATTAATCTTTTATTTTTAAATATTTAGGATTTCACAAGATTTTAACCTATTTTTTTTACTAACTACTTACTGTATACTAAAATTGGGTATTTTTTATATTTGTTATTTGTAATTAAAATGATATAATTGGTTTTATATTAAAAGATTTTAATATACCTTGAATAATATTGATGGTTTTTTTAAAAATTAGATTTTTTAGTTACTTGTAAAAAATATTTTTTACAGTAATTGATTTTATTCAAATTTTTTGTTTACTAATTGTAAATGTAAATCAAATTTTAAAAAAGAATTCTAAGATTTATTATTCACAACTAGTGTGAAATATTAAACCTTTGATTTTTTTTTTTTTTGATTTGATTTACATTTACCATTAGCAAACAAAAAGTGTGAATAAAATCAATTACGATAAAAATATTCTTTAGTTGAAATGAATCCAAATAAATGAATGTGCTGGGATTCATTTAGACAAAAGAATAGGAAGACAAATTTTATTAGCACACTTGTTCACAAAGCTTTTGAAATTTGCTCTCTGAAAAAGCTTTCAAGTGAAGTCAGCAAAATGAAAAATACCTTGTGATGCAACAATTATCCAAAAGAAGTCATTATTTCCAGAATTAGAAGGAAGATTTTAAACTTTCAAACATTTAAACAATTTGTCCCAGAAAAGTGTCTGGTATATTTAAAATTACTTTGGATTGGAAATTTTTTTCTTAAATTTAAAAAACAAAGTCAGCAGTCAACAAATGTTTTATATCAGTGTCGGCAAGAATAATTTTCTTGTCAAAAAAAGATGCTACCTTCTTTTCAAAAGGATGTTTTAAATGCTCATAGGCAAAGTAATATTATATATCAACCACTGCAGTAGTGTGTTTATAACGGTAAACGGCGCTGAAGTAGCCGATTACCGCAAAGTGAAGTGTCGATCAACGCGCTTCCGGCTTCGACAAATTAAAAGGAAATAATAATCAAGGAAAATAATTTAATATAAAATAAGTTATAACTGAAACGTTGAAACTTGGAAATAAAAGCGAAAACGAAAGCGGAAACGGTAATCTGTAAATAAATAAAAACAAACTAAAAATTAAACACAAAAAGAAAACGCATAGGTGTCTTACCAAGCAGTTCACTTCGGTGCTGACTCACGGGGAAAACGGGAATATCTTAACTGCATGCTAAGTCTACTCAGACTTCAACCAGCTGCCCACAAACACTGCAGCTGGTCGCCTCACAAATTGAGAAATGTGAACAAACGCAAAAAAGCCAGCTCTAAAATCAATGCGCTGCAGACACAACTATGCTTCAAGGTGAGATTAATTAAAAATAAAGCGTAAAACAAAAAAGGCGCTGGCAGCAAGTGCTCACGCAAATAATGATTAGAAACTCAAGAGAAATAAAATAAAACACGAGCGTTGGTAATTTTCTACACTCCCAACACCTGAGAAATTAAAAAAGAAAAAGAAAAAAAAAAATTATTAATGCTGCACACAACACAAATAACATTAACGGAAACATTTCTAAAACTTATTTTATGGTAATTGCGGGATCACCAGAGTCCTTCCGCGGCATAACATCAAGATTCGCGGGAACCACCAAGCACAGTTTATGAACGGGCTGCCGCACTTCAGAACCACGCGTTTTTACTACGACTTGGCGCACCAAGCCTTGTTCGTTGGGGAACAGCTTTACAACTTTGCCAAGACGCCATTGCGAACGAGGAATCGAATCGTCCACGAGTAGAACAACATCGTCTTTTTGAAAATTGGTTTTCTTCTTAAACCATTTTTGGCGGGCGATTATCGTCTTTAAATATTCTCGAGACCATCTTTTCCAAAATTGGTCAGCTAGATATTGTACATTTTTCCAACGTCTTTTGGGACAACAGTGCTCATCAGAAGGAAGTGAAGGGGGGAAGTTGCCAGTAGGACACAATTTCAAAAGATGATTGGGTGTCAATGGTTCCAAACCATCTGCATCAGTTGTGATTGGAGTTAAAGGGCGAGAGTTTAAAATAGACTCTGCTTCCAATAAAAAGGTGTGAAGTTGATCGTCATCGAGAGTTTGTTCCGTCATCAATGCAGTTAAAATTCGTCTGACTGACCGAATCATTCTCTCCCAAGCACCACCCATGTGGCTGGCATTTGGGGGATTGAAAGTCCATTGAATTTCCTTTTGAAGGAGAAAATCTTCAATCTGGTGCTGATTCCACTGGCACAGGGCTTCACAAAGGGTCTTCTCAGCGGAAACGAAATTGGTTCCGTTGTCGGAGAAGAAGTGCAGAACGGGACCTCTTCTTGATAGGAAACGACGTAAGGCGTTGATGAAGGCGTCGGTTGTCAGATCCATCGTGACTTCAATATGAATTGCTCTAGAAGTTAAACAAGTAAAAAGGCAACCATATCTTTTTACTTGAGAACGCCGTTGTTTCACGAGCAACGGTCCGAAGTAGTCAACGCCACAGTATGCAAAGGGATGAGTATCGATTTGTAGACGTGACGGGGGAAGATCAGCCATCTTTTGTGATCCCGGCTTTTCATAGCGTTGTCGGCAATTCATGCAGGAATTAAGCACTCTGCGAACAACAGCTGTACTTCGTAAAATCCAATATCGTTGTAGTAACTGGTTCAACGTCATATTTGCTCCGCCATGACCTGTAATGCAATGACAATGAAGAACAATAAGATTGGTTAAGTGCGAGGTGTGGGGCAAGATAATTGGGTGTTTAAGATCAAAGGAAACAGAAGCTCTATCTAAACGGCCGCCTACTCTTAAAAGACTGTTCACAATAACAGGATTCAGTTTTAGAAGTGGAGATTTGGAAGGTAGAGAAAAGTTTTCATTAGTTTGCATCTTCGACATGATGTCGCCGAAACAGTTCCATTGCTCATATTTAATAAGGTCAATTTCTGCTTTTCGAAGATCAGAGACAGACAAGGAACGAGAAAAATGATAGACAGAGTTGGAATTTATTAAAAAGATCTTAAATTTTAAAAGCCAAGCAGTGGCTTTCTTTAGCTTAAACCATGAAGAAAAATACGCAATGAGTTTGTCAACTGGATCAATCATTTTGGTAATCAAAAATGCAGACGCGGCTTTTTTATCAAATGCTTTTACATTTTCTACATCTAATGTCGTCTCTGCAAACCAGCAAGGCCAGCTGTCTGGTGATTCACTCAAAAATTCTGGTCCAGAAAGCCACGATTTAGTTTTCATTAGTTTGTCGGACCTACATCCACGACTTAAAACATCAGCGGGGTTGAGTTCACTAGGGATGTGCCTCCAATTAGAAGTACAAGTGCTTTTCGTAATAAACTTTAAACGACGGGACACAAAAAGAGGAAAACGCTTTTCTTCATTTCTTATACTTTGAAGAACTACAGCGGAGTCTGTCCAAAAAATAGCTGGTCTCAACCGCGGTAAGTTTAGTTCGTGTTTAAGAAAAATATCTAATTTTACGGCAGTCACAGCAGCAAGAAGTTCTAGATGGGGAATAGAAAATTCATCTTTAGGAGCTAAATGAGATTTACTAATAACTAAGTTACAATTGACATAATCATTAATATCGCTCGAACGAAGATAACAAACGGCGCCATACGCATGCTTAGAGGCATCGAAAAAATAATGCAATTGATAGTTTTCACTGCCTAAATTGGTATGCAAACCCATCCATCTTGGGATAGACATCGACTTCAGATGCTCCAGCGTTCGGATCCATTGTTGCCACTTATTGAATTCTAAGGAAAGAATAGGTTCGTCCCATTCTAACTCCAGCTCGCATAGTCGTCGATAGAGAAGCTTGGCTTCAACAATCACTGAGCACAGAAATCCAAGCGGGTCGAAAATGGAGTTGATCGAAGACAAAACACCATGTTTTGTACATGGTTTATCTGGAAGTTCTACTACAAAATAGAAACAATCAGTATTGAGGTTCCAATTTACTCCTAAGACACGTTCACTAGAATTTTTGGCCAGAGCGTTAATTTGTAGTGATTTCGAAAGTTCATTCTCAGGCAAATGTTTTGTTATTTCAGGGCAGTTTGAGCACCACTTCATAAGATTAAAACTTGCTTTCGACAACAGATGCTTTATATCTTTCATTAATTTAAGTCCGATTTTAACGTTAGGTATGCTAATTAAAAAGTCATCAACATAAAAATGTTCTTCAATTGCAGAACTGATATAAGGTTCGAATTGAGCACCGAAATCAATGGCCGCTTGACGCAACGCAAAACTTGCGCAGCACGGAGACGAGGTTGCACCAAAAAGATGAACTTTGATTCTATGCACTACTGGTTGGCTTTCAAGATTTCCATCAGGCCACCACAAAAACCTTAAACTGTCACGATCACAAGGTGAAACTTGAACCTGGTAGTACATCGACTCTATGTCAGCTGCCAAAGCTATTTTTTCTTTACGAAAGTGGGAAAGAATAGCAACTAAATCGTTCATCAGGTGGGGCCCCTGCATCAGAGATTTATTTAAAGAAATACCTTTATACTCGGCACTGCAATCAAAAACCACTCTCAACTTGTCGGGTTTATGGGGGTTTATTACTGAATGATGGGGAATATACCAAGCCTTCTTAGAAGTTATTTGAAAGTTGTTGTGAACAAGTTCTGCATAGTTTTTGTCTAACATTGTTTGAATTTGAATTGAATATTTCTGTTTCAGATCGCTGTTACGCATTAATTTTCGCTTTAAATGATTTAATCACTTAAGTGCTAAATTTTTATTGTTTGGCATAATCTGGTCTTCATACTTCCAGGGTAGTGGTAACTCGTAGTGGTCATCAACTAGCTTGATCGAACTTTTAAGCATTCTATAAACTTTAAAATCATTCATCGAAATTGGTTTCGAATAATAATTATCTTCGTCATAACATTGAAACTGAATATTTGAAAAATTTCTGCGTGATTCATATATGAAATTTCTATCATCCTCCTCGAAATTGTCACGTAAAGTTGAAACGTAGTAAACATTTTTATCACTACTGGATACTGTGCAATTAAATTTAGAACAGGGCCCAAGTAAAGACAACCCCAAAGGTGACTTCACAGCGTCGGGTGATAATTTATCCGGAGCAGATCTTAAATCTTCTAATCTAAATACTCTAGGGACATTAGCACCAATTAAAAGCTGTACGTTTTGCCTGTCAAGCTTTGAAAAATTAATATCAGCTAAATAGCTATGATCGCTTAATATCTGTGATGTGGGAATTACATTTGGCTGTACAGGTATTTCATCTACAACTGTAACGTCTGGAAGCTGGACCCAATCTCCGTCAAACAAACCTTTAACTTCCATCTCTGCAGACACAGTTCTATAAGATTTTGTCACTGTCAACGTTTGCAATTTAAGCTGTCGACTCGTGCCGCTCAGTTGCAATTCCATTGCCAAACTGCGGTCGCAAAAACCGGCGGTAGAACCTTGATCCAAAAATGTGTATACCTCTGTTTCTTTACCTTTGCAGCGAACGCGCACCGGAACAACATTTAAAAAGACATGCTGGACATTACCAGTCGATTTATTAAATTGAACAGAACTACAGGCGTCGACGTGACCCGTCACTTCAGTGTCAGTAATTTTATGAAGAAGAGTATGGTGAAAAATTCCTTTGCAACCAGTAATTAAACATTTGCAACTCGATTTGCAGTAACGAGCGAAATGGTTACCGCTTAAACATTTAAAACAAAGTCCCTTTGCTTTAACAAATTTGTACTTTTCTTCGTACGTTAAATTTTTGAACTTATCGCAATCAATTAGCTTGTGTACTTTTTCACAATAAAAACATCGACTTTTTTCCACACTCAACGCGTCTTTTACATTTTTTGTCGTTGCAGAAACATACGCTCTTTCGCGGCGAGGTTTGTAATTAGTTTGAAACGTTTCTCTACCAAAAATAGAATTAGCAATTCGACTTTTTTCTGCAACAAATTTGGACAAATCAAGAAACTTCGCTCTCTCACCAGTTTGTTGTTCAATTTGTACTGCATATTCTACCCAAGCTCGTTTCAAATTAATTGGCAGTTTGTTAACAACGCCCATAATCACATGCATTGAATCTAAACTCGAAACTTGTTCAATATTTTTTAGAGACACACAGCACTTTTCAAGAAGTTGAGACAATGATTTAAGCTTATTTTTGTCATCATCGGGAATTTTATGAACATTTTTTAATTGCTCTTCGCAACATCTAGCTATTTCGTAGGGATGACCATATTCATCAAAAAGAATATCCCATGCTTTTTGAAACGCAGTTACAGGCGACTGATTCGACACATAACTAAATTTAGATTGTACATGCGATTCACAATATTGATGCAACAACGGAAATAATTCGTAATCTTCAACCTTTCCTAATACATGAGCCTCAAACTGTCTAACAAACAACCAATATTCCATAGGATCACCATTAAATTTTTGAATTACAATTGGCGGTGCAGGACGCATTTTAAAGGCATTATATTTATGAAAACTAGTTGGCAAAGTTAACAAGGGTGAATTAAAAGCTTCTTGTCTTTGCGCTTGCTCTGTGTTGCGATAATCAAATTTAGACTTAAACTGACTTTCCGGTTTTTGACTAAAGCTTGAATTTTTAACTTTAATACGCAAATCATGATCAGGAAGTTCTGCAAAAGTAACGGGAAATGGTCTATCGATTTGAACAGAACTTTTGGGAATGTCAGTAAGCAATGAAGTACGAGGCGGAAAATTATGCAATGGCGCGTTTTTAACAGTTGTAACATTTTCACTAAACAGTTTGGAATAATCACGTATTTTTAAATGCGGCACCTTTCGTGTGCTAGTGCCTTCCTCTGCTTTTCCACAGCTTAATTCTTCCCAAGCTTCTGCCTCGATCCTTGCTAATTCTTCATTGCGCTTTGTATCTAGTAAAACTTTTTCTAATTCTTCTTCCTCCAATTTCATTTGTCTATTTACCTCTTCCATGGCTTCATTAGCTCTTTTTCTTGCTTCTTCTACTTCTTGCTCAGCTCTTTGTCTTGCTTCTTCGGCTTCTTGCTCAGCCTTTTGTCTTACTTCTTTGGCTTCTCGCATAAGCTTTCTTTTCATCTCTTCAGCTCTTTCTCTAGTTTTTTGTCTTGTTTCGTGAACTCTGGCACTTTCTTGCTGGACAGCTGCCGTGGCAATTTTTAATTTTACAAGTGACCTTTGTTTCTCACTACGAATCGAACTAGAGGTAGATTGACTGCCAGTTCTTACTGAGGAGCGTTCATACGAAAAAGCGCGACTCTCTTTGCTTAACTTATCCTCAGTATCTTTTATCCAGCGTTGAACATGCTCTTCAAACTGCTGATTCTCTACAACAATGCTGTTCTTACTAAAATTTAAATTCAAGGCTTCTTGTTCATCAAGAGCTTCTAACAAATTAGTCAAATTTTCAAATTTTTGACGAATATCAGATAAAAGGGTTAACAGCGGTTTATAACCCTCAGGCTTCATCATTAAACTCTCTGCTCTAACATACAAATTTTGAAGAGCCTTGTAAACTTCATTTGGGTCACCCAACGACATTATCATAAAAATAAGAACAATATGGACTCACCGAAATTGCTCGATTACTTTTTATAACGGTAAATGGTGCTGAAGTAGCCGATTACCGCAAAGTGAAGTGTCGATCAACGCACTTCCGGCTTCGACAAATTAAAAGGAAATAATAATCAAGGAAAATAATTTAATATAAAATAAGTTATAACTGAAACGTTGAAACTTGGAAATAAAAGTGAAAACGAAAGCGGAAACGGTAATCTGTAAATAAATAAAAACAAACTAAAAATTAAACACAAAAAGAAAACGCATAGGTGTCTTACCGAGCAGTTCACTTCGGTGCTGACTCACAAGGAAAACGGGAATATCTTAACTGCACGCTAAGTCTACTCAGACTTCAACCAGCTGCCCACAAACACTGCAGCTGGTCGCCTCACAAATTGAGAAATGTGAACAAACGCAATAAAGCCAGCTCTAAAATCAATGCGCTGCAGACACAACTATGCTTCAAGGTGAGATTAATTAAAAATAAAGCGTAAAACAAAAAAGGCACTGGCAGCAAGTGCTCGCGCAAATAATGATTAGAAACTCAAGAGAAATAAAATAAAACATGTGCATTGGTAATTTTCTACAGTGTTCATAGGTAGAAATGTCTCAGCAACTGGAAGAATGAATTCAACAACATGTTTGAAAATTTATCAGAAATCAAGTTAAACCTCAAAAAGATCTTCCCAATCATCAATGTTATCTACTCGAAGTGCACCTATTTTGGATTTGACTATTGGTTAATATTTGTTAGATAACAAAATTTCCATGAAAAATTTGATATTAACTGGTTTACAATTTTAGCTCTGGGACGATTGTGTTTTCATCTGGCAATGCACAAAGCCACCTTTATAGAGTTTCTTACTCTCTTTTTGTTGTCAGAAAAGTTCATCTATGGACTGAAGTTTTCTTGCTTGCAGTGCAAGAAAGCATGCAACCAATCAGATTCCTTTCCCAAACCAGATAGAGATGCCATTATTTGCAATGCCTTGCAATTCTTTATAAATCATGGTTTATATGTACTTTGTCATTTGCCAACAATTTCTTCTGACAAGAGTTGGTTGCAAGAAATCTAAGAAAAAATAATTGTTTTCCAGACTACTAAAAATTGAAAAAGTTATGGTTCTGTTCATACCATTAGTTATGATTACAATAATGTTTTGAAGAAGTCAAAAGAAATTTAATCTTACTTTAATTAATTTATCAATTCTTTATAATGCAATTGGTTCAAATCAAATGAGGCAAAATTTTTTCTTGTTTTTGTTAAATTAAGTTGGTTACAAATTGAATGTGAATGCTAAATTCCAAAATTCAATGTTTTTGATTAAAATTACTCAAAGAGATTTAGTGTTGATTTTGTTACATCTTAATTATGTCATGTTACAATTAAAATTTATCTAAAGAGATTCAGTGTTGATTTGTTGTTAAAGCAAGGGTGGCCAGCCAGTCAGAGACCAAGGGTCACTTACTGTTTTACCACTAAGACTCATATCGTATATATGGACACACACAAACATCACCTCATTTCTTCCTCACACACATACACCTTTGCTCAGCTAGATTTATTGTAATGTCACACACCAACATGAGTTACATGATAGTGATAGAAATTTATAAGTTATTTATTGTTATGTGTGTTACTTAGCAAGATTTCTGACATTGCTTGTCTTGAACGATCCTTTTTGAATATGGCTTGTATTTTGTGGTTGCTGATCAAAGCAATTTTTTCGCAAGGGTATCAGTCAGAAAAAGTTGTTGCTTTGATTTGACGTGCTTTAAGGTAGAAAACACAGACTCACAAATGTAGGTTGACACAAACATTTGACAATATCTTGAATGCAGCTAGTTTGCCATTAAAACATTTTTTTATTGGCATACTTTTCCATAACTTTATGGTTCCTTCCCTAAAGCAGGGTTCAGTTGGGTCTCCTCACAAAAATCAATCATCTCCAAATCAGTCGCAGCCTTGTCTGAGACCAGAGAGGCTTTTAAACAGTTTGCCTCAAAATTAAATGGATTGACAAAGAATATAATCTGTGGCTTTTTAAGTTTTAGATCACAGAACCATGGCACAATGCTTTTGCAGCAGGGTTTTAAGCAATGTTGTATGTCTAGCTTTTTGCTTATTCACGGGAGTGCTAGTGACTTGCCTGCTGGATTTTAGCAGAGTGGGAAAATGTTAAATCTCCCTTTTAAATATGTACCTTTAACAGCTAGAATTTGTTGATAAATTCAAACACACTTTGCACTAAGTCAAGCAGCATTTTTAACTTACTCTACAAATTCAGGTTCAAACTGTTTAAGTGATTCAAGCAGATTGACTAAAAAAACCAGATCTATAATCCACATGAGGTCTGAGATCTCAGGATAGTTCTTATTTTACTCTTCCAAGAATGGTTTTATTTTACTCTTTCAAGAATAGTTTTACAGCATCTTAAAGCTGAAAAAAGCAATAGAGTACCAGATTGTTGAATGCCACCTCACAGTACAGTGCAGTGACAAGTCATCTGGAAGTCTTTGGTCTAGCTCAGTGATGAGATACTTGAATTGCTGGTGGTTAAGTGCATTTGTGCAGATGTAATTAATCATTTCCATTAGAGTCCTCATGACATTGCCCTTCTTCAGTATTTGGACCCAAGTCACTTCCTGTGATTGATGCAGTAAAGATTCCAAAATTTGGAAAATGCTTGATCAGCTTTGCATAGTACCATGGCTGGTGCTCCATTCATTGTTATTGCAGTCACTTTTGCTATGTTCAGTTTTAAAATTTGCAAATGCAGGCATTTTTGCTTTTTTCACATCTATGGCCATGGGTTCTGTCTTATAATGCACAATATCAAGGTTTCTTTGATCAAACTTTTGTTTGAAACAAACCATACACATATTTTCAACAAAGGCTTATCTTCTATGTGAGAACTCATCTATTGCAACACTAAAATACTCAGATGCTTGGAGGTTACAGTAAATGGTAATTTATTAGTTGCACTGATGTTTAATATTTTGTGTTCATTAGTTTGGTGGTACAGTTGGATATTGATCCCAGTCTTTTCAGTTTGTTGTTTTCAGGAGGCAAGATTTCAACAATGTTATGGAGGCATTTTCAATGAACTCTTGTTCATTGTATGGCTATGCAATGTTTCAAGCCATCTGATGCAATGCAAGAATTACAGTCTCTGAGTGCTTCATAATTTTTTTGAAAAACTGTACCTGCTTTTCAGCCTGAATTTTTAAAGTGATCAATTTGTGCTTGCAAAATTTAGTCTCTTTTTGAAATTCCTGGTCAATGTTAGCCTGGAGTGAGCTGAATTGGTGCTTAAGCTTTGAGATGTGCTAATGATGCCTGACATATAAGGTGAAATGGCTTCCATTACTTTCAACAAAAAATATAAGTTTTTCCACTAGGTTAAAAATGTTCTGTGTTTATTTTCATATTTTTGTTTTACTGTGCATTTTTCACATTTTAAAAGTGAACTTGACACAAATTATTTACTTCAATAAACTACGAGCATAATTACATTAATAAAATCTAAAAACACAAACACAAATATCTTTTCGACATCTTCAGAACACTGATTCCCGAGGCTAACACAGTTCTTTGTAGCTGTACTTGGTACCTTTTCAGAAAAACCAGGGCCTGTAAAAAAAACTGCATGTTGGCCACCCCTGTGTTGAAGTGATATTAACTACCAAAAATTGAAGGTGCAGCACTAATACAGATGCTTTTTCATTATATTTATATAGCCCAGGGGTTTCCAATAAGGCCCTGAAACTTTTATCAAGGGGCCATGGGAAGAATCCTTTTTTTGGACTTCAATTTACCTTTGGGACAAAATTGACAAAATAAGAGACAGTTTTAAAATAATAAATTTGTTTTTTGGTCTTCATTTAAATTTTGATACAATATTCTAAGCAAGGGGCCCATCTCCAATGGACAACTTACCTGTCTTGGCTGGCATTCAACCTGCCAGACTTTGCCACAAAATAGCAACTCTAGCACTTTCCTATAGTACCTTAGAGATTCAACAGCTGCTCTATCCCAGACTGACATGCTCTTCCATTGGCACCCAGCAGTGATTTAAATGTACACACTTCCATACTCCACTGGGAACCAAGCTACCAAGATCAGTTTTGGTCAGGTTTGACTGCCTACAAACTGGCATTGGATGGTTCCACTTAAATATGTACAAATAGGGTTAAACTCCTGCAGCCTGTGAGTTTGGCAAAAGGCAGACTGCAAGCCGTATCATCAACAACTGTCCCATCTACAATCCTCCAAATGGAGAATGCAGTCTTATGATCCTGAACAAGAAGAAAACATCCTGGTTGCTCATCAACTGCCCTGACATCTGACCCTGGAGTGAGGAAACAACATCTTGCTCAAATGAAGAAGAAGCAGGAGGCTACTGAAACCTCAGAAAAGTTTGAGAACCACTAATATAGCCAATTATGTGTTTAAACTACTAATGTGTTCAACATAACTAAATGTGTTTAAATTACTAGGTCAACAAGGGCTTACTTTTTTTTTATAATGAAAATGCTTAGCTTGTTTTTCAAAACCTATTGGCTGTATAAATGTTTAATTTTTATTAGTAAATACTTTTCAATTTGGTTAACTTCATGTGAGCACCAAAACATCCTATTTAGCCCATTATATATTTTTGTCTTTTTGTAAGCATTGAATAATAAAGATACTTTCCATAAAATTCATACTGATCTTTCACATTGGACTATTAATTACACATCTACCCTTCTTTATTGCTATTGGTTTGTTTTTCTTTATTGTAATCAGGATTTTTTTAATATAGTCAAGTGTTTACTTAGAATGTTGTGTCATTTAATTACCTTGCTTGCTTTCTGATTTCTTTAGCACAAATGTGTAATCCTTGACCATATACAGGGTGATCAATATTTAGCGTTACAACTTCAAATAACTGTATTTGGAAAATGATACGTATAGTTGGAGTAATACAGTTGAAATATTATTACAAAATGAATATAAATTCAATACAAATACAATTTATTGAATATGCTTTCCATTCGAATCAGCAAAACTGTGGGGAAACGCCTTGCCAGAGCCAGATTTCTCTCCCGCCTTGAGGCAGGCATGCTTCCTAACCTCGTTTTCAGCAACGAAAAGAAATTCGATGTTCAACACCATGTCAATCCCCAGAATGATCGTGTTTGGTCATGTGATGGGGGAGGTAGGACCTAGAAGAGTCACTCAGGCCCAAGGGTTGGCATCAGTGATGGTCTGGGCAGCCATTATCGAATCTGGAAGAAGTCCTTTGATTTTCGTAGAACAAGGTGTCAAACTGAACCAAGAGAATTACTGAAATGACATCTTTGTTAGTTCATTGTTGCCCTGGGCAAAAGAACACTTCAAAAAACATCCTTGGACATTTCAACAAGATTCGGCACCGTCACATGGAGCTAAAAAGACGCAGGAGTGGCTATCAGCCAATGTTCCCAACTTCATTTCAAAAGAAAAATGGCCCCCTTCATCACCTGATTTGAATCCTCTCGATTTTGGTATCTGGGGATACCTCGAGAGCAAGGTCTCAGCAACACATCATAAAAGTTTGGAGGCACTGACGACGAAACTATGGAAGGAATGGTTGAAAATGCCCCAGGATGTGATTCGTGACTCTTGCAGGTCATTTTCGAGCCGTCTTCAGCTTGTAATTGATTTGAATGGAAAGCATATTGAATAAATTGTATTTGTACTGAATTGATATTCATTCTGTAACAATATTTTACCTGTGTTACTCCAACTGTACATATAATTTTCCAAATACAGTTATTTGAAGTTGTAACGCTAAATATTGATCACCCTGTAACTTATTTCAGCTAAACTCCACCTTTTTAACTATGTTCCACTCATCTCATCACTCATCAAAATCTAAAGTTGTAATTGAATAATAATAAAGTACTGTAATTGAATTTAATGGTTTACATTTCGATTTCAATTTAGAGAATTAAACTTGCACATTGTTAAACTTTGGTGCCCCTGATAATTAAACGACAAAGTTCAACTACTACATTTAAGGAAACAACTATCAAAAGCTAAGTGATTTTAAGACTGCTTACAGTTAAGAATTTTTTAAAAATTGAACCAAATATTGCTTTTGCTTTTCATATAAAAATAGATGCACATTAACTCTTTAAGGGATAAAAGAATTTGATTGTAAAATAAAATGACAATGGTTCAATAATGATGTCACAAATACCTAAAAATTAGAATTATAATGCCTTCACAAAAGTGCTTTTGTTACATTACAATCACAATCATGGTACACATATGTACCATTGTCCCTTAAAGGGTCAAAAACAATTCTATGACATTATATTTCAACTTTAAAGTTTCTATTTTTATAGGTGAGTTACTTCATCATCCAATTTTTCCAATATTTGATGAAAATGGTGTTTTTGCACAAGCTACTTTGTATGAACACGGATATTTTTTTGCCGAAGGTTTAGAAAAAGTGTTAAAGTTTGTATCATTATTTATTTTTGTTTAAAGATTATTTTAAAGTTATGAAATAAAACAATACTGCATGTATAAAGAAATAATCATAATTAAACACTAAGTATATGTGTTTGCATTACTAGATCAATTATAGGATACTTTTTCCAAAGAGATTTATGTGTAAATAGTTTAAGATCAGCAAACCCCAAACCAATTAGTTTGCTGGGCATCTCAATTAGTTTACTTGTAAGCTAAATAGTAAAAAAAGCTAATGGATTACTTTGGAAAAATTGCATGAAAATCATATTTGCCCATCAAAGAAAAGTGTATTTATATTTGAAGAATTAAGAGGATTTGGAATTAATTCTTCTAATTGGAATTAATTCAAATTCTCTTAATTCTTCAAATATAAATTTCTTCTTTGCTTGTCAAGCTCTAGGAGGGTAAGTGTGATGCTTAACGCTTGTCGGGTAAGTCCTGGTCATGAGGTACGGCCTTGAAATTACAACATAGTGGATTCTATGTATTCCTTGTTCAGTAAATCTGGGAATAACTTATAACAGCTGCTTTGAGTCCATCTGTTGTCCGGGATCTGTAATCTAGTGGTATAGTAACCTGCGTGGAAGACTACAGGTCCCAGGTTCGATTCGCGGTGAGATAAGCATCACTGATGAGCTCTAATAGAGCGAAACTTGAGTCTGGTGTTTCTCATCTTTATGCAGCTTGTTTAAAAAGTGTATTTATATTGACATTTATTCAGTTAAAATATATTTAGGACCTAAATTTCTTTCAGAAAGATTTTATGACACCAATTTTTTCAGAATAAATAAAACTACAAAATGTACAGTATAGATTGCTCTAAAGGGTTTTACAAAGTTTACCAATCCTGAAAATATTTTAAAAATATAAAAGAAAAGGGTTTCAAATCATTTATAAAGCATAGTAAGCCCAGTAATGCCACAGCTAGTCAAAGATGTTGATTCAAGTTGACAAAGTGCAGCTGGCTAGATGCCTGAGAGAATTGGTGCAAGTGGTTGTAGTGAGATGCAAGGATTTAGTCAAATGTTTTGAAAAAATGTAAAGCATTGCTCAAGATTTATATTAATAAATAACTCATTAATCTATCAATTTGGAACACTTTATATGTGATTTATATGATTATTGTTTAACCCATTTGATTTCATGATCCCCAATTGGGGATCAGAATTCGTTTGTAATTTTGAAAGCTTTCAAATTTTATTTTTCAGTTTAAATTGCTTTTATTAGTTAATTAATAAACCATTGTTTTATAGGCAATCATTTTTGGGTTGTTTTTAAAAATTTTTGAGTAATTTTATTAATGCTTTAATTAAGCCTATTTTTTTGGCGATTTCATGTTCTAAGTTTTATTTAAGTTTTTGCCAAGTAGAAGAACTAATTTTTTATTAAAATTAAAAAAATAAATTTTAGAAGCTTAAATCAAAAGGGAGAAGTGCTAATATTTTTGCTGCAAGTTTTTTTCAGTTTGTTGTAACATAAAAACTAAATTTGGCCTCATTTGGGGATCATGAAATGATTAGTATGCATATTATTTGCTATAGTAAATGTGAGTGAAATTTTTTTACAATAAATGAAGCAGTCGACTATATTAAAAATTTTGATAAAAGGTATTTAAAAGACTTGGGGGATTGACATTGTTGAATTACTACCAGAAAAAGTCCATGCAGTGAATGATGAGGAGGAGTTTGTTGACCAAGAAGACCTAGGTTTTGATGACAATCAAGTATTCACAGTACTAGGTTTTGTTAAAGTTTGTAGCAGTAATGTTGTATATTTACCAATAACCTCTAACTATAAAGTACGTTAACTTTACAGAAACTGCAAAATGGGAGGGAAAGTCAGATTTCTCCAGTGATAATTCAACTACCTTCTAAAAAGGGCAAAATACCTCCCACAACAAACAAACTAACAACCAACATTACAAATTTGTTGAAAAAGTAAATTGAAACAAAAATAAAATGAAATCAAACTGTTTGATTACAAATGGTTTATATCAGGGCTTCTCAAACTGTGGCCTGCATAAAAAAATTTTGGAATCATGAAACAATTGACTTTTTGTGCTTTGTGCCATGAAATTTTGAAAATGTCAGTAGTACCACTAACTTTTTTAAAAAGTTATGGTTATAGCTCATGTCATCAATAAATCAGAGAATTTAGGGAAAAAAAAATTGACAAATTGGAGCTTAATTCTGAGTGAAGACTTTTTTTTTAGAGAACACCTAAATTTGGGGACCAAATAGATAAATTGCAGCTTGCTTCTGAGTGAAGACCTTTGTTGTTTTTTTTAGAGAATATTTAATTTGTGAACAAAAATCAAGAAAATTTCATCTAAATGTTTTTCAAAAAAGTCCTAAAATTTGCTGCAGGTTTAAAATTAGTCACAGGACAAAAAAGTTCGAGAAGCCCTGGTTTGTATGACCCGACTTCTATTCTCAAGAATATTATCACTAGTTATAGCAATAAATCTGAGTTTAAAATATTTTGCCTTATGATCAAAAAGCGTATGTGAAATAATGGCTGAACAGTGTATGGTTTTTGCTCAACAAAAAATACCTTGATTTTAGCTGCATTGCAAAAAAATATATGGCTTTTGTATTAGGACATTGTAGACACTCAAGACAACAGTAGTATTGGAGTTTAGATACGAATTTTGACAGTCCCTTAGTAAGAGAAGCATGCGGGAAGAAAGCAAAGAAAAACCAAAGTGTACAAAAAAAAATTGCAAAAAAACAATGCTCTTTATGCAATGCCAGTTTTCACTTAGATTGCTTCAATTTATTCCATCAATAAAACAAGAAGCTAAAAACACTCTTATCTGTGTTTGCTACAATATGATTCCATGATCCCTAAATGGGACCTTGATAAAAAAGAACTTTCTAGAAGAAAAAAAATTTTTTTTACCTCATTTGTATTATATAATAGAGTAAATGTGATTTATATACAGCAATAATTTTTACAAAATTAATTGCATTAAAATTTGGAATCTAATGGGTTAATCAAACATATTTATCATCAGATAATTATCTGATAATATTGGGCAAAAATTGGGAAAAAAAAAAAAAGACAATATTATCTGATCAGATAATATTGGGCAAAAATTCACTGCTTTTGTAGATATCTCAATTAGAAGTGTGTCTGATTCTTTCACCTTTGTAAAAGAAGTCAGAAAATTTACCTTTTTTCCTTCCTCTGTCTTTCTTTGTTCTTTTGATATTTCCAGTCTCTTCACCAATGCTCTGCTTGCTGAAACTATAGAAATCTGCACTGACGCCCTTTACAATGATGACTCAATGGTGCCATCCTTTCCACACAACATCTTTGTTGAATTAATGCAGCTAGCCACCTCCTCTGTGGAATTCAGCTTTAATAACAACATGCATCGACAAATCAACAATGTCGCTTGGTCCAGCTTTAGCTAACATTTTTGTTGGCTATCAAGAAGCAAAACTTTTCAACATTGCCAAAAGACTGTTAATTCAACAATGAAGAAGATTGCAATACTTTTTTCATCCACCTTAACTCCCTTCATCCCTCACTTCGCTTCACCTATGAAAAGGAATCTAATCACTCTCTCCCCTTCCTTGATGTGTTGGTAGATTGGAATTTCTAACTTCAGTATACAGGAAACCCACCTTCACTGGCCAGTATCTATGTTGGAACTCTTTTAGCTCCTAGAAACGGAAAATCAATCTAATTGGTACTCTTGTTCACAGAGCTTTTATGATTCATTCTAAAAGCAAACTGGACCCAGAGCTTGGCAAAACTCATTCAATTCTTTTAGAAAATGGCTACCCGGAACATGCAATCAATTCGGTTTTCAAACAAAAACTTCAACAACTAAATTCTAACCCAGTTCACACAGTAAAAAAGTTTCCCGTCTGCCTACACATCCCATGGATTAAAAATGTCTTGATGAAGTACAAAAAGCAGATTACGTCTGCTGTGAAACGCTGCTTTTTTTCTGTCAAACCACATGTTATTTTTAACACCTGACAGCTCTTACCAGTGATTAAGAAAGATGTGTTATCTTCCCATCATCACTGCAATGTTATTTACCAGTTTGTGTGCCACTACGATAGTTGTTACGTTGGTTGCACGTCTCAATGCCTAGAAGTCTTTCCCACTCTTGCAAGACCAATACATGCCCACAACAATTTCACAAATCCGCCATTGGTCAACATCTTCTTGACAATGCCCAATGCACTCTTCACTACAACAACAAAAAATTTTCTTTTCTTGCTCGAGGTTGCTCTTCTTTTCACCTTTTTGCTCTTGAAGCAGCTTTCATTGAATCTCTCAATCCCCTTCTGTGTAAGCAAAAAAAATTCGTCTACTCTTTAAAAATTTCTTAATCTTTTCTCTTATTGGCTAACTTCTTTCAGCCAATGAGAACTCTGCTTTCCCTTTTATAATTCAGTTCGGTTTCAATTCTGCTTCATTCTGACAATTTCCTCTGAAGAGTGTCAGATGAAAAGCTTTGGGAAGAAAACTCTTTTACTTCACATAAAAGAATACAGTGCTTTATCAAATATAGTCGCCCCATTATATAGAATTCTATTTCTTAGAAATTAAAAAAAATTAATATGGCAAATTTCCAAAAAAAGATACATAAAACTTTCTTTTTAGGTTTCAATTTAAAATTACTTCCTATGGAAGTTTAAAATTGGATGCATTAACTATCTTTTTTATTATTGTTTTTTGCTGCTTTTTTGGTTTTTGGTTGACAATATATGTTGTGTAATTTATCTTTTTATGTATTTTTATTTTGTGCCTTTTTCCTATTTATTAAAATTTTGTTTGCCCTGCTTCAATCTATGATGTTTTTTTACTGTTTTTTTTTTACCAAATTGCTTATTTCTTTTATGACATATAGGGTGACTGTAGACTTATTTATCTTTTGATTATATAACAGCCTCCTTGTTGTTAACTAAAACAAATTTTTTTATGGATTAGCACCTGTTTATTTTGTGACTATTTACATGACAAAAATAAATTGAAATTGAAACTGAAACTTATTTGCTAACAGAAAGAGGTCAGGTTAATGTTCAATCTACCTGAATTATTTCCATTGTAACTTTGGAGAAAATACTGTTCAACAAATCTTATTATGGGGTCGTGATGTTTGCCGAGAATGGCAAATTTATTTACATCAGTAATGATGCAAATTTGCCAAGGGTAATTTATTTTAATTCAATTCAATTTTATTTGCAATCAAGCTATTACACTTTGAAGTTGTTTATGACAAAGTGATTGCAAAATAGAAAACAGTGGCTAAACAATATATGTTATTAGATGCACAATGTGAATTGTGTATGATCACCATACCTATGAAACATTTATAAAATAGACTTTGTTATATACTCAGAAGAATATGTTAATTTTTCTTTTTTTAGTATTAACTTTATTGTCAATTCACAGTTAGAATGTTGATTCAAAATTTTATTGAAAAAAATTTTTTCATTCCTTTTACAGAGAATATTTATTCTGTTCAACATTAATTAGAGTATTTAACAAGTAAGTGAAAAGTTGAATTTTTTACCTCAATTTATCCAATTACTGTTGATCAGAATAAATGCTCTTAGTTTGACTTATAATACAGATAATTAAGTATAATTTGTACTTTGTAGAGCAAATTACCTGGTGGTTTGGAAAGACTTCATCATTTAAAAATTTTAAAGCTTAAAAACTAAAAATGGTAAATTTGCTGAAAACCAACAGATAATGGAATCTTCTAAGCTTATTTATATGTTATTTTTAGAACTAGATAACTTTTGAATGTTTTTTCAGTGGAATGAGTGAATACATAGTTAATGCAACTGATGGCTTTCATTCTTTTAATTTGGGAAGTGATAAATATCATGGATCAGTATTAGAAAGAAAACCCAAGTTATATTACATAAAAAGAGTTTGTATTTTGAGTTAGTTTTTGAACAATTGTTCTATAGTCTTCTAAAATTGTATGTGCTGCAATTATATCTGCATTTTCTTGATGTTTTATAAATGAAATGTAATTTTTAAAATTTTTGCTACTTTTTGTAGTTAATTATGTTTATTTTAACATTTATTTTCTAGTTTTGGCAGATTTTATCCCATCTGTAAATTTATTTGCTTTAATAATAATTCATTTGGATTAACATTGGTTACATTCTAAATTTAAAATAAAAATTGCTCTATAGAGTTACAAGAAACATTTTTGTGCCTTAAGTTTATTTTCTTTAAATTTTTGAACCCCGCATTTTGCCTTAATTCAAAAGAGGAATTTATAAAAGTAAAAAATTTAGAAGTGTTTATGATAGATGATATAAAACTTTGATAATAAAATTAGATTTTGAGTTTTTTTACAGTTTATATACATTTTAATTTAAATTTTGTATCACTGATATTTTTGTTTTCATAGGTTCAAAACTATCCTTTTATTATTATTATTTGTATTGGTAGCAATTTTTTTGAAAATTATCAAATAAATTCTTCAAAACCTGGAAGTATTCTTTATAATCGATTTGATCTAATACCACCACCTACTTTTTGCCAACATCAAGGAGCAATTGCTACTGAAGGTATAGCAAAATTAATATTTTTAATGTTTTCAATTATTTTTTTACAGTTTATAACTAAATTGAAACTTTTTTTAACTATTTAGTCCATATAGTGTAGCAAATATTATGATTTGCATCAAATTTATGAAGAACAAAAACTGTATTTATGTTCATATCTTTTTATTGCAAAAGTTTTTGATACAATCTTTTTATTATTACTTGAAAACTTGCTGTGTATGTATTTTTTTGTTGTTGACTGCTAGTTAAAGAATTTTTATGTTACTAAAACGACCTCTGTATTGTTAATAATCAACTATTTTTGCATTATTAACATTTTTATTTTATTTTTATATTCATCTTCTTGACTCACAGGAAAGCAACAGAGACACTAATATGTAAGGCAAGTATTTACCTCCACCTGCTTTCACAGATGCCAAGATATTGCTTTTGCTTGAAATTTTTTATTTTGTATTTTTTTACTTTTTTCGAGATATGACTGAAATTTAGATAGACCACAAAACAAGGGAAAGTGCCATAAATTGTTTTTCCCAAGGACACAACAGAATGGTGTGAGTAGGTTTTGAACTGAGACCATTTTGGTCACAATCACAGTGCTCTAACCACTTGACCAAGCTGCCAAACTGTATGTTACATGATTCTACTGTGATCTTTATTAATGTTTCTTATTCTCCTAAAACAAATTTTTTCAATTTTTTTTTTATTTGGTATTCCAATTGAAATAATTATAATTATATGACAAGAAAAAGTAAAAAAATTTTAGTGCAAAAAAAGTGGTAGTAAACTATTTTAACACAATTTAGAAAAGCAACTAAGAGATACAGCACTAAAGTTTGAACATTTAACACTACAATTACCGCTTTTTTGATCTACCTGGAATTATCGTGAGCGGTCAAAATGACCGTTTGTCTAATAAAGAGAAAAATACGCATTAATTTAGCTTTTCTTCATCTTATAAGTTTTTTTTAACTTTTGTAGTATACCTAGTAATGATTTGAATATTTATAGGTGTGAGTTTGGTGCATTATAGGCTTCTTTTTAATATTATGTTCTGGAATATACTGCATAGGCCCTGATCTCCAAATTACATTGAAGGCCTTCAACCTGCTTTTTAGCTGCGTGGTTAAAATTTTCTCAAAGTTTTTATTGTATTTACAACAAACACCAGGTCTGAAACTAAATGAAAACAATTTACCTTATAATAGGCTCAAAACACCAAATGGTTATTTTTCATCATGCTGCTGTATACATATACCACAAGCGGTTATTCAAAATCAGATAAAAACTAAGAAGATTGCAATGCTCTACTCAGTCCACACAACTTTTACATAACCTGTACACTTTCTGCAAACTGATCTATGGCATTCACAGCAGAATTTTGCAGTTTTGTTTTGTTCACAGTTTACATTAGCTTGTCTTTGCTTTCACTTTCTGCTTCCATCAAAGATCGAATTTTGATAAGAATTGTTGAAAGTGAAAGCAAAACTGTGGCTAGTGGAGCTGTCTTTCCTTGATCATGTGCTTCTCTCAGTTCAGTGGCAAGCTGAAACATGATATTTGTTCTCGAGATAGCATCTCCAGTTTTCTTCTTGTGCAACATATAGGCATTGGTACAAGCAAGGTCCAAAATATTGTAAAAGGCAGCCACTCGCCACTGCCCGGTACTTGCCTTTACTGTGTATTATCGTGCCATCTGGTCAGCAATATCAACACCAGATTTAGTTTTGTTGTGGAATGTAACTGCTTCTGGTTTCTTTTTTGTTGTTGTGTTGACCAAAGCAGAAGTGTGTAGGTTGCTAAGAATATAAACATTCTTGTTTTGTTTGCACTGGTAAACTGTCAAGGTTGTGGCTTGGTTGTTGTCTCTTTTGTTTGCAAGAGTTTGCTGGATTATCTGCTCTGCTGTAAAGCTTTTACCAGTGGTGGAACTTTTTTTTGGATTTTGTTCAGGGTCCTATAAGTGACGTCTTTTTTTCCAGAGTTCATAAAAAAAGAAGTAAAAAAATTGTCAATTCCTTTCTTTCCCAAGAACGGCTTCACTATCTTTATTACCACACTCTCAGACAATTTTTGTATAGATGGTCTGGCTTTTTCTTTGCTAAGATATGGTATGGCGTTCTACATTTAAATTCCTCATCAACAGCTAGTCAAAATTTGATACTGAATTTGTTTGATTTATTAGCCATATATTGTATAAATCTGCAGCAAGCTTTAGTTGGGAATACTTTTTGTTTACAGTAATATTTTTTTCTGGTTTGTAGCAAACAATACACTTTTCAATAAACCTATCCCAGACGGGAGAAATCAAAACAAATTTATTTGTTTGAAATCAAGATAGTCTTGTGCTCCACATATCAAATCGAAGAAACCTCATTTTGCAAAAGCGATTTTTACTCATAATTTCAGAAAAAAAAAGTACTTCGCAATTTTTATTCCAAAACTCAAGAATCGGTTGGTTCTTTCTACTTTATGCTTCTTGTACATATAGAAATGAATAAAAGCTTTTAGTTTAATTGGTGGTAGTTTCTACTCATCATTATTTTTCACTTTATGGGCTTCAGCTTTTGTACATTATTGAACATGGGTAAGCATTGAATTATCGACGAGTAGCTCAAATGCACTAAGCGAACCATCTAACATGTGATTTTCATATCGTGTAAAGGCACGTTTACAGCCGTTTACAGTACTTTTTTCTTTCAGTGCGATCTTGGTTTGTTTTATTGACGCTCAAATTCACTCATGTTTTCGAGAAAAAATGAGTGGATTTGAGCGTCAATAAAACAAACCAAGATCGCACTGAAAGAAAAAAGTACTGTAAACGGCTGTAAACGCGCCTTTAGACTTCGCTTTCTGTTAGCACGTTCTTGAGCTTGTAGCCTGCCCCTTGATTCTGAAGAAAATTCAATGTGCTCCCATTTTATTCTGTCCTTAGCAACCAATCCAATTTTTAAGGTGTTTGGAGTAAGCTCATTACCCTGTGCTTGTGCTGCAGTACTTGTATCATTGCTGCCACTGCCAGAGCTGAAAGTTGACATGATGTAGAATCAGTTTGCTCCAGGTTATCAATATCAGTATCTGAATCCAATCCATCTGAAGAAATCACTTCCCATGTAAGTCAAACTTGATCTGAATTTGCCGACCCCTGATTTAAGCTTTCACAAATATTTTCACTTTTGCTTTCATCCCCTGGATCATCTTCTGCAATCGTGTTTAGCCAAGCTAGAGCTTGGATATTACTAACGGGTCATTCTATTATATTTCAGCAAATTTTAAGATATCCAAACACCATGACCTCTTGGATTTTTTTCATATCGGCATATATGCTAGTACTAGAAACCAAGCTTAAAAATGAGAAGCACCAGACTCGAGTTTTGCTCTTATTAGAGCTTGTCAGTGATGCATATCTCACTGCGAATCGAACTCGCTACATGTGGTCTTCCACACAGGAGACAACACCACTAGACCACGTGAGCCCGACAACAACTCGATCACAAGCAGCTGGAAATGATTCCTGGCATTTATAAAATCATATATGATAGTCATCTGAAAATGATTTGCATAGTATTTGAAATTTTTAAAAAATCTTTTACAGTTTTAGAGATATTGCCCTTTAAAGTTTTGCATTTTTGCCACTAGTGGCACTGTTGTGCAAGTGTAAATATTTTTTTAATGTTTAAAATTGCCATTTCTAATTTAAAATTGCTGAAAAAAGGGTCTATTTATATGTTTTAAGGGGTGAGGAATTCAAAATTTTTGTTAAAATAACAAAATAAGCACTGTGAAAAAAGTTATCAGCAATTTTGCTTTACTTTTGACTCCCAATTTGAACTGCCTGCCCCACCTCCATGATTGATTAGTTTTTTTTTCTGATTAATTACTGGAAGTAGAGTAGTTCTTCATCTTTTAGAATATAAAATTATCTAACTTAAAACTTTATTTAAACTAAAGTTATTCAAAAATTTGCAACCTTACTATTTTTGATATATTTTTCAGTGAACTGACATTTTCATACGAGATGTTCAGATAAATGTTAAAAGAGACATGCATGCTTTGTTAGTCAGTTGCTGAAATAAATCATAAACACTCTCAAATAAAAAAAAACTTTATAATATATGAGACAGAAATTAAATAAAATTTAGTTTTACTTGACTTTAAGGATGCCATGGTGTTACAAACAAGTTCAATCATGATATTGTGATAAATTTAAAAAACTTATAAATTTTTCAGTACGTAGATATGCAAGTTTAAAAGATCAAGTAATTATGTATGTCTATTTTTAGTTATTGCTATTGGCTGTTCCAACAGGATTTTCCAATGAGTGCTGTTTTGACAGTTTTTTAGTCAAATGAAACCAAAAGTTCATTTCACAGTAATTCTTTGTTTAGGCAAAAAAGAGTTTTTAGGTAAGCATTTACTAGACACTGAAAATTCCTGAATGAGTAAAGATTTTATTAAATCTTTAAATACTTAGAGCAGTCTTATGACAAGAAAAAAGCTTGCATATAGCTTCAAAGTCTGCATTATCAAGTTTGTATGTTTTTCCAGATTGAGATGTTGAAGACAGAGAAGAAAGCAGTTTCAAAATGTTATCATTGGAAACCCAGCAAATGTCATCTCTTTGTGGCCAAAAGAAGTTTCTTGTCGGTTCATGTATAGACATAAACTTAATTTTTGCTTCCATTGAAAGACTTTCAACAGGAACAACCAAACCAATCCACCAATGATGGTCGTACTTAACTGCAACATAGTCTTGATTATTTGGTATGATCGAAGTTGGTTGGGATTGAAAAAAACTATACTGTCCACTTATCTCTTTATCTTGACCAATTCTTTTAAAAGAAATTATTTTTATATTTTGAGGAATAAAGACATGATAACTGCGAGTTCCTGGCACAGTATGTCCAAGTTTATATCTGGTTTTCAATTTTGTACATACTTGGGTTAAATCATCTTTGGGTATATAAAATAATTCTACAGTATTCATAGTATCTTTGCAAAATTCATATGCTTGCAATGCAGTAAAGATGTGATTGGTTTTTGTTCTTGATAAACTTTTAATAGTTAACTTTCTTTTATGGTTCCTCCAAGCCCATCACAAGGTGATTTCCATGGCTAGTAGCAAAAAAATTTCACACAGCATCAAATCCAAAGTCCTGTTTAGGAAATGTCAAGTTTAACAAATTTTGGTAGTTTTTATATTGAGCTGAACAACCATCTGAAAAATACTGAATGTTAGTGATACTAGGGTATGATAATTGAAGGTAATTACAAAGTAATTTCTGTATTTGATACACAAATCCAGTGTCATGTTCCAAATCATTTGAAAAAAAAGCCAAGGACTAAATTGCTAACTCTTCTTGAGAATCCTTGTAATAAATTATGATTGGATGTATGGTGCATTGTTTCTTAGTCCAGTACCATCCTTGAACTGCATCCTAAACCACCATAGAATAATTTTCAGCAAAATCTGCCAACACTATGCAGGGTTAAGATAAAAGATTTTCTTTAGTATTGATAAATACTTTGCGTGTGATTCGGCAATGTATGAGTGTGCTGTTAATAGATCAATTTTTTTGGCCAAAAACTCTATAAATTCAAATTTTTTCATTACCATATTGATAATAGTTGTTCTATCAGTAGATTCCTATTGTTGAAAATTTATTTCTTCCTCTGTATTATCTGGAATAATATTTTATAAGATTATTCTTTCCTGGACAATTTGTCAACGATAAATCATACACAGTTATTTGTATTATCACAAACTACTTTTCTAATGAGATCTTTATAATTTAAGTTTAATAAATGGCATGCAAGGATTGTATTCTGATGGATGGCACACACACATACAGAATGGGTTCCAGAAGAACCAATTGTCTTGCATCACTTTGGACGAAGAGCACAAAATTTTGAAAATCCAACTTTAAAAGTCTTGAAATTTCTCCTTAAATGCAGCATACAAGTTCTGATAGGTTGCCTAATAATAATCTTTTCTGTTTATGCTGCTTGTAGCCAATGCTCACATATTCTTTTGCCCCAGGCATCTCCCTTGAAAACTCATCATCCAAATAAAATGAAATGACATTGTTTATGCTGTCTTCATCAATTCCTTTTCTTACTGACCTTTTAGGTTTTGATGACACACCTTCATTTTTTTTACAGTCATTGCTGTTCTGACTTGGTAAGTAGTAGCATTAAAAAACTTTACAGTTTGTTCTATTGTCCAAGATTTTGGCTTAAGTGTTAAAATTTGAATTTTTTCATTTAGAGAAGTTGTTTGTTGGAATTTAGTCTTCAACTCAAACATAAGCTGATCAAAATCTTTTTCATCAGTGCTTCTTGAAGTTGATGGTGTGCAACAGATGGCTATATCTACTCCTTTTGTAAAAAAAAGCCTTCAAATTTTTTTGTTACTTTTTCTATTTTTTGGCTTGCATGAAAAAGCTTTTGGTGCTTTGATTTTCCTGTGCTTTTAAAAGGTGATACTTTACATGCAGCAAGGGAGTCATCTAACAAAGTTGAATAATTTTCAGCAGATGATGATTCCGAGGATTCTCATGCATCTTCTGATAAACTTAATTCTTGCATACCTGCATCTTCTAATGGGAGTTGTGACCATCCAAAATATTTTTTGTATACATCCAAGATTCTCTACACAGTTTTTCTCCTGGAATCAAACAAAACTTTCTGCGTAATTGTTTAGCCATTTGTAAGCTCACTAAATGTGTTCTACACCATTGTTTTCTTTTTCTTGACTTTGCATGAATGTCAAAAGGGTTATTGCAATTTTTTTACTTTTTATCAAAGCAAGTGAAGTATATATAGTAGTGATGATAGCAAACTTTGGTACAATTATTTATAACTAAGGATCCATCTTCCAAACAAGACTTGAATCCAGCTCTCCAAAACAAAGTTAAAATCTCATCCTTAGAAAGTTCACTTAGATGCTGTACCATGCTTTATGACAAGAACCTTCAGACACTAGCTTTCCAATTTCACAAATGCCTACAACCTGCTCCATGATTGTAATTTCTCGCAAATCTACAATTTAATTATAAGTACTTATTATGAGATTCTAATAGATTAAATTAAAACCAAATTTTAAGCAAATGGCTTTTTAGCAATATTTGAATAAAGTAAGTTCTGTCATAATGCTTGAAAAAACTCATAAAAATATAATTTCTGTATCAGTATACAGGGTGTCAAGAAAGTTCCCGATCCTAAACAAAATTATATAGGGCTAATGACAGAAGGTTAAATCAACAAAAGGTTTATTGTGGTGATAGAACAAAGCTCCATGAACATAAAAAAATCTGGTTTATTCAAAATGACCCCCATCTGTATCAATAACACGTTGGAGCCTCTGTCGGAAATTCTGACAAGCAGCACGAAGGGCATCTTGAGGAATTTTCTCCCATGCTCGTTTCAGGGAAGCTCGAAGATCCTCCAGATTGTTATGGGGTGAAGAACAGGCTTCTTTTTCCAGAATACCCCACACACAGAAATCCATAGGATTGAGATCGGGCGAAGATGGTGGCCACAAATCTTTGGTCCAGAATGAAGGAAAGTGCTCTTTGCACCACTTCTGCGTCTTCTTTGATGTGTGAGAAGGCGCGCCGTCTTGTTGGAAGGTGAAGGACTTATTTTTGAACTTTTCCTTCATCGATGCGAGGGCAGGGGTTAAAATATCATTGACATACGAATCTGTATTCACTTTGACCCCCTCTTTAACAAAAATGAGGGGAGATTTCCAAGATTTGGAGATCGCACCCCATACCATCACAGACAAGGGTTTCTGTCGGCGTGAAACGAATCGAAGATGATCAGGGAGGTCCTTGGGCGACTTTCCGAGAATCCTGTCATTCTGGGTGTTGAACTTCGCCTCCACCGAGAAGAGTTTTTCGTCTGAAAAAACGATTTCGCCTTTCTCCGTGCCTCCCTTCAGACGGTTCAGCAGAATTTTGGCCCTCTCCTTTCTTTTTTGCTTCTGGAGGTCAGTTAGGAGTTGTTTTGTCCTGATTTTGTACGGGGACATTTTGAGATCCTGTTCAACAATTGTTCTGACAGACTCATGGCTGATATTCATGTCTTTAGCCGTTTTCCTCAAGGATCATTTGGGGTTCCTCAGAATTCTCTCCCTGAGGGCCTTGATCTTCGCTGGAGTGCGAGCAGATCGAGGTCGTCCACTCCTATCCTGATCCTCCATGATTCCAAGTTCTTGGAAGCGCAAGATTGTATTGTGAACAGTCGATTTTGGTGCTTTTAGCAACTTCATAATTTTAGAATTTGAATGTCCCGCACGATGAAGTTGAATGATTGCAGCTCTTTTACTCATTATTATTTTAGCCAAAAAAATTTGAAAAGTGTATCTGAAACATTGAAAAGGAGGATTAAGTGGGAAAATGACGTACAGAACTTCTCATAATTCATTGAAGTTTTTGAATTACATTAAATTTAAAAATCGATCGGGAACTTTCTTGACACCCTGTATAAAACAATTTTAGTTTAATTTAAAACAGGCAATTGTCGGTCATTTTTTAACAATGCACTTTATGGTTTAAAATGATATTTTTTGGCTAATGGCTATCACTATTTATTTTAATACTTAGATTCAGTTATTGCCTTAATATCTACAGTGTAAAAAATTTGCAACATTACTAAAAATTAACCGAGGATTTAAATTTCAAGCTTGACAGGAACTTCTTACCTTCCTAGCTATACCAATAATATAAGTTTCCAATAAACATTTGAATTTTGTTTTGAAATGAATGTATTGTTTAACAAATAATGGTATTTATACAAATAATAGTGCAATTGTTGTGAAATAAGACATTTAAAAAGCATGTAATTACAAAATAAAAGCGATTATTCAAAAATAGTAAGGTTGCAAATTTTTGAATAACTTTAGTTTAAATAAAGTTTTAAGTTAGATAATTTTATATTCTAAAAGATGAAGAACTACTCTACTTCCAGTAATTAATCAGAAAAAAAAACTAATCAATCATGGAGGTGGGGCAGGCAGTTCAAATTGGGAGTCAAAAGTAAAGCAAAATTGCTGATAACTTTTTTCACAGTGCTTATTTTGTTATTTTAACAAAAATTTTGAATTCCTCACCCCTTAAAACATATAAATAGACCCTTTTTTCAGCAATTTTAAATTAGAAATGGCAATTTTAAACATTAAAAAAATATTTACACTTGCACAACAGTGCCACTAGTGGCAAAAATGCAAAACTTTAAAGGGCAATATCTCTAAAACTGTAAAAGATTTTTTAAAAATTTCAAATACTATGCAAATCATTTTCAGATGACTATCATATATGCAGATATGAAAAAAATCTCCAAGAGGTCATGCTTTTCCTCATTTGCTGAAATATAATGGAATGACCCTAACATGTTCTGGTCTCAGCATTCCGCAAATGACTCAACATTATAAATTAGCTTGTAACTAACTGTTGCCAGATACTGCAGTAATTGTTGCATGATTGTTTTGAAACAATAACACAAAAAAGGCTTTATTACAAAGCAATTTTATTCGTAGAGAAATTACAAGTTGTTTTCCAGTCAAAATGACTGTTGGCAGTAATTTAAGGTAAATTGCTATCCAATATCTGCTGTGTTTATTGGAATGCAATAAAAATTAACATGCTAAAAGTTGACAAAGATTTAGGAAAACTCAGAAAGTTTCAATGTTCTAAGACTTGCCTTTGCAGAGATATGAGCAATAAAAATCAAAAACGGTCAAAATGACCGCAGCAGTAATTCTAGTGTTAAATAGCAAAAAATTCTTGTAAGAAATGTAGTTTGTAAAAATGTTATTGACTGAAATCTAAATTCCACTGGTTTCAGATAATGATTGCTATAAATTAAATATTAGGCTGAAACAAAAATTTATTCATGCATCTTTAACAGAAATATCTGAAATAAATTTAGCCATTTTAGAGGTTCTGATTGTTCTTTCTTTTCTGTAGTGTTTTTTTTATGTCACTGAGTTTTAACTCCAGTTTACAGAAAAGATTTTTTGCATAACTGCTTTTTCATAATTAGTTCATGTCCTGTTATTGTACATATTAAGAGTGGAATTGCCTTTCAAATTTTTTAGAAACTCTTGAACAATCACCACAGAAATTTTTTAGAAAACAAAAAAAATCAATAAATGTCATTTTATCATGATAATTAGTGAGATCTTTTTGTCATCAACATGCGGTTCATTAGTTTGCATAAATTGGATTTTTATTTTGTTTGATAGCTTAATGCAATTGCCCAAGTGGCAGTCTTTTAGCTTTTACAAGGTTCTCATTGTAAATTATGTGGAAGTTTGGGTTCAATAAATGTACAAGTTGTAAAAGCTGCCTCAGCATTACATTATCCTGCAATTTTTACACAAAAAAAAACAGCTGAAACAACAATCAGATGCAATTGACTAGTTTGATTAATGTGTTGACCATTTCTTGTTTATACGCTTGTATATAAACAATTTTTATTGTTTTGTTATATGTAAGTTATATCTTGTTTTACTTTAGAATTTGTAGTAACTTTTGGTAATTTAAAGACTAGTTATTAATTGAAATTATGGCCAATTAGAATTAGTAAGATAAAAAAAAACTACAATATATTTTCTAATAAAAACTTATTTAATGTGTAATTGTCTCAAAAGCATAATTTTAAATTACTTACAGATGTAGTAAATTTTACGTTTACTTTATCAATATAACTTCTTTTATTGTATTTAAAGAATTACTAGGGGTTCTTTACTCAAATAAAATAGTCTTATTTAATTAACTCTAAAAATGAAAATAGAAATTTTTAAAATGTATTTGAAATACATCAGAAAGTTCTCATTTTGAAATTACTTTTTTTTTATACTTAAGTTTCATATATGAAAAATGATAATTAAGATGCTGCAAAGCCAATGCTTTTAGGTATTTACTTTTAAAAACAGATATGCTTTAATTATAACTGTAGTAAATCATTGTTTTTATTTATTCTACTAACTTGAAAGACAATGTCAGAGATATTAAACATTTGACAAGAATCAAGTAATTAATTACCTTGAGTTGGTTTTAAAGGTGTCAAAATATGGCTGTTTGGTATAATTTTTTTTTTTAATATTATGATTGTATTCTAGACTTGCTTTCTGAGACTGCCAACCAGAAAAAATACTTGGAAGTCTTTTTTAAACACACAATAGAATGACAAAAGTAAAGTTAGACCTGGACTATGTTAATTGTTGTCATGCTGCAAGTGTTGCTGTTTTATTTTATTTGACAGTTTGTTGTTTTTAAAATTATATGTGTAAAACACCTAAAAATTATCATATTTGTAAAAAGTTATCATGCTTGTACTGTACAAATCTTAAAAATTGACATAACTGGATTTTGATTTGATAAAAAACAGTAAGGTAGTTCAACTTTTATAAGGCAATTAGCAACAGCTTAGAAAAATGTGTCTGGTAATTTCTGATTAAAAATATTTGCTAAGTTACCAATTGTTTAACATTAACCTTTTAACTTTCATATTAAAGCATTAGACTGTTGCTGCACAAATCTTATGGTAATACCAATGTAAGATTGCATTTAGCAGTATAATTTTTCCATATGAGTAGTACTACTATAAAGTAGCAATATTATAATTCAATAGTAATATTTTCATTTTGGTAATTTACAAAGCATGCAAATAGACAAAAAGTTTAGACTGAAAATCTGCTTGCCTAGTAGCTTTATGATCCTACCCCAAATGACTGGTTGTAAACTTTAAAACTTTTCAAGCTAGTGTGATCACTATACCAACTGTTACTTACTGACTTATATAATAAAAGTCAGCTCTACTGCAATTACAAAATACAGCCTAGAAGTAGTTGTCTATCACAGCATAGTTTACAATGCTATAATACAGTTTAAGCAGATGTTACATTTTTACCTGTTGTACAAACTTTTTTAAGTCACATATCACACAAAAGTTTAAAACACAATTTTCTACCTGCAGTTTATGAGAAATTCATTCATAACCTGCTTGTTTTTTTCAACAATCAATTTTAAAGAGTGTTATGTTTTACCACATCATGTTGTAAGCTTTTTGAAAAGAATCTTTTTAATAAGTTGGATTAAAAGCTGTAGCTTCTACAGGAATGAAGCCATGTTAATTTTGTTTTTCACTTTTGATAGACTTTGCATCACTCTTTTTAACACCATCAGCTTTTGAAAATCCTTTGGAATATGAAACAAAACCTTTAACTGCTCAAGTAGTGGAAGACATTGTAAATTATCTTGAAGGAGGTTTGAATAATACTCAACATGTAAAAGTAAATTGAAATTTTATAATTTTATAATTTTTTAATTTCACAATTTATAAAAAATTCATCTGTTTATAATTTATAAAAATTTATTTATAAAAAACAATTTATAAAAAACAATTTATAAAAATTTATATTATATAAAATTTATATTATATAAATATTATATAAAAATTTATATTATATAAAAATTATATAAAAATTTATTTATAAAAAACAATTTATAAAAAACAATTTATAAAAAAGCTAAATTTGTCATCTACTTTAGATTAGTTTAAAACTTAATTTATTTTCAATTCATCTCCACATTTTTTTCCTGACTTGCAGGAAAATCTTAAAGGCACTCTATATGTAGAGCAAGCAATTGCCCTGACCTGCTTCTGATAAGGATATTGCCTTTGGGTTTAAATTTTTTATTTTGTTTTTTAGTTTTGTAAGGGACATGACGAAAATTTAGAATTACTTTCCAAGGCCACCAAGCAAGGAAAAGTGACATTAAAAGACTTTCCAAAGGACACAACAGAATGGGATGAGTAAGTTTTGCACTGAGAATATGTCAATCACTATTATGGTGCTCTTATCTGCTTAACAATGCAAGGTCATCTGCACACAGCAGGTGCTGAACGTTACACTTCCCAAATGTTATGCCACTACTGGAGGAATTGTCTCTGCTATCTTGTCCATGTATGTAATCTGCTGTAGTCCTAGAGCACAACACTGCTGTAGTCCAACTCTGACACTGGTATTGTGTATTCTGAAATTTGGGTTTGATTATTTCACAGCATCTCTTTTTAAGGCACTTTGTTTTTGTATAGACCTTTCCAAGAAGATTTAACAAAGAAATACCCATGTAGTTAGTGCACCTCTTGTTTCCTTTTTTGTAAATACCCATTAATACACTGGTCTACCATTGCACTGGTATTACACTAGTTTACTAAGCTCTTGGAACACAAGAGTCAGCCAATGAATCCCAAAGTTGTTAATGGCCTTTAACATTTAAGGTTGAATATCTTTACCAGCGGTTTTGCCAGCTTTTAAAGATTTAATTGCTGTGTTCGCCTCTACTTCAGTTAGATAAATTTCTTCTTTAATTTGTTCCTCTGGTGTTTTCAAGTATTAGACTGTTTCTGGATTTAACAGCTCACAAAGTATTTTCCTCAATGATTTAGGATGCCCTTTTGATGCTTCAGAAACACACCATAATCATTCTCAATAAAGGTAGCAACTGATATTCGTTTGTCATGCAAACAATGTATGGTTTGCCAAAAAACCAAGATGATTTAATGTAGTTAAAAAAGTATTTTAAAAAATGGCATGGGCAAAAATGTTAGGTTTAAAAGAGTTAGCTATATGAGGTTGCCAACAAATAGAATTTTATGAAATGATTTTAATTTGATTTAATTTGAAAAAATTTTTTTTAGGAAATTTACAAAGTTCAAGCAGCTATTACTGATATTTTTCAAAAACTGTGGAAAATTGAAAATGATGAAAATATTAATTTACAAAAAGATACACTGTTAAGATATGTTGCATTAAACTCTGGTGTTGTTAGACATTATCCTGGCTCTCAAATTCCAGATAGCTTTGATCCTCTATCACGAACTTGGTAAAAATTACTGGTTTTATAAACTTTATAATTAAAAACATTTGCTTAAAATAGTTTGGTGTGTCAATAGTTTTTGAGAAATATATCTAGTTTTTAAGAAATAGTTTTTGAGAAATTTCATCTTAGTTTAATATCTTTTTACGGATTTATTTTTTAGTCTTTGATTGCTGTGCTCATGGCCTACTTAATATCTGGCTGAATATGTTACATTTTCTGCAGTTTTGCTGACAGGGCTAAAAAGTAGAAAGAGCCGATTGTGCAAGATTGTTCAATCTTGTAAAGAAGTAAAATTTGAACATACGAGTATTTAGTAAATTTATTGTAAACATACAATACAGTACTGGAAGTAAATTTGATTAAAATTAAATTACTATATGTAAAATGATAAGCACTAATAAATAAGTGATAAAATGAGATAATTAAACTAAAATAATAGGAGGTGTAATTGGCTAAAGAAGATATGCAATCTTAAATAAATTCAGTTCTAGCATTAAGTGAAAAATTTATAATATTTTTAAAAAATGTTTGAAATTAAAATTAATATTTTAAATTTTAAATTTTACCAAGCTGCTTCATAAGATGTTCAGGTGAGTGTTGTATTCAGGCATTTTATTGTATTTCATAAAAAATTTTTTATTTTTTGGTATAAAAAATAAAAATAAACTAAAAAATAAAAACAAAAATGCATGTTAAGGTTAAAACAAGAATCTTTTACAAGAAATTTGTTTGAATTTTGTTTTGGTCATCTTGAATGTTTTAATTAGTATTTCTTTAATCCCCAAAACTTTCTACTTATATTTACTTATTTTTAGCAATAATTAGAGAATTAAATTTCCATTTAAAACAATTCTGCTTGCAACGATATGCAGCAAGAATATGGTTTCAATGAATAAAGAACTGCAAAAAATAATAATAACATTTTTTAAAATTTTATTATTTTTTTATTGGGAGTTTTGTATAGAATTTAGGTTATTGAATTGCTTTATTTAGTTTTATGTTATTGTTTATTATACATTTAGTTACCTTCTAATGTTTATGTAGATTTAATGTTTTTAATTTTTATTGTTGTAAGTTAGTTTTCTTTTAAAAGATATTTAAGCAAGCAAATTATTAAACATGGTAAACACTTGTGTTGTGTTTGGGTGTAAGTAAGGTTGTAGTAGTCAATCTTAAAAAGTTTTCATTACCATTTGAAAAGTCATATTTACTGAAACTGTGGATAAAGTTTGTTAATTGTAAAAATTGGAAACCTAGCAAACATTCAATTATTTATGCAAAACATTTTAAAGATGAATTAATTAAAGATGGCAAAAGAAAAAAGTTAAAGTGGGAATTTTTACCTGTTCCTACCATTCATACAAAAAAAAGCATTAAAACATCCATCTGTTCTACCATGTGCTAGTATAATATGTAAAGCTCCCAAAATTAGTAGAATATTCCGAAAAGATAAACTAGTTTATGTTAAAAATGCTGTTATCATTAAATCTTTTAATAATCTTACTGCAAAAATGCACTAACTAGTTGCTCGTGCTATCAGTACTAAGGGTTATATTATTTATTACACAATTTTTTTTTTGATGAGAATGGCTTTCCTGTTGTTCAAGAAGCAATGAAATTAGTAATGACATGCACGTGTACCTCCAAATTTGAGGAAATCCAGTGCCTCTTCCACAATGGTTTATTAGTGGAAGAAATACAATTTTGACTAGATATGTTAGGTTTTTACAAAAATAGTGGCTGCTCTAAGTACTATGTTTTGCAAAACTATTTTAACATTGTGTTTGTAGTGTATTTTCAGTCAATTTTAGTATATATAATAATTGATGTGAGCTCTTAAATATTTTTGAATTTATTTTCTGCAAAAATTTTTTTAAAAGCATATAAGTTGTTAATGTTAAAAACAAAAAAAAACATGTGGCTTTGCTAACTTATGTTCCATAAGTTCCAACTCAGGCACAATGCCTTCAAAACAGTTGCCAATATCAACAGAGTATGGGGAGATGGGTATACAAGCAATCGGATAGTACACAAATACTTCTAGAAATTTTGTATTGTAGATCAGAGCCTTGAAAATGAAAAAGGCAGAGGACCAGTATGCAGTCTTGACAATGAACAATTGCAAGCAAATTGTTCAGCAAAATCCATGATGAACAGCTGAAGAAATATCTGAGACAGTTTTCCAATAGCTTGTAAATGAAGCTGTCTGCACTGCAATGGCATTTGCAGTGCCATTGCCATGCAGACAGCAAGTGTCTCAGACATTTCTTTGGCACTTTGTTGTAGATTTTGCTCAACAATTTGCTTACAATTGATATTTCAAAATCAAATTTTGCATCAGACTGATTCATGGCTGAACTTAAAAAAGCTGCTTGTGATATTGAAACTTTAGAGTTTAATTCTGAATCAGCAAAAATTTCTTTTACCATTGCTGGGCACATTGCTAAAAAACTAAAAAAAAAAAGACTTATTTGCACATTATGCCATTTAACTGATGAAACCACTGATGTATCATAGTTCAATAATTTATAACATGGCACTTTAACTGTACCATCTACTTTTCTTGTGGGTTTTGTAAACTAAGGTTTTGCATTATTAGACTTCCACAACAAATTCATTCAAAAGCAGTGTTTTTTTGCCACTTGCAATGGTACAATTTATGTGCTGCTTTAATATTTGTATTGCTCCAATTTTTTGTGTAATGAACATTCCACTTTAGCAATGCTTTCTATTGTAATGATAATTGTAAACGTTTTTTTGTAACAACAAACAATGAATTGATAATGATTCTGTTCTAAAAAATATGATTGTAGGTTTTAAAAAAAGACAGAGGGCTAAAGTAAAATTGGTTAACTGATCTAATCAATTTCTTATTGAGTCAAGAAGTTGCTTAATCTACATGAAAAACAGAAATTATATTAAAAAATTTACTGGTATATCATTATAAGTTATCAATGTGAAAATGTTTTCAATAACATTTGCAGTTTGATTGTAAAGTAACAGTTCTTAAAGCTTGCCTCAATACTACCAAGGGGTATTGAGATGAGTTGTTGGAACTTATCAGCAGTTAGAATTAAAGTAGTTTTTTATTTATTAATAGTGTTATTGAATAGTCTGGCATGTTAAATTATTTCAGATTTTTATCTCAAATTTATACTAAAAATTAAACATGTCAGTGATAAAGAAAAGAAAGTAAATTTCCAAGCCATTTCTAGCAACTAAAGATGATAAAGATTCTCTTCATGAAGAATTGATTGAATTTCAAGAAAATCATGGTATTGAAGTTATTTATCACAGCATTTCAATCACAAAATTTTGTTCTTTCATTGAATGCTTTTCTGCGCTAGCACAAATGGCAACTAACAAATTGTTATAACTTCCTAGCACTTCCTCTGTAAGGCAGGGTTTTTTCCCTAGTTTAGTTGAAGAAGAGGAATAGAAGTAGACTTTAAATTAAAGACAACATGCTACTTGGCATTACCAAAGTGAAACCAAGATTCAAAGAATCAAAAACACAAGCACACACTACGCATTTACAAAATAATAAAAAATGTAACAAAATTAATTTTATGCAGCATAATGGTGTTGTTCCATGAGTTGAACCGTTAATTAAAACAACACATTTCCTGTAATTTAGGTTTAATCAACTTAAGACGCTGCAAAGAAATATAACACAATTAAATACAAGTTAACAATAAACTCTACATAAAGAATAACTGAACTGAGAGATTGTACAAAAGAAGCAACTTAAATAACTCGGTTAAGAAGATTATTCTTTGATCACAGACTGTACAAGCATGTAACAATAAAAGCGAACAATTAAAGTTAAACTAATTACAGTCTTTTGGTGAGTATAGTTTGATTCCATACTACATCATTCCATTAAATTTATTATATGGTGTTGTTCCATTGAGTACATCGATTTACAGCTCTTAAGTTTTAATTTCGGTTTGTAAAATGTATGATTTAATTCTTATATGTATGCTGTGTTTAATGATGTTTAATGGCAAAATAGTTATAAATCCTGCTGATTTTTAGCAGATAAAGATTGAGAAATTACTTAGTGATACTGTTTAGTTTGTTTAGACGTTTTCAAAATGCAATTATTTAGCTTTGAAACTACAGTAAACCGTATTATTAGAAATAGTGAATAGCCCTGTCAGCAGTAGTGTACGAAATGTGACATATATGGCCATATCTTTAGTAGGCCATGCTGTGTTTAATGTAGCCTTTAACATTTTATTTTTTTGAAAAGGACAATTAGCATTTACTTTTCTTTGCTTATATACAAATTAACTCATAATTTGTTTATACTACCTTACATATATTAACTGCACAAATATATATAGTGGTATTTTTGTAAGCATGTAGAAGTGCTTAAAAATAGTTGACTATTTGTGAGACATATCCAGTCATACAAAGTTTGGGGGGTATATACTTAGTAGTATTACAATAACCTTTGATAGAGAATCCAATATAAAGCTAGACTAAAGCAGACAGAGTTATAACACTAACACCAGTTTAAAGACAGTGTTTGTTAGCTGGAAAAGTATTAATAAGATTCCCATTCTTTTTTTAGTTTGCTACAACTTAATCTTAAAAGAAAGCTTTCTTTTTAACAATTATTCATGTTTTTTAAATATAATCTAACAAAGTTTTACTTTTTGGTTCCCATGACTGACAATTTTTTTATTTTCTAGTTGGAAAATTTTTCATTTTTTCATCTTTAGACAAATACTAAATGATTTTAAATTTTTTCATATTATAATAAAAAGTTTTGCAAACTAAAGGTTTTGTCTACTGTATATTCTTGCGTCTTTTGTGTGTCCTTTTTTCACAGTTCCTATTAATCAAAAAATATATGATAAGAAGTTTTTATTTTAAAGTTGATTTTAAAACAGACAGTTCTTTTTCTTTTTTCTTAAAAAAAATCAAGTTAGCAATGTAACATTCTATTTTTTTTTGCTGCCACTAGCTTAATGAAATAATTTTGTAATGACAAACATTAGAGATAAAATGCTTGTAAATATATCAAAACCAACAAAAACATTTCAAAAAAATTTATTTTAATTTTAGTCAAAATTAAAAGTGTTTTATATAAAAAAAAGCTATTCTGTACAATAGATGTTTATACCAAGCAATTAAAAAATTATACTAATTCACTCTCTTTTGGCTGTACATAAATTAATTAATAAAATCAGTCACAATTCAATGGGCCAAATGTTTTATATAAAAATTAAAATGAAAATTAACTAACTTAAAACCAAAAAATTGATTTTGATTTATAAAAGTCATCATCAGTCTCTGTAAAAAATCAAAATTTAAAAAATGAAAAAAACATTACTTATTCTAATCAGGTCCTGACTCTTAAAGACATAAAGTGAAGCCTCAATAAAAGCTGCAAAACAAATGACACAACAGTTGATGTTGTGATTATCAATTATGTAATTAAAATAAAAACATTTTACAGTGTAAAAATTGGTTGTAAAAATCTAAAAATGCAAACTCAATCATATTTATAAAACAAAAAATTTTTATTAGCCCTTGTATTGTCCCTATTTTTCAACAGTTTACTCATAATGTTTCATATTTTATCTAAAATGATCAAGTTTAATAAAAAAGTTTAAGAAAAGTGAATTTATTTTAAATGTTACAAAGGATTTGTCACATCTGCCTTAGAAATGCATCTAAAAAGGTATGTGCCAAAAACATATATGTCGCGCATTTGTTGTTCTCACTAAAACAATCGCAGTGATTTTAATTAAAAAGATAATTGGATTAAATTTGATACAAAACTCACCAAATGCATTCAAATGCATTCAAATGCATTATTCTATTAAGTTGAAAATTTATTTTTTACTGTCCTACATATTGCATTTTGCAGAATTTACACTCTGCCATGTAGGCACCATACTTTTTGCAAGTAAAATGTTTTAAAATTAAACTTTGTCTATTTGAGAGCAAAATAATAGAATTTACTGTTTTAAACATATTTTTATAGTTTTTAGAGTTTCCACATAAAGCTCATTTTTTACATGGGTATGAACCAGGATTATTTTCATTATGACAAATTCGAGATAATTTTTTGTACAGTAATTCATTAATTTAGTAGCTAATGTGCATGGGTTTTTATACACAAAGCTGCTTCCGGTTATAGTTTCTTTCTTGGTCAAAAAGTTAAAGTAATTTTAACATTTCTTTTGGCTGCTCATATTTATTAAATAATTTCCTTTTATTTGAAAGAGTTAAGCAGTATTTGTTAAATTAAAAATATACATACAGGGTGTCAAGAAAGTTCCCGATCGATTTTTAAATTTAATGTAATTCAAAAACTTCAATGAATTATGAGAAGTTCTGTACGTCATTTTTCCACTTAATCCTCCTTTTCAATGTTTCAGATACACTTTTCAAATTTTTTTGGCTAAAATAATAATAAAATGAGTAAAAGAGCTGCAATCATTCAACTTCATCGTGCGAGACATTCAAATTCTAAAATTATGAAGTTGCTAAAAGCACCAAAATCGACTGTTTGCGATACAATCTTGCGCTTCCAAGAACTTGGAACCATGGAGGATCGGGATAGGAGTGGACGACCTCGATCTGCTCGCACTCCAGCGAAGATCAAGGCCCTCAGGGAGAGAATTCGGAGGATTCGGAGGAACCCCAAACGATCCTTGAGGAAAACGGCTAAAGACATGAATATCAGCCATGAGTCTGTCAGAACAATTGTTGAACAGGATCTCAAAATGTCCCCGTACAAAATCAGGACAAGACAACTCCTAACTGACCTCCAGAAGCGAAAAAGAAAGGAGAGGGCCAAAATTCTGCTGAACCGTCTGAAGGGAGGCACGGAGAAAGGTGAAATCGTTTTTTCAGACGAAAAACTCTTCTCGGTGGAGGCGAAGTTCAACACCCAGAATGACAGGATTCTTGGAAAGTCGCCCAAGGACCTCCCTGATCATCTTCGATTCGTTTCATGCCGACAGAAACCCTCGTCTGTGATGGTATGGGGTGCGATCTCCAAATCTTGGAAATCTCCCCTCATTTTTGTTAAAGAGGGGGTCAAAGTGAATACAGATTCGTATGTCAATGATATTTTAACCCCTGCCCTCGCATCGATGAAGGAAAAGTTCAAAAATAAGTCCTTCACCTTCCAACAAGACGGCGCGCCTTCTCACACATCAAAGAAGACGCAGAAGTGGTGCGAAGAGCACTTTCCTTCATTCTGGACCAAAGATTTGTGGCCACCATCTTCGCCCGATCTCAATCCTATGGATTTCTGTGTGTGGGGTATTCTGGAAAAAGAAGCCTGTTCTTCACCCCATAACAATCTGGAGGATCTTCGAGCTTCCCTGAAACGAGCATGGGAGAAAATTCCTCAAGATGCCCTTCGTGCTGCTTGTCAGAATTTCCGACAGAGGCTCCAACGTGTTATTGATACAGATGGGGGTTATTTTGAATAAACCAGATTTTTTTATGTTCATGGAGCTTTGTTCTATCACCACAATAAACCTTTTGTTGATTTAACCTTCTGTCATTAGCCCTATATAATTTTGTTTAGGATCGGGAACTTTCTTGACACCCTGTAATTAATATTTTGTTTAGACTTCATTTTTTACATGGTTTTGTAGGTTTCATGAAGTTTCTTCTTTTCCTCATCTTCCATTTGTGCTTGTAGCACCTTATCTAGATATTACTACCAATTTACCAGTTATATCATTGGGAAGAGTGTTGAAACAGAAAGTGTATGTTCTTCATGGTGTACAAGTTTGTTTTTAAATGTTGACAACAATTTTTGTGTGACCTAACTATAATTACTTTTATATTTATAATTATAATTTTCTTTTGTTACTATTACTTTATCATGTTTTTTTTTTAATTTTTATAAAACAAGAACTATAGAATTGATCTGTTTCTGTTTGCAATTTGTGGCAGGTAGGCAGCTTTAAAAAAGGAAAACTTTGTTGTATGACCTGTTAAAGCTAATCAGTCAGTTACATTAATAGCAGAACATCATTTTTTCCAAGGATATATTTGAAAATGAAAAAGACCAAATTCAAGTCTTTGGCAGAGCAACTTTTTTGAAAAATAATCATTAACAACTTTCAAGCAATAACAATGTATTAACCCTGAATATGAAAACACTTAGTTTTGCTTTTGAGTTCCATGTTTTAGTTGAAATTCATCTATTAGCCCTTTTACTACAGTACTAAAATATAAAAAAAAACATAGCATAACTTTAGAGAAGAAAATATGATTTTTTTAAAGAATAGAAGGATATATATACATGAATATTTTATGAAGTGATATGTACTCTTTCAGAATCAAGACTTTTTTTTAATGGAGTTAGGAAAATTGAGGGCAAATCTGCTTTTGGCACTTACCTGAGTTTAAGAAAAAATAAATATTTGCTTTTGGCAGTGAAAAGGCTAAGCCCCAATCTAACAATTTATTCAGATAAGTTAAAACTGAGAGAATGAATTATAGTAAAATAGATTTTGGGGCATTGTAGTTTAACCCTATATGGACGGATTTAATTTCAACTGTTCTTTGGTGACAGTAACTTTCTTCTATACAATATTTGATAAAATATTAAAAAATTTTTGATGTATTTTTGATAGTTTTAAACATACCAGATCTGTCCCACTTGTCCATAGTATGAAAAATCAAACATTATATATCATGCAATAACAGAACCATAAAAGTCAAAAATGAGTACACAATTAATTTTACATTACAATTTGAATATGTTTAGTTTATGTGAAATGTTTTAAAGCAGTTTTTATTTTTGTTTAGGCAAAGAAATGTATTGCATTTTATGCAAAGATGTAGGTTTTGCTTGTGTATGCAGTCAGTTTGCAACTGGCTCTTTTTTCTCTGTAATTTGGATACTTTCTTTACTTTGAGGGTTGTTGTAACTGGATTCACAATAAACATATTCATCATTAGGGTCACTTTATCCTAGAAATTCAAGTTCACTCTACCCATTTTTACCCCCAGCAATAGCTGCCCAATTCTTTATGCCATAAAATTTTTAAACATTCATAATTAATTTATTAATTACACTATAATTACTCAAAATATTCAGAAAAACTGCAATATAACACTCAGATTATATTTATATCTTCAGCATATAAATCAAACTTTATGGACGAGGTGGACAGATCTTCTTCATCATCTAAAGAGGTATTCACTCCAGGTCAGACACAAACAGAACCAGGGCTGAGGGTTTATTCTTTTACTACCCCAGGCTGCTGTACTGCCTGGATCAGATGCTGGTAGTGATGTTATTAAGCCAGCATCAGGTTTTGTCATCCAAAACCCTCAGACCTCGTGCTCCATGTGGTGCCCAATGTATAGGGCACTCTGTTAGAACATGGTGTGTGGTTTGTTCAAAAGTGCTACACTCACAATTCAGTGAAGAAGCAAGGCCCCATTTGTGCATAGACAAATGGAATTGCCCAACACCAGTCTGCAGGCAATTAAAGCTTAACCAAGGTGCTCAGGGTAAGCCCATTCCAACAAGCCAGGCACCAGTCCCGAGCAAAAAAGCATGGAGCCTGGAAGCATTTTTACAATACTGCATTTTCCATTTGTGATTTCTCCATTTAGAAGCACAGATGCCAAGTCTCGCAAGGTTGTCTAAAAGATTCCACGCAGCTGGCACAAATGGGTGTCTGATCTTAGTCTCACTTGGTGAGTATCTGAAGACCCCCTTACAAGACCATGCAAGATAGAATGGGGGTCCAGAGATCCATGGAGAACCAAGGAGAGTGTCGCTTCCATTTGGTGAAGCTCAGCTGGCTGGATGCCTGAGAGTATAGGTAGGTGGTCTGTTGGAGTGGGACATAAGCATCCAGTGACTATGTGCAAGGCATTGTTCAAGACACTGTTGATGAGGTGATTGTGAGCACTGTGACATCAGACTGGTGCACAGTACTCAGTGGTTGAGTAGACTAGAGATAAGGTGGCTATGTGTAGTGTTTTAGTACCAGCACCCCATCCCGAGTCTACGAGTCACCTCGGCAGTGTGACACATTAGGATATTTTTTTTATGCAATGCCAATAGATGGTGACAAAACATGAGTGATCTGTCCAGTTTTTTTCAAGATAAGTAGGAGTTGGACAGAGCAGTAAAAGTCTATTGTTGTTGTAGACTTTTAGCTCACATTTGACCTCTTGGTTATTTATGTGAAAGGCTGCCGTTACCATCTTAATGTGACTGAGCTTCGACCTCCAAGTCTGGAGACATGCTGAAAGTGTAGACATGTCTTGGCTTAAAGTCCCCTCCAGATCCTTCCATTTTCCAGAAGAGTGCAACAATGCTAAATCATCAGCATAAGCAAACTTTCTGGAAATCATGGAAGGAAGATCATATGTATAGATACGTATTAAATAGAAGGGGAGCCAAGACTGATCCCTGAAGAATACCATTTTTAAGATGGCCTAACCTGCTTTGCTTGCTGTCACCAGTAGTTAGGGTGAAACTTTGGTTTCAGACAAGCTCCATAATCATTCTGACCATGCCTTATGTTTTTTAAGTTTTGTTGTGGGGAGTGTTGGTGAAAATACCCTGCAAACATAAGTGCTGTGGAGCAAAGAATTGATTTGAAATTTTTAGCCAAGCTTGGTTAGACACCTTTGGAATGTTTTGGTTGCTACAGCAAGTTTACAAAAAAGAAACAATGTCAAGAGCTTGTGCTTTTGAATTGCACAAACAATTCCAAGAAGATTGAGAAGAATGTGAAGATGATCAAAGATCTGGCAGGCAAGTGACGAGCAGGACTGATAACAACATTAATTGAATGAAGCAACTGGTGCATGTAGATCATTGACTGACTGTGAGAATGATTTCTGAGGTGCTTTTCATTGGCAGAGACACAGTGTGGAAAATCCTTATTGAAAACTTAGAAATGCACAAGTTGTGTGCAAAAATGGTTCCAAAGATTCTTTCTGAACACCAAAAACAACAAAGATTCACTGTTGCCAAGACACAATCGAGTGTCTGGAGGCTAAACCAGACTTGCTCAACTTTGTTGTAACTGGAGATGAAACATGGATATTCAAATATGATTTAGAAATGAAGAGACAGAATCATGAATGGAAAAGTTATGAACCCTCAAGGCCAGTGAAAGCAAGGAAGTCAAAGTTGAAAGCAATAGTGCTGCTTATTGTGTTCTTCAATATTTAAGGGATTTTTTATTTCGAATTCCTACCCCAAGGTCAAGCAGTGAACCAAACCATCTATAAAGAGATTCTTTGACGCTTGTAAGATAAGTGTGTGCAAGAGGCAGAGTCTTTGGGAATCCCACGCATGGACACTCCATCATGATAATACTCCTGCTCACACAGCCCTGAATATTTGTCAGTTTCTCACAGAAAGAAACATTGCAACTTTTGAACACCCCCATATTCCCTCAATCTGGCCCTGTGTGACTTTTTTCTCTTTCCTAAGATCAAATCTGTTATGAAGGAAACACATTTTTCCCACATGGATTTCATTAAAATGGCTGTGACGATGAAGCTCAAAAAGATCCCAAAAAATGCCTTCCAAGAATATTCTGAATTGTGGAAAAGGCAAATGCACAAGTGTTTTTAAGTGGAAGGGGATTACTTTGAAAGAATTTGACTTTGGTATATTTCAATAAAGTTTTTATAACACCAATCTCATTACTTTTTGGACACACCTTGTAACGTGCTCATTTCTACAACTTAGAAATACTAAATAATTGAACTCTAGGATTCATTCCAAGTTTTGGTAATTTTGAATAGTATCCATTTAAGGGCATACACTTTTTTTTGATTTAGAAAATAAAAAAACTTTTTACACAATTTTTATCATCTAAAAGTAAAGTTAACCTGTTGTTGAAAAAAAGTTAGCTTAAAATTTTGTCACTTTCTATATTTTGGTTGCGGTTGACATTATGATTAATGTTTTTTTAAGATTGTAAGTTTATAAATGCTATCTATTAAGCTTTTTGTATTTTCTGAACAATTTTTTTTTCTATTTGAATTAATTTTTCCAAATTAGATTTTATGGGAAATATGTTTCATGATGCAGTTAAGCTGGTTTAGATTTTGTGAACTCAATATTTTTTGACAGTCAATGTCAAAAATATAAAGAATAAAAAATAAATATTTTTGGTGGTTGTGTCTTATTTTTAATTTTTATTTTTCAAACTTTATTGATGGACATATATCTCAATGTCTGCTAATTATCACTTTGGTTCACTGTCTCTACTGTGTTAATGTGTCCAAATTACTGAGGCAATATATTTTGCTTGTTAATGTTATTGATTAAACCAATTTTTTTTTGCATATTTAATGTTACCAAAAAAACTTTAAGAAGTTAAACTTTTGACTACACAACAGTGAAATTTAAGATGGTAAAAAGTCTTTACTTCAAGAAAGTACTCTTTGAATATATCTGTCTCAAAACTGTTTAAAAGTCAACAAATTTTTTAAAAGTTGTCTCTCCAATTAGGCTTTAAAAAGTATCTTTTGACATGCATGCTTTGATACAATTAAATTTAAAATTGCATGCTGTGATTGAGAATAAGTAAGTTAATAGTTTTTTTAATTAAATCTCCATTTTTAAGAAATAAAATTTTGGCCCTACCTGCTGTGTACATTATCTTGTTAAGTATTAATGAAGTAGACATTAAATGACTTGCATCTGATAGTAAATTACAAATTAACTTGTTTTCTTTTTTTAGCCATGAAATGCATGAAAGTATGCTGTTTTTATGAAGGTTTGTTTACAACTATTGTTTTTAACTATTCAGACATGACCTTTATCCTTTGAGCCAAGTTATTGGTGTTATGGGAATGGATTTATCTTTGGTTGTTTTCCATAAAAGATTTTTGAATATATATCCAAAATGCAAAATTACATTTAAATACAGGTACTATTTTTGTACATTATATACAATTGTTAATACAAGGTGTGGCTAAAAAGAATCTGCACTATTGCATTTACAAGTTTATTTAGACACATATCATACCATGTCCACTTTGAGTAACACATACAATTCTTGCATGATCTCTAATTGTCCTCCTCAAAGATATTCACCATTGGCTTCAATGCACTTTGTCATTTTTCTTGACCATGCCTTGAAGCACTGTGCAAATTCCTCTTTTTTGATGCTTTTGAGGTAGACCATAATGTTGGCCTTGACGTTATTGAGTCCTTTGAAGCATGTCCCCTTAAGTATCCCTTTCAGTTTTGGAAAAAGGAAGAAATCACAAGGGGCTAAGTCTGGCAGATACGGTGGATGATCTAAGTTCAAGATGCAAGAAAAAATGTGAGAAGACTAATTCAATTCTTAAGAGATATTGGAAGTTTTTAGTTTTTTAAAAGAGGTGTTATTGGTCATTATTTTATATTTGTCTGCAATTGATCTATATGGAGTTTTTTTAATAAATAAATAAAAAAATTTTTTAAAAAGTTTATACATAATTTATGATTTAAAAATCAATCATTCAAATATTTTAATTAAGTAGGGTTACCATATTTTTGAAGAGACAAAATGGACTTTACTAAGAAAAAATGTCCCATCCATAAATAGGAACTGTTTTGACAGGAGTCAAAAAAACAAAAATCATCACACCAGTTCAATGCTGTGTCTTTGCCATTGAATCACATGCTGTTTTTACAACCTGAGAGCTCTTTCTTACAACTAACAGAAAAATATCTTACCTTTTCATCATTACTGCAATCATCAATCCAATTTTTTATTCAATTTAAATATCCCCTGTGAATGGAGGTGGCCAGATTCGTCTTACTGCTTCCAATATTCTTCCCACATCTTCTCTCCACCTACACCGATCTACTGCATCTTCTTTCTTTAAACCAATCCTTCTCATGTTTCCTTCAACTTGTTTCCTCCTTTTCACTTTTGGTTGGCCCTATTTATGTTTTTCATTCACTTTATGTACCATTGCTTGCATCAAAACATCTTTCTCAGGTCTTCTCAAAACATGACCATACCTGGCCCTTTGACAGCATACATGCCATTATCTTTTATGTATTTCTCTTGTCCACCAACTTTACACCACACATTGCCCTCACCATAAACCTTCCTGCTCTTCTCAAAATAGCTACTTCATTTTCTCTCAAACAACACATTTCACTTCCACATAACATAGCTGATCTTACATAGCTTTTATATGTCTTTTCTTTCATCTTCTAAAAGAATCTTTTTCCAAACAGTATCTCACCACACTCTCTAAACTTCTTCCATCCCACTCTTGTTCTTGCAGTTACTGAGGCTTCACATCCTACACTGGCATTCAGCCTATTGTCAAAATATCAAAATCCCTTCACAGTTTCCACTTTATCACACATTACTCCTGTTGCTCTTTCTTGGCACCATTTGTCACTTTATCACCTTTGCTACAAACAAAAATGTTGCTGCACTTGGTATTATTTTCTTTAACATAGAATACCTCTATGAATTCATTGGTTGCATTTTGTATGCAAGACTGAGTTTATAGTCACCTGGTTTTTTTGACCGCATATTTCACATGGGTCTATTCTACTCCATATGCCTTCACCCTCTGACCCACACAACATCACTTTCATCTTTTCAAGATTCACTTTCAGTCCCTTGCTCTCCAATGCACTTCTCTGTTTCAGACCCTCCAATGTTTCACTCATCAGTACCAAATCATTTGTGTACAAAACCTCTTTCATTAAGCCTTCTCTTGTATTCTCTGTCACAACATCCACCGCAATTGCAAACAACAAAGGTGAACAAACAAATCCCAGATGTACACCAACTGCTACATAAAGCTACACAATCTGTTATTTCCATAGAGAAAAAGAAGGAGAAAAGAAGAAAAACTGTAGAAAAAGAAAAATTTGTTAACTGGAAAAAATACTTTGTTTCTATGGCAACAGTGTATGCTCAATTTGGTAAAGTAATAGTTCTGGTAAGCTAGTATACCAGTAGATGCATTTACAGATATCAATGTTTTTTAGGCTTTATTCTGCTTTGCAGTTATACAATATTTTATGTATTTTTACTTCTTGTGTACAAAGCCTGACACTACACAAATTTATTCTGATGCTTAATGAAAAACTCATGCTCTTGGTTCAAAACTTACTCATGCGATTCTGCTCTGTCTTTGGCAAAGATGCTTTATAGCACTTTCCCCTGCTTGGTGGTCTCAGCAAGCATCTTTAAATTTTATTCATATCTCAATTAAATTTCAAGCAGACAGCAATATCTTGGCTTCTCCAAAAGCAGGTTGGGTTAATTATTTACCCTCTGTATTAGCGCCTCTGCTACTTTCCTGCAAGTCAGGAGGATAAATATAAAGATAAAATAAATAAATAAAAAGTAAATAAATAAAAAAATCAAATCTTCTCAAGGCTTGTGTTCAGTGTTTAAAGAAAAAATAAACAGTAATGGCTTTAGTATTGTGCAAAGAGTGTAGCTGCACCAGCCCCCCCCCTAAAAAATGTGAAAAGGTGCCCCACTAATCACAGCATTACTCTATTTCTTCATAGTTGCACCATAATGAGGGCCTTCCCAGTCTGCATCTTAACTTTAGGATGAAAGTAGGGATAAAGTACTCAATTGAATGTGATAACTTTTTTTTTTTAAGAGAACACCTTATTTTTATGACAAAAATGTAAGTTTTGGACATTTTTTTGTTCATTAATATTTTAACATTAAGAAACAAAAGTTGTTCATTATCAAAATAAAAAGTTATTGTATGCATGCTAAACTGCCATCAGCAGGACAAATGAGAACTGAAAAAAAAAATGACAATATGAAAGCAGCATGTTTTTGATTAACATGTTTAACAGGTTTAACACTGTTCTTTGCAGAAAAAAGATTTTGTCTATGATCTGAAACTTTTTTAGGTTTCTCTGTTATTGGCTGATACTCTCAATCAAAATGAGCTCTCTTTTTTGGCTTCATTAATCAGTTTAACTGGGATTGACTTCAATTATACTTGCTATTTTTAAAAGACTAATGGGCTTGTTTGTTAGTTTAAAGGTTAACTGGTTATTTGTAATGTTTATATCAAACCCTGATATTGGGTTGTACTTGCTTGCATGTGTTTGATTATATTATTATATTGTCAATAGTACTTACTGTGTTATTAGGTGCTATTTGCTTGACAATGCAGGATTTCTTCTAGTGATCAGTTATTTTAAAAAAGAAAATTGGTTTGAAACTGTTGATGGTGATAATGATAGAAGACGATGGCAAAGCCATATAACAGAACTAGAACCAGAAGTCTCAGAAGAATTGATTTTAAATAAAGTAATGGTTAAAAAGCATTGTAGAAATTTAGCTCAAGGTCAAATTGGATATTTTTATCGAGTATGTTTTGAAATTTTAAATATATCTATAAAATACTTCATCTGTAACAAAAATACACAAATTTTTATATTTTTCCAATATTTGCTGTTAATACATTAATAATAATAAATTACATTAAAGTTGTGTATAGAAACATTTTCAAAACATATTACACTCATAATAGTGCAGCACAAAATGGACTGCAAGATTTTTGTTCCCAGAGTGTTTGATATATTTTCATGTTTTTTAAAAATAATTTTTGATGTTCAGCAAGAATTTTGTGAATACAAATTTTAATACCTTTGATTGTACCCAACACAGAATAGAACCAATATCTGCTATTTCAGTGTCTGATTTTCTGTTTACTAAGCCAACTGAACAGTTTAGTATAGCTACTATCTTTAATAAACATCATCAAGAACAAATAGTTTCAACTTTTTTGTTACAGCAAAAATGCATTGTGCAGAATTTTGAAGTTGTAAACAAATAGTAATTTAAGAAGAGAATACTTTTTTCAACCATACCACAATTATATTAAGCAGCACTAATCCAGTCATACCAAATTAAAATATAAAATAAAACAAAAAGAAACAATAAACATTTTTGGCTTTCATTAGCCTTCTTCAGATGAATAAAATGTTTAGAAATTTAACAAATTTTTCTGCACTTTGCTTTGAATATTGTGTATAATATACGAGTATATCAGCCTTATAGATCTTGTAATTAAAGCTTAAAGTTTGAAATAATTTTTTTCGAATCCAATTTTTTCGTGTCACCTTGATTACATTTTTAACAGCTTGAGAAACTCTGATCTAGTATATTTTTTCATAATTCCTCACATATCGCACAGATTAAAAAGGCTTGCATTCAGGTACTTGGTAGAAGTATCTGTTTTAAAAATATTTTCTAAATTAGTCAGCATGATAATGATTAAGACACTGCTGATTGATCTTCAACCACTTCAAATTGGCTCAATTCTGCCTCCTGTCTGATCTCTATTTAATGAAGCCCTTCCTTTTAGAGACTCATCTCTGGCTTTTTAAGAAAGTTCATTCCTTTTTTAGATTTTTAAAAATTACTAACAATGTCACACCAAGTAGCAACCATAACTTTTTATTTGTTTTATGAGGTCTTCTAGATCTAAACTTTAGCAAAATATCTGAAATCTGAAACTTTATAAATATTTTGATATTATTAATGAATTTTGAAACTGGCAAAAGAATTCATCTGCAAGCATCAATCACTTTAAACTCTTGACTAATTTTCTTTTTACAATTTTATATTACTTTACATGCAATTTTTACATTTGCTGTGATTAAGAACAATGGCATTATGTACCCATCTTTGATCAAACATAAACTGAATTGCTTGTTAAGTAATTTTATTTATAGTTAGCTCTGAATTTACAATTGTGTGTTATTGCTTTTTATATGTTTTGTTTTTAGTTTAATTTGAAAAATGGAGAAGAATACACTGGTGCAAGTCAAAAAACTTTTTTCTATGCATTTAACTTTAAACTTTTCAGAGTTCCTGATTCTAACACTTTATTATTAATTCGAACTTTACCAGTTGTTTCATGTTTTTCTGGAGCATTCAAGTGTCCTTGCCGTAGAGATGTAATTATTTGATATTTTCATAATTTTTTGTTAATATCTGATAACGAATTATTGTGTTTTGCAAATTTTCTTTTTCTCTTTAAAAAACTTTTCCAAAGGTATGATTGCTTTTTTTAGTTAATTTGAGAAACACTTAAAATTCATCTTTTATGCCTTTATAGAATTTCTGAATAATGTTTATCAACATTCATAGTTGTGATACCTACACACTAGTTTAATAAATAGGCCAAGCATGAGCAGTATGATGTTTCTGCTAAGAATAAATTGTTGGCCTCAAAAGCAAACAAGAATATTAACCCATTAATGTTACTTGCTGTGCCTAATGTACTTAAGAAATTTAATTATACTTTCTGGTCTGCATGAAAGAAGCATAGTAGATTCATAACTAATAAATCATTGAACCATTCATAACTAATAAATTATCAAAGGACTTGCCTATCCATGAAGATGGTGCGAATTGTGACATTTTAACAACTACAGGCCCATTAAACTTGTCACAACTTGCCCGATAAGTCCACCATTACAAATCTTTAGAACCTGCAATCTCTATGAGTTTTTTGTGTGGCCTCCACATCAATAGAACTATGTGTTCTAGACTGCTACTGATAAAAAAAACCTTTGTTTTTAGATATCACTACAATATAGTGATGAGAATTAAGAAATTCAAGATTCTCTCAAAGTGATGACCTTTTTTAAAAATCACTACTTTTTGGCAACAAAAATCTAGAAATCAAAGTTATTACGCTATTTTTTTAGGTATTCAACTTATGCAGCTTGCTAGGTTAAGAATTTTTAATGTGGTCTCCAATAACAAAAAGGTTTCCCACCTCTAAACTAGTGTGTACAGGGTGTCAAGAAAGTTCCCGATCGATTTTTAAATTTAATGTAATTTAAAAACTTCAATGAATTATGAGAAGTTCTGTACGTCATTTTTCCACTTAATCCTCCTTTTCAATGTTTCAGATACACTTTTCAAATTTTTTTGGCTAAAATAATAATAAAATGAGTAAAAGAGCTGCAATCATTCAACTTCATCGTGCGGGACATTCAAATTCTAAAATTATGAAGTTGCTAAAAGCACCAAAATCGACTGTTCGCGATACAATCTTGCGCTTCCAAGAACTTGGAACCATGGAGGATCGGGATAGGAGTGGACGACCTCGATCTGCTCGCACTCCAGCGAAGATCAAGGCCCTCAGGGAAAGAATTCGGAGGATTCGGAGGAACCCCAAACGATCCTTGAGGAAAACGGCTAAAGACATGAATATCAGCCATGAGTCTGTCAGAACAATTGTTGAACAGGATCTCAAAATGTTCCCGTACAAAATCAGGACAAGACAACTCCTAACTGACCTCCAGAAGCAAAAAAGAAAGGAGAGGGCCAAAATTCTGCTGAACCGTCTGAAGGGAGGCACGGAGAAAGGTGAAATCGTTTTTTCAGACGAAAAACTCTTCTCGGTGGAGGCAAAGTTCAACACCCAGAATGACAGGATTCTTGGAAAGTCGCCCAAGGACCTCCCTGATCATCTTCGATTCGTTTCACGCCGACAGAAACCCTTGTCTGTGATGGTATGGGGTGCGATCTCCAAATCTTGGAAATCTCCCCTCATTTTTGTTAAAGAGGGGGTCAAAGTGAATACAGATTCGTATGTCAATGATATTTTAACCCCTGCCCTCGCATCGATGAAGGAAAAGTTCAAAAATAAGTCCTTCACCTTCCAACAAGACGGCGCGCCTTCTCACACATCAAAGAAGACGCAGAAGTGGTGCGAAGAGCACTTTCCTTCATTCTGGACCAAAGATTTGTGGCCACCATCTTTGCCCGATCTCAATCCTATGGATTTCTGTGTGTGGGGTATTCTGGAAAAAGAAGCCTGTTCTTCACCCCATAACAATCTGGAGGATCTTTGAGCTTCCCTGAAACGAGCATGGGAGAAAATTCCTCAAGATGCCCTTCGTGCTGCTTGTCAGAATTTCCGACAGAGGCTCCAACGTGTTATTGATACAGATGGGGGTCATTTTGAATAAACCAGATTTTTTTATGTTCATGGAGCTTTGTTCTATCACCACAATAAACCTTTTGTTGATTTAACCTTCTGTCATTAGCCCTATATAATTTTGTTTAGGATCGGGAACTTTCTTGACACCCTGTACTTTAACTCACTGATAAAAATTTTTTTGAAAAATGTTTTTTCTTTAAACTATTTGTTTATACCTTGTTTATTTTTTAAACTTCAACCTCAAACATTTAAATCCAAACAAGATTGACCATTAGACATAATGCTCTCGTCATTCTACCAAAAAAATCAGTATCATACAACAATTGCTTTAGTGTTACCATAAACCTGTGAGTATTAATAATAATATTAAAAGACATTTATTGCAAAATTTTTTGGACCTTTCATCTTTTAATGTTTTCTGTGTTGATTAGGTGCAACACCATATTTTTAAAACCAAAAAAACCATTTTATATGGTTGCCAAAATAACTACTGACCATTTTGAGATGCAGAGTGCAAGTTACAAGAAGCATGAACAACATCTGTTTCTGTGCAGCTTGTATCCACCTTGATCCAAAGCAGAGAAAACGTTTATTAGAGGCCATCAATATTATTAACTTTGTGCACTTTAGATGACTGTCACAAAAACTGGGAAACTATTGGACGGGCAAATCTTGGCACTTGAATCATGCTTGGTCATTCTCTAATCCATTCCTTTCCAATTTCAAAAGAGTGAAGCATACAATACCAAAGATAAAAAGCTATTCACACTTTTGATGTGGGAGGTTAAGCAATTCAGTTCTTGTTCATTAATTGCTGAGTTTAGTTAATTCTTTTTAAGTTTAGGAAAATCCCCAAAGCTTGGGAGGTTAGTAATGGCAAACAGTGAACAAGATGCCACTCTCAGATGTAAATCTATGTCCTTTTGCACCAAATGTGTTAAAGACTCCGACATTTGTTAATAAAAATATTTCTCAATATTTAAAGGCAGATTCACACATAATGAAATCAATGAGATAAACAAAAAAGTTTGGTTCACACTAAATGAACCAATGATATAATGAGAAAAAATTAGGTTCACACTAAATGAACCAATAAAATAGAAAAAAAAATTGGGTTCACACTAAATGAATTAATGAGATAATGAAAAAAAATTGGTTCACACAGAATGAATCAATGTGACATTTTGTTTCAATGAATGAATTTTAATTAAAAAAAGAAGTTAACAGGAATATGGATTGATTAAACATTTTATTTACAGCCCAAACATTTTTGCCTCAAAGATTTGAGAAAAAAAATTTACAAACATGTAGGTCTTTTTTAAAGAAAATTTTAATTTTAACACAATAACAGCTTACGTTCACTAAGCTTTTTGAAGAATTGTATTGGATACAAGCTCTACTTTTAAAGTCACTTAATTTTCGCTTATTAACATTTTTCTAGCAAGTTTTTCTACTCTATGCTGTAATAAACTTGTTTGTTTATTCTTTATTAAATTAGGCTTATTGGCATACTGCCAGGGTTATGACCCCACCATTCATTAAAAACAAAAGACAAGTGAAGTTTCATAACCAGGCAATTAATAAATCTAGTTTTTTTTACATTCAACTTAGCTTACCTTCAAAGTGCAATAAACTAAAACAAGAATAAAGTACTTTGATACAAATAATTTTTCTTGTTGTTTCTAGTTTAATTTTGATGACTAATCTTTCTATGCTATTCTTTAATTTCAGTTTAACATTAAAAATATAATCAGAGTTACCATCTAAAATCACTTAGAAATAAGGTTGAATAGTCATTTGAAATGATAAAGCGCCAAACATTATATGAATTTTGCTATGACATGGTATAAATGGGCACAGCTTGGCAGATAATGTTCTGTTGAATAGAGCTTTGTCAAAAGATGGAAAAAATATTTCACCACTGGAATTTCATCCATAACTTCTGATGTCAATGATTAGAAAGTGGTATCTACAAGAAATGTAACTTAAGTGGTTCAGTGCGTGATTATAAATGAAACTTGAATTCAGGCATCTAGAGCAAGTAAAAATACAATGCTTTACAAATAATTCAAATAAAATATAATCATAATTTTATTACTTAAGCAATTCTAAATTTAAATTCTATCAATTAATTGAAGCTAAAAAACAAAATAAGAAACTTTAACCATACAACAATTTTTCAATATATCCAAAATTAGGGACTAGTAATTGCAAAACAGTTGCTTTAGGTTTTATGTCTCCAACTTTATCAGGCAAATCTGAAATATAAATTTTTAATACTACAAAAATAAATTTTTTTCACAATTTCTGTAGACACACTTTCTTTTCAACTGTGAAGTAATGAGGTGAATAAACTTTAATAAGACCAGGTATAACAGTAAAGATTTTTAGGTAAAATTGTTTAGTTAAAGAAATCTTTTGCTGCTTTCTGTATATGTATGTTTAACAGCAACTATAATAATAGCACTAACAATAATTCTCTTATTAAGCCAGAGTGTCAAATTGATTAACTAGTAATACATTGCTTTAATCAATCACAAAAATAAGCTACATTGATAAAAGAGGAATGTACTGGCATCAACTACAACAAGTAGAACATGCTAATTTCTACAGTTTTTAAGAGATCTTCACATTGCTGGTGTCACAAAATAGGTTTCACTTAATTTTTCTCACAAAGCAATGAAAACTTGTAGGATGATGTTAGAGAGCCAGTTAACCTTTCTATGCAAAAGAATATACTGATAGTTCAAAAAGAGTCTCCAAGAAATATCTATAAAAGATAATTCTAAAACAATTCTAGCATACTTTACACAATTAAAAAGTAATACCAGGCTTAAAGTAATGCCAAGCTATTTGCCAGGAGAAACTGCTTCTATTCGATTCATTTTTAATTTAGAAATTGAAAGATCAAAAATTTTGACTAGTTTATTAAACTGGTGAGAGGTACATCTCATGTAGTCTCTTAAAATGCTACCAATCCTTTCACTTATAGATGGTATTTACCTGAACAATTTATGAATTTTTTTAAAACTTGTGAGTTGAATCACAAAAGTATGACTATTTTAACAACAGAAGTTGAATTTATTTTTACTTATTTCATCTGTTTACATATATCCTATTAACTTGCAGGAAAGCAGGGAAACCTAAACTACCAGGATGCAAAATTTGAAAAAATGCATACACACTAAAAGGCTATTTGATTTTTTGCATTTAAAGCTGCAATTTTGAGTTGTACAACGTAAACAATATTTTTCCAGCTATGTTAACTTGTGATATCACATCAAGAGTGTAGCACATAGTTTATTTTAGGTGATTTTTTGAAAAAGCAATACAAACCGTATTAAAAGCATATTAATTGCAAATTTACACTATACAAAAATAAAAAAGTTAAATAAACTACAAGTTTTGCATTTACACAACAATATAAACAGTAGCAAAAAAAGAGCAACTATGAAACAATTGACAACAATCACAAATACATACTTTTTTGTCAATGTTGAACTACATAAAACAATAAAATTTTTAATGAATTTTAGATTTGTGCATATTTTCTAGTAACTTTTGGATTTTTTGAACCATTGGTCCAAGGTTTTTAAGTTTTGAAGCATTTAGATGTTTAAGTTGATTTTTTAGAAAAAATTAAATGCAGACTGAATTATAAGGAAAATATTGGAATGCTCTTCCTAGCAAAGATGGGTGAGTCCTTTAGTATAGTTTCCACAGCACACAAAAACCCATAGCACTGATTTGAACAAGTAAGCAGTTAGTTTTTGCTGTAACAATTGACAGTATTTTAATTATTGTAAATGTGTAATTAGCATACAACCTTCTTCTTTCGATCTTTCCCTTCCATCAGGGGTAGCCACAGTGTATCATCTTTCTCCAAACCATCCTGTCTTTAACATCCATCTCCTTCGCACCAACTTCCCCCATATCTTCTTTTGGAACATCTAAAAATCTTCTCTTTAGTCTCCCTCTTTTCCAGTAACTCCATTTCCATCATCTTTCTTCCTACATATTCTTGGTCTCTCCTTATGATATGTTTGTACCATTTCAGCCTGCCCTCCCTCATCTTCATTCCTAAACGTTCTACCTTAACTGTACTCCTGATGTACTTGTTTCTAATCTTGTCTTTTCTCATCACTCCCATAGCAAACCTCAACATTTTCATCTCTGCAACTTCCATCTCTTTAACTTGTTTCTTTGTGACTGCCACCATCTCAAGTCCATACACTGTTGCTGGTCTTACCACTGAACCATACACTTTTCCTTTTACTCTAGCTGGTAACCTCCTGTTACAGATTACTATTGATACTCTTCTCCATTTGTTCCATTCTGCTTGCACTCTCTTCTTTACCTCCCTATCACAACTACCACTTTCTTGCACCATTGATCCTAAGTACTTAAATTCCTTTACTCTTGGTACTTTAGTATTAATTCTAATTAACATACAATCAAACAGCATATTAAATGATTAATCAGTGTCCATGTGGTAGCTGCACTACAACTATTTCACTATTCAAAGGCTCTAAAAGTGGGTCTACTCTATACACTGTCATTTTGTTTTGGCTTATGCCAGAGCAAAATAAAAGTATAGTGTAGAGCCACCTGATTCAAGCAAAAATACAATTTGCATAACTTGGGTTTTTATCAAAGAAAAGAAATTATTTTAGTTCAACATACTTTAATATTTGGGTTGCCAAATACGTACATTAAATTAACTTTAAACTTTTTTCATTGTGACCAAAAAAATCAACAAGCATAAGATTCTTATCCACAGAAACAGTTACTAAAGAAAAGATATTTTAAAACTTTATATCTAGTTTTTCTACTGACACCAGACAGACAACCTACTTGTAGCAATCAAAACTGTACTTGCACATGTACTATCTTCTGTCAAGTTCTATTTTGGTAGTCTAAACAATTGGCTGCATATACAGGGTGACCATGAATTAAGGCAACAACGTTTTGGCCTCTACCAAAAATACAAAAAAATTAAAACAAGCATTGCTACTCATGACTTAATAGGATAAAGAATAGGCTTTCAAATGATATATACTTTATTCAATATAACTCCCTTTGTTCTTGACTGCGACCTTCAATCTGTCTGGAAACAAGTCGCATGCGGCACGTAGCATTTCTTGAGGTATAGCATCCTACTCTTTTATCAGTTTGGCCTTCAGAGACTCCAAGGTTTGATGAGGAGTGGAGCACACTCTTTCCTCCAAGATGGACCAGATGGTTTAGTCCAATGGGTTTAGATCCGGGCTTTACGCTGGCCAATCTTCCTTACTTATGAATGAGGGGATTTTTCTCAGAATCCATGATTGGGTAAATTTTGAACAATGGGAGGGCGCTGAATCCTGTTGGATGATCCATGGTTCGTCTTTGAAGTGTTGCTCAGCCCAGGGGAGCAGACAACCCTCCAAAATGTCTGAGACGTGCCACTCAGAGTTCAATTTTACTCCCATTGGAACAAAAAGGAGCAGGAATCTCCCAGTTGCAGTCACTGCTGCCCACACCATCACAGACTGCGGATTTTGGCGTCTGGTGACAATTCTTCCTTCAGTCATGGATGAGGACGCCCAAATTCTATCGTTTTTCTGGTTAACAGCTTGCTGGATGTCAAATTTCTTCTTGTCAGTGAAGACCAAATTGGGCAGCATGATTTCTGTGATGTCCTGCAAAAGTTTCCTGCATTTTTTTGGCCCTCATGGCCACATGACAATCTGAGAGTTCTTGTCGATGCAGCATCTTAAAGGGTTTAACTCCCAAATCTTCCCTCAACAGTTGGTGCATGGTGGATTTGCCTACACCAGCTGCAGCAGCCAAGTTTCTGCAACTTTGGCAAGAGTTGCGTCACAGCTTCTCCCTGGTATGAATAGTCCATTTTCGGCCTTGGCCTTCCTGATCTAGGGTAGTTCCAATCTCCTGAAACTTTTTGATGATCTTCCAGACAGTTGTGCAGTTTATTTTGAGCCATTTAGCTATTTCACTATTTCTTTTTCCACTTTTGTGGAGTTTTATCACAATGTTACAATCAATAGACATGGAAATAATTATTTTAGAAAACTTTTTGTGGAGTTTTATCACAATGTTACAATCAATAGACATGGAAATAATCATTTTAGAAAATTTTGCTATATCTGAAATGAAAGAACAGAGTTTTAGCTTTAAAATGGTGTATTAGTTGTTTGAGAAAAACCGAATTTAAATGCACTAATTTAACAGAGAAAGTTGGTTGCCTTAATTCATGGACACCCTGTACTTAATTTGTGAGTAAAGTTACAGCTTTTTCACTTTAGAAAAGTTAATTGTTGTTTGTTTGAGATATTGCATTTGTATGAAGCATTTTTCGATATTGTCACCACATGGAAGTTGTTGCAATCTTTTACAAAAAAATCTTGCTAAGTTTTTTGTACAAAGATGCACTGGTTAATTTTTACAAAATGCAACAGTCAACAAGTTAGATGAATAACTATGAGCACCTTTATTAATATGTATTAATATTGGTTGTCCCACAAAAAACTGAACTAAACCAAAAAAATTATTCTCATCTTCAATTCAATACCAGAATTAAAGTATTTTTTCAAAACATTAACAGCAATTTCTACTACTACAGTTTTTTTAACGTAATCTTCCAAGCATTCATTACATAGATTTTTGCACAAAGCAAGAATGTTGCACACTTCTGTTTGATGATTCACTGAAGAAAAGCTTAATAAATGCTTATAATTTTTTTTTGGAGATGCACAGAATCTACAAAGCATTTGGTATCAAATTTTTAGTGATAATAATTGATGCAAGAAGTTCTGCAGCAGAGTTGACATCAGTAGAATTTTTTGAAAAGCAATGAAATTCACAGCATTATCTTTGAATAATTTAAAATAATCAAAAGGGAGGACTGCATTATCAATTTTAATTTTTAAAAACTATAGGCCTTGAAATAAATTTTGTTCAATACACTGTTTTTTTTGTTGCTGAAGCAAAAAGTTCTTTTGCCTCAGTGCAAAGCAGTGCTTGGATGAAAACATTTAAGCAATGGCTTATTTGAAAAATATTTAGGAAAATTGGAAAATATTAAAGAAGTTGCAGATAACTTTAACTAAACAAGTTGATTTTCACTTTTTCTTATTTTTCGAATATGACAATAAAACGTTTGGCATGAATTTGCATGAATCACTAAATTTTAAGTTTTCTTGTGGAATAGCTTTAATCCATTTTTGACATGAAACTAGGTCTAAAGACAATAAACCAAGAGATTGATAATTAATTCAATTCTTTTTTTGTTAGTACAATAACCAATTTTGCATTTGGAAACACAGCAAGTATATCTCATATTAAAAGCTAATCAAATAATGATTTAAAAAAATTTACTAATACTAATCAGTAATTATATTTAAGTAATTTATTTGAGATATAAATTGATCATTAAAATATAAAAAAGTATTAAGTAAATACATAGAAAGCAAAGGAAAATTCAACATATTTATAAAACCAAAACCAAAGTTTTTTGGCTGGTTGTAGTCAAGTAGTTTGGAAATGGCCTGTGATTGAACTATAAATAGATTATATATATATATATCAAAATAAATTTATTGCATAAAGCAACAAGTAAGCTTCTGAGTTTTAAAATTTACAAAAACAATTTAAACATAAGGCTATACAAACATGAATTAGAATTTTTTACATTGTAAGTGTTCTAATAATTTTTTTCATTTTAAAACTTTTTTTAAAACATAAAAATCTAATCTATAACCAAAAAATTAAAAAACTATAAAAAAATGTTTTATTGATGCTCAAAAAAACTTAACAAAAATCGTAATGGGCCAAAAAGAAAGCTGCAAGATTGTTTTAAGTACCACTTGACACATTACACAATACACATATGAATTAAAAAACTGGGTTAATAAGTTAAAAACAATTCATAGCTATTTCAAATAAAAATTCAAATAGTTAAAATAATGTTAAACAACTTCTTAAAAATTATTTTTAAAGTAAAAACTCAAAATTAAAATATTTAAATTAAAAAATCTTAATATTATCTTAATTTTATTAAGTAAACTAAGTGTTATAAAAAATTGGTAAAAATCTATAATATCATATATCATATAATGAATTACAAGATAAAAACTATTTATTTATATCAAAAAACCATGATCAATTAAAAAAACTAAAAACTAATTTAACATAAATTGAATAAAAACTAAAAATTAAATTTAAATTTATACTGTTGTAACTGTAATTAGTGTAAAGCAGCAAATACATTCAATTTGCATTAGCCCTACAATATGAATGAAGCCACATGAAAAAAAATGAAGTTTGCATCCCAGTAGTTTAAATATCCCTGCAGGAAAGCATCAAAAGCACTATACATAGGGTAACATCACCCCAACCTACATCTAAAGATGACAACATATTGCTATCTAGTTGAAATTTTTTATTTTGGTTTTATAGTTGAATAGAGATATGACTGAAATTTAGAACTGCTAGCTAAAACTGCCAAGTAGGAGAAAGAAACAACAGAATCGTGCAAATAGGTTTTGATCTGTGAACATGTCAATCACAATCAGTGTGTTCTGAACCACTTGACCATGAATAGTAACAAAACAGAGATAAAGGCTAAATGTTCATATTTACCTAATGGTTTTCTTTTTTTTTTAAATTGGATGAACCCACAATGGTTTTCTTCTTTTTAAAATTGGATGAACCCACACAAATCTTCATTTTTTTTTTTTTGAATATTTAGTACAGCAGCATTAAAAATATTGGTATACTTGTTTGGTTACACTTACTGAAAACATGATGGTGCTAAAAATTGTTCAAGAAATTTAAAGACATTATTTTGAAAATTGTTAACCACGTCAAATAAGAGATAATTAGAAGTTTTTGTTACTTATTAGCACAGGTAAGATAAACTATTTATACCAATATTTGAATGGATTAAAACCATTGCTTATTTTTTATAAAAAATTAAGCAAGCACCAGGCAATGTTTGTTTGCAAGCATTAAAAGATTAATTGTTTAATTGGGTTAAAAGCATTTATGTGAAAGGTCTCGGGAAATCCAAATATTGTAAAAATTGGGGTCTTATTAAAAACTCATTGAACTCATAAAATTAACTGTAGCTGTATTATATAAAAGCTATCATAGTTAGTTTTTAACAAAACCCAGAATTATAAACAAGTTACAGAAAAAATTACATGAAAATGTAATCTAAGAACATAATCTAAATGTCCCATTGATTCATTAGTTTCATTGTGTGAACATGCTTTAGTTCTCAAGGAATTTGATTGCGTCATCCAGGTTTGAAGACTGGAAAACTTCTAAGGCCTGATTTATTATGCCCAAAATAAAACCAGTACAGCACAGCATACAACTATTAAATACAAGTTTTAGTAGTTTCCATTCCAAAGCCAATAAAGTTATTAATTGACTTAATCTTTTTGTTGTATGGCATTTTTTAAGTCACAAAAAAACTAATATATGCCAAAGTCTATATATTTAGATCCATGTTTCCCTGTAAAGCAAACGAAATTTTAATTTAATAAATAGTTTGACTGTAGATCTAATAAGTTAATTTTTTATAAGAGCTAATAATTCAAAAGATTTGATGCTTAGATGAGACTATAGTTCCATACTGTACATCAGTAATAACAATTACAACAAGAGTTGCAATTATGATTTGTTTTGAATAATTTAAATTTTTTCTTTTTTAGCATAATTTTTTTTTCATCCTTAAAGTTGAATGTTATTGGTTGTGCCATTGTCACACTTAATTCATAAGTCTAATCTTATCTTTATAAACCTATAGTTCATTTTCAGTCCTTTGATTGCAATGTCTTTTTCATTGTTGCATAGTGATTGCATAAGTGATACATTACCCCCACTTAATTTATTTTGTCTGCAAGCTGTTCTTATAAGTAATTATAAAGAGTAGTTTTACTGTTTTACTCAAAACACATTGACTGACTGAAGTTTTAAGCCATTGCAAAGTTTCTTATGACACCAATGACATAGTTTTTGTCTAGTATAATCTACTAGTGTCAACCTAATTCTAGTTTATAAGTTACATAACCAGTTTTCTACTTTATTATATTATTGTATTTGTGACATCATAAACTGCTTTGTCTGATTGCAAAATCTATATAGTAAGTAATTTAAGATTATTTTGGCTTATTATCTGGTACTTTGGCTAATTTATATATACAGGGTGGGAAAAAAGTCCCCGGAATTATTTTTAAGCTTTAAATTTAAACAAATTTTAATTGTTCTAAAGCATAAATTGATGATCAATTGAAAGCTGTATTATCATTATTCATTTACTGTTTGGTTTTTTAATTTTAATTGCCATGAAATTTGTCAGAAATGAGTAAACGTCTTGCCATTATTGAGCTTCATCACTTGGGAGTGTCCAATTTGATGATCATCAAGCAGCTTAAAGTACCAAAATTAACTGTGTACGACACTGTTGCAAGATTTAAGGATCAACTGTGTACGACACTGTGTACAACACTGTAGCAAGATTTAAGGAGCTAGGTGATGACAAAGATCGTCCCAGAAGTGGATATTCTTGCACACCTTGTACACCCAAAATCATCAAGGCAGCTCATGAGAGGATCAGAAAGAATCCAAAATGATCAATCAGAAAAATGGCTCAAGAGATGAGTATTAGTCCGAAAACCATGAGGACCATCATGAAAACGGACCTCAAGCTTTTGCCCTTGAAACTGAAGAAGCTCCATCAGCTCACTGATCTTCAAAAGAAAAAGAGAGCAGACAGAGCTCAAGTTCTCTTGAACTTCATGAAGGATGGCATGCGAAAAGGAGACATCGTGTTTTCAGATAAAAAATTGTTCACAGTGAAGGCTAAATTCAATCTTTAAAATGACAGAGTGCTGGCAAAAAATGTGATAATATCCCTGAACATCAGAAAACAGTTTATCACTGACAAAAACCAGCCTTGGTCATGGTTTGGGCGGCAGTCTCCAAAATGTGGAAGTCACTCCTTGTTTTTATTAAATAAGGCACAAAACTGAATGCAAATGTGTATATTGAGGATATTTTGATCCCTGCATCTCAAGTAATGAAGAAACACTTCAGAAATGAAAACTTCACCTTTCAACAAGAAGTTGCTCCTTTTCATACATCCAGAAAAACTCAAGCATGGTGCAAAGCCAATTTTCTAAATTTTTGAAGCAAGGAAATGTGGCCCCCTGCTCCACTGGATTTGAATCCTCTGGACTTCAATATTTGGTCGATATTAGAGGCTGAAGCCTGTGCTAAAACACACAACACCAATGAAGGTTTAAAGGTGTCTCTGAAGAAAGCCTGGGCCAAAATACCACAAGAAAAGCTCTGTGCTTCAATTGAGAGTTGAACAGAAAACTCGAGAGAGTAGTAAAAGCTAAAGAAGGACATATTAAAATATAGACACATATTTTATTTTGTCATAGTTCTAGTAATAATATTATAATATATTTATTTAATATTCCTTTACCATAATTGAAATATTGTCAATTCAATTTGTCTGGAAACTTTTTCCCGACCCTGTACAAGGTGTGACCAAAAAGAGACTGTTGTTATAAAAATTTTAATACAACAGATTTTAATAATTTATCAATTGTCCCATTCAAAGTACTTCTCCAAGTCAATACACTTTTGCATTTGATCCTGCCACCCACGGAAGCACTTGTTAAAATCCTCTTATTTGAGTCTCATCAGGTCCCTTGTCACTGAGGCCTTGATTTCTGGAGATGAGAAATGAGTTCCTTTTATCATAGCCTTCAGCCTTGAAAAAAGCCAAAAGTCGCAAGATGCTAAACCAGGGGAATAGGAAGGATGGTCAAAAGCTGTTATTTGTTTTTTGACCAAGAGCTGCCTCACACTAATTGCCTTATGTGTGAATGCATTGTCATGGAGAAGCCATGACTTGCCACTCCGCAGTTCTTGCCTGCTGTGTCGAACTCAGTTATGGAGGCAAATGAGAACCTACTGGTAGAAGTACTGGTTCACTGTTTCACCCTCAGGCACAAATTCATGATGAACTATGCACTTCTGATTGAAAAAAGCAATCAGCATGACCTTGATTTTTGACTTTGACATGTGTGCCTTCTTGGGTCTGGGTGATTCTGCAGTCTTCCACTGCATGCTTTGCCTCTTTGTTTCAGGATTGTATTGGAAAACCCAAATTTCATCTTCTCTAATGATTTATCGAAGAATATCTGGTTCATCTTTAATTTTCTCCAGCATGTCTTCAAAAAATTTGACTCAGTTCTGCTTCTGGTCTTCTGACAAAATCTTGGGCACCATTTTGGCACACATCTTTTGCATCCTCAGTCATGTAGCAAGATTGTGACCACTGATTCTCTGTTTAGGCTCAGTTCATCTGATATGATTCATACTGTCTACCTGAAATCACTTCGCACCAGCTGCTTTACTCTAGTGATGTTTTCATCTGTTCTTGTTGTGGAAGGACATCCTATCTTGGGATCATCCTCCACTGTTTCACAGCTTTTCTCAAAACGTTCACATCTTCAAGACAAACCTCTTTGAGAAGTTTAAAACACTCTGTTGAGGTCTTCCTCAGTTTCACCAAAAACTTGATTTGTTGTTCCATTCTTGAGCTACTAATACTTTTGTAACAGCCAACAGCATGGAATACAAACAAATGTGACACAAAGAAACAAAATTGTGACAAAAGCTACCAACACTATGTTATATAAAAGCCTGAAACACAAAAGCGGAGTGACTTACATTAAAGAAATTGCAACACAATAGAGCTAAGAAGTTGTGTTTCATGGTGAGCATGTGGCTTGCCAATTGGCATTGTGCCAAGAGCATGGTTGATACAGTTTGGTTTCCTTTTTGTCACACCTTGTATATATATGTATAGCATTGTCAATTTTAACTTTTATTCTAGCTAAGTATTTTTAACTAAAGTTGTTAGAATTGTTTACTGTTACTGTGCATTTGTGGAAGTGATTGCATTGTTAAAGGGTTTAGTTGATGCCTTAGGAGTTAATTCTACAGTGAGATAGAATTGTTAGGAAAAGCTATAGGTTTGATAATAGTCATAGGGTGCTAATTTATCTTAGTTGGTACAAAGTTGTTGAGTGATTTTTTGTAGTTGCTGATGCTGCAAATTGTCTTGAAGTTTTTTGAAGCTTAAGAATCAAGATTTACAAGAGTTGATCCAGTTTGTTTGATTTTACAAATAATATATTTTTTATAGTCACAAATTGTGGTTTCTTGCTATCTGTTGAAAGAAGTTTTTTAGAGAATTTATTTGTGCTTAGCCAGAATTTACTATAGTAAGAATTTCAGTCTTGTAACATACTATTTCTAGAGCTGCTGTAAATAAAAACATAACCCAGCTTTAGTTTAATGCAGGTATTTAGGTTACCTAGTTGAACTGGTTCTTTTGCATTTCTAAGTAAAGCTGTGACAGCCATAAAAAAATGTTTGAAGTTGTTCTGCATAATTGTGAAAAAAAAAGATGTATACTTGAATATGCATTTTCACCTACCGTTATTGTTTTTTCTTTAACTGTAAATATCAATTTTTTTAAAGCATTGCTATTCTGATGGAGAAGATTTATCTTTTTGTCAATGTCCATGCTTTCAACGTGATACCTTATATAATACATGCAATAACAGCTACACTACCCAAAGGTATGCATTGTAAACTTTGATTCTGGTTATTTTAACATTTTCAAATAAAATTTTGATATAATTCAGGCAAAAGTTAATTTAAGTCTCTAATTTCATTTTATCTATAGATATGATACAGACCAACTATTCCTCAAAAACATGTTATAGATTTTTGCAATGTTTCAATTGTTTTAACATGAGTTTGGCATTTGAATGAAATAAACTAAGTTAAAACTACTATTATGTCCCCCATTCTGTACTTTAAGGTGGTAAGAGGTCCAATTACTTCTGTGTGTGCATTTTCTCAATTGGTTGAATATGTTAAGGGCAAAGAGTAATTTTGGTCATATTTACTAAAGCATAACAGAGTCAAGTATAATTTCTTTATTGCATTTCAGTAATATTTATTTTTGGTAACTTTTTTTTTCTGGTACCAGAAATGAAATAGTTCCATGTGTTTCATTTACTAAAAATGCCTTGTATGTTCTGCCTTCATCATCTCAATTTCAATCAATTTTAAGTGAAACAATTGACATTAAAACTCTTCAACCTTGTTATGAGATCACAATTGAAAAAGGTATGTTGAACTTTATTGTAATATTTACGTTTTTTCTGTTATTACTTAAATTGGCATTTTTCAAAAAAAAAAAAAAAATTAGCCTGTATTATGACATCATTGACTTTGTTAACCTTTTATCTACTAGCATTTCCATTTGGTGATGGACTCATTAAAAATTTATTTTGCCTATTAATAACTCTAAAGAAATTTAATCAACTTGTAATTAGATTAGCTTAGTTTATACAGCAGCAGGCAAGTTAAAGCTGCATTTTTTAAATGTGTGTGTAAGGAAAAAGATATTATGTGGACATATCAAAACTGAACTATTTAGTTAAAATTCAGACTTATTTTTAATCCATATTTTATAACTTCACAAATAAGGTAGCAATACCATAGCAATAGATTTAACAAATGTTGCAATACTACTGTTTTAGTTAATAAAGTAACTTGTATGTAAATTGGCATTACTAAACAATATTGCTAGTAAAATATGAGTACACTTCTAAAATTTGAGAAAGTCACATTTTCGACTTTATTGTTTAATTTTTTAATATTTTTGTATAAATTAGTTTTTCTTTCTACTTTAGTGTTTTAATAAAGCTCTATATAGAATAGTTAATGATAATAGTCATTATGATACATTTCTTATGCTACTTAATGTTCAAAAACTAATAAATAAAATTGGGAAAGTGATCATAATATCAATTTTGAAAATAGAGAATTATTCCAGAAATCAGTTTGGAAGAAATCAGTAACTGAACTAAGAATAGCAATTTTCCTTTTTTTTTCACCAAAAAATGGCAAAAGTGAAAGAATTTACATCTTTAAAATTAACAAAATGGCAAAACTTTGCTTGTTCATATTTGTGGTATCAGTGACAATTAAGTAGGTGCAGCTTCAATTTTTCCAGATGCAGTTTTGCTAAGTATAAATGGCTTTTTCTATGTGAGCATTTTGAACTATATTTTGACAATCATTCAAATGACCTTACACTGTAGTTGAACAGTTTCATACAACAGAATGACAATATAATGGAAAAGTAGAATTTGCACATTGTATGGGTTAAAACATCAACACTTCTCAAATATAAATCCTTAAAAAAGGTCATGCAATATGTTCACATGATTATTTGGATATCACCATAAGAATACTTTGTAACACTCTAAGTTACATAAGTATAACATTAGGGTATTACATATTTGATACTTTGTTGTTAAATTGCTGTGTCCTACATAAGAAAATTTCTATCAATTTTACAAAAATCTTGTGGAAGAAAGCCATTTAACATATTTAGTAGCAGTAAACAGCACCATGATTGCATTAATTATTGTGCATAAAGTATTGGTTTGTAAAAGGAGGGTTGTGCATAAGGTTCAAATCACTTCAACTTGTTATGTAATCATTTACAATTTATTTGATCTTGTAGTGTGTGTCTGTTTTGATTTAATGTTACAAACTGGCGAAATAAACAAAGTCAAGTCAAAGTCACACAACAAATATACCGTAGGGCTGTGTGTAAAATGTTTTGTTGTATAATCGCATAAAAGAATACTGAGCTATTGCAAAAATATTTATAAATGTTACTTTGAAGCTGCTGCTGTTATCTTTTTTGGCTGTACATTAAAAACATAATAAACTACTAAATTATTTAAGTAAAATGTTTGTTTTTTGCTATGACTGTAACTTTCAATAAAAGTACCTGTATTCTACTACATTACCATATTGTAACATTTCATAACTCATAAATTTTCATAGCAACCACCACCAAATTTTAAATGTATCTTATTTTGAGCATAAATATAATAATATCTAAAACTGAAGTGCTTTTTTTCAAAATAAATGTGGAAGCCATTGGGTTAATTTAGAGTCGGTGTCATTAATTGTGGAAATCAGAACTATGATATTAAATGCATTAAAGATTAGGTCACCAAGGTGGCTGAGTAAATAAAAGCTGCTGTGATGTTGATGCAAGTTATTATATTGTTGCACTTTTAAAACCTATTCTTGTCATTCTGTTGTGTCTTTCAGAAAATTCGTCCATGAACAAATAAAGTTTCACTTCTTTATTGAATGGCAAGTGCAATCTCCCTGAACAAACTGCAGACTACATATTAATAGTGTGCCCCATTAATTAGGCACAACGTGGAGCATGAGGCCAACAGTTTTGGATAACAAAACCCAATGCTGGTTCAACACCATAACTGCCAGGAGCTGGACCTGGCAATGCAGCAGCCTGGGGTGAAAGTTAAAACCTTGTCCCCTGTCCTGTTTGTGTCTGATCTGGCATGGATGCCCTTCCAAGTGATGACATTGATGACCCATTATATGAAAGAGTCTGGATGAAAATTTGATTGCATTTCTACAGAGCATATCCTGTTTACTCATACTTATTGATTACTGGAAATTTGTTATAATTTTATTAGTTGATTGGCTATACAAAACTTTATGATAGCTTTGAAAATCATGTTCATTACTCAAAGACTTTTCATCTGACACTTATGGGAGGAATTGTCAGAATGAACTGAGAGCAATCTGATTGTGCTTGTATAGGAAAGGAGAATGAGTCTAATTGGTTAAAAAAGGCAGCCTATCATGAACAGAAAAGAAAACCAGAAGGTGTCTGATTGTTTAATAGTCTCTGAGTTGGTTAAGAGACTGGTTAAGACTTTTTTTTTTTTTTAACACTCTTGTTTTTTTTGTTTTTTTTCTATTCCTGATAGGCTGCCCTTTTTTAACCAATTAGGCTTATTCTTCTTTCCTATGTAAGCACAATCAGATTGCTCTCAGTTCATTCTAATGATTCCTCCCAATGAATATGTCAGATGAAAAGTCTTCAAGAAATAAACACATTTTTCAAAGATAATTTGATTGCATTATTTTATCAAGATAATGCAAACCACTGGCTTTTAATAATGAATTAACAGAGGACAGGAAATTATTAGAACTCTGGACTGCTTTAAATCAAATGTATAATTTCAGAAAGTGGGTTGCTTCAGAGTTTTCTTTTTCAATTTCAGAATATAAGTCAAGCCTTCATATGGTCAAGTCATTTTTATTTGTTTAGTTCAGCGGTTCCCAAACTTTTTTTTCACGGCACCCTTTGAAAACTTAACAATACTCGCGGCACCGTAATGAAAAAAAGGTATTCAGTTCAATTACTTCTTTGAACAACCTTTTTTCTCCGAAACTCATAGTGTTGTCTAAAAAAAAAAGGTTTTCACTTCAATTTCATCTCTGATTTTCCTATTCCCTCCCAAAATCAGGATGTTCTCTAAAAAAAAGTTTGTCACCCAATCTGTGCGCCGCAGTGCCGGTTTAGTTTATTTATTTATTTATTTACTTGTCACTGTCCCATTTCAGCTGATTTTATTGTATCTCAGCTGGTTAGAAATGGGAAATACAAGGCTGTTGACTGCAAGTCTTCATGACTTGTCTCTCAAGAAGTGTCTGACCTTTGGAGGGCCACAACACCAGACGCAGTAAATATCTCTGAGAATTTTTCACAGAAAGAATTTGCTGCTGCTCTCCAACATTTAAAACCAGATAAGGCTCTGGGACCTGGTTCCATCTGCTTAGAGCTTATACTCCATGCTGGAGCTGTTTTGAAGTCCTGGTTAAGTGACTTCCTTTCTTCCTGTTTGCGCTGACTCAAAACTCCCAAGATCTGGAGAAGAGCGCTTGTGGTTGTGATCCCCAAACCAGCAAAGCCCATAGGAAACCCAAAGAGTTATTGACCAATATCTTTGCTCTGTATCCACTACAAGATTCTAGAGAGGCTTATCTATGCCTGCGTTGAACCATTAATCGATCCACTGCTCCCTAAAGAGCAGGCTGGGTTCCAATGCGGGAAGTCAACTGTAGATCAAGTTCTTCTGCTAACCCAGAACATTTGAGGCTAAAAAGAAGGCCGGTGGCATATTTGTTGATCTGAGAGCTGCTTATGACACTGTCTGGCATCATGGCCTTACCTGCAAGCTGCTGAGACTACTTCTGGATAAGCACATGGTCAGAATGATTATGGAGCTTGTCTGAAATTGAAGTTTCACCATTACTACTGGTGACAGCAAGCAAAGCAGGCTACGGCGTCTTAAAAACGACGTTCCTCAGGGATCGGTCTTGGCTTCCCTCTTATTTAACATCTATATGTACAATCTTCCCCAGAAAGTTTGCTTATGCTGATGATTTAGCATTGTTGCACTCTTCTGGAAATTGGAGGGGACTTTAAGCCAAGACATGTCTACACATTCAGCGTATCTCCAGACTTGAAGGTTGAAGCTCAGTCACACAAAGACAGTGACGGCAGCCTTTCACTTAAATAACCGAGAGGCCAAACGTGAGCTAAAGGTCTACAACAACAATAGACTTTTACCATTCTGTCCAACCCTTACTAATCTTGTGGTAAATCTGGATAGATTGCTCATGTTTCATCACCATTTAGTGGCATTGTACAAAAAACTATCCTTGCTTGTCACACTGGTGAAGCGGCTCAGGTGGCTTGGAATGGGGTGCTGGTGCTAAAACGCTATGCATAACCACCTTATCTCCAGTCTATTCAACAACTGAGTACTGTGCACCAGTCTGGTGTCGCAGTGTTCACACTCGTCTCATTGACAGTGTCTTGAACAATGCCTTGTGCATAGATACTGGATGCCTGCATCCCACTCCAATGGACCACCTACCTGTACTCTCAGGCATCCAGCCAGCTGAGTTTTGCTGACTGGGAGCGACACTCTCCTTGGCTTACCATGGATCTCTGGACCCCAATCATATCTTGTATAGTCTTATAAGTGGGTCCTCAGATACTCGCAAGTGAGACTAAGATCCAGATGCTCGTTTGTGCCAGCTGTGTGGAATCTTTTGGACAACCTTGCCAGATTTGGCATCCATGCTTCTAAATGGACAAATCACAAATGGAAAACAGAATATTGTGAAAATGCTTCCAGGCTTCGTGCTTTTGTGCTTGGGACCAGTACCAGGCCTGTTGGGATGGGCTTACCCTGAGCAGCTTGGGTTAAGCTCAACCACGTGCAAACTGGTGTTGGGCGATTTTATTCATCCATGCACAAATGGGTTTCACTCCTTCACCAAATTGCAAGTGTGGTGCCTCTGAGCAAACCGCAGACCATGTACTAACAATGTGCCCTATACATCGGGCACTACATAGAGCACAAGGTCTGACAGTTTTGGATGACCAAACTCAATGCTGGCTTAATAACACCACTGCCAGCATCTGATTCAGGCAGTGCAGCAGTCTGGGGTAGTAAAAGTAATACCCTCAACTCCAGTCCTGTTTGTGTCTGATCTAGAGTGGATACCCTTCAAACGACGATGATGAATTTGCTCAACAGAAATTCTAAATTTTTGAAAATATTCCAAAAAAAAGTAAAGCATCTCATTACATTTTTTTTCAGAATAAGTTAATTGAGTTTTTATTTTCAGTAATTGTTGTTGGTTTATTTATATGGGAATAATAAATAAAGCTGAACATGCTGTCAGTGAATGATTCAGTAAGTTGATCAGAGCTGTCAAGCAAGTCAAAATTGAAGTCTCCCAAAATAAAGATTTATTTTTAACCCTTATCAGCACACTAAAATTTACATACGTAGAGGAGCGATTGACTACATTTTGTAGTCACTGTTTAAAAACGTTTTTTTTATCACTACAGCTAGATATTTTTTGTGATCAAAGAGTATTTTTTGTAGGCATGCTATATCTACCTTAGGTTTTTTGACTCTGAAGCCATTTTCAAACAAAAAAATTGTATTTGTCATATAATAATACAACAAGCAGCACAAAAATAACCAGTTTTTAGTCACTGACACAGTTTTGGCATTTGCATATTTTCATAGTCACACAATGTTGCAGACAGACAGGTTTCTTACATGAGTCATATTTAGGAATTTTAGATAACGGGATGTACAACTCCGTTTTGGACCCAGTTTTTGGTTTATGTTAGTAGGGTCAAACTATCAAATCAAAACTAAAGCAAAATTTTATGTTAGCCATTACTTGAGTGAATAAAAAATTTTTATGTAATATTCATGAATGGATAAAGACAAAAATTTTTTTAAAAACTATGTGTTTTTTTGTACTTAATAGTTGTTATCAATGTTTATTTAAATATTAGTGAAAAAAAGTTTACTTTAGCAGTTACCTAAATTACCAAAATAAAATGATAAACATTAGCCAGTTTGATTAAAACAGAAAAAGAATTAATGATGAAAATTTATCAAGCTTTAAAAAGTAATAAAATTAAGTAGTTTTAAATGAATTGATTACCTATTCTAATATTTTTTAATAAACCAGTTATTTTTAAAAGTTAAGTATTATAGCCAAAAATTAATTTTAGCAAAAGTTAAGTTTTTATTTAAATAATCTAATATAAAAAGTTTTATAGTATGAAAAATTTAGCAATATAAGTTGTTTAGGCACTTAGCAAAATAAAACAAAGTAACAAGAAATTTAAAACCTGAATTTTCAGCATTTTGATCAAAAAAAAAGAACTTTTTTAATTATTATTTTTATCAAATTAAAAGTGACTAGGTTGATTACTCAAGAAGCCAATTATGGTTGTTAAAAAATAACCTTTTGAAAAGTTATTGTTTTTAATTAATAGATCATGAGTGAGAAAATTTTTCTGATGTAAAATGACATGGTAAGAAAATTGCCAATTCTACTGATTTTTCAATAAGTCAAAGAAGCCAATTATTTTAAAATAAAGTATGGTAGTTAAAAATAATTTTTTTAAAATTTAAAATTTTTTGTGTTAATTAATAGATTAAGAGTAAAAAAGTTAGTAAAAAAGTCCAGGCTCCTTGCTTTTGTGCCCAAGACTGGTGCCAGGCCTGTTGGGATGGGCTTACCCCAAGCAGCTTGGGTTAAGCTCAACTGCCTGCAGACTGGTGTTGGGCGATTCCATTTGTCCATGCACAAATGGGGTCTTGCTCCTTCACCAAATTGCGAGTGTGGTGCCTCTGAGCAAACCGCAGGCCATGTACTAACAGTGTGCCCTATACATCGGACACCACATGGAGTACAAGGTCTGACAGTTTTGGATGACCAAACTCAATGCTGGCTTAATAACACCACTGCCAGCATCTGATTCAGGCAGTGCAGCAGTCTGGGGTAGTAAAAGTAATACCCTTGGCCCTAGTCCTGTTTGTGTCTGACCTGGAGTGGATACCCTTCAAATGACAACGACAATGAGTAAAAAAGTTTTTTTTTTATTTAAATTGACATGTTTTAAAAGTTAAAAGCATGTAGCCAACAATTTATTTCTTCAAAAGTTGTTTGTTTTATTAATAAAAGATTAGTGTAGTAAAATATATATAATTGTTCTACAATTTAATTATTTGTGTAATTACTCATATGTTCTATGGTATGCTGTTGGGTGTAATATGGTATTGAACAATTCAAGTATTTATTTTTATATTTCATATAAGTATAAGAAATTTTTCCTCTCACTTTAACTGTTTTTTAAAAATAAATTTTATGGTTTTAAAAATACTTATAAAGACTAAGCTCAAAATTTGTATTACAAAATTCTGTCTAAGTTTAAGTGTTATTAAATTTGCTGCATTTTTGAGTTTAGGTAACTGAATTTTATTTGATTAATTGGATTTTGAGTACTACAGAAAGTTTTTAACAATGGTGAACACTTGCTGTATGGCAACTTGTAATTTTGACTATAGGTCCAACAAGAATGGAAGAACAGTTGCTTTATTTCAATTTCCTGTAAATTCTGAGCTTTATGGTAAATGGTATAGGGCAATCAAAGAAAAAACTGAAAGTATCAAAGTCTCATAAATTTTTAGAATGCACTTTTATGAAAGTGATTTCAAAACTACTTCAACTGATACTTGTAGTACCAGACGTAAATCTAGAAAGACCCTAAAACTGCAGAGAGTTCATCTGTAACCTAATGCTGCTCCTAAAATTTTTCCTTCTTTGCCAAAATACCTTTCATCATCTTTACCAATAATGCATGTAACCTCCCCTACCAGTTTCTCTTCCAGACATGAAAAAGATAACATCATTCTACAAAAACAAAATAGTGATTTTCTCATTTGAGATTTTTTTCAGACTTTTCATCCTTTACAAGCAAAATAAAAAATGCAGTTTTTCTCTTTGGATACACAAGTGTTTATTCAGCTTCATCTGTCCAGTTCAATTTTGTCAAAAATAATGATAATTAAAAAGCAGCTCCAGAGCTTGCAGTGTCTCAAATAATTTTAAGTGAGCTACAAGTCAAAGCTTTTGTTCTAACTTGATATCAAAAAATCAATATATGCATTAGCTTTCATGTGGTTCTTTGCAGAAAGTGACTGAATTGTCTAATATTCTTACTTTGTGTAAATATTCTTAAAAAATTTGATGCTCTTCCTTTATTAAAAACCAGTGCTGATAATGGAGTTGAAGAAAATGATGTGCTTTAGCTTAATAATGTATTTGCTGGTGTTTCTTTGAATGATATAACATGTGCTGATGCCAATATAACATACTATGTGAGTGGCTATGTTGGCGGAAGCATATCTTGCTACTGCAAATGCTCTTCCTGCCAAGAGTTGCTCATTGCAGGTGATGATTCCTTTTCAATTCACCACTACCTGCCAGATGAGTACAAACAGTTATTTGAAAACATAAATTGTGGGAGCCTGTTGCAACCATCTGAATTTATTCACACTGTGACAGTGCTGACAGTGCAACATTATATCATTCTATCCACTATAGAACTGACAAAAACCAAGTTTTTATCCATGAGCAACCTACAATCTGTTTTTTTCAAAGCATTAATTAACATTGTTGCAGAAACTGAAACTCTCAGTGACCTATTGTTTCAGCAATGTTCTGCCGATCATTTGAATTTCAAAGAACTGGTTAAATCTACATTTAAATTGTTTTGCAAAGGAACTTAAATGGATAAGTGCATTTAAAGTTAAATTGCCAGAAATATTAGCCAAAAAACAAAATTAATTTCAAAAAGCTCCCAGTTTTAATACTTGTATAATAGTTTGTTTTGTTATTTGATGGTTTTGTTGCTTCTTTGTTGTGTTTTAAACTTAATACTTGTTTATTTTTCTTTCTTGGTAGGCTATTTTTTGTTTTATTGCATGCCAAATTGTTAGTTAATTTTATTGTTTTTGCATGTATAAGTTCATTTTTGTTTTCCTTAAATAATTGCAGTTTAGTTATATATATATTTAGTTTTCAGAATCTGGTATTGCTTAATGCCTTTATTGAAATAAAGATTTCAATTTCTTTAAACAAATAACCGTGAAAAATCTTTAAATTATAACTAAAATGCGTTTAACCTTCAGATGAAAGATTTCAAAGCTTTGTATGACTTTTGACACTATTTTCGCAGTAGCCCTTCTAATGTAAATAGCCAAAAGAGTTGTTGATCCCAGTGTTCTAATATCCCTAGTCACATTGCCTGCAAGAGTTTTTCTTGCACATAGTGCATCTTTTTGGTAGGTTTGGCTTCAAGGAATGCTGCAGTCCTCTGGTTACAGCAGATGTTGAAATGCCCATTTTCGCTGCTGCTTCTTGCACAGAATCTCACACTTTCAACTTACACAGTCGAGATTGTATGGAGGGTGTGGCCAAGTCCAATATCAGCTTTATCAGGAAATCTTTCTGAGAACTTCTGTAACCATGCTTCTGCATTAATATGTATGTGTTGTGTGCAGCAGCATCTAATATATTGAAAAAGAATAGGAGAGGCCAACAGACAGTTTTCCAGTGGCAAAAAATTTTTTCCAGATTTTGGTCAAACGTGTCAAACCACCTTGCATTATAGTCCGAGATCATCTGCGGTTTTCTTGATTCACTTCTGTCTACAGATAGGTAACTGTGGCTGGAACTAAGCAGTATCACTGGGTTTTTGTTTTGTTTGGCTTGCTAGGCCACCAGATATATCCCATCTTCGTGATCAAAAACAAATTTGCTCCTGTACAATTTGTCTTTTTGTTGCAAAACTAATGAAACTTCCATGCATAGTACCCAGTGACGTTAAATTTTGCTGAAGCAACTGGTTTGGAAGAGTGTAACTAGTGAAGTAGTTATCAGTGCAGATGTCTCTTTCAGTATTGTACCAAGGCTCGATGATTTTTAGCATGATATCCTAAGCCAAATTGTGATGAACACAGTTGCCTTACCACCATATGCAATTGCATTTAATCCATACCCAGTGTTTGATTTGGCAGGCCCAGAATATCTTCAGACCATATTTTTTTAGTTTGGATGGACTGTACGTTTGTCCTGGAATTCTCCCTCAGTATCCAACAAGCTATTCGTCCATCTGATACATTCTCCAGGAATGTTAGTGTGTCTTGCATTTCAAAGAAAAATTTTCCGTATTTCTGAAGCAGCAGCAAACTTGTCATTAATCTTTCTTTGTTCACATGTATGCCAGTTGTCAAAACAAATACATTGCAACAAAAGTTTGATTCTGTTCAATGACATCACAGTATGGTAGAAAGGCCTGCTGTCACAGGGTTTCCATAAATCTCTTATATCTGTAAAATTGTCTTGATTGCATCTTGCCCTCAACATGATAGCAATGCTTGCCTTTAGCTTGTCCATTGGAAACATGCTTGTTGGCTAGAGTACCTAGTGGAGATTTCTTCGTATTTCTTGTAGCTTTCTATTTGTGTGAAGAAGGATAGTTTGGACAATTTCTTCACTGACCAAACATTCAAAACTTTCTTTCTCACTCTGAAATTGGGCAATTGCTTTTGGAGCCTCGTTAATAATATTTCTTTGACGTCTTTGTGCTGGCATTGGTTGTGATGTGTACAAAATATTACTTGGGCTTACAACCCAATCATCGTCTTGCTCATCATATCACTTTCTTGTCCTCAGGTTCTTTTTCATCATCTGAACTATGAGACATCTTCATCACCAACCACAGTGTCTTTTTCTTCATCTGTTTGCAGTTAAAGCAAAGCATTTTCTACCTTGCCCACTTCCTCTTCTTCATCATTACTGTCACCATAAACGTCCTCTGAGATGCCAAGCTGAGAGCAAGCATTGTGAAATGTCAATCATCTATTCATTGTAGCAAACAACAGTTTTTTACTATAATATGTAGACTCTTGTTGCAAAAATTAATGATATAAATTTTGGGTTCATTTCACTACTTATTTTATTCATCAACATCAAAATACGAATAAACTGGCAGCATACAACTAATATCAGAATCTTTTTAGTGAAAAGCTGCTTAGTGGCAAAAAAAACTGTTTACAGCTGATAACTCAAATATGTTAGAGACATTATTGCAAAACAGTTTATAAGTTCATGCTCTTATTAGCTAACTTTCTACATCTTCCTACTGTCTTAGCAGCCATTTTTAAGGCATGCAAAACACTATAGCAGCAAACTATTTTACTTTAGCTGAAAGTATCTGCCTTGCTAGGTGTCTTTACTTGCTTATTTTAGAAGTTTAGTTCAACTATCTGATCTACAATGATCTTATTTGCAGAGAAAAAAGTCATTCTAAACTTAATTCTGTCAAGCATTGACATTGAAGCATTGTATGCATGTAATGGCTGAATTGCAGTGACCTGATTTACCAGGTTGTTTTTGCTTTCATGCTGACAGTAGTATCTAGGTCAAAAAACCTCCAGTCTCTAGAGCTTTTTTCACAAAAAATCAATCAATCTCAATTGCTTTCTTACTAAAATGTTTTGTTGTATCAGTATGCTTCATTTTGCTTTGCAATAAACTTTCATATTGTCTTATTTGTAGCAAAAAAGAATGACTATATTTTGTAGTCAAATGCTCCTCAATGTAACATTTTTTAATTACTCAAAAAATAAAAATGCGATCAAACTTTTTTTTTACACACAGGAAGCAACTCATAAAATCCTTTATCATAGTTGAAGTACACCTGTATAGCTCCCCCACAGCAAGAGCAGCCAGACTGCAAAGATGCGATGACTACAGAATGTAGTCAATCGTGCTTTGAAAGGTAAAAAGACACAGTTACAAAAAGTGACTCAAAAATTTTTTTATTCATAATAGACAGTTCTGGGTTTATAAAAAAAACTAAATTGCTTTTAATATACATACCAACACCTAGCTCAGCTCAGTTGAGTTTCACCTAGCTCAGTTGAGGTAAATTTCTATCTTGGCTAGCTGTGCCACCATCATCATTACGCAGCCTAGTCATGCACTGTTATTTAATTGTTTAGTTTGTTTGATAATATTATTGTTTCGTATTTTTTCTTTTTCACTTCTTATATCTTTATCTGATTAAGGTGTTGCACCCATGCTTTCTACAGTCTTGTACTTTTGCTTTCTGTTTATCATACGCATTTTTTAACGTCTGATATTGTGCTTCTTCCTTTTCTTGATCTTTTTAATATTTATAACTTTTGTGTTAAACTGTTTAATAATGATCGAGAATAAAAATGAATGATTGATTGATTAAACACCTCCACTTTTGCTTTTGAACCTGAGATTTGAGAGAAAATTATAACTATTTAAATTTTTTTATTGTCCTGATAAATTTGGTTTTTCTGAAGTTTCATTAATAGCTATTATGTCAGGTTTTGTTTCCAATCCTGATACTAGGTATTCTGGTTTGTTAAAATTATGAGGATTTACTAATAATCGAAGATTAATACACATGGTAGAAAATTTCTTTTCATAATTTTTGTTTTTTAACATTTCATTTACTTCTTTGGTTGTTATGTATGATTCATTCATTGAATTTTGTAATATTATATCATTATTATCAGTAAAACTTTAATCTATATTTACATTTATATCAGCAAATAAGTTGTTTAGTTCATCAGTAGAAATTCGAGTTGAATGGTATCGTTTGAAAAGATCAGAAAATTGATTAAAATTGATTATTTGTCAAAGATTGAAAAGGAAATATTAAGTGAAGACAAGGAGTGCACACCCAGTTTTTATAAAAATAATTTGACGAGATATTTGAGTTGAAAGATGAGCAAAGTGAATGAAAATATGAGTTACAGACATGGCGTTAAAAATATTTATTTTTAGTTGTTATTTTAAGGCTACAGTTTGAGCAAAAACATTGTTTAGATGAAGGCATTGTGTATTTTAACAGACAAAAAAGTAATAATTAAGAATATAAAATAAATAAATAAAAATAGTAATTTACTAATAACAAAGCAAAAAGAAAAAAGTAGACAATTAAACGATAAAAAAGAAAATAAACAGCTAAATTAGTATAAAATATAAACAATCAGTTTTTGTTTGTATCCACGATTTCCTCAGTTGATTTGTAAAACAAGCATTTACAGGTTGTTGCTAAGTAGTTTTATCAGTATAATAATTTAAACTTAAGTATTGTTTTTTACAGCAGAGGCAGTATGTTGGGAAAGCTTGATTTTATTAATATCAGCAAATTTGATACTTCATTCACAATCGTTGATTTGCTCTAAAATAGCGCTCGAATTTGAAATGACAATTCGTTGAAAAATTTACCGCAATTAAATACAGCAACACTAATCCATTCATACCATCGAAGAATTAGAAGGAATAGAATTGGGGGAGCCGTGTCAACATTTCAAATCAAATGAGAGAAACAAAAAATTGTGCACTAAAGTTGACTATTTTTTATTTATTTGGGCACACCCTTTCGTGGGATACTGCTCACTTATTCAAATAAACTCGCTTCTATTTGAATAAGTGAGCAGTAGCCCACGAAAGCTTGTGCCCAAATAAATAAAAAATAGTCAACTTTAGTGCACAATTTTTTGTTTCTCCCATTCATACCAGAATTACCAAAATTCTGAATTAGTGTTGCTGTATGTAAATATGGTATGGTTCAAAAAGTGCATTCTTTCCGTAAACTGTTAAAAATTTTCTAAAACACGATTCCGCAGCGCATAGAACATCGTTTATTTGTAATTTTAACATAACAACATCATTTAGCCTTTTGATGCCTGGGATAAAATGTCAATGTAATCAGACTCGATCGCGTCATAATAGTAGGCAGAACACGTGACTGGGAACTCCAGGCTTGTCAGGCGCGTCGCATTGGGTGCTGAAACATGCTGGCAAGTTAGCAACAATCTGCCAGCAATCCATGCTTCCTGGAGAGATTAGTGACATTCAGTGGTGGGCACTGTACTTTAAATAAAGTATCCTTTCTAAAATGTCCATGTCAATTATTTCTCATTGAAATATGAAAATAAATAAATGTTACCAGTGGTGGGCACAGTACTTCTTAAAAGTACAAAATAGACATTCAAAAATAGACTATTTGTGAATGTCTATTGAAATTCAATATATGACAGAAAAGTTAATAGTTATTACTATTAAATTGGATTATTCAAAAGTACCGAATAAAAGTACCGCGGTACTTTCAAGAAGTACCGTGCCCACCACTGGTAACATTTATTTATTTTCATACTTCAATGACAAATAATTGACATGGACATTTTAGAAAGGATGCTTTATTTAAGCAGTACTTGCAAAATTTTTAACGCTTCGACTCTTACTTAAAATTTTGCGACTCCCATCTTCTGATGTTTTGCGACTTCGACTCTACAACCCTGGTTCAAACAGAATCAGCGTTGATCTTACCCGAGCAAACATTCAACAGCTTTTAGCTCGTACAAAAACAACCCTGCTTTACATTTTCCCAGCAAACACACCGTGTGAAAACCAGATGGATTTTACGTAAAATTCACATAGTGTTTTTGCTGAAAATATTTTGGTATCTTCGAAAGCAGGTGGGGCTATTGGCTAGATGGTTGCCCTAAGTTTAGCGTCTCTGACAGTCAGGAGAATAAATGGAGTTGAAACGGAAATTGTTTCAACACAATAATTGTACCCCCAAATGTAATAGCTTTTTTAGATGAAACTCAAACTCTAATTAACTCAATTTTTTTTGCAGTGACTGATGTTCAAGACGACAGCCTACAAAAAGTTTTAGCCATGTGTTTTATTTCGCTTTTAACCACTTCAATTTTATTAGTGTACCTTTGGAAAAACCGCTATAAAAGAAAAATTTTAAAGGAAATTGTTCCTTTGGAATGGCATGATTCAAGCCACTTCCTAATGCAAATGAATAACAGCTTATCGTCATTTGAAGAAGCGGCTCGACGCGAAAGATACTTCTCGTTGCCAGTAAAATTAAAAACTGCTTTAAATGACGAGGAAGATTTGGGGATTTTTAAAAAATTAAAAAAAGTCTTGTCACTTAACAATTCAGAAACTGTTGCAAAACAGTACCAAGATTATTATTCCGAAGATTCGCAACCAGAGGTTCTTCATGAAGTAAACCGTCGTAGCACGGGTCTCTGGAAGCGTATCAGCCGCAATATTGCCCAGTACAAACGGCGAGTAGGCGAGCCAAAAGCCGATTCTCTTTCGAAGATTTACGCGAATGAGAAGCAGGATTGGCCGCTTTCTACTGGCACCTCATTATTTGAAGATGTTGGTTCTAAGATTTTGAAGGAAAGCAGCAGCTACTTGTATCAAGACCCTGCTGTTTACAAGCCAAACGAAGCAACTGAGCAAGACAGCAATGAAATATACTACTGAAAAAAAACCGTGTGGGGCTAAACGTTTTTTGTTTTATGTTTTGCACTACGACGAAAACCAGGGGTGGCCAAACAGCCGGATTCATAAGATAATTTTGATCGCGAGCTGCCCTATTTTTTACAACGTGAATCCGTTCCTCAAACTTATGCGAAAAGCAAAAAGAAAAAAAGATCTTTAATTTGGTTTGCGGCACTACTTTTTTGGGTCAAAATTTGAGAAATCTGAGAGATTCAAAGTGAAGATCTTTTTTTTAATATCAATCTTAAATTTGAGACAAATTTTTTTCTCATTTCCGTAAAGTACTATATAATCCTATCATATAATCCTAATTCCTAATTCGGGCAAACGTCGTAGAATTTGGGCAAAACTGTATTGCCCCTTCAAGGTTTTTCGGTTGGTACGTTTATGGTTTCACCATTCGTAGAGATGAAAATCAAAAGATGTCTTTATTTTACTTTTTTACACTGTTCATATTGAATGCTTGGCGGGCCATAGTTTGCTCATGACTGATCTAGACGAATAAATAACCCTTATTCATGGGCCATTGATGCTATAACAATCATCAAAATATCTCCTACCTGCCGGCAAGAAAAACTAAGTGATTACTTCCAATCTATCTTCGAAGACAGGGCGTGCTATGGAATAGAATAGAAATTTTCCATATTCCATACCCTTCAAAATCTTCCATTCCATGTTCTATACCTTTTCCATACTTTGTATTATATTTAAAAAACCCTAAACTTCATAACATGTAAATTTTTATAAGTTTAACTCAGGCGTGGACAAGCTTTTTAGCTGAAGAACCGCATTGAGAAGTTGATTTTGTTTGATCGCCGCACTATAGTTATTGCGGCGAAATTGCAATATGTGGAGTTGAGATGAAAATACGGCACCTTGGACGGATACGGTTTTCTTTATTAAAAATTATAAACAGAAATAAAACAAATTCAAAAATTAACACAACACACGAACACTTACTAACTGAAATCCGCTTCACGATCTTCAAACAAGAATGACGTTCGCGTTTGATTTGAAAATGGCCCACGAGGGTCCGACTATTTATACTCAGATAACACGTGGAGAGAGCCGGGGCGAGAAAGCAACTTAAAAAATGTCATTATCGGCGAGAATTACGTAAAGCGAAAATAAAACAAATTATGATCCAAGAAATAATGGCGGGAAAAGACAACTTTAGGTGATGTAACCAACGAAAACAATTACGTAAGGCAACAAAAATAAAGAAATTTTTAATTTAAAGACATTAGCGGGAAAATCAATTTTAGTTAAAAAAATCTAACCTCGACTAAATTCGAGTCTGCATTAACAATAGTGTTCTCAAAAAAAAGTCTTCTCTTTTGAATTTGTGCCAATTTTCTTGGATTTTTGTAACTGAGAAGTAGTCATAATTCTGTATCGGAATTTTTGATTTTCGTCTCTAAAAATTAGTTATCGAAAAGGTTTTCACTTTTAATTTGTCCCGATTTTCTTGATTTTTGTACCTAAAAATCAGTAATCGCGAAAAAAGGACTTAGATTCGGTTGAAGACAAACAAAAATTAGTAATTTTTTAAATTATTTGTTTGAGAATTTCACTGGCTGCACAGAAAATTGTTATGGACCGTAAGTTTTTCCATCCTTGGTGTAACTTGTCTGAGTGATCAGTCTATAATTTTAATCTTTAATTTGAATATGTGCATTTAAATGCTGATAATTTGCATCAATATTTGATTAGATTTAACGATTTTTTTGTAATTTGTTGTGTTTTTTATTCATGTTGAACCCATCTGAGATTATATGAACTTTTTAAGTATGGAGCAGTTTTACAGTAAATACATCTTTTTATTATTTGAACTACAAATACTCAAATGGAGCAATCAAGAAGGTTATCTATCGCTGCATATCTGATAGAGACCAAACCGGAAGCGAAACAAGACCTCAAATTTGAACTTACAAACTAGCCCTATCATGAAGTTGCAAATTGTTTAAACGCCACGGAAATATCACTAATCTGGTTGTAACTTCCATTCTTTTTTCCTACCCTTTTCATTTAAATTTACTTTTATTGTTTGGTGGATCTGATCGAAGGCAGCTTTATTGACTGCACTTGGTATTAAAACAACATTAAAATAATCGAGTATGAAAAATCCTTTCCATTCCATTAATAAAATCTTTCCATTCGTACGAAATTAGTATCTGCTCGTTAATTAGCCTTTCGTTAGGGTTCCTTCATCCAACGCAAAAAGTATGAATACGATTTCCGCGAAATTAGCTCAGCACAAAATGGGAACCGTAAACTCTTGAAACACCTTCAAAAGGTTAGAAAATCAGTAGGCCTAACTTGCGATGTATTATGCTGACCGAAATAAAAAAAATAACTTTTAAATTTTAAGCTTGGGCTGGGTAAAAAGCGGAAAAAAAACGAAATTGATAAAAAGCCGTACGGTATGTAGAATTTTTCCTCGACAACAGCGTAGCAATAAAGAGTAACAAGTTCATAATATTCAAATAATTATTAAAACTAGAAAAATGTGTAACTACAATAACAAAAAAAAAAGCAAAGAAAAAATCGTAAGCCACACTTGGGCCATCAACCAGCCAAATCAAGAAAAAGAAAAATGAATTACAAAAACAACTACAAAAAGACCAAGTACAAACCTATGAAGAGAAAAGTAATTTTTATTTGCAAAAAAATTAATAAATTTTTTTTAACTATTAGGCCTAAAGCAAAATTGAGTGCGATGGGTCAAAATTATAATAGAAGCTTGTCGTGGGTACAAAATAACCAATGTCTCTTTTTAAAAATCGCCCCAAGTTTACGTCAAATCAACTTTGCAATAATTTTTTGCTGAGATCATACACAATCTTTCAAGAGCACTCTGGATTGATTCTTGTGAAAGCAACAAATTGCTAGAACTTTTGAACAGATAGCACACCAGCTCGTAGTGAAGCCATAGATTAGGCCTAAACCAGACTGTTATGATCAAACTCAATTCAATGAGCCTAAAAGGATACTGACCGTGAAAATAAACGTACGGAGTCGAGATATATTTTCACAGTCGCCTACCTACTCTTATTTAATTATTGACAACGTGGGTGTCTATTAAGCAGCAAAGCTGGCACAAACGGGTATTAACATCTCGGTTTTTCGAACAAGTATCCAGAGACTTAAAATAGACCTATAAGTTCAGGAACCAGTGAACCGCAATCGTGCAATCAATTTTTTATACACTATTAAACTTTTTTGTTAACAAGGTTAATTAGCCTACATTTTTAACCAGTTCAAGCTATTTCAATCTTTCGATTTGCAGCAGAGTTGTAATGACTCTAGTTAATTTTAAAAATTAAAAAAAACTCTAAATCGCTTAAATCGCTTCCGCAAATCAATTAATGACTCTGACTTTTGCTAGAGGTTAGAAAAAAAATGACAAGAGTAAAAAAATATTTAAATTTATTTTGTTATCTCTTCCGGTGTCTAAGTTCAAGGCTATATACAGGAACAATCTTCAATAAAGGGTTTCCTATCCACAACAACAATATAAACTAATTTAACAAAGTTTTATTCTATTAATAATAAAATCGAGGAAATCGAAGAAGCAGTTAAAAAAACATACCTAACCTAATCTGACTGAGTAAAACTAGCCTATTTGAAACTTGAGTAAAGCATCAACCAAACTTAAATTTAGCTCAATTCCTAGCTAATCCAAGTTTGCCAGAAAATTTTGGTGACTTTTAGCCCAAATCAATTAAAAATGTTGCAAGTTTCGCAAAGAGAAACCCAAATTTAATCTTGATAAGACCCTAAAAACACTTGAAGCATTCAAATTCACCATTTTCGTTCTAATTAAAGGTGGGCTTACTTATACGTTCCAATTTGGGTGAAAAAGCCCCAATTATTAGGGCTCTGTCATTCATTTTGGCAGAAATCAAAGATAGATTCCATTGACTTTTTTCTTGTTTTTTCAGAGATCACTAGTTTCCAGAGACGATCGTTCGAGACTGATCCGAACTGAAGACCTTTTTTTTTCTTTTAGAGAACAGTAGAATTTTAGGATAAAAATCTTATATCGGACACTAATTCAAAGTAAAGACCTTTTTTTTTTAAAGAATATCTTTTTCTGGGGACGAAAATTGTGAACTCGGAGACTGATTCAAAGTGAAAACCTTTACTTTTAGGAAACACTACTTTTTCAAAACGAATTTCTTTGTTAGCAAGCGTCCCGGTTTGTTTTTTCAAAAATATGATAACCCTTATTTAAGGTGAAGACTAAAAAAAAAGTCTTCACTTTCATTCCGTATTCAAAATCGACACCCTTTTCGTTCCGAATTAAAAGTGAAGACAAAAAAGTCTCGAGTTTCACAACAAAAAGAGCCCCTAGATTTTAAAAATAACCTAAAAAGTAGGAAATTGTAAATGTTCTTAGCAAGAAGATAAAAAAGAAGCTCAATTTGCTAACGTTTTAACTAAATCGGACAAGACGCATAATGACGTAGTTATAAAGATTACTATTACAGTCCAAGGAGTAGGCCTATTAAAATTTTAACTTTTGTTGTTTTACTTCACTTTGGAAGTAAAAGTGTTGTTTAAAAATGAACCTAACCCTAAAGTTCTTTTAAATTTATCTCGATAAAAATGGCTATGTAAAATTAACCAAAAAACTCGGTCTCGAACTTTAAAAGACTCGAGCTTTTTGTGGACTCGGACTCTAAAAGACTTGACTCGAGCATCTTAACAAGGGACTTGGGATCAAATGAAGTTTGTTAGGTCATGGATTTAAAGCTTGTTAGAGTAGGACTTACTCCAGTTCTTCAACTGAACTCGTTGCAACACTGATTTTCAGTGTAATTTTTTTACTCATTCTTTAATAAAAGTTACATTATTTTAATTTCCCAAATTATGGAATCAGCTGAAAGATTTTATTGATTAGAAACAGAAATTAATTCGAGAAAAGTAGGCCACTGCAGTTAGTAATTTTTTAAGGCTACTTAGTCCTACACTGTAGACCCTTGTGCCATGGCCCCCCAGAAGATCACAAATAAGAAGGCTTACCGAACGTTGCACAGTAATTTTAGTGCCATGGCCCCCCTTTGGACCTTGGAGATATTTTGGGCAGAAAATCCGCCAGAAAACAAAGACAGATTTCATGTGCAAAACCTTTTTTGTTTTTACAGAGAACATTAGACTTCAGAGACGATTTTTTAATTTTTATCTCTATATTTATCCCCCTGACTCGCAGAAAAGCGACGGAGTCGCTATACATAGGGTAAGTAATTACCCCGACCTGCTTCCGGAGATGCCGATACGTCGTCGGCAGCGTGGTCGAGTGGTTAAAGCATCGGACTGATGATCAACATGGTCTCGGTTCAAAACCCACTTGTGCCATTCTGTTGTGTCCTTGGGAAAGACACTTTACAGCACTTTCCCCTGCTTGGTGGTCTTGACAAGCAGTTCTAAATTACAGTCATATCTCTACTAAATTACTAGCGGACAGCAATATCTTGGTATCTCCGGAAGCAGGTCGGCGTAATTGCCTACCCTATGTATAGCGCCTCCGTCGCTTTCCTGCGAGTCAGGAGGATAAATATAGAGATAAAAATAAAAAAAAAATGCCAAGATATTGCTGTCCGCTAGTAATTTAGTAGAAATATTACTGTAATTTAGAACTACCTACCAAGACCACCAAGCTGGAAAAAGTGCCGTAAAGTGTCTTTCCCAAGGACACAATAGAATGGTGCAAGTGGGTTTTGAACCTAGACCATGTTGATCATCATTCCGGTACTTTAACCACTCGACCACGCTGACGTAATCTGGGACTCTGGTGATCATAAAATCTGGGACCGATTCAAAGTGAAGAAGTTTTTTACTACCTCTAAAATAAATTGAGGCTACCACTTGAATATTTACATTTGATAATGGTCGTATGGCCGCCCCCTTGTAAAAATTCTCGGCACGCCACTGATCCTTATGTCATCTTCAAAAGGAAAGTAGGTCATACTAATCGGGTAACAGTTGCTTTAATTACAGTACAACGCATCCGACATTTTTGTGTGAGTAACGCACTATAAGTCATACTGTATTAGTATAACGCACTTTATTTTGCCTAAAATAATGCGCTCCCGCAGAAAATTATCCCGTCGTGATCTCGAAGCATGGGATCTCGACTACACTATCTGCACGAAACCCACTTGTAGTTCTACTTTAGTTTATAGCATGGCTGGTCAATCCGTGGCCTGCAAAATTTTTTAATGCGGCCCGCAAAGAAATTTCACTAGAATTGTTGCCCTGCTTCTGAACAAAATAATGCTGCCAATTTATTTTGTAATTTTATATCTAATATTTATCCAAATGTTTAATATTGTCATAGTCTTCTAAAAAAATTTAAGTTTGTATTCAAGTTTTAAAGCTATTTATTAAAGTAAAATTTAAGGAGATGAGGAGACATGGTAGTGGAATGAGGAAGTACAGGAAAGCAAAAAAGAAAAGAGGCGAAGAAAGCATGGAATAAGATAAGAGATGAAAATAGTAAAAAGATGTACAAAGAAGAGTAAAGAAGGCAATTGCGATGACGAAGGAACATGCGTATGAAGATTTGTATACTAGATTGGAAACGAAAGAGAGTGAGAAGGAGTTGTACGGATTGGCTTGGCAAAGAGACATAGCGGGGAAAGATGTGCAAGCATGTGAGGATTATGAAGGATGAATACAGTAATGCGATGGTAGTGAAAAGTGAATGCACTGAGAAGAATGAAAAAAGGTAATGCGGTTGGGCCAGACGAGTTGCCAATAGAAGTTTGGAAGTGCATGGGAGAGATGGGGATAAAGTTTTTGACCACATTGTTCAACAAAATATTAGTGGCTGAACAGATGCCAGAAGAATGGAGAAGGAGTGTGCTTATTCCAATCTATAAGAACAAAGTGCTTTGGAAGCAAAGGTAGCCTATAAAGCTGATGAACCATAGCCTACAATGAAAATATTGGAAAAAATAATTGAAGCCAGGCAAAGGAATAGTGTAGAAATTAGTAAACAGCAATATGGATTTATGCCAGGAAAGAGAGCCAGATACCATAGGCGATACCATGGCCAGCTACAGAGCTACAGATACTACAGAAAACATGGGTTTTCCTTAAGAATGTTGATGGAAAAGTACAGGGAAGGTCAAAGAGAGCTACGTTGTGTATTCATGGACCTAGACAAAGCTTACGACTGGGTTCCGAGAGAACAGCTGCAGTACTGTATGAGAAAAACAGGAATGGCAGAAAAAATACGAGCGACTTGAACATTGAACAGAATACGTACGAAGGAAGCGCAGGTTGGTGTTCACGGTCCCTTTGTATTTTTCGACAAAAATTGGTTTATAATATTTTAAATCTCCATGCTCCACCAAAATTTTACCAAGCTCCACGTGGTGAACTATTGAGCTAGAGTTTGTCTCAAAAATTGGCCCTGCCTATAGATTTAAATTTCCAAAACAAAATTTCTTATTTTACGCAAATTGAGATTCTATTAACCCGCCGCAAACCAAGCATCACCTTGGGACAGGTTAAATCTTTAATTGCTTATGAAGGTTTAAATGCAAAACATCTAATTTGCCAACAGTGGAACAAAACTTAAAAACCGAAAATTTTTAGACTCAGACCGAGGTTGTTTGCGTTACTTAGAAAAAAATACTTAAGATCAAAAAATGGCCTTTCTTTGGTCTTCATTTGATTTTAACAAGTAATTTTTAAAAAACTCTTCTTGAAAATCGCTATTTGAATCATGAATTTAGTTGATGATCAAATAAAAGTTATCGCTTCGATCCCACGTGTATTGTTACAATGGTTTCAAATTAATAACCTTATTTTGGTTATCATCTAAATTTATGAATTGAGTACTTTTTATCAAGAAGGCTTATAGTTCTATGTTAAAATTAAAGACAAAAAAAAGATGTTCACTTTGATTTCTACACCGATTGTGGCTTGCTGTAAACTTCCACACAAAAATTTGGCATGTGATGGGTAAAAGGTTATTGGACACCCCTGAACAAAGATACTCATTTTCGAACCAAAATTTGGAACTAAATTTAAGCCCAGCTAATCAAAATTTAAAGTCAAGTTATTAAGGAAAGAATAGCATATAACTGACTCTATTTAAAATTAGCGAGCTGCTTTAAATCAGGTCAAGACAAGCAATTTTGACGTTTCAATAAATATCAGCAATTAGTAACCAATATGTGATCGTACTCACAAAGGAAGCATGCAAGGTTATCAAATAAAAGACAAACTGCAGAAGAAAAAAAATTATTTCGGAAAATAAATTGCTTTCAGAAATTTAAATAATTTTGTTATAAAAATTATAGGCGTAAAATTTTGCGCTAAGCTTAGAGGCTCATTTGGTCTCAAGATTTTTTTATCGAAAATTTGAAGCACCGGTACTAGCAAAACAGGCGGCTTCTTTACTTACAACCTAATTTACGTACCGAAACAAAGAAATCTTTAGAAAATAAGAATATTTTACAAGTCCACAAAATAGACTACTATACTGGTGCTTTTCATTTTTTTTCCAGCGGAACACTTTTTTGTAATTAAAAAAAAATTTTTATACCTCACTTATAACAATGTTTAATTTTGCACAAAAATTAGAGAGGCCTACGTTTCTTCGGAAAACTTTTGTATAACTTTTTTGAGTTTTCAATTTGAATCAATAATGCAGTTGAATACCAAAAAAAAAGGTTTCACTTCAATGCTTCACTTTTTCTTCCAACTGCTGAATCGTGAATTCTGCTTAAAAATTTCTTTACAAGTCGCATCAACCGGTTGGGGGCGCTGTGCATTCCCTTTCTCAGTTGTATACCTTAGTTTTGATTCTGTATAGATTTTGGTTTACAGTATACCCCGTCGAACAGCGCTATATTATACCGTTGCTAATTCCTTTTAATTATTATTTTTTAAAAATGATAACATTACAATAAAAAAACGTGCAGTTATATTTCATCTGTTTTTGGTAGACGACAAAAAACAAGCAGCAACTTTTGCATTTTTAAATTCTTTAACACTTAAAAGTTGTTACGTAAATTTGTATTAGTTTTGCCCCGTAGCCTAGACAGAAGAGCGGAAACATAAATTAAATTCCGCAGCTCACATAACCACACACTTGTAAATGTTGCTGATGGAGTATAAAACCCTGATAAAAAAGTAAAAAGCCTGGGAAAAAGGAAAATGATTCTACTAGGCTTACAATGTGGCAAATGTATGGCCAAAAGTGCTCACTTGGTATTACCAACGTCTGAATTCGAAATAAACCAAAAACGATTTAAGATTCTTTTCAATATTTTGTAAAGTTGAAAATCTTTGCGCACGCTGCATGTTTTTTTATCATTGATCTATGACGATCAGGAAAAGCACCGAAATATAGTAAGCTGCGTTCGTAACTTATCCTTATTTCATTACTTATTGTTGTAATCTACATTTTACCAAAATCATCCAAGAAGTAATACCACCAAAAAAATATTACAAAAATAGCAAAAGCTTTACAAAGTTAAGAAGCAAGTCGAGCATTTGCAATTGGTCGCTGTGTGCTATATAACACCGTCAGAAGAACACTTAAATCTAACGTATAAATTACAACAGGGCAAATGTTGCATTATAAAATTTTCAATAATTGTCCCTTAGAAAAAAAAAAAAACAGATACACGGCATCTGACATCCTAAATCCATAACCAAAAACAAAGTAGTTCAAAAGCTTCAATATTTCAATAGTATATTTCGTCGCTTTCTTGGTCATTCGTACTTCCAGGCGCCAAAGCGTTTGCGTCTTCGAATAAATTGCTCTCGCTCTTTCCCGGCAACTTGATTTCGCTGACAACTTCCTCAAACAAAGACACGTCACTGTTAACTGAAGTATCTTTTTTTTGGAAACCTTTCGCGTGAACGTTGCTGTCGCTCAAAAAAGACCAGCTACGCACGGTACTCCTGTAAAGCGTATTCGAAAGAGAATCGGCATTCGACATCGTGGCGCGAGAAGCGCGCGCATGCGACTTTGAGGGCAACACACTGTGCTTTAAGCGTTCGAAAAACCCTTGGTCCCGCTCGTCACGCGCATCTTCTCGGGAAGAGGCTTTCACATCGATAACGTGCAACAGTCCAGCTGTCGCATCTGAATGGAGTGGGTTCGAAGCTGGGTCCGGCCTCTTCGATGCATCGGTTGCGTTCTCATAGTGCAAAGTAAGTTTGTCTTGATTCAGCTGTTTTGAGAGGAAAAGGTCGTCGAAAGTCTGTCGTCGAGTGGTTTGCTCGAACGACGTGTAGCTATCTGGACGAAGCACATGATCGCTTGATCTGCTCCAATATACGGCGTTTGTGCCGGTCTTTGACATTGCCTTCTTTATGCTATGGTTCCAGAGGTACACAAACAGGGATACAACCACAACAAGTGAAATATAGCACATGAGCAAGATTTTCTGAACACTTTTATCCGAAACTGCTTCCTCTGCAAAAAAAAATTATGATTCAACTAACGATTTTTACCATATGGGTTTATGGCCAACGAGTTTTATTAGGTCTGAAAGCTTTATCATTAGAAAATGTTAAATTGTTTCACGCTTTTACCTTAACACTTATTGTACTCTACTTTGCATGTCAAACTGTAACTAAATCTGGGAAAACAAAATAACATCTACACTTAAGGCGCGTTTACAGCCGTTTACAGTACTTTTTTTTTCAGCGTGATCTTTGTTTGTTTTATTGGCGCTCAAATCCACTCAAATTCACTCATATTCACGAAACTAAGCTACAAACAAATTCACTCGAGAGCAATAATTACAAGCTTAGATGAGCTTAAATAAGCTTAGATAAGTGCAGGTTTCAGGTAGGTTTTACAGTCTAAGGAATTTAAATAATTTTTTTTTAATGGAAAAATGTATAAATTAGGAAGATAATCATTCCAATCATAGTTTTTATGTTTAGTATAGTTGTAAAAATTTTTTTTTATACATTTGCTTAGTTTAAGACTACAATTGTCATTCAATTATTTAATCAAATTTATATTTATTAATTTTGCAAACCATTGTTTATTTCATCCAATTAATAAAAAAATTATATTTACTGCAATATTTATTTACAGTCGTAGTTATTAAATTAGTAAATATTTTTTTAATGTGGACTTGTTTTTCCAATAGTATTTTTATCCTGTTTCCAGCATATTTTTTTAATGCTGTATAACATACATTAAATAGAAAAATTGTTTTGAAAAATTATTGTAAAATTGTGTAGAGTTTAAAATGTATTGGAAAATAACAATTTTTTTATTACAAACATATAGTAAGAATGGTCAAGTCAATCAACAAGCAAGTGCCGACAGACCTGTTTCGTCCTTATTAGGACTCGTCAGGACACTACAGCTTGTTGTTGACCCCAGCTGAAAAAGTTGAACTTAAACAGCTGGCACAACTTTCTGTTTGTGGTTTTTACACCTCAAACATCCAGTTGTGGACCTGAACGCTGGGTAGGTAGTACAATGAAAGCAATGTTCCACCAGCGCAACTGCAAAAGACACCGCTAAGCCGCAAGGGCATACTGGCGGCGGTTCCGATATGCTAACCACAACGAGTTAGCTAACACGGATACGGGTTAAGGAAGCAAAACCCTGCAGAAAGCAAAATTTTTTTATTTCAATTTTATTTCAATGTTTTCATTTTTATTTCAATTACTGCTATTTTATTATTTTACTATTATCACAAAAAATCAATAAAATCCACTATGTGTAGACCAAGACCGTACATAACTGGTGCTTTGCATTTTAGGTGGCTTAGCCTCTTACTTAAAATCATTACATTTTGCTTGTATGTATGTAATAGCGGTACTAAAGTTGTGTTTTTTTAAATATTTTTTAATTGAATTTATTGAAAAAAAAATTCTTTATGTTTATAATTGCACTCTCCATTGATAAAAAGAAAAAGTGTTTCAAAGGTAAGACATTTTTTTGCTTATTAAAAGTCTTACTTGTTATTGTATGAATCAACATGCCAATGCCACAATAGACATTTACATGCTAAATACAATTGTATTTGATATACTGGTGGACTATTAAAAGTTATTATTTGATAAACTGGCCATATAATTAGCATTGCATAAAATTATTTTATGTTCATATCATGTTTGCTTTATTTAAATACATGTGACTAGCTTATTCTGTAATATTTATTTTAAGTCAATTTTCAGCTGCAGTCAATTTACTAAAAAGTTATTGTTTATTTGTTGGCAATAGCTTAGTGTGACAACACTCTAACTTGCAAGCAGAAGGACAAAAGTTCAATGTTTAGTTTATCTGAGTGATTTTTAGGAAAGCTTGTTCATTACAATTTCTTGATGGGTCTTGCTGTTTACCTACAATTCTAACTCTGTTAAAACAGAAAGCAGTTACTTGGCCAGTACAGCCTTGCAAAGAAGTTTGATTTTTTGTATAATTTTTGGGAGTTCGTCAATGTTGCAATACTGCTTTGACAAATAAAAAGTACTGTACATGTGCTATTATGATGAAACTATAAGATTTTTAATTTTATATATGAAAATTGCACTTCATGTATGAAAACTTATACTGCTTAGTTGTCAATGCAGTGTTTTAACATTGACAATCTCAACTTTAAAAACATAAAACTAAAAAGCTACTTAAAAATTTCAATTAAACAGCAGTATCTTGGCATCTAGGAAGACATGTCTACATAACTGCTAACAGTTGCCCTTTAACACAAGGGTGGGCAAACTGCTGCTTCCAACAAATTTCTGTGCAGCTTGTAAAATCCTCAAGCAAATAATTAGAATTTTTTTGTCTCCAAGCAAATTCCAGATAACCATTAAGATTTAAGATGAAGACCTTTTTTTAAAGATCACTACATTTTAGGGATGAATGGCATTTCATAATAACCCATAATTATTAAGATTTGCCATTTTCAGTTTATGTTTGATCACGAATCATTTCAAAAGTTTCAATGTGGTCTAAGGTTGAAAATTATTGCCCACCCCTGATATAACATCTTTGATGCTTTCCTGTGAGTCAGGAGAAAATAGATATGATAATAAGTATGATGAATAAATGCCCTTAAATATTTCAACTTTTTTTTAAGAATTAAAAGATAATGTGGTGGTTTAGAAGTAGCTAAAATATAATTGCTTTTGATACAAGTTTCATGTATAAAGTATAATGTTTGATAGTTGTTAAGCTAAATTTTGATCTTTAAAATGAAATAGTTTTTAACTGAAGCTATTGTAAGTTGTCAGATCTTTTATTGTATACTTTTAATTTCCTTTTTTTGTTTTAACATTGATCTGGTTATTGCTTTTTTTAAGAGAAGGAAGCAAAATTAATTCATTTACATATTTTTGTAAAATAACTTTTATGGGGCACATTGAAATGACTGTGGTGACTGTGCATTAAACTTGTATCTTTCTGCCCAAATTTTTGAGTCTTAGCACTTTGAGTGATTCTGTTAATCAAATAACAAAAATTTAATTGCTTTTATGATGAAAAGAAATATTACTAAAATAAATTTTTATTTTAAAAATATGCACTAAAAAAACAAAACAATAAACAGTGACTTCATTTTAACTTTGGTATAGTTTTATACTATTTTGATGTTGTTATTGTTTGAAGTATTGAAAATTGTTTTTCATCAATTATATTTTTAACGATTAGTTTTTAGAGAAAACATGTAAAGAACGAAAATTTGTAGAAGACAAGTATAGAATAGTGAAGCACATTTTTCCCTAAAATAGTTGGAGCAGAAGTATGTTTATTAGGTAACATAATCCTAGGTTTTGCAGATTTTTTTCATACTATTGGTTATTTTTGGTAAAGTAATTATAAACTCTATTAATGCTAGTTGCTTAAATATTCAGTTATTTTGTTTTTAAAATACTGTAGATTTAAGTTGGTTTGTATTTACTGCTGATATTGACACTTTTTGTTACACAATAATCATTCCTAATCTTTATGATCATTACTATTGAAATCGTTTTGTTGTCCTGTTTGTTATTATATGTCAACTGTATATTGTGGTGTGCCCATCATATAATCATTGCCCACCATCATTGTTGGCAGCATAATCGAGTGGTTAAAGTGCTGGGCTTGTGATCAACATGGTCTCAGTTTAAAACCCACTCACGCCATGCTGTTGTGTCCTTGGGAAAGACACTTTACGGGACATTCCCCTGCTTGGTAGTCTTGGCAAGCAGTTCTAAATTATAGTCATATCTCTATTAAATTACAAGCAGATAACAATATCTTGGCATCTACGGCAGCAGGTCGGGATAATTGCATACACTATGTATTAGCAACTCCATTGCTTTCCTGCAAGTCAGGAGGATAAATATAGAGATAAAAAATAAATTATATTGACCAGCTACTGTTATGTACAAAGAGGTCATTTCATCATGCTGTTATACCTTAAAAGTGATAATCTGAAAAGATAACAAAGAATTATTAAATATGTTTAATTTATTTGCCTAATTCCTATGTTAAAAGAGAAAATATTATGCTGTTTTTTCTAATCGTGTAAATTGAAACACTATCTTAACATCTTAACAAAATTACTTCATTCATAATATTTCTTTAAGAAGCAAAAAATATAATTGTTTACTTAACTTGATCTAATCTTTGCAGAATTTTTAGTAGCAGACTGCTTTTTACTGCAGTTTTTTAAGACAGATACATATTGTGAATTTCTCTAATATTAGCAAATCACGCACTTTAATTTACTTCAGAAGCTACTTCTTGAAAGCAGATTTTATGTGTGTCATGCCATGAGTTTATCTATTTTTGCTGAAAAAATTGCAATACAAGTTTATTTACTTTTCTGCCCTTTCATTTTTTATTGTTTAAACAGGCTTCAAAAAAGACAACCAAGATGTTGTTATCGTTGTTGTTTGGAAGGGCATACACTTCTGATCAGACACAAACAGTTGTCCTTTTATTACCTCAGGCTGCTTTACTGCCCAGATCAGATATGGCTTTCTTTGTTATGCCAGCATCGAGTTTCGTCATCCGAAGCCATCAGATCTCGTGCTTCATGCAAGCAAGACGAACGATCAAGACGATTAATTTTTACTACACTGGTGCACTAAAGCATTTCAATCCATGTCAAATGCCTTGCTGTTAAAAATCTAAATGACTTACCCAAAACACTTCATGATGAAAATTTTTTGCAGTATTTTTTGGCTCTTTGTGTTTTTTTTTTATTACCAGCAACAACTCTGCCTAATCTTTTTCAAATTTTACATACTGTCATTCCTTGAATATTTCATGCTTCCTTTCATTTATTTAGCAATGTTTTTTATCAGTTTATGGTTGCTGTTTTATCATTTATTTTATTAAATTGAGCTAAATTAGTATATTGAACTTAGGTGGCAACTTGTTTTTGCCTCTGGGTGATTAAAGGGCGCTATTTCATGTTTATTATTAATTCAATAGCACTGTAATACTTACATTGATAATTTGAAGAAATAGGAAAAGAAATATCGCAGTTTCTTGTATTGATCAATTACAAGTTTAATTGTAAAAGTTTGAAGCTTTTTTAGACTATTTGTAAACAGTGGCATACCGAGAATTTTTGAAAAGGGTTGGGAGCTGTACAACCACAATATAATATGCTTAGCTGGTAAAAAAGGTCTTCACTTTGAATCTGTCTCTGGTTTTCTCCAAGGTGGAGCATGGCACAATGCCCCTCCTACATACCCCATTGTTGTTTTTAGCAAGTAGTATGAATGCTTTGCCTTTATTATTAACTTTTGTAATTTCCTAATTTTTTAATATTAGCTAGGTTTTCATTTGCTTTTATTGCAAATTTCTTAGTAATTTAGTTTTATTGCTTTGTTTTTACCAAGATGTTTACTTATTGATTAACTAGTAAAAATTAAATTTAATGCTTATTTTTGTGTTTGAAATCTTTGGCAGTCACTGAAGAAGAAAGTCTGCAATGTTTTTTGTCGGAGTAATTTTATTCAATGCAGGTATTAAAAAATTTGTTTTTTTTAAGATGCTTTTAATTTTTTTCTCTACCCTATGAACAGTATAATAATCGTGTAATCGTGGGCCTAAATTCTCAATCAGTTTCACCTTAAATGTAATAAGCCATCACTGACCTTCATGGTTGCATAAAAGTTGGACACTTAATGTCATCATCTTTTTTTCATCCTCCTGACTAGCTGGACAACGTTAGAGGTGTTAAACTTGGGGTATTGTAAGGCAATTACCCTGACCTATTTTTTGGAGGTGCTGAGATGTTGGTGTTTGGTTAAAAATTTTTATTTAGTTTGTGCTTTAATTAGATATATGATGGAAATATAGAGATGCTTGCCAAGACCGCCAAGCAGCAGAAAGTGGCATAATGTGTCTTTCCGAAAGACACAACAGAGTAAAACAGGTGGGTTATGCACCAGGACTGTGTCGATTGCATTTTGCCATCAATACATCCAGGTTATTTCATTACAGTAACTAATTAAATTTGTTAGATCAACCAACTAAATTGTCAAAAAAAAAAAAAAATACTTAAAAAGAGTTTTAAAATAGAATTCCAAAAATAAATTTTTATCTGATGCCGGTTTACTAAACCTCAAAAAGTGGAGCAAAGAACAGATGTCACATAATTTATCAAAAAATATTAAATATTGGAATGCAGAAAGTATGTAGGCCAACAGAAAAATTATAAAATAAATAGGCCTTCTATCAAATTTTATCAAGTAAATAAAAGTTAAGTAAATATTGCCATCAGAGAGAGGTTGAGAAATTGAATCAGGGATAGCCTACAACCAAACTATGAGTTTTTTTAAGCTGCATGCATTTCCCATGGCACAGCAGGGAAAAAATTATTCTTAATCTCTTAATATAATCATGTAGGCCTATACGATATTGAAGTAACATCTTACTACATTCCACAATGATAGAATTTTATTACTTTTTTAGTAGCCTTAATTTTTCAAGTTTCAATTAAATTTTTACGACACTTTTTTATTTCATGCAAAACTCTGTATTTAAAACTTACAAAATCATAATTGTTTGTGAAGCGTTATTTTAATAACCAAAATAACATTTATTTATACATAGAGCAATCTATGACCAAGCCATGGACAATGCTCTGAGTTCACCAAAGTTCACTCAAATACACTTGCAAAAATTTGTATTGTAAATGGTTCTTTCGCATAACTTAACTAAACTAAACTACGCTCAAGCACAAAAGTACTGTAAACGCGCCTTTATAATCATCCAAAGCCTGTTAATCAGGAAACCTACCTTTCAGGAAGAAGTGCAATGATCGCCCTGGTCAGTAATAATGAACAACTTTTAGCATATACCATGCCAGAATCTTGCAGAATTTTACAGAAGCAGCTCGACTCTTCACAAACGATTGCAAATGTCCAATTTCACAGTATTATTACAATTATATCTAAAATACTCAATCAGCGATGTACCTAAGCCAGTGGTCTTCAACCTTTTTGATATGATGGAGTCCTTGAGCTAATTTTGCGAATTTGATACATTAAATAAAAACCAATGGGGAAACACTTAAAACTCATGAAACCCAGTGAATGTTTTAAGGAACCTCCGCTTCAAGATCTACGCCGAAGATTAACAGCCTACAAGCAAGGAAAATATAAACAGACTTGCTCTCTCAATCACAACCAGAAGAATGCTGACAGCTCCAATTTTTGGAGCACCAGTGCCAATCCGAATCTCATGTTTGCTTGTGTCAATTCAGATGACAGCCTACCTGATAGAAGCTTCTCTTCAGAACAACCTTTGCTTACCAAAGAACCACAACTGCTTGCCCTGCCAGTGACAAGTACATCTTTTAAGCAACAAAATTTTTGATGCAACAAGTTGAGCTTCTACAACAGTTTAATACACTAATTTGTGATAATCATTACATTAATATTGTTACATTTATTTTTTTGACCCACATAATAGCAGAAATGTTATTGTAAAGCAACTGTTAAATGATTTTGATCTTTTTTTGAAAAATCCCAAGATGTTTCTGTTTGTTTGAAAGTTTTTTTTATTTGCTTCTTAAATAAATTTATGTGATGTAACATTATTTATACCTACTTTTTAGAATTGTTAAGCAAAGGAAAGAAGTATAATGTTTTACTTAGGACCAAAAGCAAAACAAGAATACAAGTTGAAGCATATCCGGACAATTATTCAAAAACAAGAACCAACAGTTTACCCCAAAGACAGATAGGTATTTATTAAAAAGTAAAATGAGTGTTTATAAAATGAATATTTTCAGACAATTGCATATAGCGTTATTTTTTGAACAATTGTCAATTTGAACAACTGTTTTTGAACGATTGTCCATGAACCGAGTTGAAATTAGACTGTTCCAATAGCAGTTGCTATCACAAGGACATATACCCCTTCCCACTTGGCTATGTGCCTGATTTTGCTACCAGCTTGCAAAGACTTTGTTGCCGCCTGACATGGTTCAGATCTACAAAATTTTCTGCAATATCATTAACAAAAAAAAAATAAAAAAAATTATTCTACGCGGTTGATGAAACAACCATGTTCAGTGCTGACTTCTGATAGTGAAAACCACAATCAAACATATCTATAATCACCAGAAAGAATTGCGAGTTATCTTGGTTTGTTTTTCAAGAAATCTATGAGCATTCTGGAGCTAGAAAGTGTGCACGTTTTCTGAAAAATAAATTTTAGAGAAATCACAGCTGCTAAGACCAGCTCATATTCCAAGCCCTAACTGGGTATGACCTAACTGGGTATCTTCAACCTTGGCCCTAACAAGCCCTAACTGGGTATTCCAAGACTATATTCCAAGCCCTAACTGGGTATGATCATAATTAATTATGGAGCTGATTTGAATTCCTAGAGGCATTAGTCACTTTCCCCCAGCGTGCTGTAGAATGAGAAAACACTTATACATGTTAAAGAAAAAATAAGTAATGATTAGAGTTATTATTCTAACAGTTATTTGTTTATTTATTTTATCTCTCTATTTATCTTCCAGACTTGCAGGAAAGTGACAGAGGCGCTAATACATAGGACAAGCAATTACCCACACCTGCTTCTGGAGATGCCAAGATATTGCTGTTGCTTTGTTTCCAGATTTTTTTCAAGAACAGTTTTAAACTATCAGAATATTTAAACAATCTTTTTCACATAACAACTAGTGACTGAATTATTTTGTCCAAACACTGCAATACCAGCTATCAGCCAAGAAGTGCAATTATAAAATATGTTTAATATTCATAAAAAAAATTGTATGCCTCTGCCTAAAGTTTTTTTGACAGCAATAAGGACAACAGTAAAGAAATGGTCATTTTAAAAATAATTTCTAATGAGGATGTAGTACTGAATTAATAAATAAAACTAAAAAAGATAACGAATAGATCAAAAACCTACCATTTTCAATACTGATAGTGTAGCAAGGTTGAAGATTTTGACTGTCAAAAAAGTTAGCTGAAGCTGAGTCAGCAAGATCCTCGGGCTGATAAAATAAAGTAGGAGCATAAGGGACACATGGGGTAGCATTTAACCTACAGTCAAAAAAAAATTATATTATTACTGCCATATTGTTAACTGGTAATCATTTCTCTTGATCATAAGATCAGAGTTCAGTTGCTGTGGTGCCGAATTTGACAGTCTTTTCTGTTGCAATAGTATTGAAAAGTGTATTTATTATTTTGATTCAATGTTGTGAAAATGAACACTAAAACTTGAAACACACTTTGGCAATAAGCATAATCATAGGTTAATTTTTAATTTATAATAAACAGTGATTTGCAGAATTTAAATTTACTGTTAAGTTAATTTTTTCATTTCATTTCATCTGTACATTTATCCATCTGACTCACAGGAAAGCAACAAAAGCACTATATATATAGAGCAAGCAATACCCCAACCTGCTCTTGGAGATGTCAAGATATTGCTGTCTGCTTAAAAATTTTTATTCTTCTTTTAGTTTTATAAGAGATAAGACTAACATCTAGAACTGCTTGGTAAGATTGCCATGTTAAATGTTCAAAAGTGTCTTTTCCTTTTTTATTTTGACACCAATGTAGTTTGAAGACCAAATTTCGTAACAACACTAAAAAGTACTGTACAAACCTAATTAAACAATTTAACAAGTTATATAACAAGATGGTTGAAAACTAAATCAACAGTAAAATTTGTAATAAATTCCTAATATTAACTTTAATTTATTGATACTGTATATAATGAAACATATTAAACGTAATATAGGAAAGTATAATTACTCAGTTCAGTTACTTAAAAGTTGGTAAATAAAATCAAATATTCATGTTTCAATGTATTCACCATTGGGTTCAACTAGCATCATTAAATTACCAGAGATAAAACGAACAACTTTTAGAAAAATGTCATATGGATTAGAATTTAAAAATTATTGGATTAATATCTCCAAATCTTCCAATGTGCAAGGTTTTGTGTTGAATCTGTTGTTCCTCTTTTGTGTAACCCACAAGTAAAAAACACATGGATTCTTGTGTTGCCATTTGTGAGGCCCACATCAACCCATGCATTGATCTAAAACAGCAGTTCTCAAACTTTTCTGCTTGTCAACCCTAATTTGAGTAAAAAATTTTCTATCGTCCCCCCTAAACCAGTATATATCATTTAACTAATGTTACATTACATTAGTTAAAGCAAAAACCTGTGTTTTAGTTTTCATGCTTTTTAATGCAATTATGTTTTTTATTAGATTTGAAAAAAAACTAGTGAAAACTAAAAAATTAAAAAAAAGCTCTTTATGTTAAAAATCATACATTTTTCAGTTGAGTACTTTTGCAAATAAGGTGTCATTGCTTTATTGCTGTTGTAAACCTCATCAGTCATTTATTGACCCTGAATGACCCCTTTCTTTTTATGGATTCCTTGGATGTTCCAATCGACCCCTGTGGGTTGATATTAAGCATTTTAAGAATCATTGACCTAAACTGTTGTTCTAACCAGGCACACAAATTGAGAGCAAAGTGGGTGATGCAACATCTTGCAAGAATATTAAGTTATCTATGTTATTCCAGCCAGATACGCTATGGGCCACACCATACTATCAAGATCTGAAGCTAGCACTCTGCATTCATGATATCACACAGAAGATACAAATTAATAACTCTTCTTGCAGTCATTTTGCACTACACTGTCACTTTTGATAGAGTTTGCATTATTTCAATAATTATAGAATTTGTTTTATTTGTTCCCTTCAATAGCAGTTCTGGTGATTTAAGGAGCATTAACATGGAACATTGCCTTCTCACTTCAAAGAAAATTTCCAAACAATCAAGGTTAATTCATGCCAACCCAGCATTGATTCTCTGGATTTCATTTTTTGGTTACAGTCTTCAAGCTTAAGCTGCAGCATATAATGAGTTTTTAATGGACAATACTTCAATTGTTTACATAACACTTATCATCATCCAATTTTATTCCAGTTTAACTATCTGCAGTCAATGGAGTTGGCTGGATGCATCCCACTATTTCTGCAATTCTTCCTACACCTTCTCTCCACCTACAACAATCTGCTACACCTTCTTTCCTCAAACCAATCCTTTTCATGCTTCCTTCAACTTGTTCCCACCACTTCATCTTCAGTCAGCCCTGTTTAACAACAATTCAATTTTAATCAGGTTTAAATATCCCCAGTGAAAGGAGATGGCCGAATGCATCTTACTACTTCTGCAACTCTTTCTACACCTTCTCTCCACCTGCACTGATCTTTCGCATATTCTTTTTTCAAACCAATTTTCCTCATGCTTCTTTCAATTTGTTCCTTCCATTTCATCTTCTGTAAGTAGCAAATGCCTTGTCAGTCTACTTTTGTCAGCAGCTTGACAAGTTAATTTTAGCAAGCTCTGATCAAACATTTCTTGCACTTTAGTCACCTTCTCTGGTGTTCAACATGTGGATAAATTCACGCTCCTTCTTTTATTATTTACAGATCCTGTGGGTATCTATTTTTGCATGACCATTTATTATTGTCTGCAGACATAGTGTTGTATACCTACCTTTTGTTGCACACTACCATCTCTGCACCTCAACAATGGAATTCAACATTTCATAACGTTGGAATTTTTGGCTCACTCTTGAATGGTCAAGTGAGAAGTCATTTTCAAAAATGTTATAGCACATACCATAACAAAACTATCAACAATATCTAAAAAACATGTGATCTCACTTGTTTCACCAAATATAATTGTTTTGTTGGCAATTCAGCAATAATAGTAATCACAAGCAATTTTTATTGCCTAGTTACTTTTCAAAAACAACCTTGCATAATGGGACAATGCACATTAATTTTCCTTGACAATATGCAAGTACTTTATTTGCAGCTTGTGCAAAATCATCACCATTTGGAAGGGCATCCACTCTAAGTCAGACACAAACAGGACAGAGGCCGAAAGTCTATTGTTTTACCATCCCAGAATGCTGTACTGGCCAGATTAGATGCTGGAAGTGATCATTTTGAGCCAAAATCTGGTTTTATCTTACAAAACATCAGACCTTGAGTTCCATGTGGTGCCCAATATATGGGACATGCTGTTAAAATGTGGTTTGTGGTTAGTTCAGAAGCACTGAGCTCACAATTTGATGAAAGAACAAGATTCCATTAGTGCATAGATAAATGGAATCACTCAACATTAGTCTGCAGGCAATGACATTAATCCAAGCTGTTCAAAGCAAGCTCATTCCAGCAGGTATGAAAGCACAAAGCCTGAATGTATTCTTACAGAACTCGTGTTTCATCTGTAATTTATCCACTGAATCGCACAGATGCCTAATCCAGTAAGGTTGTTTAATAGATTCTATGCAGCTGGCAAAAGCAGGCATCTAGATGTTAATCTTTCTTGGCAAACATCTGAGAACCCACTTAAAAGACCATGCAACATATAGTCAAGGTTTAGGGATCAATAGTAAGCCAAGGAGAGTATCACTCCTAGTCAGCGAATCTCAGCTGGCTGGATGCCTGAAAGTATGGGTAGGTAATTTCTGGGAGTGGGACACAGGCATTATTCAAGACACTGTCTATGAGGCAAGTGAGAGTGCTGGGACACCAGACTGATGTGCAGTACTTAGCTATTAAATAGACCATTTCATTTTCAATTCATTTATATATAGGGCAGCTGTATGCAGTGCTTGAACTACTAATTAACTATTAAAAAAACCATATAATGAAAGTTAAAATGACACCTTTTATTGTGCAAAGCAAATTATAAAAATTAAGCCACTTTTTGTTCTCCTAAAAAGTAGTACTATAAAGCTTAATAACAGATTAAAAGTCACAAGAAGTGGTTCTACAACTGGTTTTGATTTAGTACTACTTATTTTTTCAAAAAAAGTCAAAATGACACTAGCCATTTTGCTATTGTGACACCTTTGAAGTCAGTTTTTATATTTATAAAACACAGAATTTGAACCTGCAAATAACAGTTGCTCATTGAATATATTTTATATTTAAATCAAATAGTAAAACAAGGTTCTGTAAGTCATACTAGAACAAAAATTGATTAGCAATTAAAAAGAATTTTGGTGCTTTAAAACTAAAGCAAAACAATAAAAGCAAAGCATTAAATTTCTTTGAAGTTTTTTTTAAATAGAAATAGACTTAATCAATTAAATTTCCCTTCTTTATCCCTTAGACTTTCACATTGGTGTTTTTTTTTTTAAATATGACATCAATAATGGTAATTAGATAAGTATCATCTTAATAAGTTGCTAATTTTATTTTTCAATTAACAATAAATATAATAGATGCTTAGGACAATAGCGAGTCAGTATTTTTCAAAAAGAGTGGAAAAGAGATGTTATTGAGTTAAGAATTATTAAGAAATGTGTTAAGAATGTCAGTAGTTTGGGCTTAGATCCTTTTGTATGGATGAAAAAATTATTAACAAAATAATATTTTCTGCTATTTCGAACACATCCAAATTGCCTACATGATATTTAACTTTTAATTTGTGCAAAACAGTTTTTGTTTTGGTAACTTTCCACAAGTATTTACAAATAATAATGTAAATAGAAACAGCTAAAAACAGAGTTAATCAAGTTATTTTAAGCTTACTTTTCAGTAGGGTAGCTGTTGTTGCATGGACGATATTCATCATCATGTTTAAAGCAAGGACATTGACAAAAAGATAAATCCTCCTCATCAGAGTAACATTGCTTTATAACAAAAATAATGAAAAAATAAGGTGAACTTGTAATTAAAAATGGAATAAACTTTTTTGTTTATTTCAACTGATCCAAAAGTATTTTATTAATTTTGAAGAGTAAATTTATGATAATAGTAATAACAGAGTTTTGAAGGCGAGAAATTTTTAAACATTTTTATACTAAAATATAAAGAAAAAATTCTGCACTGAAATTGCAGCTGACAATGTAAACAAAGCACTCTTGGAAAAACTGAGTAAAGCATATTGTTTAATGTAAAAGACATTTGGACAATAAGACCCAATATACTAATTACAAGTCAGATTCAAAATTTGGAAAAAAACGGTGTAGCTTTGCAGCTACACAACAGTACATGAAAACATTTAAGAACAGTCCAGTCAATTAAAAAGATAGTTTTGATAAGCTTATTTTGTCTGAACAACACTCAAAGTTAACTCAATGCTATGAGGTAAATAACCTGAGCATAAAACCATAAAGCTTTAAATAGATTTATTAGTCAACATTTAAAATACAATAAAATAAAAAAATAAAACAACAGTTAAGCAGAAAAATTTGATATTAATTGGTTCTCTATTTGGGCTAAAAAATATCATCTCCATTGGGCAATGCTTCAAGCTACCTTTAATGAATCCCTTGATAAAGTTTGTTCACTAATATTATAACTAATATAATGAATTCAACACAAATTAAAATTACATCTCTACGACACTGGCACTTGAAAGTTCCAGGAAAACAAGACACCACAGGTAAGGTTCGAATTAATACTAAAATATTAGAATCTGCAACTTTGGTAACTTTAAAATCGAATGCATTGAAAAAAGTTGTTTGAACTGCTCCAGTAAATTCTTCACCATCTTTTAAAGAAAACTGAAAATATATAAAAAAAGACTGCTCAATTAAAAGTTTTTATAATTTTAACAAAATTTATTTAAATACTCACTTCATTCTTTTTGTTTAGTTGTAACTATAGCTCTGATTTTAAAAGATTTTATAGTTTTGTATTATGTACGAAATACATAATACAAAACTACAGTATGTACCAAATGGCCCAGATAGTTGGTGCTTTCTGGAAGCCTGGGCCATAAGTAAGTCTGTTTATTGGTGTTAAAAATGACAGACCGAAACCAAATCTACCAAAATGGAAAGGTATCCACCCATTCCAATGTTCAGTGTGGGTCAGCTAATCAGCAAACATCCTTTTCAGGATGGGGCAATGCTTGGATAAAACTGCCCTTTTCAGGGCACATTGCCAACAAGTTCTGAAGACCCACTATTTTTCAGCTAAACATCAAAGGCCTCACTGCAAGCAAGATGAATGTTCTTCATTACTTTGCTCTGCAGTCTGAGGCACTTGTCATCCTACTACATGAGACCCACTGCACTGATGCAGAGAAGTTGGTACTTCCAAACTACCAACTAGCTGGGTCCTCTTTAAGCAGGAAGCATGGCCTTGCCACGTTTGTCCACAAGCGACCAAGATACACCCTTTTAGACCAATCTCCAACAACATCGGAGATCAAGTGGTTGTGTGTGGATGTTGATGGCTATAAAATAGTCAACGTTTACAAGCCACCACCAACGTGATTGCAACCTCTGGCAATTTTAACTGTCATTCTGTTGATTGGGGTTATGATGATAACAGTCCAGACGGTGAGTGCTTGGCTGGCTGGGCAAGTATTAATTTGCCCTCCTATATAATGCCAAGGATGCCGCCAGTTTTTACTCCAGCCACTGGAACACTGGCACCAATCCAGATCTAGCTTTTGCTAGCATAGGTCCAAACAGTTGCTTACTGGATAGACATGTCCTTGAAAAGTTTTCCAGGTCGCAACATGGACCTTTGCTTATTACATCACCACGGTTTGCTATGGCAGTGCCAAGCATGCCTGTTAAACAATGGAACTTCAGCAAGGCTAAATGGAGTCACTACATTGCTTTGATGAATAAATTTGCAAAGACTTTGTTGCTGCCTGATTTACTTGATGTGGATGCAGCTTACCAGGACTTCTGTAACACCATTGAGGAAGCAGCCAAAAAGACTATCCCACACAGGTATCGAAATAACTACATTCCGTGTTGGGATGCAGAGTGTGAATCTCTCTATAAAACTTTCCTGCAGTCATCTCCCTGAGGAGATCTGCAGGATCTCCTTGCCATGCTTGACAGGAAGTGAAGGGATCAATGGTCTGAGGCAGTTTAGAGCATTGATTTTTCACACTCTAGTCAAAAAGCGTGAAGTATTTTGAACAATCTTACTGGTATGTTCATGACACTCTCCTTGTCACTGTCCTGTTTCAGCCAATGCTACTGCATCTCAGCTAGTCAGAAATGGGATATGAGGCTGTTGACTTCATGACTTGTTTCTCAAGTAGTGCCACAACACCAGACCCAGTAAATATCTCTGACAATTTTTCACAGAGAGAATTTACTGCTGCCCTCCAACATTTAAAACCAGGTAAAGCTCTGGGGCCTAATTCCATCTGCCCAGAGCTTATACTCCATACTGGAGTTGCTTTGAAGTCCTGGTTATATGACTTCCTCTCTTCCTGTTTGCACTGACTCAAAATTCCCAAGATCTGGAGAAGAGCGCTTGTAGTTGCGATCCCAAAACCAACAAAGCCTGCGGGGGACCCAAAGAGTTGTCAACCTATATCTTTGCTCTGTGTCCCCTACAAGATCCTCAAGAGGCTTATCTACCCCTGTGTTGAGCCATCAATTAATCCACTGCTCCCTAAAGAGCAGGCTGGGTTCCAATGCGGGAAGTCAACTGTAGATCAAGTTGTTCTGCTAACCCAGAACATTGAGGATTCTTTTGAGGCTAAAAAGGCTGGTGCCATGTTTGTCAATCTGACAGCTGCTTATGACACTGTCTGGCACCATAGCCTTACCTGCAAGTTGCTGAGACTACTTCCAGATAAGCACATGGTCAGAATGATTATGGAGCTTGTCCAAAATTAAAGTTTCACCCCTACTACTGGTGACAGCAAGCAAAGCAGGTTACAAAGCAGGCCATCTGCAAGTTATGCTGTCTGAAAAACAGCGTTCCTCAGGGATTGGTCTTGGCTCCCCTCCTATTTAACATCTATATGTACGATCTTCCTTCCATGATTTCCAGAAAGTTTGCATGTGCTGATGATTTAGCATTGCTAAACTCTTCTGGAAACTGGAAGGACTTGGAGGGGACTTTAAGCCAAGACATGTCTATACTTTCAGCATATCTCCAGACTTGGAGGTTGAAGCTCAGTCACATTAAGACAGTGATGGCAGCCTTTCACTTAAATAATTGAAAGGCCAAACATGGGCTAAGAGGCTACAACAACAATAGACTTTTACCGTTCTGTCCAACCCCTACTTACCTTGGAGTAAAACTGGACAGATTGCTCATGTTTTGTCACCATCTAACGGCATTGCACAAAAAACTATCCTTGTGTGTCACACTGCTGAGGCGACTTGTGGGCTCGGGATGGGATGCTGGTGCTAAAACACTATGCATAGTGACCTTATCTTTAGTCTACTCAACAGCTGACTCAGCACTGCAACACCAGACTGGTGTCGCAGTGCTCACACTTGCCTCATTTATAGTGTCTTGAATGATGCCTTGTGCATAGTCACTGGATGCCTGCATCTCACTCGAACAGACCACCTACCTATACTCTCAGGCATCCAGCCAGCTGAACTTTGCCAAATGGAAGCAACAGTCTCCTTGGCTCACCATGGATCTCTGGACCTCGATCATATCTTGCATGGTCTTTTAAGTGGGTCCTCAGATATTTGTCAAGTGAGACTAAGATCCAGATGCCCGTTTGTGTCAGCTGAGCGGAATCTTTTGGACAGCCTTGCCAGACTTGGCATCTGCGCTTCTAAATGGACAAATCACAAATGGAAAATGGAGTACTGCGAAAATGCTTCCAGGCTCCATAATTTTGTGCCTGGGACCAGTGCCAGGGTTTTTGGGATGGGCTTACCCTGAACAGCTTGGGTTAAGCTCAACTGCCTGTGGACTGGTGTTGGACAATTCGATTAGTCCATGCACAAATGGAGTCTTGCTCCTTCACCAAATTGCAAGTGTGGTGCTTCTGAACAAACAGCAGACCATGTTCTAACAGCATGCCCTATACATTGGGCACCACATGGAGCAAAAGGTCTGATGGTTTTGGATGGTGAAACCTGATGCTGGCTTAATAATGTCACTGCCAGCATCTGATCCAGGCAGTACAGCAGCCTGGGGTAGTAAAAGGATAAACCCTCAGCCCCAGTCTTGTTTCTGTCTGACCTGGAGTGGATACCTCTTCAAACGATGTATGAATGTATGTACGAGGTCTGTTCAAAAAGTATCCGACTTTTTTGTATAAAGCACACAACACAATAAATTTTGCAAGTTTTATTCAATCTCCTTCAAAATATTCCCCTTGGTGGTTCACACACTTATCCCAGCGCTTCTGCCACTTCTCAAAACACTTCATAAACTCCTCCCCCGGAATGCTCTGAAGCTCCTCCGTCGCTTTTTTCATAATGTCTTCTCTTGACTGAAATCGCCTCCCTTTCAGAGTTGTTTTTAGCTTAGGGAACAGCCAGAAATCACACGGTGCTAAGTCAGGAGAGTAAGGAGCCTGTCTAATAAGTGGCATGCTGTTTTTGGCTAGAAAAGCTTGGACCACATGTGCAGAATGAGCGGGAGCATTGTCGTGGTGAAGCTGAAAATTCTTTGCTGCCCACATGTTTGGCCGCTTTCTTCGCACAGCATCACGAAGGTGACGTAGAATCTCCAGGTAGTACTCTTTGTTGATTGTTTGACCTTCTGGTGCGTATTCATGATGCACGATGCCACGGGAATCAAAAAAACAGGTCAGCATAACTTTCACATTGCTGCGGACTTGCCGAGCTTTTTTTGGGCGTGGTGATTCCGGATGCTTCCATTGTGATGATTGAAACTTGGTTTCTGGGTCATAACCATAAACCCAGGTCTCATCACCAGTGATGATTGTCTTGATAAATTCTGGGTCATGATTTGCAACATCCAGCATGTCCTCCGAAATTTCCTTCCGGAGTTCCTTCTGTTGCTCCGTCAGCAGCTTGGGGACAAATTTAGCCGACACTCTCCGCAGGTTCAAATCCTCAGTTAGGATTGAATGAACTGAGCCTGTGCTTATTCCCATTTCTGCAGCAATCTCTCGTACCATTAAACGACGATCCTCCAACACTTTTTCACGAACCTGATCCATCGCCTCCTCGTTTCGGCTTGTGGATGGCCTTCCTGAGCGAGAATCACTTTCAACTGATGCACAGCCATCTTTAAAGCGTTTAAACCATTGCTTTATCTGAGTTGGGCTTAAGGCCTCATTTTCAAAAGCTTGTTGAATCTTTCGAATTGTTTCAACTTGAGTATCACCAAGTTTTTGACAAAACTTGATGCAATACCTCTGTTCGATGCGTTCTGTCATTGAAATGAAATTTTCTGAAAATCAAAAAACCGATGAACACGTACTACACGCCTGCACTAAATGCTTTACACAGAGAGATACGAATGACGAATCGGCCTGAAACGCTTCACGATTACGCGTGAATGTGTGTGTGTGCAGCCACGCTTTGCACGGGCAGTTTGCTCATACCTTATTGGCGAGAGGGAAAAAGGTCGGATACTTTTTGAACAGACCTCGTATAGGTAACCCAAAATATTTGGTTAAAATAAAAAAAAGGTCTTCACTCTTTTTGCACCATGGATTTCACTAATAAACTACCTAAAATTTTATTAAAAACCAAAAAAAATAACAAAATTATTTGCTTGAAACTTTTGAAGACTATATATTTGTTGCTGTCCTTATGTGGCCTTGAACCATAGTTTTTCTGACCTTGTGTTAAACTAAACTTTAAACTTGAACATTTTTTTAAGTCTGTTTGATCTAGGGCTTCTTTAATTTAAGAGTTAGTGACATGATTGGAGTTTACACAACCCACATGACACCTAAGTTGTTCCCAGGATAAAACAAATACCTTTCTGCAATTGCAAATATCAATAACACAAGCTTTGTACAATGAAAACAATGTTCCACCAGCGCAACTGCAAAAGACACCGCTAAGCCGCAAGGGCATACTGGCAGTGGTTCCAATATGCTAACCACATCGAGTTAGCTAACACGAATATGGGTTAAGACAAGCAAAACCCTGCAGTTCCCATTACAAACATATACTAAGAATGGTCAAGTCAATCAACAAGTGCCGACAGACCTGTTTTGTCCTTATTAGGACTCGTCAGGACACTACAGCTTGTTGTTGACCACAGCTGAAAAAGTTGAAAACTGAAACAGCTGGCACAACTTTCTGTTTGTGGTTTTTACACCTCAAACATCCAGTTGTGGACCTGAACACTGGGTAGGTAGTACAATGAAAACAATGTTCCACCAGCGCAATTGCAAAAGACACCACTAAGCCGCAAGGGCATACTGGCGGCGGTTCCGATATGCTAACCACAACGAGTTAGCTAACACGGATACGGGTTAAGACAAGCAAAACCCTGCAGTTCCCATTACAAACATATAGTAAGAATGGTCAAGTCAATCAACAAGCAAGTGCCGACAGACCTGTTTTGTCCTTATTAGGACTCGTCAGGACACTACACTACAGCGTAACCCATATCTGTGTTAGCTAACTCGATGTGGTTAGCATATCGGAACTGCCGCCAGTATGCCCTTGCGGCTTAGTGGTGTCTTTTGCAGTTGCGCTGGTGGAACATTGTTTTCATTGTACTACCTACCCGGTGTTCAGGTCCACAACTGGATGTTTGAGGTGTAAAAACCACAAACAGAAAGTTGTGCCAGCTGTTTCAGTTTTCAACTTTTTCAGCTGTGGTCAACAACAAGCTATAGTGTCCTGACAAGTCCTAATAAGGACGAAACAGGTCTGTCGGCACTTGCTTGTTGATTGACTTGACCATTCTTAGTATATGTTTGTAACACAAGCTTTTTTGATGAAATAATTTGAACCTGGAAATTTTATTGTTTTTATGGAATTATTATGCTTGATAGGATTTGATTATAAACTTCATATTTATATGCCATAAAACAGTTTATGGATTTATGCAATATTGTAAGCAAATGATTTTCGTTGAATTGACTGTAAGAAATTTTTTGTTTATTATCAACCATTAACAGAATTTGACAGCTCTAAATATTACTTTTGTTGGGACTAGCAAGTAATATAAAATGATCATGAGCTACATTTTCTTAATCACAAAAACACAATTTAAGAAATTATTAAGATTTTGATCAAAATTGAATGAGACTCAAGATGACTTATTTAAGGAAAAAGAAAAAAGTTAACTGGGTGTGTTTTGATAAAATAAATGGAAAATTTATATAAGTTCTAGCTTTTAATTATGGCCTTTCAAGCAAGCTGATTTGTCTTGCTAAATTTTTGTAATGTTATGTACCTATTTTTGAAACAATAAATTAAAACAGGAAGTAAATTTTTACAACTGAGAAAACATACTTCATAAGAAATTCCAATATCACCTTTCACTAAATGAATACAACGAATTTTAACCATGACTTTATTTGAAATCAAAACTTTAGAAACTTCAGATTCCAGCTGGGTTATATGGCTCTGCCAACGTCTTTGTTGTCCATTTACTGTTTTAAACCAATCCTCTTTTTTAAAGTAACTAATTGCCAAAGGATATCCAGCTGTATCAATCAAATAGCACCTGATAACACAATACTTTTAGAATAAAATTATAAGGATTTTGGTCAGTGGTTCTCAACCTTTTTAATTTCATGGACCCCCTTAAATTGATATTAAAAACTAAATTCCCCCCACTAGAAATTCAGTTTGTAGTCTAATTAGTATATTTATATCAGCATGCAAAAAGAGAAAGTAAATTTTTACAATTTAACCTAAATTGGATAAATTTTTAAACTGATCTTTATTACTACAAAATTATTACTATGAGCAAATGAAAAAAGCTCAAAAATATAATAGTTTCCTGAAATACAAAAACTATAGCTATTGTTAAAAAATTAATAGCACAATTATTTACCAAAAAGCAAAAATTAACCATTAAAGCAAAAAACAATTTACTCAATACGATTGCTCACATAAAAGTTGAATTTACAAAATAATTGAACTTTTAAAAATGCTTTTTATACAAAATATTTACAAACTATTACAGTGAATATCTAAAACATTTAATTACATTAGAAAATTTCCCCCTAGTGATCAATTCCCCACTGGTTGAGAACCCCTGGGTTAGACATAGAGGTATACCAATTATTTAAAAGTGTAGCACCAACTTCAGCATCAAATTCTTAAAATTCTAAAGTAAAGTTTTGGTAAAGAGGTTGTTTTTTTCAACCAGACAACAATTGAGAAAGCAGCCATAATGGATTCAACATTCTTCATTTTATTACACAAACATTAATAATTATTTATAAAGACAAATGTTTTTGGCTTACTTCAGCCCTCATCAGGTATCTACAATTTTAGCAATATTAATTAATTTTAAATTTACACACACATGAAAAAGCAACAACAGCAAAAAACAAGATATATTTTTAAAAAACAGGCTGTACTTTTGACTAACAGGCTAAATTTTAAATCAAAACGAGTGAGAAACTAAATTGATACAAATTAAATTCCAAATTATGATGTCATCAAAGAAAAAAAAAAGAAAACATATTACAATCAAAATATATTCAATAAATATGAAGCTCCATTTGGAAACATTTGTTGATTTAATTTTGGACCTAACTTTTTTATGAGGAGAGCTTCGTGAATCTTGGAACAAAATTCTGATTTGCATTTATGTCTTATTATAAAATTGTTTTCATTAAACCAATTATTAGAACATTTTCCAAATGATAAAATATGATCTTTAATTGCACTATCCTGTAGACTTTTGAAATTCAGATGCTCTTGGACTCTAGTGATCAAATGTCTGGAAGACATACCGATGTATGTCTTGTTCATATTGCATGAACACGAGAATTTATAGACAACATTTGAGCAAAGAGCCACAGGAGTTTTGGATTTTAACTGAAAATAATTGACTACTTTAAAAGTTTTATAGATGGGAGATGTTTTTAAATTGTACTTGTTTTTTATTAATGCAGAAAAACGATAGAGTAAGGAATCACATCACTTTGCAAATTGTCAGAGCTTCATATTTATTGAATATATTTTGATTGTAATATTTTTTCCTTTTTTTTTCTTCAATGACATCATAATCTGAAATTAATTTGTATCAATTTAGTCTCTCACTCGTTTTGATTTAAAATTTAGCCTGTTAGTCAAAAGTACAGCCTGTTTTTTAAAAATGTATCTTGTTTTTTTCTGTTGTTGTTTTTTTATGTGAGTGTGTAAATTTAAAGTTAATTAATATTGCTAAAATTGTAGAAACCTTATGAGGGCTCAAGTAAGCTGAAAACGTTCATCTTAAAATTCAAGTATGAAAAATTATAACAAAAACTGCCTAATTCTTAAATGAATGCAAAATAAAACAGATTTCAATCTAGCAAATAGCAATGCAACAAATTGATACAATATCATTTCTTTTTATTCTTATGCAAAAAAAGGTTTTAAATGGTTTTTAGTTATGCTAATTCTTTTTAATTTTAAGCCTATTCTCCCCAGCCTTTTTTGAGCTATTGGCTCTTCAATGTGTAACTTCAAAACTACTAAAGGTATCATTTCAAAATTAACAGAGTAAAGATCATTTATCTAACTTTTGTTTCAGCAGAAATTTTTCATTTTACTTGAAAAAGTATCTAAAAATAGAGTTTTGCAAGGTCACTTGAATTTTTACTTTCAGGCACTCTTTTAACAAACATAAAATGCAATTATAACAATTCTGCTGTTCTAAAAGTCATAAATTGTATTAAAAATTGGACATAAGAGTGAAGTCAAAATGTACTATAATTATAACAGTAAAGAACCCAAGGGAAGCTTGCAACAATGCATGAATGTTTGAATTGTATTGCCAATATCATTGACCAATTTAAAATATTGGGTTGAGGAATATGTTTGTAGCGTTTTTATATTTTCTTTTATTTTACAATAATTTTTTACTACTTGGCAAAATGTATATATTCATTCAATAGAGCTCTTTCTACTGTAAAAAACTGTGCTGATCGTCTTTTTGAGTATTTTGTGATTTTATTATTTGTGAGGCTTACATAAGGAATATCCAGGGGGTAAAAAGCAACATTTTCAACACCTGCTATTTTTCGCTTTTCATCGAGGCCAAAAAGCTGCTGAAGCAGCTTGGGACATTTGCATGGTATACGGGGAAGGTGTCATAGGTGAATCTATGGCAAGAAAATGGTTTGCAAAGTTTAAAAATGGCAATTTTGACATTCAAAAATGGCAACAGAAGATTTTCTGAATTTGATGAAGACCACCTCAAAGCACTTTTGAAGGAGGAAAGTTGCCAAACAAGTTGTGAATTGACTGAAAAAATAAAATGTGATCAAAAAATGATTCTCAATCATTTTTATTCAATGAGATTTGCCGAAAAATTGGGAGTCTGGGTGTCTCATGAGCTTAGCGAAAGCAACAAAGAAAATTGCCTTCAAATTGCTTCTCAACATCTTGCCCACCATTGAGTAACACGCAGTCACAAACAGTGCTTTTTGTACTGAATCGTCACAGGAGATGAGAAATGGTGCCTCTATATAAATATGAAGCAAAGAAAGGAATGGGTAGCTCCTGGAGATATGCCAAAGTCAAGAGTTAAGCCTGACCTCCATCCAAGGAAGACCATGATGCACTGGAAAATGCTCAAAAGGAATGCTATGGTCAACAAGGAGCTCTACATAGCCCAGCTACATCACGTGAATGAGGTTATTTGACTGAAAAGACTCGATCAACAAGGCCAAACTATACTTCCTCACGACAACACCAGGCCTCATGTTCCACAAGTTGTCAAATCCACAACTTGTTTTATTGTGACATTATTATAATTACAAATTACTTTCTTTGTAACTAGCTATTAGTCTGAAAGTTTTGTACTTATTTAAAACATATAACAAAGTGGCTGGAACAACATGTCAACAAACAGGTGAGTCCTATTTGTCATTATGATGTTAGGAAATAAGCAGCTAGGAAAATGAGCAAGATATCTCTGTCCAATGGTACTGTTTACAGGTGTATTCTGGAAATGAAATGTATTCTGATATTGAGAAAAATGTGTGAGGTGATATTGTAGTAAGTTTATTTTGGCACACAAATTAACAAAACTGAAGTTGTTTATTACAAAGATAAGTCTTATAAAATAATTAGCAGCAAAACAGTAATGACAGCACAAGAAGCATGGAATTGAACAAGATTCTCAAGGATGGCTTAGTCTGACTGCCATAGGAAGTTTTCCCAAACTTGTCTAAGTCTCTTTCTCTGCTCTTCCTAGTCATGATTGAATTATGGCCTTCAAACAAGCAATTTAGTCATTATTTTCATTGGTGACAATTATCCTTTTTCTAAACAAAAATCACAAAACTTCATAATAAGCAATCAGCAGTTTCTTGGTAATATGCAGCCTGATTAACTAAGTGATAAAGGCACCATGAATCTAAGTTTACAACCAGCCAACACATACAAAGGGAGGAAATATAACAAATTAAGTTTGGGAAAGTAACAATTTATGATTAAAGGTCTGAGAAACCAAGTTTTGCAAATTACATACAAAATATGAAATGCAGTGAGTGAATAATTTTTGCACATAAACACATTTAAATGTTTTCAGGAGATGAGTTTGCTACAATATGCTCCAGTGTTCTGATTTTGCAATGCAAGTTGTCATTTTAACTGAAAAGTTATCAACAAGGCACTACTCATAGCATTCATCCATTTTATTAGCAAAAATCAAATAACAAATCAATTTCTTTTTTGCAAAGAATTATTAAGTCTAACCACAAATAGTGTGGACATTTTTAACATCTTAAATAACAGACTAACTTAATGAATGACAGTGGAAATTGTGTGTAGGCATTTGCAAAGATAGAGCTCTTTCTATGATGGCTGCAACAAGGATCTTGTTCCTTTTAAAGAGAAACGAAACAAGAATGTTATTGTAACTTATTGCCTTCTTTATAGAGGCCTTGATGTCAAGAACATTAGAAAAGAATTTATGAGAGTTTATTGATCAAGCTGTTCTAATGGTGAACTGGTAAAACTGTGAAGGTATTGAACAACAGTACAATAAATATTTTTGACTAGTGGTTATACTGTAGATCAAAAATAATGTTTGATATTCATACTTAGGAACTAATTTATAAGTCAAATGATGACCACAAAAAAAAGTTTTTACTTGCCAATTAAATAAAAATTTATTGCAATTTGAAGTGACATCTTTTTTGGTCTTGACTTGACTTTCAAAATAAATTTATCAAATTGTTTGGTATGATAAGGACAAGTTTTTTAACCTCTAACTTGAGGACTTTTTTCCAAAAGAAAACTTTGACTTTTTAATTGGTTGTGAATTTATACTAGTTGAGAACCCTTGCTCATTAAAAATACAATCTTATGGAAGATCTTCCTCTTATTTCTATTTCTTCTTTTTCCAAAACTTACATTGGAAAACTGTGAAGTATTGACAAAACTTTCTTAAACATGCAAACTTATCCATAAAAAGTATAACAGAATTTTTTTTGAAAAGAAAACTTTAAAATAGAACCAGAACCCTTAATTAAAGGTAAAATGAAAGGCATTTATAAAAAATCAGGTGTCATTTAACTTTCTGAGTGTGCATACAAAACCTGACAAGTACAATGGCTTAGTTGTTTTTACTCTCTTGAATGCAAAGAGATAAGAATGTTTAAAAAATTGACATTTGTCTTTCAATTGATATTCAAACACCATTGTTTATTAATTGAGTAGACAAGTTTTTTATATTACCGTCAAAGTTGATGTGCAAAGTGTATCAGAGCAATTGCATAAAAGCCTAAAAAAAAAATGCTATTTTATTTGGCAATTGACATACTTTCTGTAGTCATGCAAAAGCAATAAATTGGTGAAATTCATATCACTTATTAAGAGTGTAAAATTTCAATTTTTATCTAATCAAAATCAAAATTTCAATTCACATCACTTAATAAAAATGTAAAATTTCAACTTTATACTTTGCTTGCAAACACAAGCAAAAATATACAAATTTGGTAAAAAACATCTATTTTATCCAATAAATCTTGTTTGGGGCCAAAAATAATACCATTTTATTCAACACTTCAAATTAGGAAAAGTCCAGAAATTCTAGAATTTTATCAAAAAAATAAAGTAATTATAAACACTTTTGCAAAGGCAGAGGCTTCAGAAGCCTGGCAGCAGAAGAGCATGACTTGACAGTTAAATAAAACAACATTTGGTCAAAACAACACTCAATCAAATAATAAAAAAAATTTACAACTTAGAATATGCCTCAATTTTGTCAATTTTTCGTCCCAAAAAAATAGTGATTTCTAAAAAAAGATCTTCACTATGAATCTGTCTTGGTTTTGTCAATTTTTTGTCCCAAAAACATAGTAACCTATAAAAAATAGATCTTTTTTTAAAATCTGTCTCTGATTTCTGCAAGTGGTCTCCAAGAATGGGGGCATGGAACAATGATCCCCTAAATAACTGACTATAATGTAAAAAGAATGCAAAAAATGGCAGCAATAAGGCATCTAATGAAATATAACCATGACAAGAGATCTGCTTGTTGGCCACTTAACAGTAACAAAGAGATTGTATAATCACAGAAACATACCATTTCAATCAAGTGTTGTTTCAATCAAATGCTGTTTTCATCAAGTGTCATTTTGATCAACTGTTGTAGCACCATTGAAGAGAAAAGGGTTAAATGTCTTTATACAAAAAGAAATGGCATTCTACAGCAGTACTGGATGGAAAAAAGAGTATTCTGTTTTAGAAACAAACCTTTATATTTTTCATTTCAAAAATTGTTTAATATTTTTTCTTGAAAATGATTCAATTAAGTAAGATCTTTTTTTGGGATTTTTGTACAGACCATGCATCAATTTTTCTTTTGCCTCTTAAGCATCACTCTGACTTTTTGTGTCACCATGGATTAAAATTGTACTAGCTAGTTTTATAGATATATCCTTATAGATATAGATATACACCATAGATATATCCTAGTTTTGAAAAAATATCATAATAGCTAGCTTATAAAATAATTTACAAGGTATTGAAACCAAAAAGTTAAAAGAATGTGCAAGGCAAAAAATTTTCTGCATGACTGGCAATAGAGAACTAAAACAATAACTTGAAAACTTTTTAGCAATTGTCAAGATTTTGAAATTACAGTAATCCCTTGTTACTTGCAGTTATTGTGTTCCAGGACCACTCACAAAAGGTAAAAATCTGTGAAATAGCAACAAAATATTTATTGTATTATTTATGTATAAGACAAATGTTTATGAACCCTCCTCATACTGGTATTAAATCACTCTATATCTATACCAGTGGTTCTCAAACTTTTTGTGCCAGCAGCACACTTTGCTACCTTTCCAAATTTCACAGCTCATATGGACCAGAGTGCAAATCTTTTTTGGTCTGCACTGAGTTTTTCACATTTTCCTTTACCTGATGCATTATAGTGAATTAGGTAAAGGCCTCAAATTTTTATTTAACTTTCTATAAATAAATTCAAAACTTTTTTTTATTATTCTTTGCTAGATTTTGTACTGTTTGTTTTCAAATAAAGTATTTCAGTTCTGCATATCATGTACAACCGGCATGTCAAAGTCATGTGGCAATGGGGCCCCATTGGTGAAATTTTAGCCTGAAATTTTACCACTGGCTGCAATCTAATTACAAAAGAAATTGAAGGCCAATAAAAAAAAGTCTTCACTTGAATTGTTTGGTTGATCCAGGTTATTTTTTAAATTTTATGTTGAAATCAAGGTGAGGACCAAAGAAAAAATCTTCACTTAATTGGTTAGTTAATTTTGATTAGAAAATCAAGTTCTTGCTAATAAACTTTGTCACTTTAATTATTCATATTTAGTTCTGAATTTATGATTGATTTGATTTCATACTGAGCATCTGATCAAAAAATTTGTTGAAAGATTTTGCGGGCCATGAGTTTGAAATGCGTGGTGTACCAAAACGAGCCTGGAAGACATCTGATCACCAAAAATTTACGTAATGGGAATAACAGTTAGAATTTTTAAGCTTTTTTGTTGCACCCCATAAAGAAACATACTTTTTTTTAGTTACAGAGTTTGTTTACATTGCTGTTGCAGAGCATGGATTAATATATTTTAAAAAGTTTTGCGGCACACTTAGAAACCTCTCACGGCACAGTAGTGTGCCACGGCACACAGTTTGAGAAACACTGATCTATACATCACCTTTTCCTACACTGTTATAGATTGTTAGGAAAGACTAACACAAGACTGATTGCGCACTATTGTCAAATTATTACCTTTTAAAGCATGGAAATAAAAGTTGTTTTGTCAAATTTTTAAGTGAAAAAAGTAGCACACTACAACAAAAAATATCGCTCTCAATTTTAAAAGTAACCCAAAAAGTAGCAAGGTTGCAAGTCGCAAATTTTCTTAGCAAGAGCATCAAAAACAAGTAGCCCAATTTGCTTTTACATATAAATGAAATTTACATTTTTCTTAATTTAAAAAACCCACAATGTAGCAAAGGTGCAAAACTTGAAGCACGATTAAGGGAGGGATTACTGTATTCTTTTTGAGCATAAACAAAAATCAAATCCATTTTTATATTCTCAATCATCCTCAACCGATTCTTAGTACTGCAACTAAAGCATTTAGGCCTACATGATGTCTGCTAATAATTTTGATTAGACAATAGTTATTATTAGATCAACATTATAATTTTTAGCTTGTTGAATGATAATTCATATTCTACTTTGTTATATCAATAACATTTTAAACTTTCAATTTCTTGATTAATTTTAGTGTACCTCCAACTGCATCAGTCTTTAGCAGGATATTAAAAAATAGCTTCTGGACATCAAAATTTATCTACTTTTAGTGCTTCAAAAAATACTAATCTCACTAACCAAAGAATAAATGCAATCACAGAAGGTTCCTCTTATATACAGAGCAACTTGCTTATTTAAATTTGGTGCACTGAAGCAATGGTTGCTCTGTGGATGGTAGGGATGGACTTATTTGAGAGGGTGGGGCTTAAAGTTTGGTTCTTAATGTGCGTTACTTATTTTTTGTTTATTTTTCAGGAACCCCAATGAGCATCATGGAGTGGACAAAGTTGGAATGCACTTTCGCTGTTGAAACATTTTTTTCAAGCAGTTGCTCAATCATTATAATGCAATGTGCATTCCATAGACATTTCAATATTGCCCCCTGTGATCATGTTCCAGGCTGGCAGTCGATTGTTTCATGGGTAAACAACTTCAAGGACACGGGTGTAAAGAAAAAGAAACCTGGCCTCCCACAAACAGCAAAAACTTCAGAGTTCGATTAACTCAGTGTATAGAAAAGAATGGATGCCATCTTACTGATATCATCTTTAAACTCATAAAAAATAAAATTTAAATGTTGTACTAGTTGCAGTTCAAAGAATTACATGTATACCTGCATTGTATTAATTGATATTCCAAATAAGCAAGTTGCTCTGCCTCGCCCTGTACTTTCACTTAATTAAAAAGAAAACTAAAGACAATTTGACATAATGAACCTTCAAATAACAAATTTTATTGTCCAAGTTTGGCACACAAAAAACATACTATGAAACTATTACATGCACCATTGCCTAGAATCAAAGTTTAATACACTAAAGACAAGACACAAATAAGCATAACAGAATTAATAACATAGAATTCTAGCTAACTGATAACCAAATAAACATAAACCACCACAACATAACTATAACTACATAAAAGAAAATGACAAGCTGTTGCAGCAGGCAGACAATCAAGGTTCAACAAAAGATACAGGGTGATTCAGCGAAGTGTGCACAAATAAAAACTCATCTTTTGGACTTATAATTAGGTCAAATGAAACAAGTTATATGCTGTGAAGATAGTAAATTTAATAAGCTTTCAGAAAATATACAAGTTATTCAATATAACCCCCTTTGTTTTTGATTACTTTCCGAAGTCGTGGCAGAACCTGGGCACATGTGGCACGCACCACGTCTGGGTCAATTTCGTCCCATGCCGATGTCAATTTTCGCTTTAGAGAGTCCAGATTTGGATGAGAAGTACGGCAGGCTTTTGTCTCTAAAATAGACCATAACCAAAAATCCATAGGGTTCAAGTCTGGTGAAGACGGCGGCCAAAGCTCTTTCTCCCAAAAACCTTTGAAATTGCATCGACACCAAGCTTGAACTGAGTTGGCTGTGTGGGAGGTTGCACCATCCTGTTGAAGAGTAACTCCTTGTTCTCCGACTACTTCTTGGACCCAGGAAAGGACTTTCTCCTCCAGCATTCGCCTATAGACGGTCTGGTTTATCTTGACCCCTTCTTCAATGAATATGAGAGGAGTTTTCAGCCCTTTTGATGTTGCGCCTGCCCATACCATTACGGAGGCGGGTTTTTGTCTTCTGAAAGAGCTGCGACGCTCAACTGGGACCATGTTTATGTCTGGAAGCCAAATCCTGTCATTTTGATGGTTATGGACAGCTTGAACAGTGAAAAGTTTTTCATCTGTCCATAAAACTTGAGGCTGCGTGCCATCGACAAGTTTCTTGACCAAAACCTTTGCTCTATCGAGCCTTTTCTTCTTAGTGGCCTCCGACAAGAGATGTCTTTTGGTGAACTTTAATACCAGATTTTAAATTTTAACTCTTAAATAATAAGAAACTGAAATGTTAATAATTGAAAGTTAATAATGGACGAAATACATGTACATAAAATTAAGAAAAGTATTTGTGCACACTTCGCTGAATCACCCTGTATATGCTTATCAAGATTAAGAGGACTACATTAATTTATAATTGCATGTTTAATTACCAACTACATCAACACATAAGGCATTTTCAGTGCTAGAAATATAGCTATTGAGAGTTAATTTTGATAGACTTGTTTTTTTATGCACAGATTAATCTAGTATTGTCATACAGTAAAACTCTGCTAACCCAACCACCTGCAGGACTGCAGTTAAGTGGTTGCCTTAGCAAGGTAGTTGTATTATTGAAACCCTAACTTTACATTTTAGTAAAAAAAATTTGGGACCGCATTGAAGTGGTCATGATAACAAGGTGGTCTCTTTATTGGTGTGATTGCCAACCAGGGTTCTACTGTACTAATTTAAATATTCTTAGATCAGGCTGTCAAGAACAGTAGATTTTCTCAAGTAACACTGAAGTTGCATCAAAGTTGCCTAGTTTCCACAATGACTTTGCAGTTTCAAGCTTTTAAACATTTTTTCTGATTTCTCAAATTTGTTTTAAATTCATGTAGCTGTTGCCTATTTTCATGAATGCAAGTTGTTATGGTGTGAAGAGGATTATTTTTTTACAATGTGGGCTTATGTTGGAAACAGCAGTAAGGTCACAACAGAAATGTGACAGTAGTCAAAGCTACTGATTTTGAAAGACATCACACAAAAGATAACAAAATGAAACTAATTTCTGCTTTCTGCTGTAGTTTTTCATAGTTTTTTATGAGACTGCAATCAGTTTTTGGTGAATAACTGGCTTTATTTCACTGAAGAAAAATTTTGTAATAACAGTATAAAAAAATTGGACAATTGATGCTTAAAATGATGAAAGTTTAAGGCAATATCTGTTCCATCAACTGCAAAAAATTAGCAGTTTAAATGTCAGCATGACCAAAAAAGTTAGAGAAAATCCATAAAATAGCTGAAATTGTGACCAAAAAAGAATTATTTTTTGTATAAATAATAAATATTAACATGCAGTTTTTTCTCCTTTGCGTAAATTGCAAAAAATTGTAAGATCTTCACTTATATTATTAGATCATGTAAGTTGAATGCCTAAAAAATGTTTTCTAAATATGCTTTATTTGACAAAGTAAAAATGCACCAGGAGAAAAACCAAGGATTTAGTAGAGAACCTCTGAAAATCTCTGATAACAGAAGAGTTAAAAGATGATTAATTATTATCCATTGTTGATGATGTTGAGTTGCTGGTCTCCACAACTCAAAAGAATCAAGAGTGTGAGGAAAAAAAGGTTTAGGATTAGCAATCACTTTAATTAAACATTTCCACAAAAGGTTCTCAAACTTTTTTTAGCTATGTACTGCTTTGCTGAACCTAAATATGTGGCATACCTCTTAAAAAGAATTTAACAAAAATAAATATGATTGAATATACAAAATGCAACAAGTATCTTTTAACTGCTTTAATCATCTATTCATAATTTGATGAGATGGATGAGCTTGTGTTTGCCTTAAAAGTAAATTAATTTTTGAAAGCGTTCTAAAATGCATAAGTCATGTTTGCCTGAAAGCCTTGCATGAAACTTGTTTTTATCATACACATAGTTGAGAAATCAGGCTCACAACAGTAAGTTGATAGAGAGAGCAAAAGACTTTCCATACATTTTTTGACACCACTGGATATGAATTTACTACTGACAACCAAAATTTCTGCAGGTATGAGAATTCAAAGATATCTTTTACTATTGAAACATACAAAAGTTCAACAAATTTATTTTGCAAACTGTGTGGAAGAAGTCTGGGTTCAACCTCAAAGAGATTACAAATCAGATTATAATGAAAATCATTTAAAACTGAAAATAATTTCCCAACAGATTAGTAATGACTACAAGTGGTTTAGTGCCAACTTGCTAACATCAGTAATTTTGTCTTTTTGCAGTAAAGAAAACCTTTTGCTCAAGTTCTTGAAGATGTCATATTGACAGCATACAAGGTGTGTCCAAAAAGTAATGAGACTATGTTATAAAAACTTTATTGAAAAATATTGAAATATAACAAAGTTAAATTCCTTCAAAGTAATCCCCTTCCACTTGAAAACACTTGTGCATTTGTCTTTTCCATGCTTCAAAACATTCTTGGAAAGCATTTTCTGGGATCTTTTTGAGCTCTGTTGTCACAGCCATTTTGATGAAATTGATGTCAGAAAAATGGGTTCCCTTCAGAACAGATTTGCTCAACCCTGTCATAACTGGGGATGAAACATGGGTATTTGAATACGATCCAGAAACAAAGAGACAGAGTCATGAATGGAAAAGTTATGGATCCCCAAGGCCAGTGAAAGCAAGGAAGTCAAAAGTAAAAGTAATGCTCATTGTGTTCTTCGATATTTAAGGCATCATTCATTTCGAATTCCTACCCCAAGGCCAAACAATGAACCAAACAGTCTATAAAGAGATTCTTCAGTGCCTCGTAAGATCAGTGCATGATAAGAGGCAGAGCTATTGGGAGGCCCACACATGGGTGCTTCATCATGATAACACTCCTGCTCATATGGCCCTAAGCATTCATCAGTTTCTTGCAGAAAAAAACATTGCAACTTTGTAACACCCCCCATATTCCTCAATCTGGTCCTGTGTGACTTTTTTTTCTTCCTTAAGATCAAATCTGTTCTGAAAGAAACCCATTTTTTTGATTTTTTTGATATCAAAAAAATGGCTGTGACAATGGAACTCAAAAAGATCCCACAAAATGCCTTCCAAGAATGTTTTGAATTGTGTGGAAGGTGATTGCAGAAGTGTTTTTAAGTGAAAGGGGATTACTTTGAAAAAATTTGACTTTGGTATATTTCAATATTTTTCAATAAAGTTTTTATAACACCAATCTCCTTATTTTTGGACACACCTCATTTTTTTTTCCTTTCACAAGATTAGTTTCATTTGAAATGCATTCAATTTGTCTGTAATATCTATGATGGAAACTGAGTTAACTTGTAATGACATGTTAATTTGTAATGGAAAGAAGGCCAAAAATATAATGATGATGATGAAATTGCTGTTTAAATGCAGTCTATGAAGTGTGAATATATGAAACCTGCTTGCATAAATGCATACCCCAAAGTTTTTCTTGTGTAACCCAGTTTGAGAACCCCTAATTTACACAATAAAAAGGTATAACAAATATGTTAAATCAAAAAATAAAGCTAATAAAAAAATTGAATTGCTATACTACCTGTATCTAATAGTAAATTTGCACTTGGAATATATTTCTAAAAAATGTCTATTGAATGTCAAAAGTGACAAGTCCATTCCTACAACACCAATAACTTGGTTTCGAGGGTCAATAGTCATTCTAAAATTAAATTTGAGTTGCATAAAAATAAAACAAAAACATAAAATAAAAACATGTGCACAAAAAACTTTAACTAAAATTTTTTAAAGAAAATCTTAAGTTATGAATTCCCTTCTTGGGTAAAACATTTTTTCTTTGCCAATTAAAAATTACTCTTTGTCTGGAATCAGCAATTGAAAAGTTGGTACAGTAATTTTTTGTTTTTAATTTGAAGCAAGAGATATTAGGTTTTCAATTCGAAATAACTTTTTGATCCCTACTTTATTTTTAAAGAAAATTTTTTTGTTATTAATTTGAAGTCTTGGCTTTTGAAGTCAAAACAAAATAAAAAACTTTTTAAAAAATGGTTAAGTACTACCATAAAAAAATAAAAAAAGATAAATCAATAAACTCATACTTCTTATCAAAACCCCCACATAAAAAGCTTGTCAACCAAAGTTCCAGTATTTTTTTCTTTCAACAGTGAAGTGTGAATACTTTTTTTTGAAAAAAAGGATAGTTATTGGACTTTATGTTGTGAAAAATTACACTTGACGTTTATGTAAGTGAGATGGTTATATTTATCTAAGTCAAGACAAAAAAGTCTTTGCTTCTTTGTTGAAAAGAAAAATTTATCTGAACAATTAATTAGTGATATGAAGATGGCTAACTATTTTATATATATAGAAAAAACCTTTTCTAGAAGATCTTTTAAGCACAACAATGTTTTCAATATTTACCTTTTTTCTCATAGTTGTTTATTCTCAGATATTTTATCATTAAGATAAGCATAAAATTAGTTTTAAATAAAAAATAAAATTTAAAAAGTTTTTTTTGTTGGTACAAAACTTTAAAATAGCTTTTAAAAGCAAATGTTTCACTTGAAGCTCTTTTGTTAATTGAGTAACCTTAAAAAAGTCTGTTTTGAAAAACTCAAATGTTTTCGTCTAGCTCTCTTTTCAGTAGTCAGTTTTGCTAGAATGAATTGCAGAACTGAATGTAGTATTTCAAAAGTTTTAAGACTGGTTCTAATTGGCTAAAAATTAAGGTTAGTAATACTTATCATAATAATTGAAAAGTATTTAATAAATAATACCACGTTTTGTCAGCATAAAAAAAATTTTTTGGAAAAAAAAGGAACAAAATTATGCAAGCTTTGTGTTAAAATTTGGAAATAAAAAAATTTTTTTTACAATCATACTAACAATTTATGTTTGTAAACAAACTCTTTCTGTCTACACAAATTAGGTTTTCGAAGAGTGATAAAAATTGATTCTAAAACTGATAGATGAATTAACATATATCAATTAACAAAAGAGCTTTAAATGAAATATTTGCTTTTAAAAAATAAAATGTTATATTGTGATCTTAAATTTATGAAAGAATTTTTAGTTCAAAATAGATCAAAATTTCTTCATGAATTTACAATATAAAACATTTTTAAATTAATTAAATCAGTTATTGGGTCATTCCATAACAAATCACCATAGGCATTTAACCACTACACTCTGATTTTAATGAAAATTGGTGTATGTGGTTATCCTATAGCCAAAACTCACTGGTACAAATATTACAATTTATTACTAATACTTTTTGAGTTATAAGGGGGCAAAGTTTTGAGAAAGCCAAAAAACCTTTTTTAAAAAACGCTTATATCTTTCTCAAGATATGTTTAAATTATAACATGTTATATATGGTTGAAATCAGAAAAGAACAAGGAATTCAAATATAATATCAAAAATTTTATAAATATTGATATAAAAAAATTATTTATTTTTTAAAAAAATTTTTGCCTGCCACCTCCCTGAGAATTTTTAAAGCCCTCACAAAATTTTTTTTGATAATTCACAAAAACAATTTTTAGAGCAAATATTTCCAAAAATTCAATTAAAATGTGAAGGATTTTCTTATATACCTAAATTTTAACATTGAGGATCTTGGCAATGTTTTCTTGGGCATTTTAGATTCTAAATAGTTTAAAATAATTTATAATATCCAAAAAAAAAAACATTTAATGGGGATTAAGGTAGGTATCAGATATTGTAGAATGTGCAAACTTAATACCTTTGATAAATATGACTGTATAGGCATTTCAGTAAAAAATAAATTAAAGAAAAAAGCTCTTAATAACTTTCTAAAGTTTGTGGTGTAGTATGTAAACTCAGACACTGTGCTATCCTAGTGACATTAAAAACTATCTATTTTGCATTATTTCAATCTGAAGTCTAAAACTCTGAATTGAATTGGAGAAGAGCTAATAAATCAATGCTGGCTCCTATTCAGGTCCATCAAAATAAGTTCATTCATTCTTGTTTATTTTTACCAAAATCAACAAATATTAAATTATCTCTTTTATAAATTTAATGTCTTATATTATTAAATTTACTTATGTGAAGTTCATACTTAAATATATGCATAATATGCTACCAAAAACTTTTTCGAATTACTTTCAATGAATATTCAATGAACGAATTCATAATTATAATACTCACCACATAAAAAATTGATTTGTTTTACCAGTGGTCTGGAGCTAGCAATAAAATCTATGGCTCCAGCTCCTGCTCCAGCTCTGGCATTTTAAAATGATTGGCTCTGGCTCTGCTCCAACTCCAGACTCTAAAATTTCTTCCTGCTCCAGGCTCTGGCTCCAACTCCACACCCCCGTCTTAAACTGTTTGTTTATGTGTGCTATGATCTAATTCAATGCTTTATTTTTTCTTTTATTTTCATCTATATATTTATCCTCTAGGAAAGCGACGAAGGTACTACACATAGGGTAAGCAATTACCCCTATCTGCATCCAGAGATGCCAAGATATTGCTGTCCACTTGTAATTTAATAGAGACATTACTGCAATTTAGAACTGCTTGCCAAGACCACCAAACAGGGAAAGTGCTGTAAAGTGTCTTTCCCAAGAACAGAACAGAATGGCACTGGTGGGTTTTGAACCAAGACCATGTTTATCATCAGCCCGGTGCTTTAACCACTTGACCATGCTGCTTACTTAACTTTTTTCAGAAATGTTTCATTCTAAAAATAACCATGACTCTTAAATGAAGCATTTGCTCAGTAAACAATTATTAAATTTGGTTAGAGCATGCTTAAATAAACTGTTTAAGGTAAGTTTAATTTCCATTTCCAAGTAGCATTAAATATTCAAACTTGATTAGATTAAGTAACATCATTCCATGCCTCCCTGGGAGGCAGAACATTAACCAACTCAAGCAAAGGATAATGACACTATATATTTCTGATTAACCAAATATATTAGAGGCAGCTCTAAAACATAATATTTAATTTGAATAAAAAAATTTGGTTGTGTTTTTTTAACACAATACAAAGCTGGAACTTAAGCTGGTGCAATTTTACTGGTTCCAAGCTTCTCAAAATATCAGGCTCCATCTCCAACCTATTAAAAAATTGCCTCCAGCTTCAACTTTTTGAAAATATGTAGCTTCAGCTCCACCTTTTTAAAATATTGGACTCTGACTCTGACTCCACCTTTTTTAAATATGTGGCTCTGCATTCCATCTAGTGTAAAAGCACATTCTCAAATTCAGTTATGTCCACTACTGGTTCTTGTGCCAGCCATTCAAATTAAGACTTGAGTGATCCTGTTTTTGAGACAAAACTATTGGTATTTTTATTAAGCATGTTGGTGAATGCATTTAACTTTACGAAAAAGTACAGTTTTGCATTTATATAAAATAAAGCAAAATATTATTGTTCACATAGTTCTGAGGTGGATATTGAAGTAGCTATTCCTTAATCCTCTATTAAAGCCAAACTTCATTCTGACTTTTGTATCATCTCCATTGCTTCCAAAATCTTTAATGGATTACTGATGTGGTGTTGTGTTTGTACTTCGTTCCAGGTTGCAGTTGAAAAGTTTTATTGGTGTTGTCTGTAATTTCTAGCACAGCCCACGACCACTGTGGTGACGCATAAACTTCAGAATTTGTAATGTAATATATATTTTTTAGAGTGGTGATTTGCTTATTCTGATCTGTGCCAGTTTTTTACCCATATGACATGTTAATGTTTTTTTGAATGATTGGATGTAATGGGCATAGTTTTTGTGACATTTCAGTTAACTAATAACAAAACATATTTTAATGTTATTTTTCATTCATTATTTAATCTATCCTAATATTGTTCCTAGTAGATTGTTCCACCAATTCTTTTGCCATATTATTGCTGCTTTTCAATGGTAAAGTTTTTTGATATTTGTTTTTTATATTTTGGCATCTGATATGACTTATATCACCTTATAGTGTTGATGGTAAATGTTGCTATTAGTAAAACAATGTTGATGTCAATCAAAGTGTGCATTTTTAAGTGTATGTATTTGAAGTATTTTTCTCAATATAACTTAAACTAGCCTCTAAATTTTCCAATTTTAAAGTGCAAATATTGTGCCAATTCAACATGAGTAGATTCTTTTATGATGCATGCACAATTACATGTACCTAAAAATTTTTATCAACAAATTAAATTCAGTGTGGAACCAAATTGCAACAATCTTTTACTACTTATTAAATCAGATGTTAATATGCTTTAAAATTCAGATTGACATACAGTACAGTATGTGTTTTAATATTTAGTTACAGATTTGTTTTTGTTAGCTCATTTTTTTGTTAAGGTTGTTAAATTTTTAAGATGTAATTACAATAAGATTCAAGTATAAAATGTGATAGTAATTTGTTAAAACTATTTTTTTTTGAGAAAATTATTGTTATGGATACATAACATTTTTTGGATCTCTTCAAGAAGTCATTGTAAGCAATTTTTTTCAGTGAAATTCACTCGGAATCCCCCTTTCAGCACCAGGATGGTATAAAAAAAAAAACCAAGAGAAAAAGATCCTCTCAAGAAGCAATAGTAACTGCAGGGGAATCTGAGTTTATTTCACAAAAAAATCGTTTTCAATAACTTCTTAAAAACCTCATTTTTTTGCTAAAGTTTATTATATAGTACATGTGTATTTAAAAAAAAAGCAACAATTTACAACATCAGTTGAACATACTTATTTTCCATACATATTTTAGATCATTTTACAAATCAAAAAGTTTTTTGATACCTTTTTTTGTATAACTTATACATTCTGTTTTCAAATGAGAATTATTTAATCATTATTACTAAAAAAATGTAGACTACATTGTTTTTAAAAATGTTCCATCTTTTAATTGTGATTTATAAATTGTGCAATAAAAGAGTGTAATTGCTTTGATAAAATGTATGCTTTGCTGCATCTGCCTGTATGTATAAGTGCTTCCATAATAAAATAGCATCATAAAATTTTAGGAATCACTTAGATACATTGAATTGAATTGATATATTGAATTTAGACCAATAATAAAAGGTAGAAACGAGTGAAAGATAAAAAGTATTAGTTTAATGTTTAGCTCGCAACCAGGGATATCAAGTTTAAATAGTTTCATGGCACTGTATTTTAAAAAAGACAAAATTACGAGATCACCTGCTTTCTGTTTTTCACATAGTTTTAAATAGCAACCATGGACTAAATTAAAAAATTGTCAACAACTGTAACCCCCAGTCACACTTGGCAAACAAATTAACTGGAAAGCATATTTTCTACTAACACTTTAATGTGGTGCACACTGAAAGTGGAAACAGAAAAAGCATGCAGAAAGCAGAATTTTCTACTATGCTTTTAAATTTTCTACTTTCCACTTTATTTTTCCCCTTCTGCTTTCCGCTTCTGTAAACCAACCTTAAAAGTTATGTTTTTGCAAGCTGATGAAATTTTGCAACAGCAATATTATGGTGTCTTATTGAAACCCATAATATTAGATAAATGCCAATTTGAATCATATCATTTCTAGTGCAATATGAATTGAAAGTTAAAAGTCAGTTGCAACTATCTGCAATCACTATACATTAAATGCCTTCTTTGGCATCTGCTCACTGTTGCAGTGCTACTCAAACTGTTGTATGCTTACTATTTAATGCACAAATGACATCAATTGATATTTTTTACACAGTGTGCAGAAAGTACCCAACCATAAAAAATATTAAATATATCCATAAATAAAGCTTCAAATGAAACAAAAATTTGCACAATGTCGATTATTGTCTTTTTTTTAATCCATACATTTTTTACCAATGTGACTTTCTTTACCTTGAATAATTTGATTAAGTCAACCTCTGAAGCTTTCCAACCACAGCACTAAGTGTATTTCGAGAAAAAGAGATACCTTGAAATCCTCAAGGTTTTTGTGGGTAGTAGAACAGGCCTCCTTCTCAAATATTGACCAATTGTAGTAGTCCATAAGAATCAAGAGATGAAGTAGGCCACATTTTCTTACTCCCAAATGATGGAAAGTAACTTTAACACCACTTTTGACATTTGTTTGAGGTGTGAGTGGGGGCACCATCTTGTTAAAATGTAAATTCTTTTTTCCAAAATGTTTTTTCATTTCAACAAGTGCAGGGGTCAAAATTTTCTTGATGTAGAAATTCAAATTGATTTTGGCACCTTCATTCACAAAAATCAAAGGGGATTTACAAGTTTTTAAAATGGAAGCATACCATGACCAATAGGTGGTTTTGGCAACAAAAAACATCTTTAATAAAGTCAGGGATGTCATCTGCACTCTTTGACAAGATTCTATCATTTTGACTATTGCACTGTGCTTCTATTGTAAATGTTTTCTTGTCTGAAAACATTATCTCTCCTGCATTTTTACCAGTCTTTTATTCAATTTTTTATGGTTTCTCCTCATTCTCTTTTTAATGGTTTTACTTTTAGAGGTGTGTGACCAATTCCAGAGTGTCCTAACCTAGGTTGATCATCTTTTGTTTCAATCTTCTTAAATTACATTATTGTATTGCAAACTGTCAATTTTGGTGCTTTAAGAAGCTTCACAATCTAGGGATTTGACTTTCCTGCATGATAAAGTTGCATGATAGCATCAAGTTAACTCATTTTAGTAGTTTTTAAACTAAACTTAAGTTTTAATATCTTAAGATAAGGAAATACAGGGGTGGCCATAAGTCACTTTACCTAGTTTTAATAATAATAAACACAAAATTCCAAATGATATGGCAAAATCACGCAGCATGTCGAGATATAGCTGGGAATTGACTGTTCCAGTATTATTTCTAGTATCAAGTATTCACATTCTTAGGGCACCCACTTCTTTTCTTGTCAGTTACAGAGCCAGTCTCATGAAACTTTTTAGCCAAAGCATGCATTGATTGTCGTGATGAAGGAACGTCATTAGGAAACTCTTGTGCAAATGCTGCAGCTGTAGCTGTTGGATTTCTATCGTGTTTCAACCACTGCTCTACTATAAAAATTTGTTGCTGAAGAGTTAATTGTCATGCCATGCCAATATTGCCAGCAACCATGAACAAAATGACACACAAGAAGCTAGTTTAAGGTTAAATTGACAGGTAAATGTAATAGCTAAAAATAGCACAAGCGTCATTCTGTTAAAAAATACGATGTAATTAAAAGATAAGATGTAAATTTAATTATGTTTTTGTTTATAAATCATTTCGAATTTTGTGTTTATTATTATTAAAACTAGATAAAGCGATTTATGGCCACCCCTGTAGATGAAAGAAACAGAATATGGAACTGTTAAGATACTTAAAAAACTAAATCAAAGTAATTAAACTTTTTAATTTGATTGTAACTTTCTGCACTCCCTGCAAACTAAGCAAAGCTTACAAAAAGTCAGAGACTACCAAGTTAGTAACATTTTTGTAGCCAAACAACATACCTATTGTGATACAAAGCTCTTCCCAAAGTCAATACTGGTGTATTGGTTGTACTATCTACATATGGTGCAATTAGCACAAATTTAAGGCCTGGCAAAGCAGAAATATGGCGAAACCTACAAAAATTAATTCATTACAAAAGGCTTAAAAATCTAAGCCTTTATATCCAAAAAATTGTTTATTCATATTTTCTGATTAAATTGACTGTAAAAAAATAACTAATATACTGTATAATTTAAATAAAAACTAGTCAATTATAATTTCTTGAGAGTCAAGAAATGCTACTATAACTAAATCAACACAATTAATACAAAAAAACTTAAAAGGGATCTAGGCTGAACCAGATGCAACATGCAAAAAATCAATTCTCAAAAGATACCACAGTGTAACCAAGTAACCAATTTTTTTTATCTTAGATTATTCTCTAAACTCAATATTAATTATAAAATAGAGAGAATGAAAAAAAAATTATGTATTAAATAACAAAATTATGTAACTAAAGAACTCAAAACATTAAGGTTGATGATAAAAGATCTAAGGCAAACTGGATGCAATAGAGCTGTGGTTTTCAACTTTTTTCATACTGTGGCTGACTTTTTAACCCAAGGGAACTTAACGACCTACTTTGATCAACAAATGTTAATTTCTCTTGCAAATATCCAGTGATCTCTAAAAAAAGAAAAGGTCTTCACTTTGAATTTGTTTGCGATTTCTCAATTTTTATCCCAAAAACATAAAGAGATCCTCACTTGGAAATTGTTTCCGATTATTTGATCACACTGACTTTATTATGCATATTGCTTTTATTTTAATTCATGCTCTGTGGCCCATTGAAAACACTTCCATGGCCCACCAGTTGAAATCCTTTGCAATAGAGCATTAAATAATTTCAAATTTACTGAAAATCAAGAAACGCTAATATAACCAAATCAACACAATTAATGTGAAAAAACATTTAAAAGGGATCCAAGTCATACTTTTGTTTTAATTTTGCTTATTTTACTATTTAAATTTGTCTATTATAGGCCGAAATTCATTTTTTTCAGTTCTTCTATGGTTGGTTTCTTTTTGATGTCACCTGCATTAGATATTTTCAATGTAACTTATTCCATCTAATTTGATGAAGTACAAAAATTAAATTTCATTAAACCTTTTCGATGTTGCTTCCTATGTTCTTTTTGATGTAATCTATTCCAAATAGTTTGATGAAGTCTGAAAATCAAATTTTTAATTCTCTTTCTGATTGGTGCTTTTTTGATGATCACTGTTGATATTTAAGCTTGAAATTGTAGATTATTATTTAGAATTCCTATTTTCAAAAAAGTTATGTCATGGAATTCCTATCTTAACTTTTTGTGCTACCATTCACCTTAAAGGCTACATTAACTTATGCCTGATGAGGTCTATAAGACCAAAACAAGCCTTTTACATAACAATCGTCCTCTTTGTTAATTTGTTTTAGTTTGCTTATTTTACTGTTCATATTTAACTTGTCAAAATTATGTTTAATTCGTTACATTGTGGTCTCCTTTGAGAATACTTTGTACTTGCTAATTTTATAATCATTTTCTTTTTTAAAAGATAAAAATCAAATGAATTTAAAACAATAAACCGGACACACATACAAAACTTTAATAACTTTATTGTAAAAAATCAAAAAGACTTTTAGAAATGAATAATATTGTCTAAATGCAAATAAAAACAACTTGTTTTATTATTTCATCAAAGCCTTTTTTTATCATGATGCATTTGATTTGCTTAATAAAAATACAAATTCAAAGTTTTTCTACATTTTTTGGCCAAATCTAAAATCAGTCAGTTAAAATCAAACCTAAATATTATAAATTTCATGTCCTTAACAAAAAAGTTAGATATACAACATAAAATTTTTACAGTTTAATTCTTTGAAAATATATATTAAGAGTTAATTAGAGATAGTATTCTGAATACAAATCATTGAAATTAAAGTCATCATTGATTACTACAGTAATAAGGAATAGTGCCAGTTTGGAAAAGAACACAATTAGTTGTACTTTTGTAACATTTAAATTAAAGGGCTGAAGATTAGAAAATGTTTTTTTACCAAGTTCTTGAATGAGGATCAAAATTGTCAGGAAGCTGGAAACCAGGGTAATGTCTAAGAACACCGGAATTTAATGCAACAAATCTTAAAAGTGTATCTTCTCGTAAGTTTGCATTTTCATCATTCTCAATTTTCCACAATTGTTCAAAAATACCAGTGATGGCTACTTCAGCTCTGTATGTTTCCTAAATGTTTTATAAAAAAAAAGTCATGAGCAGAGACTAACTACCTTGTAATGATGATAATCAAAGTAGCCAAGCTGATTATCTTTTTATTTACAATTAAAGTGACGTATACCAGAGAAATTCAAGTGCAACTTTTCTGAACTTTAAAATATATTCAAATTTTTGTCAAAAATTATTTAGAATATTGCAAAAACTTCTGCAAAATAATTTTGAAGGACAACATTGTTTCAGTAATTCAAAAAGTAAATGTGGTGGACCCAAATGAGTTGCTTTCACCATAAAGCATTTATCGCTTTCAGAAAGTCAAGAGGATAAAAAATAACAACAAACAACTGATTTCATTTCTTGTATGAAATAAACAAATTTGTGATTAACTAACTACATAATTTTAGCATGATGTAAAAATTAAGTTTTTTATTCTGGATATTATAAAAGGTGATTGCATTTGCATGGTTAGTAAAGTATATAATTGACTTATTAAATGAAATACTGTACCAAAACAACAATGCAATTGTAAGTGTAGCAAAAAGTGTTTGAAAAAAACAAAAACAAAAGTGAAACTTGGGCCACATAAAAAGATGATTCCATACTTCTTAGTTGATTCTTTCTATTACTATATACAGGGTTTCCATAAAGTCAGTCTGCACTTTAAAAAATTTATAACTTTGTAAGTACTTGTGGTAGAAAGGATTTGCAAAAAAAAGGAAAATCTATCTTTTAAATTTTTATTGTACTTCTTACATTTTCACCTGTCCTTCATTAGCAATACAAAAGATAATACCTTTTCTGATCCATCTGTTAGGAAATTCCCAATTTATAAACTTTCTAACTCATAGAGCAAAGTGGAAAAAAACTCCATCTTTTTGACACACTGCATCATGTTTCAAGTTTAATCATTCAAGCTGTAGAAGAAAATAATTTTGCAGCATGTCTAAGTAGCTGTCAGCATTAATAACACAATCATCAAAAAAGAATTCCCCTATAATATGACTTTTTCCAAAAGTACACCACACATTAACTATGGCTGAGTCTCTTTCATGTTCAACAGTTTCATTTGGCTTTTCAGTTTTCCAAAACTAGAAAAAGAAAACTTTATATCACTTTTTGCAAATTCCTTCTATCACAAAAACTTACAAAGTTATAGATTTTTTAAATTGCACACAGACTTTATGGACACCCTGAATATAAAAGAATTAAAAATATTTTGACAACTTCTAACAATATCAATTAAAGATGCATCAAAGGAAAATACAAATTATGGATATGCTTTAGCAAAACAACAAAAATGAACAGATGACTAAAAGTACTGTTTGTGCTGCTATACAGGGTGTCAAGAAAGTTCCCGATCGATTTTTAAATTTAATGTAATTCAAAAACTTCAATGAATTATGAGAAGTTCTGTACGTCATTTTTCCACTTAATCCTCCTTTTCAATGTTTCAGATACACTTTTCAAATTTTTTTGGCTAAAATAATAATAAAATGAGTAAAAGAGCTGCAATCATTCAACTTCATCATGCGGGACATTCAAATTCTAAAATTATGAAGTTGCTAAAAGCACCAAAATCGACTGTTTGCGATACAATCTTGCGCTTCTAAGAACTTGGAACCATGGAGGATTGGGATAGGAGTGGACAACCTCGATCCGCTCGCACTCCAGCAAAGATCAAGGCCCTCAGGGAGAGAATTCGGAGGAACCCCAAATGATCCTTGAGGAAAACGGCTAAAGACATGAATATCAGCCATGAGTCTGTCAGAACAATTGTTGAACAGGATCTCAAAATGTCCCCATACAAAATCAGGACAAGACAACTCCTAACTGACCTCCAGAAGTGAAAAAGAAAGGAGAGGGCCAAAATTCTGCTGAACCGTCTGAAGGGAGGCACGGAGAAAGGCGAAATCATTTTTTCAGATGAAAAACTCTTCTTGGTGGAGGCGAAGTTTAACACCCAGAATGACAGGATTCTCGGAAAGTCGCCCAAGGACCTCCCTGATCATCTTCGATTCATTTCACGCCGACAGAAACCCTTGTCTGTGATGGTATGGGGTGCGATCTCCAAATCTTGGAAATCTCCCCTCATTTTTGTTAAAGAGGGGGTCAAAGTGAATACAGATTCGTATGTCAATGATATTTTAACCCCTGCCCTCGCATCAATGAAGGAAAAGTTCAAAAATAAGTCCTTCACCTTCCAACAAGACGGCGTGCCTTCTCACACATCAAAGAAGACGCAGAAGTGGTGCGAAGAGCACTTTCCTTCATTCTGGACCAAAGATTTGTGGCCACCATCTTCGCCCGATCTCAATCCTATGGATTTCTGTGTGTGGGGTATTCTGGAAAAAGAAGCCTGTTCTTCACCCCATAACAATCTGGAGGATCTTCAAGCTTCCCTGAAACAAGCATGGGAGAAAATTCCTCAAGATGCCCTTCGTGCTGCTTGTCAGAATTTCTGACAAAGGCTCCAACATGTTATTGATACAGATGGGGGTCATTTTGAATAAACCAGATTTTTTTATGTTCATGGAGCTTTGTTCTATCACCACAATAAACCTTTTGTTGATTTAACCTTCTGTCATTAGCCCTATATAATTTTGTTTAGGATCGGGAACTTTCTTGACACCCTGTACACCTATATTATAAAAAAACAACTTTATTAGTAAAGAAGTTTTCTTTATCAATAAAAGGTTTCTGATACATGTTCAGAGATCTTTCATTAGGCTACAATAAGTGAGAAAAATTACTTAGAATAAATTACATATATTAATTATGAAAATTGAACGGTTACAAACAGTGATATTTTAATATAAATATAAAATTGCTCAAATGTAATAAAAAAAATTTAAGAAATTCATTAAAAAATTCAAAAGTTAGTTCTTTGTTTAAAAATAGTTAACCAGTCAAAAATAAATTCTAAATAAGTTAAAAATTTGACAGCTATTAGCAATAATTTAATTTTATGTTTTGCATGTGCTTTTCTTTGAAAGAGTTAAATATAGGAAGCAAGATGTATCTATTTAAAAGTATATGTTTTGTATTGTCATTGTCAATAGGAAAAGCATCTATGCTGGGCCAGACAGAAATAATACTAAGGCTGAGGGTACAACGTCTTACTATATCAAGGTGTTGTACTGCCTTGATCAGACTCATGCAATGATAGTGTAAGGCAGCAATAAGATTTATCATCCAAAAGTATCAGATCTTGACCTTCATATATGCCCCATATATAAGCATATTCTTTTACAAATGCTGTTAGGTTAGATATTGTTATATCTGTTATATCTGTAATACAGGGTGGGGCACAAATACTGTTACAAAATACAAATATATTTTGAAAAAAGCTTTTATTTCATTATTTAAATTTGCAAACATTCAAGACTCATACCAACAAACAATTTCACACAAACTTTATTAAAAATGCTTTCTTTTAGCCTTTACTGCAGCGTGGAGTCTTCTGGAAAAATTATTGATGGAGGCACACACTATTTCCATGGGGATTTTCTCCCATGTTTTCATCAATTTTAACTTCAGAGCTTTGATACTAGAGCTGGGTTTAGAGCAGGCTTCACTCTCAAGAATTGACCATAAAGAATAGTCTAGAGGGTTGAGATCTGGTCAAGAAGGCTGCCATTCCTCTTTACTAATCCAGGCAGGGCAATTGTTTTCACACCACACTTGAGTCACCGGAGCTGTGTGACTTGTTGCTCCATCTTGTTGTAGTGTCCAATTGCTTTCACCATATAAAGATTTGCACCATGGTATTAAAGCCCCCTCTAAAATATCCTTTATGTACAGTTCTTTGTTAATTTTAACCTCCGAGGGTACAAAAACCAAAAGGGATTTTCCCTTTTCAGAAATCGCTGTCCACACCATCACTGAAGCAGGTTTTTGTGTTCTGAAGACTTTCCTTGTATTGGCAGGGATTGAATCTAAGGTTTTTACCAAAACTCAATTATTTTGATGATTGTGTGCCTGTTGCACAGTGAATAACTTCTCATCAGTAAAGATAAGATTTTGCAGCATGCCATTTTTGAGTTATTTCAACAATAGTTTGCTTCTGGCCAGTCTCTTTTCAATTTTGGCTCTCAAAATAAGCTGTCTCTTTTGCAGCTTGTAGGGTGACATCTTAAGATCATTGTGAAAAATTCTGTGCGTAGTTCTTGGTGATATTTTTGATTTCTTTGCCATTTTTCTTATCGATCTCCTCAGGTTATGCCTGATTTTTTTCTTTTACACTTTTAATCAGATTAGGCGTTCTTGAGCTGTGAGGGCATCCTGATCGAGGTCTGTCTGTGATTGAGGATATTTCCTCAAATTGATCAATCACTTGTTTGATCAGCATTCGATTGATTTCAATTTTTTTTCCTAGTTTAAAAATTTCAGGGGGGCTAAATCCTTTTTTGTGTTGCTCAATAATGAATTTTCTTTTTAATTCTAGCAACAATGCGCAGTGTATACTTAAAACTTTTCTGAAAAACAAGAACTAGGTATATATTTAAATAAATTGACAAAGCTAGGTTAGCTTTTTTGTTAAATTTATTAGTACTAAAATTGACACAAAATTTTGTAACAGGACTTTTGCTCCACCCTGCATTATACACATATTGTTACATGCCAATCATTGTTATATTCCTATCATTTGTTATATCCAAGTCATAACAATATATATATAATGTTATATCCCTATCATTGTTATAACAATAAATATATTGTTATATGACTATCCATACATAAGCATATTCTTTTACAAATGCTGTTAGGAAGTAATCTGTGGTTTGCTCAGTGGTGTGATTCATCAAAAATATAAGATCCATTTGTGCAAGAATGAAATTGCCCAGCAGGTGATCAAGCTTAACCCAAGCTGTTTGGAGCAAGTGCAATCTAGCACAAATGGTACTGGTCATAGGTATGAGAGCTAAAGCCTGGATTTATTCTTATAGTACTCCATGTTCTATCTACAATGTGTCTACTGGGCAGAGCAGATGCCTAGTCCGACAAGATTGCTTAATAGTTTAATAATTTTGTTTATTGCATTACGTAAGTACAGACACATAATTCAAAACATCACTTTTATATAAAAAAAACATTTACAACAAAGAAACTAGTTGCCACAGACTTTACTTTGGAATCCTAGAGCACCAGTTGAACAAGTTAACCCAGATACCTGAGCTGAAGTAAAGCTGTGTCTATTTTTTATTTATTCTGGCTCAAGAAGTAGTTTGCTGTAAGACTGAAGTCTTTTTATACAGTTGGCTTCAACTAAGTTTGAATTAATTCATTGAAAACTTTTCAACAAAACAAACAGACAGAGACCACAAAACAGAACAGAGACAGAACTAACAATTGTTAAAAACTCTTCTCCCATTTTGCCAAACTTCATAGCAGTTTCAGTGCTACAACTTAAATTCGTCTAATACACGATTCATTCTATCTCTATAGAATTAAATTCTGAAAACATTGGCACAAAGCAATTTCAACATTCATTAATTAACTCACTAGAACATCACTGTAACAACTGGGCTCATTGCCCTCAAATCTCGCACTAAAATATTCAGTGAAAATTCTATGCTTGAATCAACACTGGAATTCGATTTTAATGCAAAGCAAGCAGCTGCTTATATAGAAGGATGTCACATGATGCTCCATTATAGTAGCAAGCATTATTTTATGTTCAAATTTTCTACTATCCTCTATCACAAAGTTCACTCTCAGTCACTGCATGTGCTACAGAGAAAATGACCAATCAAAGAATTGCAACAAAAGCACATTACATCATTAACTGTCAGAAGAGAAACACTCAGAATGATCATAAAACAGCTTGAAATCAATTTAAGTAATATAACAGGGGAGCTTTGCCAAGTATGCGATTATCATTTAGCCATGAGAATATTATATTGTAATAAAATTTAAATTATTTAAAACAAAAAATAACCATAGTTTTGTGAAATTAAAATTATCATGGATGAAGTGTGATACTAGTTTTTGAAAAAACTTGAAATACTTCTTAAAAACTTTTCAAGAATTTTATCATTTATGTATCACCCAAAAAAAATTATGTATCATTCTATAACCAAAATTGACATTTTCACAACATATTAATGTCACCATTACTAAAGCAAAACAAATGCCTAACATTCTGAAAGCACTCTTTTTTACCAAATAGGGTAAACAAAAGGAATTAATTGTTTCTACATACAAAGCTATCACACACTCCATTTTAAAGTATGCAAATGCCATATGGAGCCCTATCATATCAAACACCAACATCAAGAAACTGAAAACCATTCAGAACACAGCTTTACAAATTGCTACTGGATGCACACAAGATACAAACACTCAACACCTACATGACAAAACCAAGGTCCTTCCATTGGACACTCATCTCAAACTTGATGCTACTCAACTTAAACAACTGACTCAAATACAAACACAAACACACCTTTTATATGATCTTAATGCATACTCAGATCTGCCCAGAAACATTAAAGCCAACAGTGAGCATACTAACATAACCACCTCAGAACCAGACATAACACCTGAAAAATGTAGAGAAAACCTCAAACACATACACAGTGCCATCACCATACAATAACTCAGCTCTGGAAAAAACAACAAAGTTACTAACACCACATGACAATTATTTATCAGAACAAGCATTACATCATATGCATACAAAACTGGCACAGCTCAGAGCTAACAAAACACCAGTTTTGCAAGGTTGCCTAAATACAGTGAACCCTGAAACTTATATGAGCCACAATGTCCACTATGCTTGTCACATGCACACAACACTAACACCTTTTTAACTGTAGTCAAGTACCAATTCAACAAAAAAACACTAGTCTGTGGCAAAAGCCTTTAGAAGCAACAGAGATAATCCAAGAGTGATTTATATTGCCTTGTTTGAGGGGTTAAAAAATGGCTACTACAAGATACAGCAATAACATTCAAGAATTGCTAAATGTATTCAAGAATATTAAGTAATTCAAGAATTGCAAAAATAGACTATCAAAAAAATAAGTAGTATTGCTGCAAAATAAATTCTCAACAATGGTATACTAAGCAGTTGCTAAAACAATAAAAAAAAATTACTTTAACTTTTTGAGGATTGTCAGGATTTCCTTCAAGATAGTCAACTATTTCTTGCACAATTTTAGCAGTTAAAGGGGTTGTAACATATTTTGTTGGATTTTTAAAAGCTGATGGCTTTAAAAAAAGTGTTGCAAAATCTACAAAAATAGTGATTTCAAATACTGATAATAATTAAAAAGTTCTCAGAAAAAGCATTTTTGCATTTTCTCATAAAGCTACTTGAAATAACTTATAAAATGTAAAACTAAGTGCTTGAAATAGCAACAGGCTATAAACTTTAAACAGACTTGTAAAAAGTGTTAAAGAAAAACTACTATTGCTTAAAAAAATAATGGTGCATATGTGCATCTTGATTGCATTACTGAGATCATAAAAAGGTTAGAATTTTTTTAATGTATTATAAACTATTAAGTTTTATTTCTAGACTGTGTTAAGTTGCTCAACCATCTAATTGTTACATATTTTAAAGGGTAATCACACAAAATTATTATAAACACATACAAGTTTGAAACCACTAACAACTTCTATCTACTAATGGACAAAAAAAAGTTTAATTGCAAAGAATTTGTTTTCTGGTTGTTTGCTTAATATATTTGATTGTAAGATTTTTATTTGACTTTGATTTGTGACATAATAAGCAAATGGTTTGATTTCAAAAGTAACAGAATTCACAGTGCACTTATAAGCACACCCATAATTATAGTGTTTAATATCTTTAAGCAGATATGGTGTTGGTTTAACCATTTACTGGACACTAATTGAATTTGTAATACTTATACTGCCTTGTTTTTTGTCTTTATTTTTTGATTTTTAAGTTTCTCACTTTTGTTGTTTCACAAAAACTTTTATATTAAGTACTTTTTTCCCAATTGAGAAAAAATGAAACTAATTTTCAAGGCAAATCATTTTCAGATTTGACCAGATACACCTTAATTTCCATCTATATCATCATAAAAAATCTAGGTGGAACTACAAGGCTCTAAACCATTTTTAAAACAGTTCTTTTGGTAAAAAAAAATAGGCAATTTTAACTTAACAGTACAAGCAGGAGTCCCAAAAGCGAGGTACAATGGTGTATTACCTTGCAATATTTTAAAAATATGGGGCACAGAAGAGCTAATAGCATCTTTTCAAATTTGCATGACAGAAGCATTGTGTTAAATCTGTCCCCAATATAATAATTATATAACCACAATTATATAATCTTGACTAAAAGTTAAGTCTGACAAAGTGATAGTCTATCAAAATAATGATTTAGACAAGGGGGTTCTTTTGAAATAACATGCAAAAAATAAAAGTAATTTAGTAAAGGGGTTTAAAATTTTAAAAAACAAACTAAAATTTAGTTGAAAAGGGGCAACAAACTGAAATTTAACACATTGGTAAGGACAAAAAATCTTTTCTTAGTTTTTTTGTCTATGTCAAACCAAGCAGATAGCTCCTTAATTAAAACTTAAAAAACTCTTCTGGGTATGTTGTTTTTTTGTTACCTCCCTGCAATTCATTTATGCAATTATTGTCATGAAGTCTAATGCTATATAGAGCAAATGCATAGAACATTTTCTAGCTGAAATTTTAACTATCTATTTTATTGCTATTTTAATGACTGTATCAACAACATTATTAGTGTCATTGAAAGCTTTGACACTTTTTGAAATCTTGGGATTATCAGCAAAAGTGACCATCAGGGTTTTTATTGGCATTATCAGCAAAGGTGACCTATTCCACAAGCCTATCAAAACAACTATATTCCTTGCTGGGATGTGGAGTCTGAATCCCTCCACAGAACTTTTTGCAGTCTCCTCTTAAAGATGACTCAAATTTGGCTGCTACAGCTCTGCTTGCCAAGCTTGATAGGAAGCAGAAGAATCCAAACTGATGATTTAGCATTGTTGCACTCTTCTGGAAACTGGAAGGACTTGGAGGGGACTTTAAGCCAAGACATGTCTACACTTTCAGCACATCTCCAGACTTGGAGGTTGTAGCTCAGTCACACTAAGGTGGTGACAGCAGCATTTCACTTAAATAACAGAGAGGCCAAGCATGAGCTAAAGGTCTACAATAAAGATAGACTTTTACCATTCTGTCCAACCCCTACTTATGTTGGGGTAAAACTGGACAGATTGCTCACGTTTTGTCACTATCTAGTGGCATTGCACAAAAAACTATCCTTGCATGTCACACTGCTGAGGTGACTTGTAGGCTCAGGATGGGGTGCTGGTGCTAAAACACAATGCTTAGCTGCCTTATCTCTGGTCTACTCAAGTACTGCACAACAGTCTGATGTTGCAGCACTCACGCTCGTGTCATAAACAGTGACTTGAACCACACCTTGCACATAGTCACTGGATGCCTGTGTCCCACTCCAATGGACCACCAACCCATACTTTCAGGTAACCAGCCAGCTGAGCTTTGCAAACTGGGAGCAACACTCTCCTTGCCCCCTGTGGATCTCTGAACACTGATCATATCTTGTATCATCTTTTAATTGGGTCCTTAGATGCTCACCAAGAAAGACTAAGATCTAGATGCCCATTTGTGCCAGTTGCATGGAATCTTTTGAACAACCTTGCTGGACTTGGCATCCACACTTCTGAGTGGACAAATCATAAATGAAATGCAGAGTACTGTGAAAATTCTTTGAGGCTGTGTTTTTGTGCCCAGAACCAGTGCCAGGCCTGCTGGGATAGGCTTGTCCTGAGCAGCTTGGGTTAAGCTCAACCACTTGAGAACAGGTGTCAGGCAATTCCATTTGTCCATGCACAAATGGGGTCTTGCTCTTTCATTGAATTGTGAGTGTGGCACCACTGAACAAACTATAGACCATGTTCTCACAGCATGCCCATACATCAGCCACCACATAAAACACAAGGTTTGATGGTTTTGGATAACAAAACTTGGTGCTGGTTTAACAACATCACTACCAGCATCTGATTCAGGCAGTACAGCAGTCTGGGATAGTAAAAGGATAAAGTCTTGTTTGTGTCTGACCTGCAGAGGATGCCCTTCCAAACAATGACGATGAGCAAAGGTGACGTTTGGCTGATGGCTGCTAGAAATAACCACATTTTTCTTTGCTTTACTTTGATACACAGCCATTGCTTCATCACCTAATTTAAAATGTGTTGGAATAAAAAGGCTCTTTTATTTGTTTCATAACTGCAGGTACTTTTTAGAAAATTTTTCATTTTTATTTTATCTCTATATTTATTCTCTTGACTCATAGGAAAGCATTCAGAGGCTCTATATAGAAGATAAGCAACATCTACAGCAATGAAAGCTTCTACATTAAAAAATCAGCTAGTAATAGTTCAGTTAAAAATTACAAATAATGATTACAAAAATTACAATTAAAACAAAAAAACTTCAATGCTGGGAAGAATAGTAACAACATCACATGTATTGCAACAACATCACATGTAAATAATACAATAGTAACAACATCACATGTAAGTAATAGTTTATATAAAGTGATAAGCTGAAAATGGAATATAAAGAAATAAATTACGATTTTGTCTTGTATTATTTGATACTACAATTAAACATAGAACTGGGTGAACAACTTGGAAATGAGGAAACATACTAATAAATGACTTGATAACATTAATCTCAAGCTTTCTTTTTAATTTTGAGCGAAAAGTAGATTCCTAAGTTCCAAAGTTTCAGAAGCACTGCATGTTATTATTTGATGATGAAACAAAGCAAGTTACCAAATATAAAACAAACAAAAAATTAAAAAAAATTTTTGTTCCAAACAATAAACCAAAGCTTCTGGAATACGTAAATGCAAAAACAACAAAAATTATGACTTTAGTCTTTTATACACTGGGAAGCAATACAATGTTCCCACCTGGGATACCTAAACAATTGGGATGTGAAACTTGAAAAAATGCATGCACACAGTAAGGCTATATGATTTTTGCTTTTAAAGCTGCAATTTCAAGTTCTAGAATGAAAAAATATTTTTCGGACTAAGTATATACATTAATCATATTTTAACTTGTGATATCACATCTAGAGCATACTGTGTAGTTTATTCTTTGTGATTTTTTGAAAAAGCAATACAAACTGTATTAAAAGCAAATAAAATGCAAATTTACACAACACAGAAATAAAAAAAGTTAAATAACTACAAGTTGTGCATTCACACAAGAATATAAACGTTAGAAAAAAAAAACAATTTGACAACAATCACAAAAAATACATACTTCAAAATGAAATTTTTTTGTGCAGTTTAGATTTGTGTATATTTACAGTACTAGTAAGTTTTTGGATTTTTTCAAGCATTGGTCCAAGGTTCTCAAAGTTTAGGAGCATTTAAACATTTAAGTTTGTTTTTAGAAAAACAATAAAATACAGACTGATTGATAAATAAAACATTGAAATGCCCTTTGAAGCAAATTTGGTTGATAGCACAATTAAAGTTGGGTAAGTTTTTCACTACAGTTTCCACAGCACACAAAAAAGCATTGCACTGATTTGAACAAGTAAACAGTTTAGCTTTTGCTGTAACATTTGATAGTAAACTATAATGGTATTGTAAACATTGTAAAAGTGTAATTAGTATGCAACCAAACAGTATATTAAACAATCAATTAGTGTCCATGAGGTAACCACACTACAACTGTTTTATTATTGAAAGGTTTTAAAAGTGGGTGTACACTCAACACTGTAATTTTGTTTTGGCTCAGCCAGAGCAAAACAAAAGTATAGTGTAGAGCCACCTAATACAAACAAAAATACAATTTGCATTGACTTGGGTTTTAATCAAAGAAATGAAACAGTTTTTGCAAAATGTACTTTAATATTCAGGTTGTCAAATACATACATTAAATTAACTTTAAGCTTTTTTCATTGTTGCCAAAATATCAAGAAGCATAAGATTAACAAAAACAGTTTTCACCAGTTACAAATGTGATTATCCACAGAAAGAGCTACTACAAAAAAATTTTTATTGAGATATTTTAACACTTTTTCAAATTAATAATGTAACAAGCTAGTATCTAGTTTTTTTACTGGCACCAGACAGACAACCTACTTGTTATTTCTGCAAATTGAATGCACAATAAAGGTCAAAACATTTCTTGCATATGCATCATCTTATGTCAAACCAAAAAAGTTCCATTTTGGTATTCTACACAATTGGCTATATACACTTTGTCTATGAGTAAATTCACAGTTTTTTTACTGCAGAAAAGTTAAGTTTTTTTTGTTTGATATTGAATTTGTATGGAGCAACTTTCAATATTGTCAACACATGAAAGTTGCTCTAACCTTCTGATTGAAGCCCAAAAAAATTGCTATGTTTTTTTATACAAAGATGTACTGTTTAATTTCCACAAAAATACAACCATCCAACAAGTAAAATAAATAACTACAAGCACCTTTATTAATATGTATTAATATTAGCCGTTTCACTAAAAACTGAACTAAACCAAAAAAATTATTCTTATCTTCAATTCAATACCAGAATTAAAGAATTTTTCAAGAACATTAAGAGCAATTCTTCTACAATTTTGTTGACACAATCTTCCAAACATTTATTTAATACATTCTTGCAAAAAGCAAGAATGTTGCACACTTCTGTTTGACTGCTTACTGAAGAAGAGCTTAATAAATGCTCATAAATTTTCTTTAGAAGATGCAAAGAATCTACAAAAGCATTTGGTATCAAATTTTCAGTGATAATAATTGATGGAATAAATTCTGCAGCAGAGTTGACATTTGTACAATTTTTTGAAAAGCAATGAAATTCACAGCATCAGCTTCAAACAATTTAAAATAATCAGAAAGGAGTACTGGATTATCAATTTTAATTTAAAAAATTCTAGGTCTTGAAATAAATTTTGTTCAACACACTGTTCTTTTGTTGCTGCAGCGAAGAGTTCTTTTTTTGCATCAATGTAAAGCAGTGCTTGGATCAAAACATTTAAGCAATGGTTTATTTGAAAAATATTTAGAAAGATTAGAAAAAATTAAACAAGTTGCAGATAACTTTAATCAAACTCTTTTTAACTCAACAAGTTCATTTCCACTTTTTCTTACTTTTGCAGAATTGGTAGTAATAGTTTGAATATATGACAATAAAATGTTTGTCACAAATTCTGCATGAATCACTAATAATAAGTTTTTTTGTGGAATAGCTTTAATCCATTTTTGAAATGGAACTTGGTCAGAAGACAATCTAAACAAGGGGATTGATAATTCTGATTCTTGTTTTTTTGTTGGTACAATAATCAGTTTTGCATTTGGGAACATAGCAAGCATATTCCCTATTGAAAGCTAATCAAATAATAATTTAAAAAATTTACCAGTACTAATCAGTAATTATATCTGTGTAATTTATTTAAGATTTAAATTCATCATAAAAATAAAAAGATTTGTAGGTAAATATATAGAAAGCAAAGGAAAATTTATATCAAGATAACTAAAATTCAACATATCTATAAAACCAAAACCCAAGTTTTTTCACTGGTTCGAGGAAAGTACTTTGTCTGAAAATGGCTAGTGATTGAACAGTGAATAGATTACATATATCACAATAAATTTATTGCTTAAAGCAACAAGTTTTTGAGTTGTAGAATTTACAAAAAAACAAATTTTGATCATTAAACTTACAGCTATATGAACACAAATTATAACTTTTTTTACATTGTAAGTGTTTTTTTCAGTTTTAAACTTTTTTAGAACATATTGTAACATCTCAGCTATAACCTAAAAATTAAAAAACATAAAAAAATGTTTTATTGATGTTAAAAAAATTTATAAAAAAAGCTAAAAAATCTATAAGATTGTTTTAAATACCATTTGACACATTACACATATGAATTAAAAAAGATGGCCAATAAGAAACGATTCTTAGTTATTCTAAATGAAAACTTAAATAATTAAAAATAATGTCAAATAACCTTTTAAAAATTTGTTTTTTAACTTAAAAAGTTAAGGTAAATTAAAATATTTAAATTAAAAAAATTTAATATTATGTAAATTATATTAAGTAGACTAATTGTTATAAAAAATTGGTGAAAGTCTATAATATATATCAAATAATAAATTACAAAATAAAAACTATTTCTATCAAAAAATCATGATCAATTAAAAAAATTAAAAACTAATTTAACATAAATTGAATAAAAACCAAATGAATTTAAATTTACACTGTTATAACTGTAAAGCTTCAAAGGCATGCAATTTGCACTGGCTTTACAGTGTGCATGAGTGGCATGAAAATAGCAGAGTTTTGCATCCCAGTTGTTTAGGCATCTCTGGTTCCCACAAACAAATGTTGCTTGTTCAAAGTAGGAATTAAAAATAACTAGTGATAATAGATGCATTCTATTGTAACTTTTTAAACATTACCAACATCTCAATTTATTTTCACATTATTCATAAATAAGTGGCTAAAATTAAATTTTCATATCACAAAAATTTTGTTTGATTTAATTGTTACACAAATTTTAAAAGTTTTTGTTAAAAAGTATGCACTGTAAGTCATAAGTTGAAGAATTAACTTTAGATGGTAAAAATAGTTTTAAAAGATCAGTTTATCATTCACTATTGTGCTCCATGTTGTGTCAGCAATATAACATCTGTTGCTGATGTCACAATGTCTGACAATTTTAAATGATAAAGCCAAATGCTGACTTTACAAAGACTGTCAGTATCTGATCTGAGCAAATAAAAAGTTTAATGTAGTAAAAGGATAAAACTAAACCCTTGTTCTGTCTCTGTGTCAACACATTTTTTTAAATCTTTTTTATAGGTGAAGTCAAAAACTGAAAAATTGTAGCAAAAATATCTTGGGTAATCCTTTTTTTACATAGTAAAGCACTAAGTTTAAACATAATTCATATAGTTTATAGAACTTTGTATAGCTGAATGAATTTGACAATCAAAGCATATTTCAACTCATTGATTATTAAAGCAAGTTATTATTTGGCCAATTCATTGAGATATAAGCCAACTAAATATTACAAATCTGAGAAGTTTTTCAGTACTCACAAAAATAAAAGCTTTTCTAATTAAAAGCCAACTAAAGTTTCAAAGCTGCAGCTTTTCATTTGCACAAAAATGCAATTGAGCACATTCTAAAATTAATTCTTTTTTAATCCTTTTCCCCCCAAAATTAAAAAGTTATAAAAAAAGTAACTACCTTATTACATAGTTTAGTTTGTTTGCTTTAGAATACATAGTTACTGGAGGGGAAGTTGTATGTGAAATTGTTAAAAAGGAGAGCAAAACCAATCTCTGAGGAATCTATTTCTTAAATGAAAGAGGTTGCTTTACTTACTGTAATTCATAGCAAGAATAAAACTTTTGTTTTAACAAAAATTCTAATAAATTTTCCAAAAAAATATTAACTAGTATGAATCTGGTATGTAATTTTTGATTATTGAATCAAGAAATTTGAAAATTTGATATTCTGGGATGCCAATCATCAATATAACTGGTCTTGCTGGGTTATTATTTTTGTGGACTTTGATGAGACTGTACATTTTTCCTGGACTGCTGCCTTTTGGAATGAGGTTTTTTTACTGTTTCACTTCCATATGATTTTAGATATTTGTTGACAAATTAGAAATCAGATTTAGAAGTCCACAAAAATAATAACCCAGTAAGACCAGTTATATCAATGATTGGCACCCCAGAATATCAACTTGCCAAATTTCTTGATTCAATAATCAAAAATTACATAGCAGAATCATACGTGTTACATTCTACTGATCATTTTCTTGATATTAACTAGCTTAATTATTTTAAATTCAATTAAAATAATGGTTAGTTTTAACTATAGTAGTTTTAGGCAAACACAATTTTTTAGAAAAGCTTTTTCAACTGAGATAATTTTTGGTGATAGTATAAAAAATGCTAATACCTGCTGAAGCAACTTCTCCACGATGGTTGCAAACAGCTGATGGTGGAATTAGATCAAATCGGTGATGGAGAATACTACCAGGTTTTGAGTGTGGAATAGTAAACTCGTAAAAAACATTGTTACCAATAGAAATAATAATAATATAAGGAAAATCTGGGACCTAGAAAAATGCAAGATTTAATATAAATAAATGCTGCATGTTTACTAGCAATAAAATCAGATCATTGCACTATTTACTAGCAATCAATATCACTAAAATTGTATTGTTATTGGATATGATTTTCAAAGTTACAATTCTTTTATCCAACTTAAATAAGAAAAAAGTCAAATAATGAAAAGTAACAGCTGACATTAGGGCAAAACAATGAAAACAGTAAAAATTTTATTATAATATATCAGTGATTTCTTGCTCTTTGGTTTTTTGCCTAAATGACAGACACTTTACTGTTTTGCATGAGACCAAAATTAAATCTATTGAAAATAAAAAAATATTTCAATGCTCAGCCAGGGTTTGTTAATTGGCCAACATTAATTGGCCACCAACCCAGCTTCTTACTGTTGGATGTTTTCTGCTATTTGCAAGGTTCTTGCACTACTAGATTCTTACTCTTTGCTTATACCAAAAATATACACACTGCAGTGTGATGTTGTGTTGTTACTTGTAAATATATTTTTAACACAAATAGCTCTCCTAACAGAATTCACTGAACAAACTGTAGACCACGTCCTAATAGCATGCCCTATATATCAGGCAGTACATGGAGCACAGGGTCTAATGGTTTTGAATGATGAAACCTGAGGCTAACTCAACACCATCACCACCAGCATTAGATTTGGGCAGTACAGCAGCCTGGGATAGTAAAAGGATAAACCCTTGGCCCCAGTCCTGTTTGTGACTGACCCAAAGTGGATGCTCTTACAAACAACAATAATCAGCACTGTAGCCACAGCTAAAGTCAATAGCACTGAATAAAGCATAAAGCACAGGAAGATCCAAGGCTTACAATTCAATTTGTGCAGTGTGATAAGATTTAATTAATTTGTAGCTATCAATACTATTATAAAGCAAACTTTGTTAAATAGTAACTCTTGTAAATATGCAAAACCACTTAATTTCTAATGTAAATATAGGTTCAATGAAATGTATTTTAGTTGCTTGGGACAAACAAGAACAAGGCTGTAGCATGCTTTCTTCAAAGTCAAAAACTTTAAGGATCTAGCTTTTCTATGACAGAGCAAGGATCTTTTGTAATAGGATGAAAAGCGCCCCAAACTGAAGCAAGATGGTGAAAAATAATCATCTTGCTTGTGGAAAGGGCTATGATGTTCAGCTGGACAAACTTGGTTGAACAATGAAATGCACAGGTACTTTTACATTTTTAAAAGTTTTGTATTGATCTATTATGTAAAACATGAAAATTATTATTATTACTATTGTCTATGAATCTTCCTGGCTTGCAAAAAAATATTGAAGATATTATCCTTGAATAAATCATCAAGTAATCACCTTAAACTGCTTAAACTTTTTACTTAGAGATAAGACTAAAATTTATAATTGTTTGCTTAGCTGCCAAGCAAAGGAATAATGATGCAAAAAGTTTTGAATTAAGGCAGTATCAATTGCATTTGACATCAATATGACACTCCTATTAATCACTTTAAACAATCAGCTTCCAACTTAATTTATTAATTCATTGATGAAATCATTTATAATTAAATATTTTACATAGAAGTTGTTTTGTAAATGATCAAACTTTAAACTAACTTTTTTCATGTAATACATTTTTGCTTTCTTTTTCAATTTTGATCCATGAAATTCACTTCCTCCTAAAGGGACAGAATGAAATCCAATGGTTGCATTTACAGCAAATTCATTTAATCCTCTAAAATAATTTGAAAGTCTAACATGTTGCATTTTTTTCATATTTAATATAATAAAAAATACACATTAAAATGAAACAAATTACTAATTTTTTTCAGTGATAAAGATGAAACTCAATATACTGCAATTTTTAGCTTTTTTAATAGTTAAAAATACTTTATGATGCCATATTGAAATTTTACCCAAACAAGTAACAAATTATTATAAATAACCTTAAATTAAATCACAATAGAAACTAAAGTTATACTTTTAATTAGCAAATAAAAGTAAAATACTGTTTTTATTAAATTAATCCATAGTAGACCTTGAAGAAACATTTTTTAAAAATTGTCTTTATTTTTAATGATCATTTGCAAGTGCTTCGGCATAGAATCAATTAGCCCTTTAACCTACTAACCTGTATATATCGGCAGTTGCCTGTTGCCTGGCAATTTCCAACTAGCCCATACTGCATATATTCATCCTAGTATAGTATAATTTGTTTAAAAGGTAATTTGGCCATGTTTTTACACTTTAACTTGTAGTATTTTAGAGTTCAACTGTAAATAGACATTCACATTCCTGCATTGTGCATTGCATTGTATAGTGTTTACACCCATGTTGTTGGCTTTTATGAGTGGAAACAGAGACATATGAAATGCACAACATCTCAGTACTACAGTGACTTCAGTGGGAGTGTGTTCATGCTGATGTTGCATGGTTATTGGTTTACATTTCCTTTTCCTTTAGTGCATTTCTTGAGTTTATTACATAGCAACAACATCACTAATACAAACCAAAATAAACCCACAAAAGATTCAAATGCAGTCTTCACTTTATATATCAATCTCAAGTAACATCATTTAGGAGTCAACTCCGAACTGATCAATCACCAACTTCCGGATATGTTCAATCTTTTATAAGCATCTTAACAAGGAACTGTCAAGTGCCTAAATGAAGCCAAATGGAATATTCCAATGGTTTGTTTGTAAGTTTGCTACAATTATAAATTATTTTAGATATACATCATTCATATAATGGCATCAGAGTTAGATAGTGACCTTAGCAGCCATGTTAGTGATAGTGAACCTGAAATCTATCATTTAAATATGTCTGCAAATAGTGCATCATCGAGTAAAAATGAGTTTGACAGTGATGACTCATCAGATGAGAGTGACAATGAAAATTCTCTAGCTACTGCACATGTGTGGCGTGAGGTTTGCCATGATGAAGTTGCTCTCCGAGGTTTGCCATGATGAAGTTGCTCTCCCATGTTTTCCATTTATTGGAACACTGGGGGTGAAGGTGGAAGTGATGATGATATGAAGCCTTTAGACTTTTTTGAACTTTATATAGATGAAACATTAGTGTCTATGATATGTACTGAAACAAACAGATATGCAGAACAAAATAACATGAAAGGAGTTATGTAACTCAAAACTGCGTTTATTTTTTGCTTTGAAGATTTATCAAAGAATAATTAGACTACCAAACAAGGAACTTTATTGGTCAAAGAATTCACTGTTTGCAATGTCAATTTTCAGGAGTGCTATGTCTCCCTCATGCTACAGGAACATAAAGCAATGCATCCACTTTTCAAATAATAAAACTTATGATGCAAAATCACACCCTAATTCAAAACTAAACAAGATATATGAAATATGTTGTCACTTGCAAGAAAAATTTAGCAGTTGCTATACTCCACAAACAGATGTGTCTATCAATGTCTTCGCTGAAAAGATAAGATGTAACACTTCTGTCCACTGTTCATAGTCCAGAAGAAAGCAAAATACAAACCTGGCAAGGACTGAAGAAAGAACCTAAAGTGGTGTGTGACTAGAACCATTCCATGGGAGGTGTCAACAGAACAGATCAGCACTTGTCAGATTAACTTGTTGCTAGAAAAAGAAATAAGAAATATTACAGAAAAGTTTTCTTTCATCTGTTTGAGATTGCTTTATGGAATTCTTACCTTCTCTACACCAAGAGTGACAAGCCAAAGTTTTCACCACTCCGATAAAGAACCCAGATAGTTCCACAAATGATAGAAAAATACAAGCCTGAATGCCCATCTGTAAAACCTGAGAGACCATCATCTTCTCAAAACCCTACACAATATTCTGCAGGACATTTTCCCATGGAGATACCAACAGACAGACAGAATAAGGCTCCAAGTCAGCATTGCTTCATATGCTCTTTGAAAAGGGGCAGAAATGGAAAGGAAATTTTATATGAAACAAGATATCAGTACAAAATCTGTGAAGTTAGCCTCTGCATTGTCCCATGTTTTAAAAAATACCATGCATATGATACAGTATAATCAAAATTAAGTGTTTATTTTAGTAAACCATCACTAGAATGTAATTGTTGTCATGATGTAGAATGTAATTCCACATAACACTAGAATGTAAATGTAATAATGAATAGCAATATATATGTGTTGTCATATTCTTCTGTAGCATTTTTTCTTCATAGCATCACTTGGATGTACAGAGTGTTTCAAAAAATTTGACATCATTTGACATGTAAATATTACAGAAACTACACAGTCAAATCAAATGAAATTAAAAAGGGTTAATGTTTTGACTAGAGTTCAAGTTTATTCCTGTAAATTTGAATAAGAAATTCAAAGGCACATGAATTCCATAAAATCCATTGCAGTGGTGTTTCTTTGTTAACTACCTGTTTTGCATGAAAGTTAAACTGGAGATTGTTATCCAAGACATGCTGCAGCATGTTTAGGAGGAGCCAGAATATTGACTTCACGTGTGCTGTGTTACAGGTGGTGTGCTTATTGAACATTTGCAAAACCTTTCATGGAATTGACGTGCTTTTGAATTTCTTATTCAAATTTACAGGAATAAATTTTGTTTAGCTCAACATTAACCCTTTTTAATTTCATTTGATTTGACTGTGTAGTTTCTGTAATATTTACATGTGAAATGATGTCAAATTTTTTGAAACACCCTGTATATATCCAGGTTCATTGAGATGGTATTTCTTATTTGCAAGGTATTCATTTACTACAACTTCAAAATACAAATGATGTTCATTTTTGATAACAGCATAATTCAATGTCTATTAAAAAATTACTTTTGAATTGGCAAAAATTTTATTTCATTTGATTAACAGGTTGAAGTTCTAAAATATTCTATGGTCATCTCCTAGCACCACACTTTTTTTCAGCTCTTCTTGCAGGGTCATCAGGTTTGGCATTTTCTTTTCAAACATAGTGTTTTTTATTTGTTATTGTTACATAATGTTTTTTTAATGCAAAGTTGTTGTTTTTTTGCTTATTAACAAATAATTGTAATTTTAATATTTAGTCATATTGTCTTTATTTTTAATGATCATTTGCAAGTGTTTGGGCATAGAATCACTAAAAGTTTTAAAATATTCTATGGTCATCTCCTGGCACCACACTTTTCAGCTCTTCTTGCATGGTCTTCCGGTTTGGTATTTTCTTTTCAAACATAATGTTTTTATTTTGTATCAGCCATTTTTAATCGGATTTAAACATAAGTTTTGCCAGGTCATTAAAAAATATTTATATGTGTCTGTTCAAGGTATCTTGTTACCTTTTTTGCTTTGTGGAAGGGCACATTATTGTGCATGACCATTTCAGAGCCATAAATGCAGTAGAAGTTGAGCATGTGCTCTTTTAAGACTTGCAGGTGGAGATCAGCATTTATTTTTTTGTTTTTAATGAGAAAGTACAAACCTTCCCTTTCTTTCTTTCCTGAAAAATGTACCCGCACCATTTCTAACTGCAGATATTTAATAGTTTAGAATTGTGTATCAAGCATTATAGCAATCAGATCATTTGGAATAGTGTGCAATGGTAGATCTAATCTTAAATGCTTGGTGGTCTTGGCAAGCAGTTTTAAATTTCAGTCATATCTCTATTAAATTTCAAAGGGACAGCAATATCTTGGCATCTCTGGAAGCAAGTCAGGGTAATTGCTTACCCTATGTATTAGCACCTTTGTTGCTTTCCTGTGAGTCAGGAGGATAAATATAGAAATGAAATAAAATAAATAAAAATAAATGCTTGGAAATTACTCTCTTAAAAATATATCACTTTCCTCCACTATTAAAATGTCTAATGTTTGTATTTCTTTGCAAATGCAACACATCATCTTTTATTTTGCTTGCTCATCAAAGATTTTTTCTAGTTGCTTTACAACTAAGAAAATACAAGTCTTTTTGAAGGCAAATTTGAATGTTAAGATTTTTAGTAATACAGCAATTTTGCAGCTTAAAGGCAGTAAAATAAGGAAGGGTTCTTTTGTAATTATCATTTTATGATAGTGTCAGTCAGCTGAGATGTCTTTTTTTCTCCACAAAACTTATGTTGGGAAATGTTTTATTTTAAAGCTCTTTGGCTGCAGCCAAGAGCTTCATATGACTTTTAAAGGCACATTTTCCTACATACAAGCAAAAATATGAGCTTTCTTGTCATTACTAGTATATTTTTCAAACATGACAGGTAAACTACTGATATGTTATCAATCATCTCCACAAACTTTTACTTTTAATTCTCTTATGACATCAAAAGTGCTACAATTCTAACACATCTTACTTTGAGTTTTCATCATTAATTTTTCTCATAAAAAGAAAAAATTCTATAATTCCTTAACAATTGCTCATTGTCTACTTATTAGAAATCATAAATGAATTACTTGAAATAATTTCCTTTTGTCTAATAGAGAATAAACTAAATATTCTGTGGCAATGTAAAGAAGTAAAAATGGTTTAGGTCTCAAGCCATTTTTCATTAGCTATATTTACTCATACATTTAAATAAAATGAAAAAATTACTAATATAAAGCCAATTGGAAAATAATATCTTTTTATATCAAAAATTACAGTCAGAAAAAGACTGTGGTTCTTCAATATTTTTTCGATATTTTTTACAATATTTGACTAGAGTTCAAGTAACTGGCAGAACTGTTATGTCCTTTATGCATGTTTTTAAAATTTCTAATCAATTACCAATAATGTAAAAAAATCTGTGATGGATACTGTTAAAATACCCTATGACACATTTACTTGATCCATAAAATAAAAAAATTTTTTATATTAAATCCAAGCTTAATTAATATAATGTTTTTACTTATCATTTTGTACAATGAAATCAAGTGGCTCTTGGGAAAGACACCTCATAACTTATTTCTTAAATGGGGCCAAAATACTTACTTACACTAATTTGCTTAAAATAGAAAGTGGCAACATCATATGTAGAATATATTTTTAGATCATATCTGTATGTGCATTGAAAACAAATAAATTGTTTTAAAAAATGATGTTTTGATATTGCTTACAAAAATGTTAACATTTTTCTGATGTACAGTAGGTCAACAATGATTGCTCAGTTTGGATAGAAAAAAGTTATCCAAAAAATAATTTAAGTAATTGTTTTGACCAAACATTAAAATTTGCAAACTTCTTTTTGAAAGATGAATAATCATTTTAAGCTTGTTCTAAAAGCACAATTAGTTCTTTTAATAAAGGCTCTAACAAATATCAAAACTACATTGGTTTTTTGTTGTTTTTAACAAATAATTGCACCAAAGTTTATTATCATTACTAGAGCAATTTATTTAAATGCAATCAAATTTGAAATATTTTTCATAGCTTATCCTTTGATAAAGTTGTCATCATTATAACTAATGATTACAAGAAGCAATAGTTAAAATCATGTTTCAAATCAATTTCAAGTTTTGAGTTCAGTAATCATGAAATATATTTTCAAAAAAGGTTTTTTTTATGAAAAGATTCAAACATTTTGTCATCACAGTGTTTTTTAAATTTCACATGAAAAAACACCTATTTTAAGAAAAAAATCTTTAAAAGCATCCATGTTGCCAAAGAAATAATAGTACTGAAATTCATTTTATAACTGATTCTTATTCTCATAAACTATACTAATTGTAATAATCATAAGTATATTTTAACAGACAATGAACTGTGCTTTTAAAACTTTTTCAACAAATAACATACCCCAGCACTTTATCAATTCCTTCAGAAAATTGATTTCCATGTTCAAAGTAAGTAACTTTTGCAAAAACACCTTCCTTACTTGATATTGGAAAAATAGGATGATATACTATTTCACCTAAAAAAATAAGAACTAAATTTTTGTAAGCAATTAATCTAAAAAATTTTGCAATTGAATAAAAATAATTTAAAGTAAGCATGTAAACTCTGAATTGGGATCCAGCATTTTTTTCTGGGCCAATGTCAAATAATGATGACAATGAATGTGCAAAATCTAAATCAGTACATTTTTATTAAGTATTGTGAAGAATTTTATTTGTGGTCTGTTCAAAACAGTCTCAATAGCTAAATCGTCAGAATTATATTGCACAGGGTGTCACGCTACTGTTTCAATTATTATCAAATAGAATCATTGTGCCTTTCTAAATTAATGGTTTAAATAGAACATTTGCCATTTTCTTAATTAGGCATCACCAAGAGCTGGTTTAGAAAGCACTGCTGTCGAGAACTGAGCGATTGTTGTTGTTTTATTGCATTAACGTTGACGTGGTTATGTAATTTGTATCTGTGACTAACTGCCAGTGTCCTTCCATTGTTGCTGTTGCCCTGGTTCGCTGTTTTGATTAACACTTGTGAAGTGATTCTGTTCCCATTATTGAGAAAGAATGAGTACAGAGTGTTTTTTCACATGTGGTCACTAAAAAGATTTATACATATATAGGGCAGAAGCAAGATGAGATCATTCAGATTCTAGATGTTAGTGCTTTGACAAATGTATTTTGTGTATAATTTAGTGTATCAATTGTATCTGTCATGACTGCAAGTTGGTATTAAGCTTTGGTGGAAAAATTTATAAAATTCATAATATTCTCTTGTGGCTCTGTAAATTCTGTTAGGCAATTTGTGAAATATTTAATCTATTTGTAAATCGTATCATCCTGCATATAATTTTGGCACATGTTTTTATTTTGATTTAATCGTTACGTCTTCATTTCTCTAATATAATTATTTCATAATATAATACCCGCCTGTCTATCTAGTTTGCTGGGGCCCGCCAGCTCAATACTTGTATAAGCTTCATTCAACAGGCTAGTGATTTTCTGCAAAATTCACATAGGGTTCTCTTCTAGTATCATATTGTTATTCGGGTTAGCAAAATAAAAGTACTAGGTAGGAAGAGCGCAAAACAGGGTATTTTTAAAATTTCCAAAGTAATAATGTACTTATTTTGATTTAATTAAAAGTTTCGATCCATCAGATGTAAACACTTACACAACATTTTTAGATAAAACACATAAAGACAGAAAAAGTTTTAAGTTGTGATATTGATGTGACCAAATCAAACATGCAACATATTTTGTTTCTACATTTACCTTCCTGACTTACAGGAAAAAGTTGGAGTTACTATACATAGAGCAACTGTCAAGCAATTACTCCAACCAGCTTCCAGAGATTTTAATATACGTATTACTGTGTGTTTTGTAAGCTTTTAGTCAAGTAAGGTTATAAAAAGGCTGCAAACTGGCATAGACAAAAATTTTTTTTTACTAGATTGCCATAATAATGTAATAAATATTTTTATCTGCACAAATTTAGCATCCAATACACAATACCTAATAATAGAGCATATGTTTTTCATAATAACAGAGAGTCCAATGATAAAAAGTATTTGTTAGATCTTCAAGCAGGTGAGAATGACCATCATTGTAATGAAAAATTGTGTGATGCTTATGATGCAAAAAGTTTGTCAGATATAACAGTAATGGTCAAATCTCTTTTTTAAGGCAATGTACACTTAGAAATGGAGAGATGTAGCCTTATTATAAGCAGAAACACAGCATTACAATCCTACACACTTAGTGCATGTGAAAATCAAGTGTCAATCTTAGTTTTTCCTACAAAAATGAAATCGTTTATTGACAGCTTTACTTACTTCAACCACTAAAACTATGAAAACAAATACTTAAATAAATATACTACCAAATGCAAAAAATGTATTAGATATATTAAAAATATATACAAAAATGTATGTTTAATGCATTATAAATATATAAAATATACATAGAAATTATTAATGTAAATATATTCTAATATATCTTAACATTGTGGCTTTTAGTATTTTAATTCTGTTTGCTTAATCAGTGCCACAACTAAACTCAATAAACAGAAACAACAAGTTGAGCTAGGTAAATCAAATACCTGCATTGAAGTAATGCAGTATTTATTTTATGTTATGCTGGCTCTAGAAATATTTTGCTGCAAAACTGAAGTTCTTTCTACAGAAACTTCTCTCTACAGATAAAAAAACTTCCCTCTACAGATAAAACTAAAAAACTTTATCTACAGATAAAAAAAAACTTCCCTCTACAGATAAAACTAAAAAACTTTCCTCTACAGATAAAACTAAAAAACTTCTCTCTACAGATAAAAAGAAACACAGTTGCTAACTATTAAGAATATATTGACAAAATCAAAAAAACTTGGTCAATTATTGTCTCCCAAGCTATGCCAAACTTCAAAGCAATTCACAGCACAAACAACTGCAATTAATCACCCAGCAACTTTGTACTGATCAACTCTAAAAATTAATTAGCATCCTGATGGGTAATATTCAATTTGATAGTTTGTTCTCCAAACAAGCTAAAACAATTTTTCAGGCATTACTATAGAATCAATTTCTAAGGCATTAACACTAACCTTAAACAGAGCACAAAAGCAACAGTAACACAAAATGATTCCTAAACATTTATTCCTGAAATGAATGAAAAAATTTATAATGCTATTTACATAAATATCCAACATTACAAGATAACAATCAAAGTTACTAAATCAAGCCAGATCTTTTAAACTAATTATTACATTATGTTTAGGATTTGGCCCAATTAGTCTATGACATGTAGAACTGTAGCAAAATATCTCAATGCTTTAAAATTACAAGTAATATGCTATGAATTAAAACTGTAAAAAAAAATTTTATAATACACTTATAAGAACAACTTGAAGACAAAATAAATTAAGTGGGGGGTGTACATAATGCAATTAGTACACAACAATAAAAAAGATTATGTCATAATCAAAAGCCTAAAAATTACTGTAAAACACTGAAAAATTAACTACAAAGTAATAAGGTTAAGATTAAAATTATGAATAAAGTGTGACAATCGCTAACTTTCTTTTTTGAAAAAACTCTTGTAAATAAATTTGTTAACAATTTATTTAATAATTATATGAAAATTTTTGTTTATTCAATTTAATAACAATTTCAAGCCTCTTAAACACCGATGGCCCCCAGCTTAGAATATTTTGTAGAATGAAAAAAAGTCCTCACTTTGAAACTGTCTGTAATTTCTTCTTTTTCATTCCAAGAGTCAAATGAAATTAAAAAAAAAAGATTCTGCTCATGCTCCTCTGGATAAATGCCCCATGGCCCTTTTGGGAGCCACATGGCCCCTTTAAGAACTCCTGCTCTAAATTATTTATATCAATATGTTGAATGAAATAGATTTATAAAGCAAAATATTTCTATACCAAACAATAAATTTGTTCAAATACTTTTGCACAGTACTGTATCTGACCTGTTTTTTGTTATTAATTACAAAAAAATTTTTTAGACAAAAATCATTCAGTAAAGTTTTCAGACAAACAATTTGAGGTTTCATAGCACATTACAATGCATAGTAACCAAATGTGTTAGTAAGTTTGCTGGTTTTGCAGGGGTTCACACGAGTTCACGTAAACCAGTTCTTAGAATTTCAGTAGATTTAGTGAACCAACTCTTAATTGAACATAATCTTAATATCTCTATATCTCTGTATAATGAGGGAACTTATTCTATACAAAAAACCTGTTCTTTAAAGTTTAAATCCCAACACTGGTTCCAACCCACATGAAATATAAATACAAAAATCTTATTTTTTACAAAATTTGTACCATCTGATCAATAAATTTACCTTTGCTAGTAATTATAAAGAAATAGTTGTAAGGATTTAAAAGAACAACATTTAGATCAATAAAAATTTCTTCAACTGATATATCGATAGCAACTACTCCAAGAAAATCTCTTCCTTTATATACAGGCAAAGAAACAGTAACTGTTGCTCCTGAAAATAGCACAACGGTTTATAACAAGTAAGAAAACAGTAATAATAATTTTACAAGAAAAATAATATATATGCTAAACAGCAGTTTTCAAGCATCTTTGCTGACAGCAACCTTTAAAATTTATAAACACTCACAGCACCCTTAGCATTCCAATATTTGCTGGCATTTCAAATAACTATTTTACAATTAAATGTGTTTAACACAAAAAAAGACCAAGTATCAAAGACAGTTCAAAAAATTTAATAAAATATTTGATGACATTATTTTTTATTCAATGCAAACCAAAATTTTTGAGCAGCTGATTTTCCTATCATTATCAAGATTTAGTCAATGGTAGTTAAAATTACGAGCTCCACCACAATTGCCTGCTTTTTACATCTGGCAATTATATATGCAACTTTAAATAACACACAGGTTGAGCTTTTAAAGCTAAGAAGGACGGTGTCATATTTGTTTATATATACATATTTACCCATACTTTCAAGCATTCAGCCAGCTGAGCTTTGCCAACTAGAAGCAACACTCTCCTTGGCTTACCATGGATCTCTGGACCTGATCATATCCTGTATCGTCTTTTAAGTGAATCTTTAGATGCTCACCAAGAAAGACCAAGATCTAGATGCCTGTTTGTTCCAGCTGTACAGAATCTTTTGAACAACCTTGCCAAACTTGGCAGCTGCACTTCTCAGTGGACGACTTATAGATGAAATGTAGAGTACTGTGAAAATATGTCCAGGCTCCATGTTTTAATACCTAGGACCAGTGCCAGGCCTGTTGCAAATGAGCTTACCCTTAACAGCTTGGGTTAAGCTCAATTACCTGCAGACTAGTGTTGGGCAATTCCATTCATTCATACACAAATGGGGTCTTGCTTCTTCAATGAATTGTGAGTGCAGTGCCTTTAAACAAACTGCAAACCATGTTTTAAAACATCCCCTATACATTGGGCACCACATGGAACACAAGGTTAGACAGTTTTGGATGACAAAACTCAATGCTGGCTTAACATCATCACAACCAGCATTTGATTTGCACATCCTTGTAACCTGATAGTTGATTGAATGGTACTTGATTAAATGATACTTGATCAAATAATGAAAGAAAAAACTTACAACTTTGAATATGTCTCAATTTTGCCAATTGTTTGTCCCAAAAACATAGTCATCTCTAAAAAAAAGTCTTCACTTGAATCTATCCTGGTTTTTTCAAGTTTTTGTTTCAAAAACATAGCAATCTTCTAAAACAGGTCTTCCCTTTGAACCTGTGACTGATTTCTGCAAAGGCTCTCCAAGTATGGGACCATGGCACAATGCTCTCCCACTAAATGACTGACTACAATGTAAAACAATCCAACAAAACATAACCATGACAAGAAATCTACTTGTTGCCCCCTTAAAAATGCTTTGCCCAGGAACCCTATTAAAAAACCCTGACATTGAAAAAAATTATAAAAAATAAAATAAACGTTCTTCTTACTGATGGCCTCTGCTTTTTATACATCTAATTTACAGTAACAAAGAGATTGTTTAATTGCAGAAACATACAAAAGTAAACTTTTTTTTATCAACATTATAATCAGATGATGTTTCAATCGAGTATCATTTAATCAAGTATTGTTTCAATTAAGCGCTGTTCGATCAACTGTTGTAGCACCAATAGTAATACTAAACCAAAAATTAGTAAGGTATTTTTATTTTTACAGAAGTTTTGATGGTTAGAAAACAACTAACTTTTTCAGAGATTAAAATGTTCACAATAACAACTGCTAAAAGCTTGTCATCACTAACTGGAAAAATGTGCCCAATGCAGAACAATTGGATGGGTTACTTCACTAATTGCTACAGCAATGAAAATTGGCATAACAATCACTGAAAAAATCAAGCAACTTCAAATGCATGGGCATTCATGAACAGTGAAAAACAAGCCCAAAAACACTAATTTAAAAGACTCAGTAGTAAATTGTATAATTGCAATATAAATTTTCAAAGCAAAATAACTAATTAAAAAATTGTAACTAGTTTACATTGTAAACTTAACAATGATGCAAACAAAACTATTTAATTGTATTCTAATAATTTTTTAAAGACCGAAAGATATATTGTAATAAACATATATTGTAATAAAGAGTTCATAGAGAATTAAAAAATTTTAAAATCAACTTTTAATTTTAAAGCTTTTATAAAGACTTTAAATTTATTTTAAAGTTATAAAGAAGAATTTTATTTAATATTTTGATTTCAACTGTTTATCTTTAAATGGTTTTGATTTTATGTTTTTTACTCCAAAATAATTTCTTAATACAATGCAATCATGGTACAATGCAAAAGCAATTTTATGCCAAAATAAACAAAAATTAAAAAACATATTTATATACAATAAAAAGCAAAAAATAAAAAAATTGTAAAAAAAGGGGGATCAATAAAAAAACAACAGCAGTTATATCTTAAATCATTAAGAAACAAGTGTATAAAAATATTAAGCTTAATTGATTAAAAATATATTTAAAATTATTTGATAAAATGTACCATTTAAGAATTTTTACATTTTAAATTTGTTTGCATGCACAAGGTGAAGGATGTTGCACCCTTGCACTTGTTCTATCTTTTTGTTTCTTCACTGGATTTTAAAAATAACAGTTAGTCAAGGCTCAACTTTTATGATTCAAACTTTTATTTTTATTCTCTTTTTCTCAGCTTAACTTTACAAACATAAATACAACAACTTCACACTCATGATAGAAAACAAGAAAAAAATAAGTAATTTAAAAAAATTCAGTTAAAATAGTTATTGTTGAATGCAAGAAACAAAAGAACTGGTTTCAAACCTCAGAGTTGCCACAAGAACTATTGCAGTGAGTCTTGTACAAAAAAAAAAAAAGATTACTACTGCTACATCTATGTACCAATAATACAAACCTAAACCAAAAGCATCATAATATGGAAGGGTCCATTTTGGTTCTGACACTGTGTTTGAAGTATTTTCATATTTTTGAAAGAAGAAATTTATTTGATTATAGATGTCATTAATACTTTTCAATCGCACAAGATTTCTTTGCTAAAAAAATATGTATGAAAAGATTTCATCATGCTAATATATTTATAAAATTTATCAAAGCAATTATTGTTTTAAAATAAATTCATCTTTTGCATAGTATTCTTGAAGCATTTAATTATGTTGATTTTGTTAAATATAAAGCAAGGTTTTATTTGCTTGCTGCATTGTGTGTATCATGCTTAGCTTGCAAGCAATTACAAAGCTTGGTTTCTCATTGTTATTTTTTGAATTCATTTTGTTAAGTTTATTATTTTGTTATACTGTGTATTTTTTGCTTTACTAACTGAGGAGTGTAAATGGTTGGTTTGGCTTGGTTATTTATTAGTTACCACACAGTTGGCCGAAAACAACCATTTAGATCTCCATCTTTTCTTGCCAGAGAATCAGGAGACCCACTTAATAGATTATGCAGTATATGCTTAGGGTCTAGTTATGCCTAGTCAAGGAGGGTATTGCTTCTTAGTCATCAAAGTACAGATGGCTAAAGAAATTTCTGTTTGAGTGAGATGCAGACATGTAGCGACAATACACTGAGCATTGCTTGGGAGGTGCAAAATTAAACTAGTATGCAACACTTAGCTGTAGGGTAGACTAGAGTTAGGGTAGCAGTATGCAGTGTTTTGATTTCTGCACTCTATCTTTAACCTGCAAGTCAACAAATCAAGATAATGCACAAAAGTTTTTTTTCAAATATTCAAATGACAAAATGGCCCAGATGGTTGGTGCTTTCTTGTAGCCTGGGCTGTAAGTAAGTCTATTCATTGGTGTTAAAAATGACAGACCGAAACCAAACCTACCAAAATAGACTGGAAGGGTATCCATTCTGATGTTTAGTGTGGGTCTGCTAATCGGCAAACATCCTTTTCAGGACGGGGCAATGCATGGATAAAACTGCCCTTTTCAGGGCACATTGCCAACAAGTTCTGAAGACATCAGACATTCTTCAGCTGAACATCAAAGGTCTCTCTGCAAGCAAGACAAACATTCTTCATCACCTCACTCTGCAGTCTGAGGCACTCATCATCCTACTGCAGGAGACCCACAACACTGATCCAGAAAAGTTGGTACTTCCAAACTATCAACTAGCTGGATCTTTTTTAAGCAGGAAGCATGGCCTTGCCACTTTTGTCCATGAGTGACTAAGATACATGCTTTTGGACCAATCTCCACTGACATCGGAAATCAAGTGGTTGTGTGTGGATGTTGATGGCTATAAAATAATCAATGTCTATAAACCACCACCAACACAATTGCGATCCCTGGATCTCCCAGTGTTTCCTCACCCCTGTCTTTACGCTGGCGATTTTAACTGTCACCATGCTGACTGGTGTTACAATGACAACAGTCTGAATGGTGAGTGCTTGGCTGGTTGGGCAAGTATTAATTGTCTTACCCTCCTATATAATGCCAAGGACGCTGCCAGTTTTTACTCAGGCCACTGGAACCAATCCGGATCTAGCTTTTGCTAGCGTAGGTCCAAACAGTCGCTTACTGGATAGACATGTCCTTGAAAAGTTTCCCAGATCACAACATTGACCTTTGCTTATTACACCACCAAGGTTTGCTATGGCAGTGCCAAGCATGCCTGTTAAACAATGGAACTTCCTCAAGGCCAAATAGAGTAACTACATTGCTTTGACGAATAATGGCCTTACCTGCAAGCTGCTGAGACTACTTCTGAATAAGCACATGGTCAAAATGATTATGGAGCTTGTCTGAAATCAAAGTTTTACCCTTGCTACTGGTGACAACAAGCAAAGCAAGTTATGCTGTCTGAAAAACAGCGTTTCCCAGGGATTGGTCTTGGCTCCTCTTCTTTTTAACATCTATATGTACAATCTTCCTTCCATGATTTCCAGAAAGTTTGCTTATGCTGATGATTTAGCATTGTTGCACTCTTCTGGAAACTGGAAGGACTTGGAGGGGACTTTAAGCCAAGACATGTCTACACTTTCAGCGTATCTTCAGACTTGGAGGTTGAAGCTCAGTCATACTAAGATGGTGACAGCAGCCTTTCACTTAAATAACCAAGAGGCCAAGCTTGAGCTAAAAGTCTACAACAATGATAGACTTTTACTGTTCTGTCCAACTCCTACTTATCTTGGAGTAAAACTGGACAGATTGCTCACGTTTTGTCACCATCTAGTAGCATTGCACAAAAACTATCCTAATGTGTTACACTGCTGAGGCGACTTGTGGGCTTGGGATGGGATGCTGGTGCTAAAACACTATGCATAGCCACCTTATCTCTGGTCTACTCAACAGATGAGTACTGTGCACCAGTCTGGTGTCGCAGTGCTAACACTCGTCTCATCCCACTCCAATGGGCCACCTACCTATACTCTCAGGCAACCAACCAGCTGAGCTTTGTCAAATGGGAGCAACACTCTCCTTGGCTCACCATGGATCATTGGACCCTGATCATATCTTGTATGGTCTTTTAAGTGGGTCTTCAGATACTCATCAAGTGAGACTAAGATCCTGTTTCTGCCAGCTGTGTGGAATCTTTTGAACAATCTTGCCAGACTTGGCATCCACGCTTCTAAATGAATGAATCACAAATGGAAAGTAGAGTACTGTGAAAATACTTCCAGGCTCTGTGCTTTTGTTTTTCAGATACTTCTTATTCAGTGGATTTTCAGATGCTTCTAGAATAAAATGAGATTGGGAAAGCTGTATATTACAACTGCACGAGACTAATAACAACCTTGCCAAACTAAAAATTTGTGGTATCAAGTGAAATAGTAATAAAAAGCACTATGCACATGTGATAACTGTAACAGTACATTCATGCTTTGTGCTTGCATTTCTAGAGTTAGTACTTGACCATTTAAATAGATTTGCTCCAAAAAGCTTGGATTAAACTTAATCACCTTCTGGGTAAAGTTGGGCCTAACATTTACCCATCCACAAATGAGGTCTTGCACCTTCATTAAATTGCAAGTGTTGTGCAACCACATAAACTGCAGACAATGCTACATAATTTTATTCTATACAGAAAGCATCACAAGGAACACAATCACAAAATAACATAACTTTATAAACTTACCTGTGATTCTATTGAAATTGATAACAAAATGTCTTCAAATAATGAAAAATCTAAAAACAAAGTTAAAAAATGGTAGATTTTTATCCAATGTTAAATAATTTTTGATCAGTGGACAACCACTCTCAATAAAGTGCGAGTAGGAAAACTAAAAGCAATTTTTTAAGTTGTTACAGGGTGCAGACAAAGTCCTTGGACAACTTTAAAATGTGATATTTCCCTAAATAGTAAATAAAACTACAAAATATTGAAGAATAAATTTGACAAGACATTTTTAAACATTCATACAAAATTTGAATATGTCCTCCTCTGGCCTGAATTACACACTTAAGTCTGCTATAGAAGCCCTTTATCATTTAATGCACGGTTTTTGAGGCATTCTGGCCCATGCTGTCTCAAGAGAGTGCTTCAGGGCCTCAACTGACCCATGAGAAGCACAAGCATCTGCCTCCAAAAGAGAATAAACACAAAAGTCCATCAGGTTCAGGTCTGGTGATAAGAGCAGCCAAACCTCTTTGCTACAGAAATGTGGAAAATGATCCTGGCACCACTTCTGGCTTTTATTGGATGTGTGACAGTGCGCCGTCTTGTTGGAAAGTGAACCACTTGTCTTTTAAGTGTCTTTTGGCCTCTTGAAGTGTAGGAGTCAAAATCGTGTCAATGTATGGATTTGTGTTCACTTTTGCAACTTGCAGAACAAAAATGATGGGAGACTTCCATGTTTTGAATATGGTGGCCCACACCATGACGGAAGAAGGTTTCTGGTGCATGAAAGCCCTTCTGATGGAATCAATAAAATTCTAATGGAATCTTGCACAATAAAAGCTCCAAAATAAGATTAATTTTTCTTCAAAAAACATGAGTAACACATTGTATACACATCAGACAGTTATATCGCTTGTGAAGAGTGCTACGACACTTGATTGAAATGACATTTGAGCGAAATGACAGTTGATAAAAAAAAAATTTACTTTTGAAAGTTTTTGTGATTTTACCATCTCTTTGTTACTGTAAATTAGATTCATAAAAAGTAGAAGCCATCAGTGCAGAGACAATTGGTTTTTATTTTTTATAATTTTTTTGTCAATGTCAAGGTCAAGTTTTTTAACATGGTTCCTTTTTTACATGGTTTTTTAACATGGCAAAGCATTTTTAAGGTGTTAAAGAGTAGATTTCTTGTCATGGTTATGTTTTGTTAAATGCCTATTGCTGCTATTTTTTTGCATTCTTTCAACATTGTAGTCAGTTATTTAGGGTAGGGTATTGTGCCATGGCGCCACCTTTGGTGAGCCCTTGCAGAAATCAGAGATAGATTCAAAGAAAAGATCTATTTTTTTTAGAGATTACTATGTTTTTTGACAAAAAATTGAGAAAACCAGGACAGATTAAAAATGAATACTTTTTTTGAGAGATCACAATGTTTTTGGGACAAAAAATTGACAAAATTGGGACAGATTCAAAGTTGTAAATTTTCTCTTTTATTATTCAATCAAGTGTTGTTTCAATCAAATGTTGTTTTGATCAACAATTGTCCCTTCAATCAGTTGTCGTTCAAGCAAATGTTGTTTGATCAACTGTCGAGTCATGCTTGTGAAGACAGGAAAAAAATACAAAAGATGAAATTTATGCAATCAATGCTAGTGAATGTACCTGGCATCTTATTTGTAGAATGACTCATGTTTTTAAAGCTAAAAAGCAAAAATTGAAAAAATCAGCATAAATGGTTGACCCGAGCTATTTGGAATGAGCTTTGTATTTTTTATAATTTAGTTTATTTTATACTATTATATTTTGAATTTTCATGTTTATTGTGGAATCGAGAAATTATTTCTGGTGTTCAATGATTTTGATCAAGAAAATGCACTCACAGAAAACCTTTTACTATCAACCCAAATCACATATTACTGTCAAAAAAAAAAAAGAACAACTAAGACTTATTCAATTTCAAGACAAGTTTTGCATTCTCGAGACTTTGGAATCAGCCTGTTTAAATATGCAAATACTAGCACAAAGCATGAATGTCATTTATGATTTTTGCATGTGGCAGAGTTTGGTATAGTTGTCAGTATTTTATTTGCAGCTGCCATGAAAAGCCATCCAGATCTCAGTCTAAATTGGCAAAAATCTTGAGTCCCACTAAATAAACTATGCAACATGTAACTACAGTAACAAGACAAGAATAGTGTTGCTTCTAGTCAATAAGAATTAGCTGAAACTCGGCTGAAGGAATTGCTGAGTAGAAAAGATATAAAGAAGTTTTGGATTACAACTAGAAATAGTTTTGAATTTTTGATGATTTAAGATTAAGGAAAATTTTTGTTGAAGTTAATTGAAAATTTTTGTACTATGTCTAGAGAAAACACGAAAATACAAAAAAGTAAGATAATAAATATGAAAGATAATAAAATAGGTGTTGGTTGAAAGTGATTTACTTTTATTTAAATTTTTAGCAAAAATTTATATTCTCAGATAACTGATTTCTTGATTAATAACATATTAATTTTGAATGATGAATCAAATATAAGATTAAATCAAATTGTGAGTTTTGCAGGCAAATGGCATTACAATTAAACATGTTCCGAGTTTTTTTTGTGTGTGTGTCAAAGTATCTAAGGTATAGTGATTGATTTGTATCTTAAAACTGCAAAAAATAAAAATACATTGGCAGAACAGTAAATTTTTTTTGTATTGACTATAAATAAAATCAAAAAAGATATTTAAGTATTATTATATTTAAAGCAGCAAAAGAATTATCAATGTAATCTGAAGATTGATTTGTGTTTTTCAAAGCATGGTTAAAGAAATGTTACACACTTTTATAACAAATTTACTTGTCCATTGCAACATTATATTTTTTAATTAAAATCATCAAACAAAACTATTTGTTGATTTTAGACTATAATTCAATCAACCTGCTTGGCCAACACCAAAAAATTCTAAATGAACAGTGTTCTGGACTTTATTTAGTTCAAACTTAAATTTGTCTTTAATGTCTTCAGGAGATTCATTGATTTCTGCATCTGATATCAAAATCACTCGACGGTCTGCTTCTGTTAGAATAAGATAAACAGATTAATGCTAATTTAATTTCACCTCATTTTATAAAAACATATATATATATATCCAGTAAAAGTGGCAATATTGACAGCAAAGAGCCCAATGAAAACTCAAAGCAGCAAATTAAGTTGCACAAACCACACAGAGAATTTTACTAGAAAATCTCAACAATCTATTTTGCTTTTATGGCTTTTATTCAAAAGAACACTAATTCTATTTGAATAACATTTACTTCTTGATGAGCTGTGAAGTTCAAAAAGATTGTTAAGATTTTTTAAATAAAATTCTCTGCGTGGCTTTTGTAATTTAATATATATATATTTCTACTTAATATGTTATTACAATAATATGTGGTTTATGTCATGCTTGCTTGCTGTTGTGTTTTTACCTGTTTGTTTATAACCCTTTATTTTCCAAAGTTGTTCCCTTACTAATCCCTGCACCCCTCCCTAGTTTTTGTTTCTTCTTTCACATTTTATTCCCTGTAACCTATTGCACAATTGTAATTTTATATTACTTGTCAGTCCTTGCAGCTCAAATATGAAGATGACAATGCTTAGCTTGTTTTCTAAACTTTCAAAATATTTCTTATTATTTTTAATAGGTCTTTCTCTTTACTTAACTATTGCATGGGCAGTTTTATGTTTATTTTCAATTATTTCATTAATACATTCTATTTGTCTAGTTTTTGTCTGTGTTTAGAGTTACCTCTTGATTAGCCATCAAGGCGAAACAGACTGTTAAAGTTTACTTATCAAAAATTTATCTCAGCACACATTAGCTCTTAAAGAAAAAATTAGCTAAAATACAGCTTTTATAATTTAATTTGCTTTTTTGAGTTTTTATTGAGCTCTTTACTGTCAATCTTGCCACTTCTCTTAATGATGATCAGAATCAAAGCAAATTTAATAAGTAAATATATGTACATAAGCATTTGAAACTAACTTTTTAACCTTATCAAATTTAAATACAGACGAAATCGGTTAATCGGGTACTGCTTAAACGGGTAAATCGGTTTATAGACTCAAAATCCGAAATCCCGAACCAAATCCTATCTAATGTTAAATAAAACAACCGGTTAATAGACTCACGCTTATCGGATAATAGGGTCATTTTTCGCTCAACTCACGGTATGTGTTTCTTTGGCCAGACATCGGAAATTGAGAGAAACGAATCGCAAGACAAAGTAAAACATGTCATTAATCTTTTTTCTTTGGCCAGATGCCCAAATGCGTGGGAAACGATCGCGAGACCAGGCTTGCCGCCTGCCACAAAGCGAACTCCTCTCTGTTTCTTGCGGATTTGTAATTGTCTGCGTCTTTAAGTAAACAAAAGATAAAGCGACAGGCGTGCGCGCAGCAGTGTGGTTGAAACAAAAACAACAAACTGTAGTCACATCGCACTTTAAACTTCTACCATTGCATGGTTGGAGTCTCATTAATGCAAAACGTTAGACAAAAGGAATTAAACACACAACACTGCATGAAGCAAAGTTAATTTCCCAATGCGCCGAGTTGTTGTTAGATATGCGGTATGTAAAAATGTTAAAGGGAGGTACGAAGAAAGTGTGTGGTCCCCGTAAATTAAAGTTTCTAAAAATAAGTTTCGTTCCTCACAAACGGTGGTGTTCTCAAAGAAAACGTCATAATTTAATTTAAACTGTACAGAAACGGAGACGATTAGGTTTGCAAAAACAAACCAGTTCACGTATATTTTAAACGGTATTAGGATCGCATGACGCAGTTCTAGAGCCCATTGCTACCAAGTAATATAGTGGTGTTCCCTTAGAATGACGCACGCTCCCGACAAACCTATTTTTGGACTATAACGGTTAAAGGGGTCAATCAGTTAAAAGGGTCAAAACGTCTGGCAAATGGGTGACCCCATTAACCGATTTCGTCTATAATTTTTTCAAAGAAATTTTTTTTGAAATATACACTTATATCTTAAATTAATTATTCTGCATATATGTATTTCAAATTGTAGCTATCAATGTTGAAGTAATGAAATCTTTTTCTCTTAACTACTTCTAACAAAATTACAAAAATGTAACACATTCTAGAGCAGTGCTCTTCAACTTTTTCTAGGGTGTTCTTTTTGTCAGTCAAGATATTGTAAAAGAGTATAAACATGCAATAATAAATAAAATGTATAGTCTGAAAAAACAGTTGATCAAGTGGCTTGCTTGTTTTTTAATAATTTAGTTAATTTGAATATAATATGCCATTGCTAGACTAACTTTTTCAAAAATTTAAGCAATAGGTCAACTACTGTATAAAATTGATCCTAAACTAAAATCTAAGTCCTTTAACCTAAAGCCTTGTCTATACATGTAAACTAAGTCTGGATGCTTTAGTTAATCTTTGTTTAGGAAAACCCTCTATTAATGTCTAAATATACAAGCTTAATTATTTATAATTTTTTTATCAGCTAAACTTTTATAATTTAACCCAATTAAAGCTCAGTTTTCAAAATAAAAAAAAGGTTTCAAAGGTTAACGTCAAACATAATTGTCCAAATTAAAGAACAAATAAAAATAAAAATCCTAAGCTGTAAAATGAAACATTGTTTGGAAATGTGAGCCTATAAAATCTATAAAAGGCAAACAAGCCAGAAGTCACCAGTTTGATATTTTTATAGAAAATGAACATGTAGTTATTAAACAGATGTTTTATGGCAACAAGATAAAATTGTACAATTGTCCAGTTTTGCCAAAAAACTAAAATATTATGACACCATTGCAGCAAAACTATAATATAGTTTGTACATTGTATTTCTGCTATGAAATTATTAGTTGTTACTTACTTTTTTCAAATAATTTATAAACATGACAGAAACATATAAAATATTTAAAAAATTTATACTGTATATGTGTCTTATCTTAACAATTGCTGCTTTTTCTGCAGCATTCTGCACAATTTTTGTAAGTTTCTGCTAATATTTATCTCAGCACACATTAGCTTTTAAAGAAAAATTTATCAAAATAATTTGTACTAAAAAGGTATGAAATTTTAGTATCAAACTTTTTTTGGAAGTCCAGAAAACCATTGCACACTGTATTTAATCCACTGCCCTTCTGGCTGTACTGATTTTTCTGTTTGCAATATTGCATCCTTTTTTACAGTAGATCTTCATGAACAGTATATTGAACATACATTGTGTTCTGTGTCCTCATTGACAAAGGGAATATTGTCTATTGACAAGTCACACCCATTACAGCCTCTGGTGATTTTAGTGAGGCAGTAATGGTTGCCTTGTTCATTGAGTGTCATCTTGGTCTTGATCAGCAATGAGTCATCCCTTAGCTGCTCTCCATACTAGCAATAAAGCATTCAGTCTGTCAAATTAGATTGCAGCTTGAAAATGTTTCAACTTTTCCCATTCAGCAAGAAGATATTGTGTTTTCACCCAATTTTACTCTTATACAAGACAGAGAGGAGTTTCTTCTTCATAACTCTGGAGGTGCTGAAGACCAGACAATTGTTTTTGGAACCCTATCAAACATCAACTTTCTGATGTAGAGTCAGCATCAGTATGCCAATAGGACATTCAAGAGCTGTCCCTCAATCTGTCAGCTCTATACAATTTGCAGGATAGATAACAGAGGACATACAATTCAGAGGATAGGAAGTGCAGTTTCGATCCTGCTGGTGTCTGGCCTTCTGCCTGATAAGCAGAAAGAAACATATATCCAGCTGTTAACATTTGTTAGGCTACAGACCAATGTATAGCTCCTGTAGCATCACTACTAATTTTGAAATGGCTGGAAAGGGTGCAATTAGAACAGTCTATCACACAAGGTGGAAAACGTTTTCAGGAACAAAGGCCAAGTTAGCCAGCAACCAGCAAAATTTGTGCCTGAGGGTGAAACAGTGAATTAGCACTTCTAACAGCAGGTTCTCATTTGCCTCCATTACTGAGTTTGATGCAGTAGGCGGGAACTGTGAAATGACAAGTCATGGCTTCTCCATGACAACACATCCACACACAAGTAATTAGTGTGAGGCAGCTCTTGGTCAAAAAACAAATAACAGCTCTTGACCATAGTCCCTATTTCCCAGATATAACACCTTGTGACTTTTGACTTTTTTCCAGACTGAAGGCTGTGATGAAAGGAACTCATTTCTTGTCTCCAAAAGAAATCAAGGCCTCAGTTACAAGGGAGCTGAAGAGACTCAAAGAAAAGGATTTTACCAAGTGCTTCAGTGGGTGGCAGGATTAAATGCAAAAGTGCATTGACTTGGGGGGAGTACTTTGAAGATGACAATACATAAATTATCAAAATATGTTGTATTAAAATTTTTATAACAACAGTCCAGTTTCTTTTTTGTCACACCTGTATTTGAGCACAGAATGAGAAATGAAAGGTTACAACTTTTTTTTTAATCTTCAAGTTTTAACTCATTTAATACGTTGACATTTTGGTCAGTTGATATTTTGAACAGGTACCCAGCAAGGGACCACTGTATGCATATCCCTTTTAGTGTATATCCTAGTTTTAATCTAGTATACACTTAGGTATACAGTATACCAAGTTGAATAGCACTGTTCTAGACCAATAAAAAGATATAAACCATATACTTACGACTTTTAATATCTTCAAAAAAATGAAAAGCATTTGTCAATGCTGTGATGTATGAAGAACCCCCTGAAAGCAAATCAATGTACTTTAATAACTTAAAATTTGAAAAAATGTAGAAGATTGATACCCAATTCTCAACTACAAAATGATTAAGAATATTTTTGTTAAGTATCAGAACAGTTTTTTCAAAGTAAGCCATTTGGCTTCCTACAGAGGAATTTGCAACCTAAAAAGAAAAATTGGGAAAGGGTTTGTAAGACATGCTTCTCATTAATTTGTAAAATTTATATATAGACATTATAAACTTTTATTTGTGACTTAGCAAACATTGTCGACCTGACATTAAGTATTTTATGGTTAACATTTAGGAAGTACTAATAAATAACATTATAATGGGAATCAAAACATACAAAGGAATACCAAATTTAATTTAAAACAACACAAACACTAGAAACATAATGTAATGGTAAATGATACTGAATAGGCCAATTGCCACAAAGTGAATTATCAATTAAGCACTTTTGGCTTTGACAAAAACAAAAAACAAAATAACCAAGAATTTTCAATAAAGATAAAAATTAATAATGAAGCGAAGCAATAAGAAGCAGTAATCAGAAAATAAATACACCAAACTAAAAATCAAACATAAAGAGAAAACACACAGTTGCCTTACCAAGCAGTTCACATCAATGCTGACTCATGGGAAAATAGGAAACAACAAATGGGGCTACAAAAAAGCAGTAAGTCTCCCATATTTCAACCAGCTGCCCACAACTATTGCAGCTGATTACCAAACAATAGAGAAATGACAATTCATTTAGGATTACAATAAACAGTACTAAGTCTCTCAAACTTCAACCAGCCTCCACCAAATATTGCTGCTAGTCACCTCACAGATTGAGAAGTAAAAGAAAATGGAAGAAAGCCAGCACTAAATGAAAGCACTGCTGAGATGAACTATGTTTAAGAAATTAATCAATAATTAAAGTGTAAAACAAAAAGGCCCTTGCAGCAATGCATGCACAAATAATGATCAGAGAAGAAAAAAAATAAAACAAACACATGCATTGGTAACTTTTTACACAAAAGTCGGTAAAAAATACTTTGCTAAGTAACAAAAAGTGCTAACTTAATGGAATAAAAAGTTCAGTTTTAATAAACATTGTTGCATATTAGAAAATTGATTATGTAAATTAATGTAATTATCTAAGTGATGCAAATCAAGAATTTAGAATTGGTAATTAATATATAGTAGTTTGTTAGATAAAAAAAGTAAAAACAAATTTTTTTGTGTCTTACAGTGACAAGTTTTTTGTGTCTAATAGTCTAACTCTTAAAATTAATATTTTTGACTTTGGTGATTTTTAAACAATTCTAACGTCTTTTATCCCTGAGCATTTGCAAATAGTTTCCATGCATTCAAGTGATTAAATTAAAATTTCAAGTTTTTCCACTTTTTGTTATCTATTTTTCACTTGCATATTCACAATGCAATGAAAAGATACAGTAGTAAACAGATTGTATAACTTATAAAGTCAAATTAGCTTAACAGTAGTAGATGATACCAATTGTTTCTTGAATGTTCTAAACAAAAATACAGGGTGTGTACAGTAATTAGAATTCACAGGAAAACATGTGTGGTGAGCGCGCAAGATATTCATGTGCAAAAAATTTTATTTTCTTTGACAGTTTACACCATGCTGTACATCGCCCATAAAAATGGAGCCAAGAAAATAATTCACCTTTCTACAGGAATGGAAAAGGAAAGCTGTGTTGTTTGCCATTTGCGCTGGACACAACAATGCTACCATTGCAAAGTTCTTTGATCTGACAACGACATGGGTGTGGAAAGTCAGAAATCAACTCAAAAAGTCTGGAGGTGATTATGAAGCTGTGGCAAAAAGATCTGATCACAAAAGGTCTGACTGCCTCAGAACTGCCAAATTCATTAACCGTGTTAAAAATGCCATTAATAAAGATCTGGGCAAGTCGATGCGTGCAATTGCCAAAGACATGAGGATGTCTGAAGCCTTAATACAAAGATGTGTCTCAGAGGACTTGAGATACAAGTCCTACAAAATGAAAAAAGGCCAATCACTGACAGCCAAGGCTAAGAAGAAGCAATTGAAGCACTGTCAAAAACTTCTCAACAAACTCAAACATCCTCTGCAGTGCAACATGATTTGGTTCTTTTCTGACAAGAAAAATTTTTGTCAGGATCAAGCGGTAAACAACAATACAATTTAATACAATACAACAATGCAGTGAATAAACAATACAATTTAAAACTAGAATTGAATTTACAGACTACATTGGTATGAAAAGTTGAGCAAAGATTCACTTTTAATTTCATCATGCTGAAAAACATGCATGAGATATCTTTGTTTATATGTTTACATGTGGGCAAAACTATAATTCCAGAGCTTGATTATAGGCCAGCAACCATAACCTTTCCTAAAATTAAGCAATGACCAAAAAAAGCTTTCTTTATTGTTTAACAAAAAATTATAACCAAAAATCAAAGAATGGCTTTTTAAAAAATGTTCACTTTCAATAATCATGAGTTTTTTTTTCAGGAGCAACATTTGATTTTTGGTTGGTCCTAATTTGGTAGCAGCTTTGGTGGCTTCTAATTCAATTCAATTCTACAACTAAATTTCAATACTTATGTTTTATAGAATGTCAGTAATTTTTATGAAAACCTAATGCAGACTTGATTTGACCTACAGGCCATATGTTGCCATTCATGCTTTATAAAATACCACTAAAATTAGTTTTGGCATTCAATATATTTCACAAATCAAAAAAATGCGATTTAATTCTTTACCATCAAGGCAAATAACTGTCCTGTATGAAGCTAGATCTCATTAAGGTTATTGCAGTTGAATATAATAGTTATTTATTTTAAATCATTAAAAGAAAAAAGTTACCTATTGCTTTAACTTGATTTAAAAAATCTCCAATAATTTTAAAATTTTTTCCAGTAGCCAAAGCTAATTGATTGTCAAAACAATTTGGGTGAGAAAAATTGCCAGGAGTAAGATAATCATTTGATGCAATTACAACAGCAAACTAAAAAAATAAATCATAAATGGTAGCTAAATAATGCAAAAAAGAACAATTGTAATAATAGTATTATTGCTTGAAGAATCTCAAGCCACACACTTTGATTAGAAAAAGAAATAAAAGAACAAAAATTTAAGAGTTTTTTTTAAGTAGATTACACTGAAAAGATTTGTAATTCAACAAAGACATAAAAATTTGATCAAAAGTGTAGCAGACAAATTGTAAATTTCAATCTAAAAAAAATTGTCATACAAAAATAAACAAAATTTAATGCAGTCAAAAACCATAAAAATCTGCTGTCACAACTTTATTAAGGAATTTAAAAGGACCAGTTGAACTAGGTAACATAAATACCTGTGCTGAACCAAAGCTGTGTTTTTTTTGTACCAGCTCATACTTTAAATCCTTGAGTATAATATACAGGAGATTTCTAGGGACTTGTACGTCTGAAAAAACTAAACTGGTGTATAATACGCATCCCTTTTCTAAATTGAGTTAATGAGGTCTGTATAACTTACTTGTTCTGCAAACATGTATATGTTAATGTCCTTTATTCTTATTGTATATACAACACAATGCAAGCATTTTCTTGACAGAAACCAAAAAAATAACAATAGTATTGTCAGTAAAAATAAATACCAGTATTACGTAAAGATAAAGTTAGTACCATATACTAATAATTATATATTATTATGCTTTCACATCTCAATTTTTCTAGATTAGATATATCATGCTTTTACATCTTGCATATACGAGTAATATGCACTAGGGATTTTTAAAAAATGCAGATTATACTCAAAGATTTACGGTAGTTTGCAACAAGATCGAACTTTTTAATACAATAAATTCTGGATAAGTATGATTGAATTCTCTTGAAATCTTCTCTCACAGTTTCTGACTATAAAGAATAAATTATTCAAAAATTAACAAACTTGATCACTACTTGTAAAACTTGACTCTCAAGCTTCATCAAACTTCAAAGAAATTCACAGCACAAACAACTGCAAATATTCACTCAACAACTATGCACTGACTAACTTTATAAATTAGCACCCAGATCTGGCTAATATTTAACTTAATAGTTTGTCCAAACAACACTATCCACTATAAAATTACTTCTAAGATGCCAACCTGATCCTTAATTACTTAAATCATGTCCACAAAGCACAGTAACACCAAATGATTTTGATGACTATTTCAACTGAATGAATAACAAACTGTGATCTACTATGTATAATATATGTCAGTCAAAATTACTAGATAAAAAACAAATATATCTGAACAAACAAAAATTTTTATATAAATTGTTATCTAAGTTTTGCAATTGAATAAAGTGCTTATTGACATCACAAAAACAATTATGTGATTAAGTGCAAAACTTCTTATGTAACCTATAAAATAGAACTTGCTTCACAGTAGTAAAATATACTAGAAATTACATCATCACTGTAGCTGTAGCACACTCAGTTGCAGTTAAAAAACAAGAAATTAAGCAGTTTGGATTCTTAAAGTGGCATACTTTTCACATTAACTACCAACAAACCAATTTGTAATGTATTTCAAGGATGATAATAACTGCTTAATACAAATGGTAATTTCTCTAAAACAAAACAAATCTTTATTAGTATCTAAAGGAATAAATCTAATCGAAATAACCAATATCTGAACAGGGATACCTAAACAACTGAGATGTAAAATTTTTAAAAATGCGTGCACACAGTAGAGCTATTTAATTTTTGCTTTTAAAGCTGCAATTTTGAGTACAACAACATAAATAATATTTTTCCAACTAAATATATACATTAATCATATTGCAACTTGTGATATCACACCTAGAGCATACCATATAGCTTATTCTTGGCAATTTTTTAAAAGCAATACCAACTGTATTAAAAGCAAATTAACTGCATTTTTACACAACAGAAAAATTAAAAAAGTTAAATAAAAGTAACTAAAAGTTAAATAACCTAAATACAACAATATAAACGTTAACGAGAAAAAAACAACTATGAAACAATTGAAAACAATCACAAAAAAATACCCAAAAGTGAAATTTTTCGTGAATTTTAGATTTGTGCATATTTACTAGTAAGTTTTTAGATTTTTTGAACCATTGGTTTAAGGTTCTCAAGTTTAGGAGCATTAAAATATTTAATTTTGCTTTTAGCAAAACAATTAAATGCAGACTGAATATTATATAAAAAATTGAAATGCCCTACCATGCAAATTTGGTTGATAGCACAATTAAAGTTGAGTGAATCCTTCATTACAGTTTCCACAGCACACAAAAATGCATAGCGCTGATTTGAACAAGTAAACAGTTTAGCTCTTGCTATAACATTTGTAGTAAACAGATTGGGGTAATTGCTTACCCTATGTATAGCACCTCTGTTGCTTTTTTGCAAGTCAGGAGGATAAATATAGACATAAAAAAAAATGGATTCTTAATGAGGTCTTTAGGTATACCAATAATTTGCTTGCATTTAGACAAGAAGAAAATATTTGATCTTACTTTAGCAATTTTCTTTGTTGTATCAATAATATTCCATTTAAGTTGGCTTATATTTGCTGTGCTTTGCATTTTATCATCAAAGGATTGGAAGGAATAAAATTGGGGGAGTTGTGCCAACTTTTAAAATCAAATGAGAGAAACAAAAAATTGTGCTCTAAAGTTGACTGTTTTTTATTAGGGCACAAGCTTTCATGAGCTACTATTCATTTCATCAGGTGCAATGGAATAAAAATGCAATCAAAACAAAATATACACAACGGCATTAAATGTAATAAAGAGACATATGTGACGTAATGAAATATAAAAATATCGGATAGAAAAGACTAAGTATGAGAGAATATGGCAGTACAGTAAATTGCAACAAAAAACAAATGCAAGAAAATGGCATGCAAGTATAGAACAATGCAAAATTGAGAAAATGAAAAACATAAATGACCCTCATGTTTACAAAAATAAATATTACACATAGTTAGATATTTAAAAATTTTTAAATATTTTTAATTTTAAACAAATATTAAAATATTGGTCTTAAATATTAATACAGACGAAATTGGTTAATCGCATATTCAATTTTCAAGGCATTTTTATGAGATTATCTGATATATATGTTTAACCAATTTATGTAATTACTTTTTGACCACGTTGTAGATTGCCAATTTGTTTTGCAATGTTTCAATGCAATTAAGACATTGTACAAACACTGGCAAGAAAATATACAATTTTAATGTTTGTTGGTCTTTCTTGTGCCACAACCTTAACTATGACATGCTCAGGGGCACAACTAGAGGGGATGTTTGGATGCCATGCCATCCCCCTTTAAAATACCTATCAAAAAACCAAAGACAATAGATCATTTTATGAAATGGCGATTTTTTGTTGGCAGCCTTTTGATCTGCTCCACTCCCTTTAGCTGTCACAAAAAAAAGGCCTTTGCTTTAACAATTTCATTTCTATATTGTTTTTGCATTTCTTTAATCATTGCAGTTGGCATTTTTGATGTTTGCAAAATTTTGCAAAATTTCTTTGATTTTGCTGCATGTTTTTTAACAGTGTAGTCACACTCTCACACTCACATTCATGATAACTGTAGCAGTGAGAATTAGAAAACTTGAATTTTTTGTTTGCTTGAATGTTACGTTATAAATTTATCTCTAAGAATTGTACAATGAAGATTTGGCTGACTCAATCCTTTTTATTGCCTTTGTGTTTCGTCATAAACATTCCATCTCATATGTTAAAACCTCTTGGGAGTTTGTTTATCACACACATGTGCTTCTAAAGTTTTCTTTTAATAAGATAAAGATTTAGTTGTTTGACAGTATGAAGTTTGCAATTTACATTTGTTACGATTTTAACTTTTTTCAATGTTTAAATAATGCTAGAATTAACTTTAATTCTTTCTTTTATTTTATTAACTATATTCTTAATCATTCTTTGCTTTGGTTAATACAATTAATGAAATCAGCATTTTGCTGCAATCGCACTTTTTTTGTTTTGTATTTCACAGCAAGTACCAGCCACCATGACAGATTAAGTTACTGCTTTTTACTTTTTTGATCCCATTGTAGATTGCATTGTTGTTTTGCAAATGTTTTCCTCCTGTGAAACAATGCAATTAAGTGAATGAAGATAGCGACTGTGACGAAAATCTTATGTGATAATCCAATTTATTTCTTTAAATAGTATGCATTTAACCAATGTTTTTACTTAATGAGATGGGATTTGGTTCGGGATTTCAGAATTGTATCCAATATAACGATATATGTGTTTAAGCAGTATGCAATTAACCAATTTTGTCTGTAATTTAAAATTTTATTAATATTTATAAAATTATCAAATTTTAATATTTTAAAATGAATGCTTAATATTTAAAATTTATTTAAAAATAATCTCAAACCAAGGTTCAAACAGATTATGTGTTCATGTCTAACTACATGTAATATTTATTTTTGTAAACATGAGAGTCATTTATGTTTTTCACTTTTTTCTCCATTTTGCATCATTCTATACTTGCATGCCATTTTCTCACATTTGTTTTTTGTTTAAATTGCTATAATTTACTTTACTGCCATATTCTCTGTGATATTTTTATATTTTATTTTTAATCATTATTATATATTCATCAATACATATTCATCAATACATGCTTTTATAAAAATCATATCCAGTTGAAACCATTTATCTGTTTTTTTAGTTTGGTTAGGGCAAAAAAATAAGTGTTCAAATGAGCTTTGTAAAACAGAACATTATTATATACAAGGGGCATTCAAAAAATACACTAAATTTTATAATTTTTTATAATTTATTGATACAATCAATCTACTTCTCAACGTAGTCTCCATCAAGGTCAATGCACTTCTCCAGGTCGTGCTTCCATCCTTTTATCCCATTTTTGAAGCAATCTGCTGACCATTTTGTGAGCCATGTTTTTGCTGCTTGCTTTGCCTCATTAGTGTCATTAAAATAAACGCCTTTCAAGTGTTCTTTGAGTTTTGGGAATAAAAAAAGTTAGATGGTGCAAGGTCTGGGCTATATAGTAAATGTGGCAGCAATTCCCACCGAAATTCTCTCAAAACATCTCTTACAATCCAAGAAGAATGTGCTGGGGCATTGTCGTGATGGAAAAGAATTCCACAATGGAGTTTTCCTGGATGCTTTTGAGCTAATTTTGCTCTCAATTTCCTTAAAACTTCTACATAATAGGCACCTGTAACAGTTTTTTTACCTTCTAAAAAATCTACTAGCACAACTCTTTCAGAGTCCCAGAAAACAGTTACCATTACCTTCTTGACAGACCTCTCAGACTTGAATTTGATTGGGCCAGATGATCCATGTGGGAGTCACTGTTTGGACTGCTGTTTTGTTTCAGGATCATACTGATAGAACCATGTTTCATTTCCTGTGATAATTCGATCAAAAAAGTGGTCTTCATCTGCTTCAATTTTAAGCAAAATCATCATTGACAATTCACTTCTGAGATTGAGCTGATTTGGGTGCAACACTTTTGGAACCCATTGCACTGAAAGCTTGCTGAGGCATAAATCGTCATGCAGAATTGAATAAGCTGAACCAACTGATATGTGGACAGTCTCAGCTATCTGATAAACCATCAATTGTCCATCTTCTTTGACTAGGTTCCTAACAAAATCAATTTTTTCATTGTTTTTAAGGTTGTTGGGTCTTTCACGACCCTCATCATCTTCAACAGCTTTTCTACAATCTCAAAATCTTTCAATCCATTTGTAAACACAAGTTTTCTTCGGAGCATTATCTTTATAAATGGTCTGCAGAGCTTAAATGATCTCTGTTCCTTTTCAACCAAGCTTTACCAAAAATTTGATGTTGGTTTTTACCTCGAAATCCTTATGCTCCATGGGTTAATAAACAACCTTAAATAAACTAGCTCTTGACAACTTTGTTTACAAGCGCAAAATGAGTGATAGCAATTATTTGATCACAAAAAACATGTTTTTTATGGCTAGCATGCTAAAATACATTATTTCTTGCTGGCACTCTTGTCACAGGAGAATTTCATGTATTTTTTGAATGCCCCTTGTACAAAGAGATGTTGATTATTAAAATAGTGCTTGTACTTTGCAGCCACACAGCCACAACTGTAACTGTGAGGGTAACGACACTAAAGTCAGCTGATTACTGAAAGTGAATAGTCAAATAATGTGCTTCTGGTTTCAATAAAAGATAAGTTAAAATAATCAAAGATGTTTAATGCAAATGAAAAATTATATGCAAAATGAAGCAGTATACTGTAAATAAAATAAACTAAAAACTAAACATAAAGTGGCTATACTGAGCAGTTTACCTTGGTACTGATTCATGGGGGAATGGGAAACACACAAATGGGAAAAATTTTGCAATATCCAACCAGGATTTGAATACAATCACTAAGTTTTTTAGACTTTCAAGATCACAGAAAACAGCACTACATCTGTCAGACTTTAACCAGCTGCCACAAGTATTGCTGCTGGTTGCCTCAAAAATTGAAAAATGTGAAAGAAGCGGGAATAAGCTAGTGCTAAATAAACATGCTGCAGAATTATGCTTGAGGAAGAAATTAACTAATAAATGTAAAGCAAAAAGGTGTTGGAAGTCAGGGCAAATGCAAATAATTATTAAAAAAGCAGAAAAAAATAAAACAAACATGTGTGTTGTTTATTTCCTATTGTAACATTTTTTTTACACTAAAATTTTTAACTATTTTTAAATTTTTTAAGATAACTGAGGATTAAAATAATTTATTGCATAAACAAAACAAACTACAATCAACATAAATTTATTGGTTTTTTTCTTACCTTATCTAATGAACTCAATCGAGAAATGGTCACTTTTATGGCTTCTTTAGCAATTTCAATCAATTTTACTTTATCTATGACAGAATTCATAGAACCACTTCTATCAAGAATGAATACAAATTCTTTCCTAATCAAATTTTTGGCAAGAACATACCAAGGTCTAAAATAATAAAAAAATATAAAAAAGTTTTTTAAAAAAACTAACTTAATTTTGATGGGATACAGAACAAAGTGGTTAAACATCAATTAAATGAAATGACATATTTTTAAAGATATCTCTTGAAAATATTTTAGAGTGGAAACAATACAAACTTTTGTAAATGTTTTTTTTATTCCAATAAAAACCTTTTTTATGCCCTAATGCAATTTTCAAAATAAAAAACTTTTAAAAAAAAGTTATAACTTTATTAAAAAAGCAGTTATGTTTATTTTGGTTACATTTTAAATGCATAGTTTAAACTTTTAAATTAAGCAAATTTGATGTAAATCAAATGCAATGCATTTTATATATACTGTTAAAAAAAGTATGAAATGAATTGCATTAGACTTATGTCAAATTTGTTTAATTTTGACATAAAGATGTTTAAGCCATGTGACTATACTTTAAAAGCCTAATAACAATTAGTTTTCAAATTCAGTAAGGGAGCAGTAAGTAAAAAAATTTTCAATTTCAGTAAGTAAAAAAAAGACAAAACTTTTTTTTGTCTAGCAAAGTTATGTAAAGCAGAGTTTAAATTATTATGCAAAGCTCCAATTTGGAATAAAGAAATGATGTCACATTTATTTTACTGAAAGCAATAACGTTGTACCTATATTATCATCAAGGTATTGGTATCAGTCATATTGGATTGCCATATTTTGCTGATTTTGACTAATCTCAAAAGTCTAGAATAAGTGGTCAATACAACACAAAGCATACCACTTCTGATGGTAATTATTTCAGTATCATTACTTTGTTTTTACTTTCATTTTCATGAATAAATGAAGGAGAACCATAGCTATTTTTATCCAGTTCTGGCCACATCACAGCTACAATATAAGTGAATAAAAAAATAGGGAAGAGTAATTAAATAATTAAAAAAATAAAAATGATAAAAAAAGCAGATAAGACATGGCATAGTTGCAATCGTTTATCAGCTTTTAGTTTCACAGCAATGCCGCTTTCTAACTTTTCTTGTTCCTGTATCATTTTTATTTTTTAATTATCTAATAAATTTAATACTATTTTATTGCAGCTGATCAACAACTTTAAAAAACATGCTTCAGAAAACTAAAAACTTGTTTTTAATTTTTTATACAGTGGCAAGCAAAAAAGTAAAACTTTTTATTTATTAGATTTTTTCAAAATAACTTAGTTAAAATATAATTATATTTAAAAAAAAAATCAATTAACATTACATTTAATATAATTTTTTGTGCTCTTTTAATGATATTTTATTTGATAAATGTAATTCAATTTTAACGAAGTTATTTTTAAAAAATCTAAAAAATAAAAAAGTTTTACTTTTTTGCTTGCAACTGTATATGTTTTCTCTGCCTTGTACACAAAATTCAAAAAACAGTATTTTTTTAAAACAATTTTTAATATATATTTTTTAAATTAAAAATATTTAGCCAATTGAGTATGAGCATTTTTATACAATTCAATGGCATACATATACTTGTATCAACTTTAATTTTTTTCTGGGTTGTCAAATGTCCATTGGACAAATAAAAATGCAAAATGTATTTGTGTTTTTTTGCTGTCGCATTAAAATTAGAAAAATCTATGTCAGGGGTGGCCAAGCCTATATCATGATGAGCTGTATATCATAAAACCAAACTTTTAAATTTTTTAATATTTCAAAAGGCTCAAAGAGTCACAACAACAAGGGTCCAAAAAGCTGCATGCAGTTCACAAGCCGCAGTTTGGCCACCCCTGATCTATGCATTGTACGGTATATTACAAAATTTTGGCTAAATATGACTAGAATTGGCCATCTAAGAAAAAAAAATGATCAGACTGGATATCAGAGATCACACAATGTCTGACATTCTAGGTAAAAATTATACATATTTTTGAAAGAAACAATGTCTTAAGATACTTTTATTCTTACTAGCGACACAAAATTTTTTTACTCTTGTGATTAACTTAAAAAAAAAGTTTTGCTTTAAAAGTAAATTTTTCCATATTTTTTATTTTTTATTAAAACTGTCTTCTCCTTTCAGCCTTTCCCTTGAATCAGGGGTAGCCACAGCATATCATCTTTTTCCAAACCATCCTATATTCAATGTACATCTCCTTTGCACCAACTTCCCCCATATCTTCTTTTACTAAACTTAAAAATCTTCTCTTTGGTCTCCCTCTTTTCCTCTTTTCCAGTAACTCAGTTTCTATCATCTTTCTTCCTACATACTCTTGGTCTCTCCTCATGATGTGTCCATACCACTTCAGCCTGCCCCCTCATCTTCATTTCTAACTGTTCTACGTTGACTGTACTCCTGATGTACTTATTTCTAATTTTGCCTTTTCTCATCAATCCCATAGCAAACCTCAACATTTTCATCTCTGCAACTTCTATCTCTTTTACTTATTTCTTTGTGACTGCCACCATCACAAGTCCATACACCATTGCTGGTCTCACCACTGAACTGTACACTTTTCCTTTTACTCTAGCTGGTAACCTCATGTCACAGATTACTCCCAATACTCTTCTCTATCTGTTCCATCCTGCCTGCACTCTCTTCTTTACCTCCCTCTTACAACTACCACTTTCTCGCACAGTTGATCCCAAATACTTAAATTCCTTTATTCTTGGCACTTTTGTATCCTCCATCTTCACTGTTTCTTTGTCATTTCCTCCATTTATGCACAGATATTCAGTCTTTGACCTACTTATTTTCACCCCTCTTCTTTTCAATGCATATCTCCAGGATTCTAGTTCCTGCTCCACTTCTTCCCTGGTCTCTTCGCAAATCACAATATTATCAGCAAACAGCATCATCCATGGTGGTTCTCTTCTTACTTCACCGTTAGCCTGTCCATTATTACTGCAAACAGGAGCAGACTTAACAAGGCAGCCAACCTTGACCTTGAAACTTTCTGCAGTTCCTACTGCACACCTGACCACTGTTTTGCTTCCCTCATACATATCCTGTTCAAGTCGCATATACTTTTCCACTATTCCTGATTTTCTCATACAGTACCACAGCTCTCCCTGCAGAACCCTGTCATAAGCTTTCTCTAGGTCTATGAATACACAATGAAGCTTTCTTTGACCTTCCCTGTACTTTTCCATCAACATTCTTAAAGCAAACATGGCATCGGTGGTTCCCTTTCCTGGCATAAATTCATATTGCTGTTTGCTGATCTCTACACTATCCCTTAACCTGGCTTCAATAATTCTTTCCCATATCTTCATTGTATGGCTCATTAGCTTTATTCCTCTGTAGTTTCCACAGCACTGTGTGTCCCCTTTGTTCTTATAGATTGGGATAAGCACACTCCTTCTCCATTCTTCTGGCATCCATTTGCCCACTAATAGTCTGTTGAACAGTCTGGTCAAAAACTTTATCCCCATCTCTCCCATGCACTTCCAAACTTCTACTGGCAACTCATCTGTTTACCTTTTTTCATCCTTCTTAGTGCATTCTTTACTTCTCTACAGACACAATTTACCTCTTTGTTGACCACTTCTGCTTCCTCTGTCCTAGGGTCTCTGTCATTTTTCTCGTTCATCAGTTTCTCAAAGTATTCCTTCCATCTCTTTAACACTGCCTCCGAATTTACTATAATATTACCATTTCATCCTTTATAACCCTCATATGCTGTACATCTTTCCCTGTTCTGTCTCTCTACCTAGCCAATCTGTACAACTCCTTTTCACCTTCTTTTGTTTTTAATCTAGCATACAAATCGTCATATGCATGCCCCTTTGCTATTGCAACTGCCTTCTTTGCCTTACTCTTCTTTTCTTTGTAGATCTTTTTAGTATTCTCATCTCTTATTTTTTCCCATGCTTTCTTTGCATCTTTCTTTTCTTTTATGCTCTCCTGAACTTCCTTATTCCACCACCATGTCTCCCTGTCTCCTTTTTGTTTCCTAAATGTCACCCCCAGTACAGTTTCAGCTGTTTTTCTTAGCATTCCTGCTGTTTTGTCCCACTCATCAGGTATCCATCCTTGCCTCCCAAAATCCTGGTCACCTCTTGTCTAAACGTTTATTGACAGCTTGTCTCCTTCAGTTTTACCATTGTATCTTTGGCTTTACTTTCTCTGCTTTTTTCTTTTTCACCATAAGAGCCATTTTGCAAACCACCATACGGTGCTGTTTTGCAACACACTTATTCACTATTACCTTACAATTGCACATTTCCTTCGAGTTCCTCCTTCTGCACATCACATAATGTATTTGGGTACTTTTTCCACCACTTTTGTACGTCACTCTGTGTTCATCTTTCTTCTTGAAATAAGTGTTGACAATCGCCAAATCCATCCTTTTTCCAAAATCCTTTTCCCAAAATTTTCATTAAAACTGTGTGGGTGCTAATTTACTATCAGCCAATATGGTCTGGCTGGTATATTGATTAATTATCAACCAATTTACGCAACAGTGTAACCCTAGAAAACAACTTGTTAAAGTATACTTAATCTATCATATATTTTATTTATTTTATCTCTATATTTATCCACCTGACTTGTAAAAAAGCAACGGAGGTGCTAATAAATAGGGTAAACAATTACCCACACCTTCTTCTGAAGATGCCAAGATACTGCTGAGTGCTTGAAAGTTAATAGAGATATGACTGAAATTTAGAACTGCTTGTCAAGACTACCAAGCAGGGATAAGTCCCATGAAGTGTCTTTCCCAAGGACACAACAAACTTAAACTGCCAACCATCTACTACTGATGAAAAAATCTTTTTTTTCAGGCTGCCAATTCCATTTTTTAGAATAATAAAAATAATGACTTATTTGTCATTCTGGTTCAGAATTTTTTTTCTTCTAAAAATATGAAAGCTTGCTTAATAAAAGTCATAAGTCAAATAAAAACTTCCATTGTAACCTCCTAATATTCTTAGAAGTTCAACTTAGTATGATTTTGATTCTGACAAGCAATTACTTCAAAAAAAGTTATTTTTCTATTTTTTTGTTGCTGTACACCAAAGGTCTGCAAATAATAGTACACAAACCTAACTTAGATTGCAAGACCTAATATAGTGTGTCACAGAAAAAAGTAAAAGTTATTGTAATTAGTTAAAATAAAAGGTCTTCACATAGACTAATGGCCCAAAAGGGTTTTTTCTTCAAATGTAGTTGAAGAACTTATCTTAGTCTTTACTTTTTTCAAAAAATTACCTATTTTGGCTGTGAAAATTTTGGAAAAATCTTTTTGGATTATTCCAAAAAATTATTGGTGGAAAGCTGCTGAAACTACTATATTCAAAAGTAAAATTTTTCCCTTTTTACATAATTAGCAAGCATATTATTAAAATAAAATCCCTATACTTTTCAAAAATATTGTAGCTTAATGTTGTAGAGCTCTTATAGTTGTCTTTGCTTTAATGTTGTAGAGCTCATAGTTTTCTTTAATGCAAAAACAGTAAAATGATGTCATTTAGAGCTAAACAGCAATGAAGCTTTGTCTTACAATTGCAAAGTTAAAACTGCAAATTATTAATGGTTAGCAATAATTACCAATAAAAGTAAATACTTGTTTAGAGATACTATGAGTTGTGTAAAATGGTAGACTGATAAAATTTTAATTTTTTTAAAAATATGCATTGTAGTTAATTTGTTATTATTTCAGCACAATAATTATCATTCATGACTAAAAACACCAATGTCAAAAATAACTTACTTTGACAAGAAACAAAACAGTTTAATCAGTTTTTTTGTTTTTTTTGCTTTGGGTTGAAAATAAGTGAATAAATTCTTTAGTTCAATAAAGCTGTTTGGTATTTGAAAAACTACCTTAAGGCAAAAAAATTGATAATGCTTTTACCAAACAAACAAGAACATGACTAGGGTATTATTTAAACCAAATTAATGTCAATATAGTTTTTTTGGACAACTCATTGAAATTGATAATGATAATGCATTTTTCAAACCAACAATAAAAAGAATTAAGCATATCAATTATGCTTGCAAAACAAAATTCAAATCTAATCATACCTAGATCGTCCATCAAAGAAAAAAGAAACATGATTTGAAGGATACAAATTAAAAACCCCTTTTTCAGAAGCAAAATATTGCCACTTGGAATCTGGTTCAATTTCCAAATTCCTTGCTGCCGCAAAAGTAAAGGCACTAGTTAAATGAATTGCATTTTCACTAGTATATGGTGACACAATTTCACAAAATCGATCAAAGTTAACCTAAAAAAAAATGATTTAATGAATAAAATAAATACATTGTCATAACTAAAGAACTATTACATACTTTAAAATTCATCAACTTAATGCCTCAATGGCATCAGTAACATAATAGTGGAGCTACAACAGTGCTTTTCAACTTTTTTAAAAATTGTATATACTTTTAACTAAACCAAAAAACCAGTATACACTAGTTCTAAATCATGTTCTGAAGTCAAAAAAAGGCCTTTTTTGGTATTTAATTGCATGAAACCACGTTTTTTCCAATTATGTATTAAGCTTTGGTTCCCAAATCCACTTAAAAAATTTTATAACAAAAAAAGTTTTCACTTTATTATACAATTTTTTTATTGGTGTAGTATTGGCAGTATGACAAAAGGTTAAACAATAAGAGAAAACAATTAAATAATAAAGATTTTAATGGTCAGACCAAACTAAAAAACGTTCTTGAAGACCTTGCACACACCATCAAGCTGATAAACCTATAAAAAAACTCTTGTACACTTTAGGGTGTCTGACACACTTGATTAAAAATACTGGTAACAGACCTTTGAAATCAAAACTCAGTCTTTTTCATGGGGCATAGTTTTAACAGGAGTTTCTACAGGTTTTTGAAAGAAATCTGGTTTAATCTCAGCACAAATTTGACAATTTGAACATACCCTTTTGACATCTTTGACAGAGAATGGTAAGTTCTTGGTCTTTACGAGATGTGACAATCAAGTAACACCTGGATGGCCACGTACTTTGTAGATTTCCACTAGATTAAGCCCATTGTATATCACACTGCACATTCTTGATAAAGTATCTGGAACAATATTTTGCTTTCCCAGCCTATGAACTATATTGTAGTCAAAGTTGCCTAGTTCTGTTCTCCAAAGTTGAATTTTTGTATTTTTAATTTTCCCTAAACATTGAGGGTTAAACAGAAAAGACATGGTTTGTTGATCAGTGATTAGTTGAAAGTATTTAGAAAATAGAAAATGACTCCATTTTCTTATGGCATCAATGATGGCTGCTGCTTCTTCTTTGACAGCCAAGTATTGATGTTTGCTGGGAGAAAATGTCCCAGAATAAAAAACAATAGGGCGACCACCTTGATTTAGACTAGCTGATAAGTATGGTTAGAAACATCACATTCTACCATAAAAAGCAATCCTTCATTCAAACAAGTTAAACAAGCAGAAGCAAATTCAAATTTAAGCATTTTAAATGCTCTTGCCAATCTATTAGATAGAGGAAAAACATTGTTTTTGTTAGATTCAATAAGAGGTTTAATTTTCAAAGAAAAATCCAAAACAATAGGGTGACCGCCTTGATTTAGACTAGTGGCCAAAGTATGGTTAGAAACGTCACATTCTACCATAAAAAGCAATCCTTTATTTACACAAGTTAAACAAGCAGAAGCAAATTCAGATTTAAGCATTTTAAATGCTCTTGCCGATTCATTAGAGGAAAAACATTGTTTTTGTTAGATTCAATAAGAGGTTTAATTTTCAACAATAGGGTGACCACCTTGATTTAGACTAGCTGCCAAAGTATGGCTAGAAACATCACATCCTACCATAAAAAGCAATCCTTCATTCACACAAGTTAAATAAGCAGAAGCAAATTCAGATTTAAGCATTTTAAATGCTCTTGCCAATTCATTAGAGGAAAAACATTGTTTTTGTTAGATTCAATAAGAGGTTTAATTTTCAAAGAAAAATCAAAAAGCCACTTAGTATCGTAAGAAAACATACTGATTGCTTTTTGAAGTTCCATTTTACTTTTTGGCAGGGGAGTTTATGCAGAGGGCAAAATCGTTCAGGATCAGGATGTATCTTTAGGTGGGACACACGATACCCCAGCAAGTCTTTTTGGTTTTTCTCAAAGATGCATTTATCAGTGTCAAAGGTTAAGTTTTCAGTTTTGGAAGTTTCTAGTAATGCCTTTAGGTTTAAATCATAGTCCGCCTTGCCATAACCGGAAATTTTAATGATATCAACATAGGCATAAACTCCCTTAAAATGATATTTGTCTATTAATTGGTCAATCACACATTGGAAGTCAGAAACATCATTTGTGACTCCAAACAGTAAACAAGTGTACTGGTATAACTTGCCAAAGGCTTTAAAAGCTGTATATTGTCAGTTTTCAGGACATAATGGAAGTTCATAATAAGCAGACTTAAATCTAAGGTGCTAAAAACTGTATCTATTGCCATTTCAATTACTTGCTCATCTATATTAGGTAGAGGTAAGCATCAAGTAACATAAATTTGTTGATAGTTTGAGAGTTTATGGCTTCATCTTTTGTCACCAGTATTTGAGAACACCATGTTAAATAAGGTTGTCATAAAGAAGTTTACTAACCTAGTTATAGATAAACTGTTGTTCATCATTGTTAAATTTGTGCAATTTTGTAGCTATGGGTTGACATCTGGGGATAAGATTGTGAAAAAGTCTCCAGGCATGGACCAGAGATGCAGCTACTCCACAAGGTTGTGCTACTACTATGCTTTTTTTCAATCCTACCAATTTAAAAACTACTTCCTCATGCTGTTTCATAAGAGTTTGGCCCAGGACAATGTCAGCACATTGTTTAGGGACTACACCTAAAGTAAGATTGTCATAGGTTTATCCTTTCAACTTTAAAGTTCCTTTTACTTTACTAAGCATTTTGACTGAAAATGCTTGAGAGGCCATAGTGACATTCGTCTTTGCACCGAAAATTTTGAGTCTCAATTCATGAACTACCATTTTGTTAATGAAGTTTTCTGAGGCACCAAAGTCTAACAAGCAATCAAGTGTGACATTCTGCAAGAAACCAGTCACTATGGTGGTCTTTAAACAGCATGGTGTGCTTGTGAGAACAACTAAAGAGTTTTTAGAGTCATTATTTATAGTTCCAACAGATTAAAATGAAACTGAAATAGTTTTCTTGTTTTTACTTTGGCATACCTACTGATAGTGTCCCAGTTTTCCACATCCATAGTACTCTCTGTTCATAGCTGAACAGTTAGACCTTTCTCCAACATGCAGAGCTCCATCACAAAAGAAACACTTTTTCTTTGAATGTTTGAAATATGAAGTTGTAGTAGTTAAAGAGACACTTTTTTCACTGTTAGAGACCATGTTGTTGGGAACAAAAGTAGTTGCTAAATGATCAGTTGAATCTCTGTTTAGTTTATCAAGAGATTTAGCTTAAAGTTTAGTTTGTTGCTCAGCCACTTTCAACATCTCAGTATTTTTTTATAGCATTGTCAAAATCTAAAGTTTCTTCTTCTAAAAGCCTCCTTTTGGTTGTATCAGATTTAAGTCCATTGATAAAAGTGTCTCTAGCCATATCATCCTTGTACTTTTCAGCTGATACAGCTTGAAAGGAGCATTCTTTTGCAAGCCTGCAGAGAGCATGAATGTATTGATAAATACCTTTATTTTATGCTTGCAATCTTATGACATGATTGGCAAAAGTAATATTCTTTTTCTTTTAATATGATGAGCAAAGTAATTGTACAGCTTCTTTGCATTCAGTAGCTTCACTTATGTAAGTGTATGTTTGAGGTGACAAGTAGTGTGTTAGCTGGGCAAGTCAATTCACAGCCTATTCATTATTGGTAACACTTGTAACAGCAAATAGAAAACTTTCAAAGGCCTTCAACCAGTATTCACATACTTTAGATGCACCAGGATCTTCTGGCAATATTTTAAGTTTATCAGGTTTTGACAAGCAATCCATAATAGCTTAATTTTGTGAATAAAACTGCTGTAAAACATAAACCATAAATAAGGCTTTTATTCACAAAAATTAGAACTAATATCTGAAAAGAAAACAACAATAGCAATCTAAATAAAACAAAGTGTTTAGAAATCAAGTAGCTAACAAGATCAATTAAATAAAACCAGAATATTATTTAAAGTTAAAGTTTGTGCTAGGCAGTACAATACGTGGAAGAGAAGAAAACGACAGAAATAAATAGGCAAGATAAAGTTATAAACAAGGTAAGTGCTAGAGTGGTTTGAATCTAGGTTAAATCACAACATACAGTATAATACTTTTTTTATTGTTCTCAAATTACTAAATAATTATCAAGAACTGCACAATACTTTATGTAACTCACTCGCTCAATGCAAATTAATGCAACAAAATTTAATACATACTTTAGTGCGAAAGTTATAGCTATGCTCTTTTCCTTCTTCTTCTGAACATGGTATGGAAGTTGATGAATATTCTTGATAGCCTTTAAGCACAGCTTTACGTAGTTCTTCAAGTGCTTTAACTCTGGCACGAAGTAACTTTGCAAATGCATCTGTGCTCTGCAAAAATAAAGAGTCAAAAATACAACAACCTTATCAACCAAAAATCCATTTTTTACACATGACTAGTGATGGGACAATTAATCAAAATCGGAATCACGAATTGAAAGAATCTATGATTTTTAAGGAATTGGAATTGGCAGCAGAATTGAAAAATTTTTCATGAAAATTTTGATTCTTGAAAACAATTCCTAATTTGTGTATTTATCTTTTATTATATAGCTTGGTATGACTGTGTAGGCACATATATACTATTGATGTGTTTAACTGCTAGTTCTAAATAACTGTTATTACAGTAACTGTTCTTTTGAAAATTTTATCTATTACTTTTAATTGTTATTTTATATTTACTAAGCCAACTAAAAACTAACCAATAGCAATTGTGACGTTATTATTATATCAAAGAAAGAAGCAGATAAAAAGTGACTTTTTTTGAAAAAGGAAAAGTTTTGTAAGGAAAGCTGTAAAAATTGTTAGTCTATAATGACAAATAAAGGTGAATTTTAAATGACAAGAATCGAAATCGGCATTGGAATCAAAAATTTTTGTTTGAATCGGCATCGGAATCAAAATAAAAAAGAAAATTGGCATCGTTCCATCACTACACATGACAGCAATTTAATTGTTATGTTAGCACTCAATCAATCTAATCCTAAAAATTGTGCTTTTAAATCTGACGAAATATTACAATGTTAACACTTTGTAGCAGTTTTGATACTATTAAGTTGTGCTTAAAAAGCAGAAAAACATTATAAACATTTGTGCAATTTTCAGGCCACAATAAAGGTCCCAAAATTCTTTTTATTGTTTTCTGGGTAAAAGAAACTTTATTTGAAAAGCAAATTGTTGATTAAAAGCTTTGCATAGTATTCATCTTTGCTCTGTATAATATTTTGGGAAGTGATTTTCTTGCATGGCAGCAATATTTAATAGTCAATAATTGAAAACTTTATGAAGTGAATAAATTGTTTGATTTATTTTATCTCTATATTCATTCTCTTTCCTAGCAGGAAAGTGACAGAGGCACTGCTTCCTAAGATGCCAAGATAATGCTGCCTGCTTGAAATTTAATAGAGTTATGACTTAAATTTTGAGCTGCTTGCCAAGACCACCAAGTAGGAGAAAGTACTGTAAAGTGTCTTTTCTAAAGACACAACAGAATGGCATAAGTACTCAGTAAACCAAGGCTATGTTGATCACAATCCTAGTGCTCTAAACACTCAACCATGCTGCCAATAAATTAGTTGATGGCAGGATATAACACAATATCATGTTTGTTTTTATTACTAAATATATCATTAAAAAAATTTTCTTCAAAAGCATACAATAATTACCCCTTTGAATAATAATTGCTCATTATTATGTAAAGCTTTAATAATTCAGTTAAAAATATCTCTCTTTATTTCAGACAAGCTAGTTGCTCTTGTCAATTTGGGCAAAACTAACCTGAACCAAAATGTCTGAATAATGCAGAGTCAACTGTATAATAAAATTTTATTTCAAAAAACTTGATGCTTACTTTTTTGTGTTCATCTAAAAATTATTTTACATGTTTAACATCAAACAAAAACAAAGCTAAACTTACATAAATGTAAAAAAACAAAATATTAAATTTTCTCACTTGAGATAACATTTTTTTGGGATTTAATTGCTTCGATTTAGTGGGAATATAGTACAACTTGTTCTAAAGCATGAATCATAGTTGATTAGTCAAAAATTTTATCTAATTTATATAATAATGTCAATGCAAAATAACTTGCATAAAATAAGTAAAAAACTGTTGGTAATTGCACAAATTTCAAAGCATTTGATCAATCAATATAAAATCAACTTTCTCAAATTAAAGCTTTTCAGAACAACGATTTCTATTTTGAACAGCACTAAAAACCATGAAAATAAACAATTCTAATAATACTGTATAGTTCTGGAATGTTCTGTGAGGAGATACCGTAAAACCTTTAATTTAGCACCACCCTGTCTCTTCAAGAAGTTGCCGTAAGCGATTTCTTTTTGCGGTGAAAGTAATCCCAAATCCCTCTTTCAACATCAGCATTAGCATGGAATAAAAAAAAAAAAACAAGAGAAAATGGATTTCTGGAGAAGCGATAGTAACTGCAGGGGAATCTGGGTTAGTAAATCGCTTACGGTGATTTTTGAAAAAACAGGCTGGCGCTCAATTAGAGGTTTTACGGTACATAAACCATATGCCAGGACCAAAGCCAGACAGTCCTTGAGCCTTTGTCTCTTAAATCTTTCAGCTTTTTATAGCAAGCAGAAAATTAATTAATAAAAATAAACAAAATTATTTCAAATCTGCTATACCCAAAAGAATATTATTAAAATACTATTGGTAAAGTCCATGAGATTGCAGTTGTTGCCTACTCACTTAATATATTTAAAGTTTCCCTTTACTATAACACTAACATTGTTTGAAACTGTTATACGTTTAATGAAAATAGTTTTTAAATGATAATATATCAGAAACTATTAACAAAAAATTCTTCATGAATAATTTCATATTATTATCTTGCAAGTTAAAATTTAATATTTATACCATTTACAAAAAGATAAAAATTAACAATATATAATTTACAAATAACATGATACTTGTGCTTCTTTGGCTTTTAGTGTTTCGTCAAGATAATCTTCAAACAAATTAACCAGAAAACTAATATCAAGATCCATCTTAAAAGCTGATGAGAAAGCAATCATACTGATGGTTAAAAAGGTAATTAAATAAACTATCTTCATTTCAATCTGGTAAAAGTAATCTAATAACAATTAGTCATTACTATAATTTATAAATAAAATATTGAAAGAACTTCAAAAAGTGTTGTTTTGCATTCCTGGAAAAATCATATTTTTTTTAAAAAATAGAAGCACATTAACTTTTTGATTGAAGAAAGCTTAGATGAAAGAGTTAATACATTTAGGTAAATCATGAATATAACATTTGCAAATGATGACTTCGATTATTTTAGAGCTATATTGATTTACACCTACACAACACAAAAAATAAATTTTCCAAAACATATTGAGTAAAACATTTTAAGTCACAGCTTCTTTATGTAAGTCTTTTCAAGAAGAAACCATAACTGTTATTTGTTAGTGAAATTCCATTATAGCGCTATAGCACTCTGAATATAGCACACTGAATTCCATATAGCACTAGAAGAAAATGAATTAAACACCAAGAAAAAAATGATTTCTTCAAGAAGCAAATAACTATAGGGGATTATGAGTTAATTTTGATAAAATAAACAGTTATGGTCGCTTCTTGATGAGATTCCTTTATTCAACATAGCTTTTTTGATCTGATATCATGTATTAACCCTTTAAGGCCTGAGGAGACGAATACGTCCAGTTAGAAAAAAAACGCTTTTATATGTCTAATATATCAAAATTTTACTTTCCAAACCAAATAGAATGATTCTGTTGCTTTCAAAGTTTAGAAAAAAAAATTTTTTTGGCAACTATAACTGAAGCTTGGTTACTTTTTTTGTTTGCCAAGTCATTTAATTTGTGCTTTTACGAAACTGAAAAGGTCATATTTGAGCTAAAATTTACACAACTTCTTCAAAAGGTAAGCTTTTCATTTTTTTTTAGTAAGTAGATTATTGTCTTTTTTTGCATGGAAAAGCAATTATTTTGTTAATTTTTGATTATAAATATTGTGAAAATTAATTAACCTAAAAGGACGAATTCGTCCAGCTGGGCCCATGGCAAGAAAAAATGAGTTAGCTTTATTTTCTTGGCAAACTAATTTTAGGTAATATCAGAAAAATTTTTGGTTTTTACATGCAAAAAAAGTTATAAAAATAATATGTGTGCTATTTTAATTGATATATTCATAAAATTATATTTTTTAAAATTATAATGAAAAAAATTTATTTAGCATTTTTAATCAAACTTTACAAGCATAAGTAGAATGTGATCCTTGTAAAATTAATTTTATCGTTTTTTTATAACATTTAATCTTAAATATACTTTTATTTTTTTTATTTTTAAGACTTTGACTGTATATTAAAGTATAAATATTGATGTACTGCAGATAACTAACATGAACATCCCAACTAGTATTTTCTACAAAAAAATATTTAGGGGCAATGATCTGTGTGAACCAGATGAATGTAATTTGCTAAATGAAAGTGAAGAAGAAGATTGTGGTCAAAATGATGAATTAGAAGATGAAATAATCACAAATGAAGCTTCCCAAATTAAACCACTCCAGGAAATTTTATCTGAAGCCCTTGGTAAGCAATTGCACAACACTTTTTTTTAAAAAAAGATACATCTATTTCTTTTTTGAAAATGATCTTAAATTTTTTTATTATCTTTGTAAATTACACCCCCTTATCGTATCTTTCAGAAAATCAAAAAAGTAATGAAGATGAAATTGAAATACTAGAATCAAATAGCCAGATGCTAAACTTTCCCATGACTAAAAAACCACAAAGAAAGAAGCGAGATCGGTTGTATTGGGAAAAAGTGGCTGATGGTGAAGTTGTCCATACTGGCCCATTTATATTTGAGTCCTCTAACTCTGAAGACAGGGAAGACTTGCAACACCAACTGCCAATAGAATATTTCAGGAGGTTTTTTGATAATGCAATACTAAATCTTATTGTAAATCAGTCTAATTTATATGGTGTTCAAAAGGATTCAAATAAACCTCTAAATCTAAATCAAAATGAGCTGGAACAATGGCTGGGATTATGTTTTTATTTTTCAATATTCAAAATCTCAAGCACAAAATTACATTGGTCAACTTGCATGTCACAGGATAAGATATGGTGTACAGAGGTATTTGGTGTACAGGAACTGTCCAACCAAACAGATTGTAGGGTCTTTGTTTCAAGGCTGATAAACTATTATTGATGAAGGGATGGGGAACCCATGAAGAGCAAAAAACTGTAAGTGATAATATCACATTGACTGCTGTGAAGTAGATAGATACAAGATCAGTTTGTTTGCTCTCTTCCTTTTTACAAGCCAGTCCACTGGAAAAGTGTAAAAGATTTGACAAGAAAAAGAAAACTAATGTTGAAATTAACCAGCCAAAATGTATTAAATTGTATAACAAAAATATGGGTGGGGTGGAGTTGGCAGACCAATTGATAGCCTTATATAGAATTAGCTTTCGTGTTAGAAAATATTATCATAAGTTGGTGTTTCATTTGCTGGATATGAGCGTAGCAAATGCATGGCTTTTTTATAGGAGAGATGCTAAAAAACTGCTACTTTCAATAAATAAGCAACAATCATTGTTGCAATTTAAAATTGGCATTGTCGATTCTCTCCTAAAAGTTGGAAAATGTGACTACAAGAGGGGTAGAAAATCAGACAATGAAGAAAACTTTCAAAAAAAGAAAAAAACGTCAAATGCAACTCATCCAATTCCACAAAAAGATATTCAATTGGACAACATTGGTCATTTGCCAGCAGTTAGTGACAATAGAAAATTGTGTAAATTGCCTGGTTGCAAAGGAAAAGTAAATTACTTTTGCATCAAATGTAATGTTCATCTATGTTGCAATAATAAACAAAATTGTTTTTTAATTTTTTATACCTAATGAGCTGTGTGTAAAAATTGCTATTATAAGTATTACTTGTAATGCACTTTGTAATGTACTTTGCTACAAATGTTTATGCAATTGCATTTTTATATAAAAGAATGTTTTTTAGAAATTGTCCTGATTTTCATAATTACCAATTTTCAGCTGGTAGACCTGAAAGGACAAATTCGTCCTCTTAAAAAAAAACATAGAGAAAAAAATTTTTTTTTAAAATTTAGGTTCTATGTTATAGCTTAATAGGGTTTTAAAGGAAATACAATCAAAAAAATTTTTTTACCGTTTAAAATTAATTCAGGGCTTAAAGGGTTAAAAGCAGAACACCATTTAATATCTGGTCAAAGTCACCCCAGATTTGATGTGACTTTAATCACTCATATAATGGTCGAGTGGTTAAAGCACTGTGCTTATGATCAACATGGTTTCGATTCAAAACCCACTTGCACCATTTTGTTGTGTTTTTGGATAAGACACCTTATGGCATTTTCTCTTGCTTGGTGGTCTTGGCAAGCAGTTCTAAATTACAGTCATATCTGTTAAATTAGAGGCAGACAGCAGTATCTTGACATCTTCAGAAGCAGGTTATTTAATTGCTTACTTTATATATTATCGCCTTCATCACTTTCCTGCAGTCAGGAGGATAAATAAAGAGATAAAATAAAGAAAATAATAAATAAATAATCTCATTATTTCATCAAAATGTTCCATTATAAAGGTCAAGTTTATTCATTTTATATTTAAAAAGTTGAATGAGCCCACAAAGCATATTTTATTATTGTAAAGATTAATGGTAATTAATTTCAATTGGAGCAAAAAAACTATGTCTATTACAATTTTTGTTTTTTTGCTATGGTTTTTTGTGGAGAAATGTCAAGGAGGTAGCTGTAAATAAAAAATTGTTGGCACGGGTTTGATTCTCAAATTGGTGGTTTAAAAAATTTTTTATGTACTTGTATAAGTGCAATATGAAAAGGTTGGCAAACCCACTCAATGCAATATTCATTCTTATTTTTATTGCAAAAAGTTTATTCTTATTCATATAAAATATGTTTAAATAGAGATGCTAAGATTTTATTTTACCAAATTAAAAAAAGCATAACTTTAAAATCATGTTTGATATGCAAGTTAAAATTTAATACCTGTTTAAGCTTTCTTTTTATAATTGGCAAAAATCTAGCTAAAAATCTTCCTAAAATCAAAATAATTATAAAAAATCTAAATCCCATATTATTCTAACAACCAACTAACAAATAGCAAAGTCTTCTCGTTTTGTTGTTCTTAAAAAACACTTTATATTTTTCTATACTTGGCTGTCTTAGCAAAAAGCTTTTAATTTTAATCAAATCTAAAAAAATAAAACTCAAAAATCAAACAAAAAACATATGAAACCAAATTCTAATATCTTGGTATCTGAAACAACAGGTGAAGGTAATTGCTTAACCGTTGCCTTAAGTTCTATTTTCCAACTAATAAAATTTAAAAGATATTAATAAAAAGATAAAATTGTTAGACTAGGTATATTTTTTTACTGTTTGGACAGGTACCGTACGTTTTTTGTTTATCCATGTCCTTTGTTAACTAAGCCAAAGCAGTTTAATTAAAAAACTTTTGGATCTGCACACCAGAAATTTAGATAATTATTAAAAATTATTAAAAAGCCTTCTATCAATTTTAACGGATCTTAGTGACATTTACTAGGACAGAACAAGGGTTTATGGACAGACGAAAAAATCCAGAACAAAAAAATTTTAACGAAGTTGCCATTAAGTAAATTAAAAAAACTCAATTGCCAAATTTAACCAAATTAAAGGAACTGAGAGCTAAAAAAACCTTGATCACTATCAACACAAGTAATTCCAGGTCGAATGCAAATATTTCTTAGAAAAATACTTTGAATCTAAAAAATATTAAAATAAAATAAAAAATTAATTCAAATGCATTTCTGAAACAGAAAAAACTTCGTTTTAATCATGTATATCTTCTTCTTCTTCTCCTTTCGGCCTTTCCCATTAGTCAGGGGTGGCCACAGCGTATCATCATTCTCCACATCTTTCTGTCTTCAATGTGCATCTCCTTCACACCAACTTCCTTCATATCTTCTTTTACCACATCCAAAAATCTTCTCTTTGGTCTCCCTCTTCTCTTCTTTCCTGGTAACTCTATTTCCATCATCTTTCTTCCTACATACTTTTGGTCTCTCCTCATGACATGTCCATACCACCTCAGCCTGCCCTCCCTCATCTTCATTCCCAACCGTTCTACCTTAACAGTACTCCTGATGTGCTCGTTTCTAATCTTGTCTTTTTAATCATGTATATATCTAATATATATGCATGCATATACTGCAACACCAAACGTTATTTTAATTTTTAAAGGAACTATTTTACTTAGTCTTTAAGCAGTAAAACAAAAATTTATTTACACAACCAACATAACCACCAATTTTTCAAATGCTGTAAAAACTAACCTTTTAACAAAATTATTTAAAAAAAAGTTCTGTAGTTGTGAATAGTTGTGCTATGGTTATGCCAAATAAAGTTTTTGTCTTTTTTTTCTAAAAAAATAATCATACATTAAACCCAAAAAACCGATGAAAAGCAAGCTACATTGATACTAAACAGCTAACTCTAAATCTCTATAAAAACTAGGCTACCTTAAATTGTGACGTTTTGCAATTAAGCATTATGATTGGATCAGATGTGTAGACATAGCCGTATGAGCCGGGAGGCAGGGGGAAAAACCGCTCCTTACGAAGCAAAAAATTTGGGTAAAATTAGAATTTTTTGGGAACCAAAAATGAATTGTTTGCCCAAAATTAGAATTTTTGGGAAGGATACAATTATGAACTGTTTGGGTAGGATAAAGTTACCCAATTTAAAACGATCCAGACCTTAAATTTTGAAGTAAAGATATTTTTTCTTTTTTGCTATTATAGTGGGAAACAAAATCAGGTATAGACCGAAAAAAAGATTTTTACATTAAATTTGTGGAACATTTGTCATCTTCGTGAAATGCTACAATCGGGCAATCTCGGTAAAATTTTATCCCAAATTTTCTGGGCTGACACGGCTATGATTGTAGAGCCCAGCATTTGAAAGATTCGAGCCAATCCGACTCCAACTCGATTCTGAGTAAATTTCGAATCTTTGAAAGCCTTGATTTGAATCGAGTCAGAGTTTACCAAAACACGAGTCCTTTCAAAACCAAATTCGTAAAAGCTTACAAATTTTGTATCTACGAATTTTTATAACTCGGGCAATTTTAAAACTGAAAATTTTTTTAATTGGTTTTTATTTAATTTTGAACAACTTTTTTACTTCCAACGTAAAGTAAAGACAAAAAAATTTTTAAGTAGGCTACAATGGGGCTTACCAGGATTTTTTATGAGCAGGATCACCAAAAGGTTTTTTTTACTTGAGCCGAGTCCGATTCCTTTGTACTAAAGACTCGCGTGGAATCCAAGTCTTTTGTAGTAAGAACTTGTAAGAGTCGGGTGCGAGTCCTTTTTTTTCAAATGAACTCGAGTTGGTAAAGTGCAACCAATAGTTAAGCTAATTTTGAAAAAAGTTTATTTAGACATAAAACGAGAGAAGAACTTTTTTTTTGTCTGAATAAACTTTTTTCAAAATTAGCTTGATTATTGATTGCACTTTACCAAATCAATTTTCTACTCTATTGTCCTGCTTGTGGAAAATTAGCGCAATGCAGTTGTAAAGACCAAAGTACCAATGTGATGTGATACTGGTTGAAATCGAATAAGTTTTTTTTTATTTCTTTACTATTTATTTTTTATCTTTATTATTATTCTTCTGACTTGCAGGAAAGCGATGGAGGCGCTAATACGTAGGAAAAGCGATTACACCGACCTGTTTGCGGAGATGCCGAGATATTGCTGTTCGACTGAAACTTTTTCTTTTGTTACTTCAGTTTTATAGAGAACTTTAGAACGCGCATTGAAAACTTTTGTCTAAGGATGCTGTTGGAAAAATGGACTGAAGGGCAGAAGGCAGTGCACTGTGCCTTTATTGACCTGGAGAAAGCATACGACAGGGTACCCAGAGAGGAACTGTGGGAATGCTTGCGGTTAGCTGAAACATCAGAGTGCTACATAAGGATTATCCAGGATATGTACGACGGAGCAATAACAACTGTGAGAAGTGCAGCAGGGTTGACTGAAGAATTTAAGGTAGGTGTTGGACTCCACCAAGGTTCAGCACTCATCCCATTTCTTTTTGCCATCATTATGGACAGGCTGACGGAGGACATCAGGAAGGACGCACCATGGGATATGCTGTTTGCAGACGACATAGTTCTGTGTAGACAAAATCATAGGGAGCTAGAGGAGGACCTGGAGATTTGGAGAAATGCACTGGAGAGAAGAGGCCTGAAAGTGAGCCGGAGCAAGACAGAATATTTGAGGGTTGGGGGTGTGGATGATGGAGAAGAGTTGAAGTTGCAAGAAGAAAAGGTAAAGAAAGCTAAAAACTTCAAATACCTGGGGTCAACAGTTAGTAATGATGGAAGATGTGAAGAAGAAGTAAGGAGAAGGATCCAAGCAGGATGGATGAGTTGGAGGAAGGTATCTGGAGTTCTGTGCGACAGGAAGTTATCAGCAAAGGTTAAGGGTAAAATATACAAGAGTGTTGTTAGACCAGCCATGCTTTATGGAATGGAAACGGTGGCAGTGACTGAACAACAAATGGGAAAAATGGGAGTTGCAGAGTTGAAAATGGTGAGATGGGCACTGGGAGTGACAAGAAAGGACAAGATAAGAAACGAATATGTGAGAGGGACTGCAAAAATTGCAAAGCTGGGAGAAAAACTTCGGAATGTGAGGCTACGTTGGTATGGACACGTAAAAAGGAGAGAAGAAGACTACGTGGGGAAAAGGATGATGGAGATGGCAGTGCCAGGCAGAAGGAAAAGAGGAAGGCCAAGGAGAAGGTGGATGGATTTGGTGAGAGAAGACATGGAAAGGGTTGGAGCTAGGGAAGGAGACGAAGTAGACCGAGTGAAATGGAGATTACTGTCGCGCTGTGGCGACCCCGAGTAGGGAGAAGCCGAAAGAAGAAGAAGAAGAAGAAGAGAACTTTAGAACTGCTTGCTAAGACCACCAAGCAGGGGAAAGTGCCGTAAAGTATCTTTTCCAAGGACACAACAGAATGGCGCGAATTAGTTTTGAGCCGAGACTATATCGATCACAATTCCGGCGCTCTAACCACTCGGCCACGCTGCTGACACATGTCTTTGTACTTTTGCACAGTAAACGTATCATTTGCTTCGATGGTAAGAGGTCAAATTACCTTTGTGTTTATATGCATTTTCTCGATCAGTTGAATATACTACAGCCAAAAGTGATTTTTGTCATATTAAAGCATTGGCAAAGATAGAAGTGATTTCTTACTCAACTTTCTATACTAATTTTTTGCTTTCTCTAATACGAACAATTACTTTTACACTTTTGACTTTAATTTGTGACGTCACAAAACATTCAATTGGATTAATTAAAGTAAATTTATAAAATTAAGAAATTTGTAAAAGCTAGAATAAAATTGAAATTTAAGACGTATAGACTCTGTGCCCTGAAGCTTGTCGATATAACATTTAATTTTGCTTTCTTAAAAGTCTTGAATTAAATCTAGACGTTGTATTAATTAGTCAGAAAAAATTAAATTGCAACCCCTGGTAGCAAAAGGTAAACCAAAAAAAATTAGTAAGCTACGTTATACTTAAAAATATTGCATTTAAAGAAAATAAATCAATTCAATAAAATTAACAAGTTTTCAACTGATACATTGTTCCCTTTTTCTACTGGTTGACACTATTACAAAAGAATCAAAGCATGAAGCAATTTGTTTAGAAGCCACTAATTTAAATATTTAAGTTTTCTGCCCACATTGTTAAAAGCTACATCGGCTTGGCTGCTCATTTTGATGGGCGCTTTTGATGTTGGCAGAATTTTACAAAATTTTATTTGATTTTTCTGCAGATATTTTTAACCGTGCAAAAATTTGGTCGCCCTTTAGATTGAATAAAAGGTTATCAAACTTTTATGCACACTGACTTCACAATTTAAGTAAAAAATTTCTATCGACATCCTAGCCTAACCTTACAGTAAACAATCAAAAGAAAGCGTCAAAGTTACAGTAATTAGAGTAGCTTTTACCTGAAATCTGTTATAAAATTAATACCATCCAAAAATACACTTAGAACTATGAATGAAAACATAACATAAAACAAAACGCTGGTGCTGGACTCTGATTTTCTTTTTTAAATTTATTTAGTGTGAAGGATGTGCCTTTTTGTCGAATTAACGATAGTTTGGAATTGGAGGGTTTATTGCTTCGGTAAACCTTAGCAGTTAATCATCAACCCCCGGCCATTCGGTAACACTCATTAGACCCCTTGATAATTTATTGATCTCTGAGGGAGGGTCTAACAATTAAAAATTAAAACAAGCACTGATAAGATCTGATAACTTGTGATAAGATATCACAAGTGAATAAATTAAAAGAAGTACGATAAATAAGGTAAAACCGCCCACAATTGAAAAATCGATTGGCGATTTCTCCAAGTATAACGACTCCTATGATTTCCTGTAAGTCAGGATGAGAAATGTAGCGATATTAATATAAACTTTAAAAAAATTCTTTAAATAAAAAATAAAATAAAATAAGTTGTTCAGATACCTCAAACATGTAGTCAGTGTTGAGATTAAAAATTTTAAGAACAGGTTCTTTTTTGTTTACTAACTCGTCGTCGTCGTCGTTTGAAGGGCATCCACTCCAGGTTAGACACAAACAGGACTGGGGCCGAGGGTTTATCCTTTTACTACTCCAGACCGCTGCACTGCCCGGATCAGATGCTGGCAGTGATGTCATTAAGCCAGCATCAAGTTTTGTCATCCAAAACCGTCAGACCTCGTGCTCCATGTGGTGCCTGATGTATAGGGCACGCTGTTAGTACATGGTCTGCGGTTTGCTCAGAGGCGCCACACTCGCACACTCACACGCAACACTTTACTAACTAAAAACATACTAAAAAGAGATTTTCTCATTACACAGAGATAGAGATTCATAAAAACGTTAAATTAAGAGTGGGTTTGCTAAACGTGCTAAAATTCCAAGCACCGGTTTGCGCGAACTCGTCCGAACCTCTAAATCATATCACTGCACGTAGTTACCTTACAACGCTTTTATTTAACTAAACTTAAACATTTAAATATTTGACCTCGTTATTTTTCTTTAACTGGTCTCAATTGTTATTATATCTGACGTTAACCTTTTTGATCGAAAGCTGTTAATTGTTGATTCCAATGTTTTTGTAAAATAACTTGACACAAAAAACATTAGCCGATTTGGCAAACAAGATTCTGCTTTTTTAAACTTTTTGACTTTTTTAAATATTAAATTTTTATTTAAATTAAAATTTTAAACTTTTTAAAACTTTTCGGGATGAATGAGGATACCCAATTACAAATTCCTCCAGGTCACCCTTGGGCAAGGTGTAGTACCTGAAAGCCTCCCTGTGCTGGGTTACATGCCAGCAAATAATATTATAATAATAAACAAGGCTGTCTTAATTTTTCTTTGTTGTTTTTTGGATTTTTTTTATGTTTTTTGTTTTGTTTTGTTTTAGGCATTTTTTAAAATTTTTTATACTCGTATATATATTTTTTCTCTAGGTGATGCAACCATGCAAGCTGTTGCCTTACCTAGAGTAGTTTATTAAGTTTTTGCATGTTTCAACGTTGTTTCGTTTTGTTGCATGTCCCTTTTTCCGTAGTGTAATTATGTTGATGTAAGTATTTTGTTCGACAAGTGGCGGAAATAAAAAAAAACTGAACTGAACTTTTCATAAGGCTTTAGTTCGAAAGTTTGTCCTGGGTTATGATAAAAAGATTATAGCTTTCGTTTATATCTTCATTTGTAAAAAAATCTTATGTTTTAAGTAAAATCCATTTTCTCATTGGCAAATTTATAATTAGAAATAATTAAATACGTTTGTTCCGACATTTGTTAAAATATCGTCGTCAAATTTCTTGTCAATTTTCAGTTGTGTTCATTTTTGCACAAACAGAAAAGTAGTTTATTTTAAAAGTAATTATTTGAAGAATTGTCAAGTTAATTTGCCTAAGCACTAATATAACTCGGTTATTTTAGGTTTCAGAGTTCTGAACCTATTTAAAAATTTGATAAAATATTTGCAATATCTTGCCATCGTTTTTCTGAAAATATCCGAATCTATTTTTGAAAAATTTGCCATCGCTTTAAGATAATGATGTATGAGATGAAAAACGGAGTTCATGGATTTACCTTTTTTTTTTTTTCTTCCGTTCAATATTTTGCCCTTGGATTGGATGGTTTTGATCAAACATTGATGACGGGGTATTTGGACGATTTTGTCACGCACTCTCTAAAAGCTACTGATATGCAAGTAAGCCATTAGTAGGAAAAAGATAAAATTAAGTAGTTTACTTAATATTGTTTATTCAATTGTTTTCTAACTTTTTAAGGTCAACTGTGTGATAAACATTTGATCAAACTAGCACATCACAGAGATTGCAACTAAAAATTTCGGGACAAAAATAAAAACAAGATTGTTATACGCAAAGTTCTGTTTTGCACAACCTTTCGGAACAAACCACCGTAAATGTACAGATTTATGCAGTTGAAAAATTGATATACCCAATTATTTTTATAATATGTGCTACGCAAATAAAATCAATATGCAATACCATAAAACAAATAAAGCGACACAACACGCACAAAACAATGAGTAAAGTTTTCTTTCTTAAGAGATAACAAATTCTTAAAAAATTTTTGCGAAAACTTATAACGATCCTACTTACATTTTAAATTTTGTGCCTTGAAATCTGTGCAAAAATTGAAAAAAAGGTCTTTATTAGAAATTAAAAGTCGAAAGTGTTTTTTTTCTTTAGATATCCAGTTAAAACTTTTTAAAGTTTTCACTTCAACATTTCAGTTTTAGGTACTTTCAGGTGAGCAAAAAATTGTGGCTTTTTTGCAAAATTTAAGGGTATCCGTGCACACTCCGTCTCTCATTTCGCCGGCTACTCACAACCATCTAAACAAAAATTAATCGATTTTTCGAAAAACTTTGAAACTAATGAATTAAAACAGACGGAAATAAAAAAATAACTGCGAAGTTTTAATTTTTATCAGATATACTTGAATGAATTGAATTACACAACTGAAAGTTCTGACGGTGACGTTATTGTCAATCAGGTAAGCAAAATTATTTTTTATTCTAACAAAAGGTTTGATAAAAAAAAGCGCAGAACAGTCTTTTAATAACATGGTCGTCTTAATAGCAAAATGAATTTACGTCAGTTTCTTCGGTCGATTTAATTTTCAAAAAAATTCAAATTCTTAAACTTTTGCAATATGCATTTTACTGATTGCTATAATTTAATTTTTGTTATTTATGTTATGCCTGTTTATTTAACTTAAAAAAAATATATGTATAAAGTCAATATCTTAGTTACTTTTTTGGCTGAATCACTGGAAAATGTTGGCAGGGAGAGTAATAACTTTAAAGCAATTGTTAAACAATTAACCCGACACCTTTCTTTTACCAAGACGTAAAAAAGAATAATCAGTATGGCTTTTAAAGGACACAATAAAAATACTTAAAATAATCAAAATTCTGACTATAATATGAACCAAAAATCGGCATTTAAAATCAGTATTTTCTTTGACTTTTAACATCATTGTTGTAAGGGTTCAGAAATGTTATAATTTTTGTTTTGATGACCACCGTGATCAACACGTTCTCTATGCATTTTTTTCTCTCTTTTTTTGTTGAGGTGTCTTAACAAAAATTTCTGAACGATATTTATATCATATAGTAAAAAAATGTATCTTGACATTTCTCAAAAAAGTCAGAGTAATTGCTTAACAGTTGTTTAAACTAGGCTATAACGTTTCTGTTGGTGTCCTAAAAATTAAGAAATTAATTAGTTGATCTAATTACAAAAATCAGTACAGTTGGAGGTATTGGTTAAAAGAAATTTAATTATATTGAGCATTGTTTATTGATTTGTCACTAATTTTTATCCTTTTAATGTAACTTAATTTAGTTGGAACTTAAATTACGAAATTCCTTTCAAAAACGAAACGAAGCCTTAAAGCAACTTCAGACGGCCATTCAAACAGGGTATTATTCAAAAAGTCAAACATTTCCCTCCTGCTGCCATAACATTGAAGGAGAATATACAATGGATCTAAGATTTAACCAGAAAGTAAAAGAAGATTTTTGAATCGCATTTTACAATTGACTTAACTTTGCAAACCTTATTTCGATTCGTGTCAATTTAAAAAAGGTTTTTGTTTTTGTGCATAATTATTTAATTAGGGAGCTTTGAGAATATACCGTAATGAAGATGATATCTTCATTGGCATGATGTTTAAAAAGTTTTTTTAAGTTAATCCAAAGAAGGAGTGACCAGCTTTTTTTAAACTTAGGGCATCAAGAGAAATGCAATGTTTACTGGAAGCCGCCGAATGTTAGATTCAAGCAAGCAATTCTTCTTGAAAACTTAAGTTATGCGAGGAAAAAAAAAGGTTCTTCTTTTAAATCGCGGGGCAGGACTTTTTTAAAATTCAAATGAAAACTACAATCTGACTGATTTGTTCGAAAAAAATTTCACAAACGAAAAATCTCGTATAACGTTGTAAAGGGCCTCCGTTGCTGCTTTTGATCAAAAAAACCATTTCGATTAAGCTTAGCTTAAATTTGCCAAAATAAAACAATCTACCGGTTAAGATTTGATTGGATTTGCTAGAAGAACAATTTATTGCTCTCTTGGAGATCCACCAAAAGCACCAATTAGTTGAGACAACAGCTAATAATTCTTACTTGTTTAGATTTCACTACGGACCGCATGCGAAGCTTTATCGCCCAGTGCCGCCGGAACAAATCCCATTAGGTTATCCGATGTATTTCTTAACGTGGCCGCTCAAAATTTAAAAGATCTGCCTTCAATTAAATGGCAATATTTTGGATCAGAAGAAGGCTTGCTGGCATTTTATCCCTCTGCTTTATTCGAAGACTGCACCAGTTTTGAAGTAAGAACAAGGTTTGTAAACAATTTCAAACCATAGACACTGAAAAAAACAACAGAACAAAATTTTTGTTGATCAATAGGGCAAACAAAGGGCTGAACCCCTTCTTAACTAAATTACAAACATTTAAGCAAAATAACAGACTATTGAATTCAAACATTATGTTAACATGTTAACATTGTTTGACAGATCTTAAAAGTTGAAAAACAGCTTGCACAGATGCTAGGCATTATTACGTAAAAGTACTGGGACTTCTATTATTTTAAAAATAGAACTTACTTATCTTGTCCTTTAACTGATTGTAAATCACTTATATATAAACATGTATTGTTATAATCGGGCCTTATATGTAGTCTAAAATCCGAAAATAAAGACCAAAACCGGCCCGAACCAAAAATCGAATTTCTAATTATCGTAAATCCGTATGTTAAACTGTGTAAAAAATCAAATTGGCTTAAAAATTAACAAAGCTATACCACTAAAAAACCGGCAAAAGAAATTAAATGTTTCGCAGTTGACTTTGATTAAGGTTGTAATTACTCCCATGCCTATATATTAATTAGTCTAAACCTAGATTCAGATCATATGCTTTTTGAAAATTTAAGCACAAACTCAATCCCGATCCGAACCTAGCCCTGCCCAATCTATTCTGATGCTTCTGCCAATAAAAATTGGCTTTTACTTTTAATTTTATTTTTTGCTAAGAGTTGTTGAAAGCGTCAAAAAAGCTTGAATTTGAGAAAAAGCTATTGTAGGGTTATGATAACGTGATCTGGTGATCTGGTTGATTTTAATGCCGGCGAGATAATATTCATTTGTTTCTTGGCAAATTTCTCCGTTAGAAAACGGGAAAATAGTGTGTCAAAAAAATCCCACATATTGGTATTTAAATCATGTATTAAAAACTTTGTGAAGATTTGATTTTATCCGTTTACGTGGAGTTACGTCAATACTACGTCTAGTTTACCCGTTTATTAAGATTTTTTGTATTTAGTTTTTACTTTTATTTTTGGCTGAATTACATGATTTTTGTGGAGGCAATCTCTTTTCACGCTTTACTGTAAAAGTTTTTCTATTAATTGATAGATGATATGTCGGCAGCGTGGTCGAGTGGTTAAAGCGCCAGGCTTGTGACCAACACGGTCTCGGTTCAAAACCTACTCGCGCCATTCTGTTGTGTCCTTGGGAAAGACACTTTACGGCACATTCCCCTGCTTGGTGGTCCTAATAATCAGTTCTAAATTACAGTCATATCTCTATTAAATTACAAGCGGACAACAATATCTTGGTATCTCTGGAAGCAGGTCAGGGTAATTGCCTACCCTATGTATTAGCGCCTCCGTCGCTTTCCTGCAAGTCAGGAGGATAAATATAGAGATAAAATAAAAAAAATAAAATAAATAAATGTTAACAAATAGGTTTAATTGGTAGGCCTTGGTATGTCCAAGCAACAATCCGACTCCTAAAGCAAGCTGTCGTGCTGATGGATGCCAGTGGATCTATGTCTGAGGCATACAAGGGTATTTCGCTGATTGAAATGGCGAAAAAGGCAGTAAAGACTCTAAGCAAAACTTTGAATCCTTCCGATGAAGTAAGACCAAGACCGATGTGAATTGTTGTAAAAACAATTTCGTTTTTTGTCAGACGAAAAATAAAAATCATAAACGATATTAACAAAACCATTTTAACTTTTTAGATCGTAGATAGTCTTTAAGAAGACTGTTTTTTGATAATTCTGTTGACCAGGCCAACTCTTATCAGAAAAACTTGTTCGTTGTCGTCGTATGGTTGTATTCGGCGATTTGCTGATATCTGTTTTAAGCGAAACCACCAATGCAAACAAGCAGCGTGAGTCCATTTACAATTTCGTCGTAAAGTGTCTTTCTCTAGGGCACAACAGAAAATACTCACATAGATGAAGCATCAAACTCGCTTCATTCTGCTCGCAAGTCAGAGTGTTTTTTCCTGAGCTATCCTAACGAAAGAACTCCTTGGCAATGGCGAACTATAAGCAATACGAGGTACATATATAAAGAGCGCAAATACAAAAAACGACGGCGTCTTTGATTGGTTGAAAAAAGGAAAGCGCGTGACTAGCTGGTAGCGCACGTAGTTGCATAGCAAACGAAAAAGCTTTTGCCCAAATATAAATTCTTTGCTGGCAGCAGAGAGAGAAAAAGAAAGAGAGAGGTCAAGGGATTAGATAAAGGTGGCTTTAAGCGTTATCAAATGGAAAAATGATCTTTCTGTAGTTAGGATTGAGAACCAATTAGTATTAAATTTTTCTGCAAAATTGTTTTCTAATAAATGTGAACAAATTAGAAACAATGGTGCTTCAGGAAGAAATAATGGCGTCTACGGTGTGTTTTTGAAGATGTATTGATAAAAAACCTCAATAAGATATTTTTATTTGCTTGCGGTGCAACTAAGCGGGCTACCAGTCAACTGCGCCCTTCACAGTATTCTCTCTCAACCAATCAGAGATTTTCAATTTTTCTGTCAATGTTCCCGATGAAAACCGTGTACTTTTTAAAATTTACTATTGCCAATATTTTTTTTATAAAAATTGGTCGAAAAAAATTCGTTTTGAAGATAACTGACAACCCAAAGAGATAAAACGGTTCCGGAAATACCGTTTGTTGTCTTTTAAACAAATTCGTTTAAATTGATGCTTTTCCAGCAAGCATAATAAGTGATTATCGTGTAGGTGTTCTTATAATTTTTTTACTATTTGAAAACGATTTAAAGCGGTTGGCAATAGCGCTTTAATTATAACTTCATTTCTCGAAGACTGCAATTCTTTGCAATGTATTGAACCTTTAAAATATGCTTGTATGTTGTTAATGTCACATTACAAGAATAGGTAAAAGTAAGGTAATCGAAAATATGTGCGTGCCAAAGTAAAAAAAAATATTACTGAGTAGTACGTAAGATAGACCAACGTTTTTTGATAGGTGAATATAATTTTATAAAGGTAAACCAATAGTAAGAAGTGGTTGAAAAGTGAACCAACAAAAGCAGATTTACCATCTGAATTAATCAAAACTAAATACGGCTAATTACCCAATACGAGGGGCAGTAAATATCGCGAGCCCTAGGTGTTTTGAAACAGTTTTAAGTAACAACGTCAAGCAAAGATTGAAAAAAGGTCTTTATTTTATATTTGAAAAAAATGTTTCTATTGTTCAATATGAAAAGAAGATACTTTTTTTGCTTCTGGTTTCCACTTGACGCTGTGGGTAAATGAAATGCAAGACTTAATGTAGGAGTGAGGGGTAAACAAAACTAAAAAAGTTAAAGAAGTAGCCTACCGAGAAAGAGTATCAAGCTGGTTATCGCAGCGAGCCATACCGTATACATCAATGTAGTCTCATTTGTAAAAGTTTAATGCTAAAGGCATTAATTTTTTGAAACAAGAAGAATGTAAAAGAGTAACCTATACAAAGCAAATGCAGCAAATATATTGCTTTTTGGCAGGCCTACAATAAATGGTATTTGTATATGGTTTCCAGGATAAATCCTTATAAAAGGAGTAGGAGTTATAATCAGTGCTTTTACGTTTAGTTTGCTGTGGTGGTCATCATAAATCAGCAACTTTACACTCTCAGCAATTTCAGCAGCTTCAGAGAATGTTTCAGTTATGAACTAGCGCAAGCAACCCCCCAAAACGTGCAGCAAGTGACGGATTTTGTTGATCAAGTTGTTCCGTCAGGTATGCTTGCCATTATCATAATATATCATCATATCATTGATAAAGATTTTTTATTTAAACAGTAAAACTTTATGTTTCCGCTTCAAAATTTCTAATACAACATGTTTTTTGCAATTGTTCATTGGAAATCTTACCAAAGTCAGTAAACGTCCTTCCGTTAGTAAAACCGTTATCAAAATAAACGTTTATTTTAATCACAAAAAAGTCAATATTACTCACAAACACACAGATATTTGAAAAAGACAAGTTTAAAACAAATTTTGCACAAAATAATGAAGATAAGACGATTTCTAGCATAAGTTACATGACATCAATGACGATATGAAAATACTTTGTAAATACATAGAACAATTTATAAATAAAAAATATGCTTTCTAGTTAGAGCGTCAAATATTTAATATTCGATCGAACTTGGTTGTTGTTTATGAGCCCTAGACACCAAGAAAATCATGCTAAATTCTATATGAATTATTGTAAGCAACACACAATGATAATTAAAGTTATATTTACGATAATTACACCACAAGCAGGGCTGGGGAGCCAGCCTAATTTAGGTTACGATCCATCTCCGGCTCCGGTTCCGGAGCCAATTAATTTTAAGCTTCAGCTCCACTCCTGCTCCGAGCCAATGCTTAACTTTAGCTCAGCTCCGGCTTCAGCTCCAACTTGATAATATATGCCATAAATATTGGCCAATAAAAGATAACTAGATGATATATTGATCATCAAAAATTTACCAACTTGGACTTTGCTACAACTCAAAGATCAATTATATATTATTCAAGGGCTTAATATTACCCAAGGGTGCAATCGTTAGAGTTACGGTATATATTATCTAAGGGTTGTACCAATTTTATATCTCAAACAAAAGAAAACTCGATATATTCAGCACATACACATACAAAACAAATTATCCAAGCACAATCATTACCGCAGATGTCTATGCAATTATGGCACGCACCGACCAAAGGCCATAGAGGAAAACTGATTAAATAATTCAAATCACGTCACATTAAACACAAACACTCAACACGTCGACCACCAAATCAAACACAATAACCTACTTAACCGGACATTATTGCTTCAGCAGACTTACGTGATTGCAGTAGCTGGAATACCATCCCCTCCCTCACATTAGATCATTTATTGTTACTCACCGCCCTAAGGACTTATCACACGACCAAAGAAATTCCATATTACATCACTAATACAATAGCAAGCAAAATTGGACATCATTTAAACATCATGTTAAAGATCTCCTGTTCTACAGATCCCATTTCACAAATGTCCATCAGGCGACCATGAGATAAGTAAACATACCACGACCACATATAACAGCATAAATACATTCATCCTAACATAAAATTACTGACAAAATATAACAAAAAAAACAACAAAAGAAACCATAATGAACGTTTTCGGCTTGCGTCAGCCCTCTTCAGATGAATAAAATGATTTGAAGAAATAAGTACTGTAATTTAAACAAAAACGAAGTCAATGATCTGAATTACACAATTGTTCAACAAATCTTTTTTCTCGCACCCGTTTTTTTCTCATAAAGGAAATTAATTTTAATTTAAAATGCAACAGCCAAAATGATAACAACATCGCCGATACACCGAGCAAATCTAACTGACACAAAATAATCTAAAATATATTTAATAAAAATGATGATTCATTTGCAAATAATTGTCGGTTGAGTTTGGGGTTATGCTTTTTTATCAATAAAGCTTCATGAATTTTGGTTTCAAAATTGGAATTATATTTTTTAATTATTTCAAACGAATTTACCTTGAATTTAGTATTGGAGCAAATATCACACGACATGATATGTCATTTGATCACTGAGGTGGATGAGCACTTAGATTTCCAATTGAAGACTGAGAGCTCCGTCAAGGAACATATCATGTCGTGTGATATTTGCTCCAATACTAAATTCAAGGTAAATTCGTTTGAAATAATTAAAAAATATAATTCCAATTTTGAAACCAAAATTTATGAAGCTTTATTGATAAAAAAGCATAACCCCAAACTCAACCGACAATTATTTGCAAATGAATCATCATTTTTATTAAATATATTTTAGATTATTTTGTGTCAGTTAGATTTGCTGGTGTATCGGCGTTGCTGTTGTCATTTTGGCTGTTGCATTTTAAATTAAAATTAATTTCCTTTATGAGAAAAAAACGGGTGCGAGAAAAAAGATTTGTTGAACAATTGTGTAATTCAGATCATTGACTTCATTTTTGTTTAAATTACAGTACTTATTTCTTCAAATCATTTTATTCATCTGAAGAGGGCTGACGCAAGCCGAAAACGTTCATTATGGTTTCTTTTTTTTATTTTTTTTTTGTTATATTTTGTCAGTAATTTTATGTTAGGATGAATGTATTTATGCTGTTATACGTGGTCGTGGTATGGATGAAAAAAACATTATACTCTCTCCCTAAATTGTATAAATAAACATCTTGTCCAGGCAATACTAGATACCGTTGAACTCTTCATCCATAAAGAAAATCAAAATAGCACAAACTACACTCACTTGCCGAGGCATGTTTATAAGTTCATTCAACAACGTAATCACACTTGCGAACGAAACAGATCACCAGAAATCATTACTTTAACAATCACATTAACAAACAGATACATGAATACAAAACAAACACCCAAAAACAACCGTGGTAAAATTTAGCTATGGTGGAATTAATGGTGGTAAAATTTACCGGTCACCCCTGAAACACCTAGGGTGACTTTCATGAAATACCTCACCAATATGTACAACACTGCCGTCAACACTAACACAACATTACATCTTGGAAAAGGTTTCCCAATTATTTCAATCTTAGAACTAAACAAGGATCACAACATCGGCACAAGGTACTGATCCATATTGCTTTTATCAACCATTGCCAAAGCACTAGAAAAAGCGCTATTACCATAAATAACAGAAAACATTCCAATTATTTGTTATTAATATGGATTCAAATATAAACACTCAACATACACTTTTTTGCATAACATCTTTCACCAAATCACAAAAGGCTTCAACTATCCCAGGCAACATCACACTGCAACAGTAGCTTTGGACATGAGCAAGGCGTTTGATACAGTAAACAAAAACAAACTTACACTAATAAACATTCCAAATACCATCATTAGTTCATAGCCAATTACATTTAAAAGACAAAAAGCATGTACTCAACACAATGGCACACTCTCAAAATTCAAATAAATCAACATCTGGAGTACCACAAGGTGGAATTCGGTTTCCAATATTATTTAAAATTTACATCTCTGAGATTACCCTCCTCACAGAAGACGTGCAAATCCCAACATAAGCCGATGACATAGCAATCACAGCATCTCACACCAATCACTATTTATTTTTTATTTTTATTTATTTTATCTCTATATTTATCCTCTTGACTTGACGGAGGCGCTAATACATAGGGTAGGCAATTACCCCGACCTGCTTCCGGAGATACCAAGATATTGTTGTCCGCTTGTAATTTAGTAGAGATATGACTGTAATTTAGAATTTCTTTCCAGGACCACCAAGCAGGGGAATGTGCCGTAAAGTGTCTTTCCCAAGAACATATCAGAATGGCGCGAATGGGTTTTGAACCGAGACCATGTTGATCACGAGCCTGGTGCTTTAACCACTCGACCACGCTGCCGACAATCTAGACATTCAAGGACCAACAACTAGTTTAACCAAATTTTTATAAAGTATTACACTTTTTGTACCCGACCCTGCTGAATATGGCACAACTTTATCACTTAATTTAAACAATCAAACACTATCAATAGCAAAATACTCAAAAACGTTTGAAATTAATTTTGACCCAAAACTAACATTTTCACAATACATAAATCTCACCTTTATTAAAGCAAAACAAACGCTTAACTTTCTTAAAGCACTTACTTCAAACAAATGAGGCACACAAAACAAACTAATTATTTCTACATTTAAAGCTATCATTCGCCCATATTGGATTATGCAAAAGCCATATGGAGCTCTATCATATTAAACACCAACATTAAGAAACTGCAAACCATTCAGAACACAGCTTTGTTCATTGCTACTTAGCTGCACACGAGACACAAACATGCAAAGCGTGCAAGACAAAACCATTGTCCTAACAATGGGCACCTATCTCATACTCCATGCTACTCCTCTTGAACAAATGACTCAAACACAAACACACCCTTTACATAACCTTAATGCACATTTAGATCCACCAATTAATTAAGTGGCTATTAAATGTAAAAAAAATATTTGTTAGGAGCTGGAATCAGCAAAAATTTTGATGGCTCCGGCTCCAGCTCCGGCTCCTCCAAAATTGGCTGGCTTCATGACTCCGAGGTCTGGCTCCGGCTCCGGCTCCACAGCCTTGACCACAAGTGACTTCCGTAAAAAGGCATGCCATAATATAGAAAAAAATTGTTACTTAAGAGCTGCACTTAGAAAATAGCAATTTTAATTTATTCACCGCACAATAAAATGAGTTACAGTAACTTACTTTTGAATGTCATTATCATCTGTGAGATCACTGTTAACATGCAATTCAAGAGATTTTACTAGTTGCATAAAACTAGTTTTTGTATTATCAAGGCAACAATTCATTGCGAATCTGAAACAGGCTTCAATTATCAAGCTGCTTTTTGAACCAAGATTAAAAATGAGATTTAGTTAGTAAAATAACTCCAAGTTTTTAAACCTAATTTAGGCAAAAATACTTAATAAATTCTCAAATTAAATTTGATTTATTTCGATTTCTATTTTCTCATTTTATCTCATCATTATCTTTTTTCAATTTGTAGATCTGGTAAAGTTGAAAAACAAATGATTTTATATTTAACTTTTTGAGTAGGTAAAGTAGCTTAGTACAATGAACTCTAACGTGTGTTGGTTCGATACATATTCTATCTTGGAAATTTTCTTTGAGGCCTTAAAAAAGACAATTTCTTAAATAGGATCAGGGTGCTTGCTGACAAAAGAGACTTTAAAATTCTTTTTCCGTTGTGCCTGAGAAGCAAACCCCGAATAAGACGAATCAAATTATATTTTGCGCAGGAGGCTCTTTGTATTCAACAGCTATTGAAAGCGCTTTTAACTTCTTCTCTTCAAATAAAAGTTTAGGTAGGTAATAAAGTAGTTCATGATTGCTATTACATAACATCTTAATTATTATTATTATTGTTATTACATATAAATCAGTTAAGGTCCGTTTCCACTACGAGCGTGGAAAAGAGCATTCTTTCTCTCTTTTATTGATCTTCGATTGAAGCGAGCGGTTAAAATTGAAGCGAGCGCAAAAAAAAATCAATAAAACAAACAAAAAATGCTTTTTTCCACGCTCGTAGTGGAAACGGGCCTTTATTTGTGTTATTGCTTCTTAGAAAATGACATAGAAAGACTTTTATTACTGATCTCTGATGGGGAACCAAATGACGCGCCAGAAACGATTCTTAACACTGTCAAAAGAAAACTGAATGAACACAAACATCGTGTTCGAATTATCACTTTTGGATTGGGCGACAAAGGTATTTTAAGCCAGTTGCAAATCTTTAGATTATTTTGCTTGCAACTTAATCAAAATATTTCGTGAGAATAATGTTAATTTAAATTTAACAAATTACTGATAGAGAAATTAGGAGATTTTTAGTTTAATTTAAAAAGTAAAAGTTTTCGAAAAGATTTTGTGTGTTGGTACGTATAAACACAATAATCACTGCGTTGTAGTAAATTCTGAATTAAAGATAAGAATATTGAACCAGAAACAATAAATTACATAGATGACTTAATCATAAGCATGACATTTTATAGAAGTTAACGGGGCCGGTCTGATTTCATAAGCTCTAAATTCTTCGTTAAGTTGAGAAAATTTTACATAAATATTATAAAAAATAATATTTGATCTCATCACAGGCTTTGAAATTTTAAAAGCAATGGCAGAGATTCCAAATGCCGATAAGGTTTGTATTTCAAATTTTTGACACATAATTTATATTCTTGAAAACAATATTGATGTTGCTTGATCATAATAATTATTTGCAAAAAAAGTTTAACCAATTTTGGATTATGGCTTATAACTAGTAAACCTTAAGTGAAATAAAAAAAGACCATGTGGCATAACTTGTACTACTAAAAATTTTGTCCTTACCAAATTTGTAAGTCACTGTTTCATTATTCTTTCTTTTTTTAAATATTACTTGAAACCCCTGCTTGCTCTTATCCGAGCTACAAATTGTTAACCAGATTGAGACAAAAAAAAAATACTATAATTATGAACTACTTACAATGTTTTTCCAAGGAAGGTATTTTTGTTTCTTTTGACGATCCCAATGCAATCAATGACCAATTGCAGTTCTTCTATCAACGTTTTAGCAGCCAGACAAATCGTAATTCCTCACCCAAGTGGACACTTCCGTATTTAGACGAGTTAGGAACAGGTTTGCACACTTTTTCTTGTTAATATAACACTTCACTTTATTTTCGACGATTGCTTTTTTTGTGTAATGCCGTGCTAAGAGATGGAAGTTTTGCACACCTAAAATGATTTTTTTAAGATCTTAACTTAAAAAATTCATTTTGCAGCGCAACACTTTATACGTCACGGACATTGAAGCACTCATATTTATTTAAGTAACGAGTGATATTTAAGTATATTTTTATTCGGATTAGAGCTCAAGACTAACCGCAAAAAGCTTGTTTTTGCTTTGTATACTCCAAATAAAACAGCTTGCTATCCACATATTATAAATTGTGAGATTGATCGGTCGTTACCAAAATGATTAAATCAATCATATCTACCAACTGCAATATAATTCTCCTATCTTTGTTCATAATGTGCAACTTTCTGAGCTAATTTTTGAACACTGGTTTTTACGCGAGAAAAATCAGATATCGTTTTAAATCGAAGAGATGAACAAAGAGTACCTAATATGTTTTTTGAGCGGCACATAATAAATCGTATATTTTTTATTGCCTTTACTTTTCTAAGTCATGTACTGAAACTTTTAAATATAATTTGTATCTTAGAAAGGTAAAAATATATATAAGTTTTAGTTGAAAAATTTCTGTAAATGACTTAAGATAGCAAAAAGACAAATAACACTTGAGTCGCTAAAAAAACATTTCTTTTACTTTTTGTAATTAAAGACTCGTTTCCACTACGAGCGTGGAATAGAGTATTCTTTATTTTTTATTCATTTTTTTTGCTTCGCTTAGCACGAAAAGAAGAAAAAAATTATAAAACAAACAAAGAATGCTCCATTCCACATTTGTAATAGAAATGGATGTTAACTCTTTAATTGCAAAGCTTTTTTTATCGATACCACTTAGAGTTTACTTATATTGTTTTTACACTTTTGAAAAAAGTAGTCAATCGGCTGTCGTTAACAATTTACGATTTTTAGGTCGAACCATTAGCACAAGTGCCCCAGTGTTCATTAATGATAAACTGGTAGGAGTCGTCGGACTTGACTTTGGACTTCGGGATTTAATCGCGGAGCTCGGCTACAATATTCACGACATATTTAACTACTATTTTGTCATGGATTTAAGCGGTAAATTTCCAGTAAACTCGTCTAAAACAATTTTAAACTTTAAAAAATAAATTTTAACGAAAAGACTAAAACTTATTTAAATTATTTAAAGAAATGGAACTATTAACTTTTGGCCTATTTTTTACTTTCATCAAAAGTAAGCGCGAAAGTTGTTTTTCACATGACGTTTAAACGCAAAAAAAATTGCTGTTTCAGTGTTATATATTTTAGCTTTTTACTACAATTTTAATACAGCTTTTTCACTGATTTTGGTTTGTTTTAAGACACCTAATAATAGATTTTTTCTTATAAGGCATCATTATATATCATCCATTTTTTCCCCTTGAAGACACGCAAAACGAATACTTGTTTGTTAGTGCGCAGGATTTTGAGCGGGATCCTGGATTTGCTTCTATTTACAAAAGTCTTTTAAAGTAAGTCCTATACCTGGTTTATGTATACAGTGGATTCTAACTGTTTTTTAAGTTATTTTTGCAGACATAATGTTGCCTGTGTAATAAAAGTTTGCTTTATTTATTTTGTAGTTGCAGCTACTATTAACCACCGTAAAATATTCAATATTACACTTGTTTTTGTTCCAAAAAGAAATACATAAATCCAAAAAGACTTAAAGAAAACCATGCCAAAATTTTAATTCGGGATCAAGAATTTCCAAATACACTAACGATAAACTTCCGTTTTGAAAAATTTCTTGTATTTATGGTGGACTTTGCATTTTTATAATCTGAAAGGTCCGACAATGAAAGACCACTGAGGTGCTCTCGTTGCCGGATGCTCTATAATCTCATAATAATATAAGGTTAATAAAGAATTCACAGTGATATGAATATTTTAGAGGAGAACACGGCAACAAGACAATCGAAAGCACGAAAGTACAGAGCTACAGCGGGCGACGACTGTACAGCGTCAAAACAACGCGTGTCAACTCAACGTATTTCTGGAAACCGGTTTGTTTCATAATTTACATCATTCAATAACTGCATGCGTTCTCCTATGGTTTCGTCAATGCACTTATCGACAAAATAACGGCCTTAACTACATGAAAGTTCTTTCTGTTTTTATTCATTGTTCTGGTTTGCGGTTCAATTCCCTCTCGTGCCCCATGCTATTGATTTTAAGAGAATAGCTTTTGATACACGGCCGGCATAGTGGTCGCTCAGAAAAAAGTGAGTTGCCCAATTATTGGGACTCCACGGAGTTGAGCCTCCATCTCTAGAAATAAGTTGGGTAACTCACCACAACCACTGCCTCCACCATTTTGATGGCGGTCATAATCAAGAAGGTTCCTGTTGGTCCCTTGGAAAAGGACATTTAAGTCCTATTTACCAGACTTAAAAAGCAGTTTAGATTCAAAATTTTATCACAAAAACTAAACAATAAAAATAAAAGACTTCAACCGGACAACAATGGTTAATTTAAGTTCAACATCTCTGATGTTGTTCTACGAATTATTGATACGATGACTGTATTCAACAGGTTTGTTTCAGGAAAAAATATGTAAAACGATAAAATTTAAACATCGTTTTCACTGGCGTAGTACAAGCATATAACAATATTTTGCTTTACGTAGGCCTGATCAGAAAAAATTACATAAAGCGAAGTATCCTAATACCAAATCACAAATGGTAATAATCGCGCAAAAGATGTAATTTTTTATTTTTACTTATTCAAAGAATGAGAATTTAACAATGTCAGCTGCAATGAGAAATCGAAAGCGTTTAAGTCAGCGAATTCTACCTGTCCACAGGACTTTACAAAATTTGTGTTTGCTTTCATGCCGATACAGATCTTTAAAACCTTTGTTTTATCGGTCTGTTATAAGAAAAATTTTAACAGTCAATATTAAGGTTAAAGAAACGACATACTGCATTTGCTTTGTTTTATCTGGTCGACCATTCAAGCAGCTTTATGCCAAACAATATCCACCCCCGGGTTCTATTCTTTACCACCGCTTTGATATCGTTCCACCTCCGACTTTTTGTGAACATTTCGGCAGTTTGTCTTCAGGTATGGTGGTTATATTTTCTAAATGCACATTGCTTGGTTAGGTTTATTTATATGACCGTGTATTTAGACAATTGTTAATTATTTTTAAATAAAAAACTTCTGTTTTGAAGCACTTAGCACTTTACACTATTAAGAGTTTTTTGTTTTGTGGTTTTTACGTTTAATTCGGTGTATTATTATAACGTTAATCTATTCAATTTTTGTTGTTTTTATTGAGTTTTAGATATTATACTTATATTTTATTTCATTTCTATATTCATCCTCCTGACTTGCTATACACAAAGCAGGTAATTACCTCGACTTGCTTCCAAAGATACCAAGATATTGTTGTCCACTTGAAGTTTTCAATTTTGTTTTTTAATGTTTAAAAATATGATTGAACTTTAAAACTGCTCGCCAAGCAGGGGAAAGTGCCGTAAATTATTTTCCCTGACATAACAGAATGGCGCAAGTAGATTTTGAACCGAGACCATGTCATCACAAACCTAGCCGCTCTTAACCACTCGACCACGTTTTGTGATTAGCAGTAATTGAGTTGTCCTGTCATGTAGCACAGCAGCAATAAAACCATTTACATAAACACTTTTTATATGCATTTTAAGATTCTGAAATAGCTTTTTGAAAATTGACAACTGGAAATTGGTTCACATTTTTTAAGAGCAATCAAAATCGAATAAAAGACGTTAATTCGAACAATTTTAGAGTCTTGAATTTTACTGCTTTTCATCTTTGTAACTGTCTCTTCAGTAGCTAACTAATGATCAAAAAAAGGTGTAAATGACATTTGAAAAATCTTTTCTTTTACTCAACTAAATAAATAGCAAGTCCAATGCTTCATTATTTCACGATCAAACGCTTAAAATCTAACCAATAAGCAAATTATAAAATTAAAAACACAGCAAGATTAGATAAAAAAAGCACAAAACTTTGGAATTTTTTCCAGATCAATCTTCTCTCTATCTCTCCGCTCGATCCTTCTCCGACCAAATTTATTTTTTTCACCATAATTTTACGGTTAAGGACGTTTGGGATCTTACCGATTACCTGGAGAATAAGGGACCCAATACTCACAACCTTGTGGTAAGTAAATTAAGTATTTTCATAAAAAAAACCTGTGAGAAACTTTTTGAGCATTCGTAGTTGAAAGTTGTTAAACACCGTTAATTGAGCCCCAAGTAAGTTTGTTTTGTAGAGAATTTAGTTTTTTCATATCTAAATTCGTACCCAGTTGGCAATATTGTCATTCACAAAGTTAAAAAAAAGTCAAGTTTAACATATTGTCGGACTATTAATTGGCTTAAAAAATAATTGCAATAGTTTTTTTAATATGCCTTTTCAGAATCGAGCATTTAAATTTACGTAGATCACTACTTCAAAGGCCCAGATGGTAGGTGCTTTCACGCAGCCTGGGCCGTAAGTAAGTCTGTTCATTGATTCTAAAAATGACAGACCGAAACCGAACCTACCAAAACGGAAGGGTATTCACCCATTCCGATGTTCAGTGTGGGTCTGCTAATTGGCAAACGTCCTTTTCAGGACGGGGCAATGTTAAGATAAAACTGCCCTTTTCAGGGCACATTGCCAACAAGTTCCGAAGACCCACTATTCTTCAGCTGAACATCGAAGGCCTCACTGCAAGCAAGATGAACGTTCTTCATCATCTCGCTATGCAGTCTGAGGCACTCGTCATCCTACTGCAGGAGACCCACTGCACTGATGCAGAGAAGTTGTTACTTCCAAACTACCATCTAGCTGGGTCTTCTTTAAGCAGGAAGCATGGTCTTGCCACATTTGTCCAAGAGCGACTGAGATACATGCTTTTGGACCAATCTCCACCGACATCGGAGATCGAGTGGCTGTGTGTGGACGTTGATGGCTATAAAATAGTCAACGTCTACAAACCACCGCCAACGCGATTGCAAACCCTGGATCTCCCAGTGTATCCTCACCCCTGTCTTTACGCTGGCGATTTTAACGTCGTCATGCTGACTGGGGTTACGATGACAACAGTCCGGACGGTGAGTGCTTAGATGGTTGGGCAAGTATTAATTGTTTTGGCCTCCTATATAATGCCAAGGACGCTGCCAATTTTTATTCCGGCAGCTGGAACACTGGCACCAATCCAGATCTAGCTTTCGCTAGCGTAGGTCCAAACAGTCGCTTACCGGATAGACGTGTCCTTGACAAGTTCCCCAGGTCACAACATCAATCTTCGCTTATTACACCACCAAAGTTTGCAATGGTAGTGCCAAGCATGCCTGTTAAGCGATGGAACTTCCGCAAGGCCAAATGAAGTCTCTACATTGCTTTGACGAATAAATTTGCAAAGACTTTGTTGCCGCCTGATTCACTTGATGTGGATGCGGCTTACCAGGACTTCTGTAACACCATTAAGAAAGCAGCCAAAAAGACTATCCCACGCGGGTATCGAAATAACTATATTCTGTGTTGGGATGCAGAGTGTGAATCCCTCTATAAAACCTTTCTGCAGTCTCCTCAGGGAGACGACTCAAGTTTGGCTGCTACAGCTCTGCTTGCCAAGCTTGACAGAAAGCGTAGGGATTGATGGTCCGAGGCAATTCGAAGCATTGACTTCTCACACTCTAGTCGAAAAGCGTGGAGTATTTTGAACAACCTTACTGGTAGGTCACGACACTCTCCTCGTCACTGTCCCGTTTCAGCCGATGCTATTGCATCTCAGCTGGTTAAAAATGGGAAATACGAGGCTGTTGACCGCAACTCATCTCGACTTGTCTCTCAAGAAGTGTCTGACCTTTGGAGGGCCACAACACCAGACACAGTAAATATCTCTGACAATTATTCACAGAGAGAATTTACTGCTGCCCTCCAACATTTAAAACCAGGTAAAGCTCCGGGACCTGATTCCATCTGCCCCAAGCTTATACTCCATGCTGGAGCTGCTTTGAAGTCCTGGTTACGTGACTTCATTTCTTCCTGTTTGCGCCGACTCAAAATTTCCAAGATCTGAAGAAGAGCGCTTGTGGTCGCGATCCCAAAACCAGCAAAACCCGTGGGAGACCCAAAGAGTTATCAACCGATATCTCTGCTCTGTGTCCCCTACAAGATCCTCGGGAGGCTTATCTACGCCCGCGCTGAGCCATTAATCGATCCACTGCTCCCTAAAGTGCAGGCTGGGTTCCGACGCGAGAAGTCAACCGTAGATCAAGTTGTTCTGCTAACCCAGAACATTGAAGATTCTTTCGAGGCTAAAAAGAAGGCCGGTGCTGTATTTATCGATCTGACAACTGCTTATGACACTGTCTGGCACCGTGGCCTTACCTGCAAGCTGCTGAGACTACTTCCGGATAAGCACATGGTCAAAATGATCATGGACCTTGTCCGAAATCGAAGTTTCACCCTTACCACCGGTGATAGCAAGCAAAGCAGGCTACGCCGTCTTAAAAACGGTGTTCCTCAGGGATCGGTCTTGGCTCGCCTTCTATTTAATATCTATACGTACGATCTTCCTTTCATGATTTCCAGAAAGTTTACTTATGCTAATGATCTAGCATTATTGTACTCTTCTGGAAACTGGAAGGACTTGGAGGGGACCTTAAGCCAAGACATGTCTACACTTTCAGCGTATCTCCAGATTTGGAGGTTGAAGCTCAGTCACACTAAGACGGTGACGGCAGCCTTTCACTTAAACAACCGAGAGGCTAAACGTGAGCTGAAGGTCTACAACAACGGTAGACAACGGTAGACTTTTACCGTTCTGTCCAACCCCTACTTACCTTGGAGTAAAACTGGACAGATCGCTCACGTTTCGTCACCATTTAGTGGCATTGCGCAAAAAAACTATCTTCGCGCGTCACACTGCTGAGGCGACTCGTGGGCTCGGAATGGGGTTCTGGTGCTAAAGCACTACGCATAGCCACCTTGTCTCTAGTCTACTCAGCAGCTGAGTACTGTGCGCCAGTCTGGTGTTCGCAGTGCTCACACTCGTCTCATTGACAGTGTCTTGAATGACGCCTTGCGCATAGTTACTGGATGCCTGCGTCTCACTCCAACGGACCAACTACCTGTACTTTCAGGCATCCAGTCAACTGAGCTTCGCCAAATGGGAGCGACACTCTCCTTAGCTTACCGTGGATCTTTGGACCCCGATCATATCTTGCATGGTCTTTTAAGTGGGTCCTCAGATACTCGCCAAGTGAGACCAAGATCCAGACGCCCGTTTGTGTCAGGTGCGCGGAATCTTTTGGACAACCTTGCCAGACTGGGCATCCGCGCCTCTGAATGGACAAATCACAAATGGAAAACGGAGTATTGTGAAAATGCTTCCAGACTCCTTGCTTTTGTTCCCGAGACCAGTGCCAGGCCTGTTGGGATGGGCTTACCCCGAGCAGCTTAGGTTAAGCTCAACCGCCTGCGGACTGGTGTTGGGCGATTTCATTCGTCCATGCACAAATGGGGTCTTGCTCCTTCACCGAATTGCGAGTGTGGCGCCTCAGAGCAAACCGCAGACCATGTACTAACAATGTGCCCCATACATCGGGCACCAAATGGAGAACGAGGTCTGACGGTTTTGGATGACGAAACTCAATGCTGGCTTAATGACATCACTGCCAGCATCTGATCCAGGCAGTGCAGCAGTCTGGGGTAGTAAAAGGATAAACCCTCGGCCCCAGTCCTGTTTGTGTCTGACCTGGAGTGGATACCCTTCAAACGACGACGACGACGACGACTACTTCAAACATTGCAATAACGAAAACTGCAATTAATAAATACTTATTTGCCTGTTTTGCTTGTCATCGAAGTCTCAAGCATCTGTCCCTTGATCGTTTTATGTTCAATCATAAGTCACTGCATTACCGTATAAGTTATAAAGAACAGTGATGGCTTTTATAGGGTACGAACGAAGCGGCCGCACCAAGCCCCCCTAAAATACTTAAAAAAGTGGCCTTCCTGCGCAAGATAGTGCTCCATTTCTTTATAGTAGCACTAGGGCGTCGGTGGCATGTCTAAAAGAGAGTGCTTTTTTAGAGATAACATTGTTTTGATACACCAAAAAGTGGCGTCTCAATAAAACGACGACTTTTTAGAGAACACAATGCTTTGGATCACTCCACAATGCCCCCCTAAATTGAAGACCTTTATTTTTATTTTTTTAGGGATTATTTTGCCTTGGAACACTACATAGTGGCCCCCATTACTTTTCTTGCACCGGGCCTCTCTTTGTAAAGCCATCACTGATAAAGAATAGAGTAACACGGTGATCAATGGCGCAACTCACGATGTGTTTTGGAAACACTAGACAAAAAGATTAATTCAAAAAGTTATGAATTAATCTTTTTGTTTAGTTGTTGCCTTGAGTTAATAAACATTAGGGTGGGCTGAAAGTTTTAAATTAAAAAGGCAACCTGCCCAGTACTTGGGTTTTGATGTAGAAACACCATTTATCATAAAAAAAGTTCGAATTTTTTTAGTGGTCTTTCATATTAGTCTTATTTTTAGTGATCTCTCATTTCAAAAAAGTTAGTGGTCTCTCACATTAGTCGACCCACTCCAGTAGTTGGACATAACCGTAGGAATGGTCTGATTTGGAATAAAATAAGATCAAGGAAGTTGATGAAGAACTTTGAGTCAAAAAGAAGTTTTAAATTATTGTGTATAATTGATTTCATTCTTATTTTGTATATTTATGTAACTATTAGACCAACATTAATCATAATTTTACTTCATTTAAAAAAAAATACAGTTTTTTGCAAAAAATGATTTTAAATATTAGTTTTATTTAAAAATGTTATTGAATAAAAGATTTTAAAATTTAATTCTGCATCTTTTTGATGTATAAACTTTTAATTTTGCATGTAAAATAAAAAGAAATTTAGCTATTTTTCTTTTCTAATCACCAAAATTTCAAAAAAAATTGCACTTAATTCTATAATGTGGAATGGGTCGACTATTTACGGCAAAAATTGCTTTTTTTGTCATAAATAGTGTTCTTGCATCGAAATCCAAGAACTAAAATGATTGCCATTTAAAAATAAAAAAAATTTTTATTCAGCCCAACCTAATAAGCAAGCGTCAAAAGTGGTTAAGAAGCAGCTTGATACTTTGATTTTTTTGCAGTTGGCTTTAAAAGTAAGCACCTATAAAAGAATAGGTTTTGGCCATTCCAATTACAGAAGAAAGACCCTGGTTCAATTTTTGCATTAAAATTATTCATAATCATAATCTTTATTCACAATCGTGATCTTTTTTCATAATCATAATCTTTATTCATAATCATGATCTTTATTCATAATCATGATCTTTATTCATAATCATGATCTTTATTCATAATCATGATTTTTATTTATCTTTGTGACAAAAAAGCGTCGGGTACGTTAAACCTCAAGTCATTACTTTAATTGCTCTCGGAAACGTCCCGTTAAAAGTTTTCTTACTTAATGATTCCCAAAAACAAAACAGAACAGAATGACGAGAGTAGAATTTGAACCGAGACTATCTTGATTGCGATCGACATTGAAACAGCACTTCTTCGTATTCGGTCATGATGCTTTTCTTATTCAATTTTTTTATATCGACAATTCTTGCTGTCTGAAAGGTTAAGATAAACTTTTAATTGGTCTTCAAATTTAAACTTATTTATAAATAACAAATATAGCACGGCGTTAAAGAAGATGCAGCAATCAGCAGTTACATGCAAGAACTTTGGAAAATGGAAGATGAAAACACAATACTACAACAAAATATAATTTGGCGTTACATGGGCACAAGTTCTGGAGTGTTTCGAATTCTACCCGCCAGCCAAGTACCAGAAGACATAGATTTCATAACAAGAAGCTGGTATAATTTAAGTGAAATATTTATAGATAGTAAGCTACCTGTCAAAACTTTTTTCAATCTTCTCGGTTTACATTATATTGCAAAAATGTCAGTTTTTGTGTTTGTTATTTTCGGAACTTCTCAAACTACAAGCAATTAGAAGCAAAAAATGTTTGGCTGTGATTGCGTCACAAAAATTTAAGAACCCTTGTCTTATTAACACATTATTTTGCCATGTTTATTTTTTGCTAAATACCGAATAAAATTAATAGCAGCAATATTTACTTAGCGACGGGATAGAATGTGTGGTAACAATCTGACTTGTGACTAGAAAGGTGCGACGTCGATGCTCAGTCTATCTCAGTAATTTCTTTTGTGCCCTCAGGAAAGGCACTTCTCAACAAATTCCTCCATGGGGGTCACGCTGCTTACTTACAACGCTGCTTATCGTGTTAATAGTAGGATTCCGGAATTTTCTATTACATTTACTTGTAATACGATATAATGACTTAAATATCACACACGATTCAGGTTCTTACAAACGTCAGCGAACCGATACAAAAAATGTGTCCTTACACCCCCATACAGAGACGCGGCGTCGAATCTCTTGGTTGTGACCTTTAGTAGAGCTCTTCTGCAACCGTTGTAAGTAGAATGTTCTAGTTTTTCTTGCATCTATTTCAATCAATCAATCTACTGCATTATTTTTTGTTTTTTCGACAAAAGAAAGCAAACAAAATAAGTAGATGACACTGACCCCGTGGAAGTTACAAGTTTGAAAACACAAAATTGCACGTTCAAACAGTCACGTATTTTTTAATACTCAAATATTAAATTGATTTTCTAAATCTTAGAATTGCATCGTTGCCGATGGTGCGCTTTAATTAAAATTTAATGTAATTTCACCATGTTAATTGTAGCTAGGCGTGACTCAATTAAACTAGAAATCATTGGACCGGGCCCGTTTTAGTGTTGATAGTTTTGATAGGTTCACATTTTGCTCATAATTGTAATCTTAACCTTATAACTTTATGGTTGATTTTCGATCTTTTAATGTAATTTTTAAGCATTTTATTATGATGCTATCTTTTTTATTGTTACCTAAGGATTGCGTAATCGGTACACCACTCTCACACTTAATTAGGCCTGTTGGGATGGGCTTACCCCGAGCAACTTGGGTCAAGGTCAACCGCCTGCGGACTGGTGTTGGGCGATTTCATTCGTCCATGCACAAATGGGGTCTTACTCCTTCACCGAATTGCGAGTGTGGCGCCTCAGAGCAAACCGCAGACCATGTACTAACAATGTGCCCCATACATCGGGCACCACATGGAGCACGCGGTCTGACGGTTTTGGATGACGAAACTCAATGCTGGCTTAATGACATCACTGCCAGCATCTGATCCAGGCAGTGCAGTAGTCTGGGGTAGTAAAAGGATAAACTCTCGGCCCCAGTCCTGTTTGTGTCTGACCTGGAGTGGATGCGCTTCAAACAACGACGACGACGACGACGACGACACTTAATTCATTTTGTCTAAAAGTTGTAAAAGCAGTGGCGTACTGAGAATTTTTGATAGGGGGAGGGTCACACAACCACAATCAAATATTCTTCGTGGAAAAATTTCTTCAAGTGGTAAAAAAAGTCTTCACTTTGAATTTGTCTCGGTTTTGTCGTTATTTTTGTCCCAAAAACATAGTGATCTCTAAAAATGAAAAAGCTCTTCGCTAAAAAAATGAATCTGTCTCTAATTTCTCGTATTAGTGATTTTCAAGAAGGATTCTCCATGTGACAAAGGGCTGGAAACTTGATGAATTTTTTTATCAATTTAAGTTTGAGTTGGACTTTACAAAAAATTAGCAAGTCCAAGTTCAAATTCTTCATTTTTAATTTTTTAAGTTTAAATTTACATTCGAGAATTGATTTAAGCTAAAAATAGCTGGAGCGTGAAACCAAGTTTAAATCACAGCTGCCGTTAAACAACGTCAAAGCGAAATTATGTAATAGTACAAACAATAAAGATTAACATTTTATCCTCATTATTATCAACAAAATTACTCAAATAATAAACTCAAAATCAATTACTTTTTTCTGAGGTTTGAGTTCAACCTCGAATTAAGAAACTTCAATTTTTCAAATTCTGCTTTAAATATTCTCGTTTTATATTCTAAAGCAGTGGTTTTCAACCTTTTCTGTACCGTGGACTATTTTTCAACCCAAGTTAACTTCACAACCCACTTTGGTCAACAAAATTAAATTCCCATCCCAAAATCATAGTATTCTCTAAAAAAAAAAAAAGGTCTTCACTTGGAATTGCTGTTAATTTTCCCTATTTTTGTCCCAAAATCATAGTGTTCTCTAAAAAAAAAGTCTTCATGTGGTTGACTGCACAGGACGCCAAAAAATGCCTAAAAAATGGGACGGATGGCAAGCCTAATTATACATATATGTTATACATATTGCTTTCATTTTGATTTATGCTCCATGGCCCACTAAAAAAACCACTGTGGCCCACTACTGGGCCATGGCCCATAGGTTGAAAACCCCTGTTCTAAAGCGAGTCGCGCGTTTGCGTTTTCCGTTTCTGCAACCTTGACTCAAGGCAGAACGAACCCAGAATCGGGGTCTTAGTCAAATTGCCATCAAGTTGTTTTCAAGATTACAATGTTGATATCAAAATTATTTATAGAGGTCATAACGATTCCGAACCCGAGGCTGAGAGGCATGTTTATGGAATTTTGGCTCTCGACATTGTTCTATCGCATTTTACAGAAAATTTTTTGACAATTTATCCACAATGTAGCCAAAACTATACCGTTGATGTCAGGTAAGAAAATTAGAGTTTAATTTTAACAAATTTTTAATATTTTTTGAAAAAGTAGTTTTTAGCAATCATTAGCCAACAAACTGTGTCGCTTTTTTGAAGATTACGACTAAGTTAATGAATTATTGTAGTAGTGTAAATCGAATAATTCGTTTTTACTTTACTGAAATGGAGCCATAATTCGCTACATCGCATTTAAGTTTTCTGTAAAGGCTTTTTATACATTTTATTTTTAAATTTGCTTTTGTCTTGTTCTGAGCTAAATATTGTGTAATCTCAAATTATCCTTAAAATTTGAATTAGCCTATATATTAGAGTTTATTAGAGTTTATATTAGAGTTATTTAGATTTTCTAGTTTTTAGGTGTAGAATTCATTAACTGGTTCACAAAAATTTTTTAAGTCTTTCTTTTCCAGGTAATTCATTGTAGACTATTCTTTCATTATTTTTTATTATTCTAAAGAAAGAAACTGTTTGGAGTGAACAAAACATAGTAAATTTATCCTTTTACGTAAAATTTTTTGCAGAGAAGTTGGTAATTTTTGGTTTAAGTAAGTGATTAACAATCACAAAAGCTTAAAACTCGAGAAGAAAAGTTTAGTTACCCATGATTTTTCTTAATTTCAACTTGTTTTCGATAAATAAAGTAATTTTAAATTCAATGTTATTGCTTGGGGTTATGCAAAATAAAAAGCGAAGAATAATCATACTAAAACCCCGCATGCTTGTATATACCTTACTCATAGCAAAGTTTACTAAAAGAAAGGTGTTCGTTTAGACTTATTTTTTAATTAACTGAAGATTTCTTTACCACATGCAAGCTTCAAATGCTTATTCTTTTAGATGTTACATGATCGACAACGGTGGTAATATAATACTTGCCAATTTTTGGGACCAAGATGTATGGTCAGACAATAGCAAGCCCACTCCGAAATGGCAGACCCATATTACTCTCGTAGAACCTAGCATTGCTGTGGATTTAATTGCAAATGGGATAATGACCCCGGCGGCGTGTTCCAATGTAGGAGTTGGAACGACAGAAAAAGGATATTTGGTAAAGAACTTAACAATCAAGTGTGTTATATGGACTTACAGTTTATAAAAGTTGGAGTTGCGTATAAAAGCTTGGACTGAGTAGTCTATTTATGTAGAACAATATTATTTGTTCACTATCTTATTTAGCTACAACTGGAAATCGGGAAAAATCTAGTTTGTGATTTATTTTTTAAAACAATTGAAAAATACAAAACGGTTTTCACTTTTTTTGTATTTGAATCGAGCTACCTGATTACAATTTTTTTAATTTTAAGTAATAATTATTTACCTTCTTCAAGCAACAAATTAAAAAAAAAAAGTCTGATAATTTTTTACATATTATTTTCTAATCATATGATAGCTAGTTAATTGTGAAATCCAGGACAAAAAATAAATAAAAGGATAATAATAAACAAATATAAAACCATCTTTTATCATTGCAATCATCACTGGTAAAATTGATAAATAAAAATAATTACGGTATGATGTATTTGGATGCTCTACAAAACGTGAAATTTTAACTATTTTTTATAAATAATTCTATCTTCATGTTTTTTTTTGTTTAGTTAGTTGTACACCTCGTATATGTTTGTTCAACTACTAGTTTTTAATAATGTTTTTTTTTATTAACAGATTTCTATCAAGTCTGAAGAAGCGATGTTTTCCGGTCTTGTAAAAATTAATTTCTTTCAAGTTATTGAATATAAGTTGGCCGAAGTTTTAACAACAAACACTTACTTATTGATTCGAAATGCACCTTACAAAACATGTTCACAAGATAAGACTTCGTGCTCTTGTTCAGGAAGGGTAAATTTTGACTATAGCTATGGGTTATTTTCTTGGTTTCTTTTGTATTGTTTTGGGAACCATTTTTTTTCTAAACATATTTAAAATTCATTTGAGAAATAGCGAATAAAAATGTAAAATAAAGTGAATACAAAATAATAGGCTTTCGTGCAGAAAATATTTAATCAACATTTTATAACTAACCTCGACTTTAACAGAGGATTGATTTTTTCTTCTGATTTTAGTTTGCAATACATTATATTTCCTCTGCAAGAAAAATTATTTTCGGGTATATCTGAGTCATGAGTTTATTTTCGAGCAATTTTTTTCTTTAGAAAAAAACTTTTCTTTCTACTAACTTGTTGTTCGGCTTGCGACAAACTGTTTTTTTTTTAATAATTTCTGCTCAAAAAAATCTTCACGACCGATAAAAGGAAAATGAATAAAAACCAAAGAGCGCTTTTGCGAGCCAAAAAAGTGTCATCAGTGTCGGCGCAATAGCTCGATGTGGTAACACTTCGAGTAGATGGACGAGAGTTTGATGCCAGTCTACCTGCGTAATTTTGGTTGTGCCCTCGGAAAAGATAGTATTAAACAAAATTTAAAATCAGGTCTAACTGCTTATCTACAATAGTGAGCGCACTTGAAACAGAAAGTAGCATACAGGTCAATACGGTTATACGAAAAAGAACATCTAAAGTAGAAACGACCTTTACTATATCATGACGCAAAACACCTTTAAAACCACAAGTTCAAATCTTTTTTTACTACTGACTTACGTTCTTTGAATGTGAAAACAAGGGTGCAAATCAGGATTGTCAACTCGATATATTTTTAACCGAGTTTGAATTAAAAAAATTTCAAAAGTCCGAGTTCGAGTTCATTAATTTGAATTCATTGAGTTCGAAAATTTGCTATCTACAGAGTGAAAACCAAAAAAACGTCTTCTCACTCGTTCAACTTTGTTTGAATTCGAGAAATTTTATTTATCGAGTTCGACAAAATACCAAGTTTTTTGAGTTTGAATTTGCAGTCCTGGCGCAAAACTCGAGTCTTTTAAAAAGGATTTCATTTATTAAAGCTAGGTCTTTCTATCTCAAAGCTAGAGTTTGGCGCTTAACTTATCCCCTTTGTTTTTTTATCTGAAAACAGTGCTTTACGTTGTTTCAGTTTTGTCCTTCCGGCAAACCGGATACTTTTAGTTGTCGTTGTCCCTGCACAGCATACAATCCGTTTTACATTGCATGCAGAAATCAATACTTAGTGAATGAGTAAGTAGACATAAATACAGTAAGTTTGGTGAATAAACTACCTGCTCTTATGCCAAGATTTTTTATTGATTTTAAAATTTATTAAAAAGAATTTTACAGAATTCAAAATGTTTCAAGTGTTCCATAACACTAAATACGTTTAAGAAAGAGTAAAAATACTTTTGAAAAATTGATTTTTAAATTTTAACCTAATTTTTAACATGAAATAAGAAAGGCAAAGCGTATAAACTTATTTATACACTTAAGCAAACTGATAAAGTAAAGAATTTAAATTTGAACAGCAAATGGCAGCATTATTGTTTGCTTTTTGTCTTTGACTGTAATTTTTTGTTTTTGCTTTATGTTATTTTTACTATGTCAATTTCACACGAAATGATTGATATGAAGCAAATTGCATAGATTACTTACAGAAAACTTAACCTTAGAACAGGTAGCAACCATCAATCGATAGCCAAAAGTGAAAATTTAAGAACAAATTTGTTTTTTGAGTCTTTGAAATAAAAGTTGTATTTGAATATTAATAAGTATTTTTATTTTATTTAACGTAAGCCTGGGTCTTCTTAATTTTATTCAACACATTATAAGACCTAAGTAACATTTTTCAACAACATCTTGACAAAACTTTAAGCTTGACAATGGTTATAAATTTACATTGGCAGTTCAAATCCATTACCGTGCGTTCCTGTGAACGAGTTAACTAGCTCCAGAATCATTTCATCAGATTTTAATCTTATAAGCACATTGCCGAAATGCAGAAATGTCAGTTTTAGAGTTGGTAAGTAAACTTAAATTGTATCTTACAAATAAATGCGGTATAAAAAATGCTTATAAAGCCAAAAGTAGTCCATTTTAAATAGATAAGGTAGTTTTATTAATTTTCATAATATAATCGATCGTAGGCTTTACTAAGAAAAAAAACATAAATCGTCGTCGTTGTCTTGAAGGGCACCCACTCCAGGTCAGACACAAACAGGACTGGGGCCGAAGTTTTATCCTTTTACTACCCCAGACTGCTGAACTGCCTGAATCAGATGCTGGCAGTGGTGTTATTAAGCCAGCATTGAGTTTCGTCATCCAAAACCGTCAGACCTCGTTCTCCATTTGGTGCCCGATGTATAAGGCATGCTGTTAGAACATGATCTGCGGTTTGCACAGAGGCGCCACACTCGCAATTCGGTGAAGGAGCAAGACCCCATTTGTGCATGGACGAATGAAATCGCCCAACACCAGTCCGCAGGTAGTTGAGCTTAACCTAAGCTGCTCGGGGTAAGCCCATCCCAACAGGCCTGGCACTGGTCTCGGGAACAAAAGCAAGGAGTCTGGAAGCATTTTCACAATACTCCGTTTTCCATTTGTGATTTGTCCATTCAGAGGCGCGGATGCCCAGTCTGGCAAGGTTGTCCAAGAGATTCCGCGCAGCTGGCACAAACGGGTGTCTGGATCTTGGTCTCACTTGGCGAGTATCTGAGGACCCACTCATAAGACCATACAAGATATGATCAGGGTCCAGAGATCCACGGTAAGCCAAGGAGACTGTTGCTCCCATTTGGAAAAGCTCAATTGGCTGGATGCCTGAAAGTACAGGTAGTTGGTCCGTTGGAGTGGGACGCAGGCATCCAGTAACTATGCACAAGGCGTTGCTCAAGACACTGTCGATGAGGCGAGTGTGAGCACTGCGACACCAGACTGGCGCACAGTACTCAGCTATTAAGTAGACTAGAGATAAGGTGGCTATGCGTAGTGTTTTAGCACCAGAACCCCATCCCGAGCCCACGAGTCGCCTCAGCAGTCTGATGCGCGAGGATAGTTTTTTTGCACAATGCCACTAAATGGTGACGAAACGTGAGCGATCTGTCCAGTTTTACTCCAAGGTAAGTAGGAGTTGGACAGAACGGTAAAAGTCTACCCTTGTTGCAGATCTTCAGCTCACGTTTAGCCTCTCGGTTATTTAAATGAAAGGCTGCCGTCACCGTCTTAGTGTGACTGAGCTACAACCTCCAAATCTGGAGATACGCTGAAAGTGCAGACATGTCTTGGCTTAAGTATAGATAGATATTAAATAGAAGGCGAGCCAAGACCAATCCCTGAGGAACGCCGTTTTTAAGACGGCGTAGCCTGCTTTGCTTGCTGTCAACAGTAGTAAGGGTGAAACCTCGATTTCGGACAAGGTCCATGATCATTTTGACCATGTGCTTATCCGGAAGTAGTCTCAGCAGCTTGCAGGTAAGGCCACGGTGCCAGACAGTGTCATAGGCAGCTGTCAGATCGATAAATACAGCACCGGCCTTCTTTTTAGCCTCGAAAGAATCTTCAATGTTCTGGGTTAGCAGAACAATTTGATCTAAATTTGACTTCCCGGGTCGGAACCCAGCCTGCTCTTTAGGGAGCAGTGGATCGATTAATGGCTCAGCGCGGGCGTAGATAAGCCTCCCGAGGATCTTGTAGGGGACACAGAGCAGAGATATCGGTTGATAACTCTTTGGGTCTCCCACGGGTTTTGCTGGTTTTGGGATCGCGACCACAAGCGCTCTTCTCCAGATCTTGGAAATTTTGAGTCGGCGCAAACAGGAAGAAATGAAGTCACGTAACCAGGACTTCAAAGCAGCTCCAGCATGGAGTATAAGCTTGGGGCAGATGGAATCAGGTCCCGGAGCTTTACCTGGTTTTAAATGTTGGAGGGCAGCAGTAAATTCTCTCTGTGAATAATTGTCAGAGATATTTACTGTGTCTGGTGTTGTGGCCCTCCAAAGGTCAGACACTTCTTGAGAGACAAGTCGAGATGAGTTGCGGTCAACAGCCTCGTATTTTTCACTTCTAACCAGCTGAGATGCAATAGTATCGGCTGAAACGGGACAGTAACGAGGAGAGTGTCGTGACCTACCAGTAAGGTTGTTCAAAATACTCCACGCTTTTCGACTAGAGTGTGAGAAGTCGATGCTCCGAACTGCCTCGGACCATCAATCCCTCTGCTTTCTGTCAAGCTTGGCAAGCAGAGCTGAGCAGAGAAGCTCGAGTCGTCTCCCTGAGGAGACTGCAGAAAGGTTTTATAGAGGGATTCACACTCTGCATCCCAACACAGAATATAGTTATTTCGATACCCGCGTGGGATAGTCTTTTTGGCTGCTTTCTTAATGGTGTTACAGAACTCCTGGTAAGCCGCATCCACATCAAGTGAATCAGGCGGCAACAAAGTCTTTGCGAGTTTATTCGTCAAAGCAATGTAGCGACTTCATTTGGCATGCTTGGCATGCTTGGCACTGCCATAGCAAACCTTGGTGGTGTAATAAGCGAAGATCGATGTTGTGACCTGGGAAACTTTTTAAGGACACGTCTATCCGTTAAGCGACTGTTTGGACCTACGCTAGCGAAAGCTAGATCTGGATTGGTGCCAGTGTTCCAGCTGCCGGAATAAAAACTGGCAGCATCTTTGGCATTATATAGGAGGGCAAGACAATTAATACTTGCCCAGCCAGCTAAGAACTCACCGTCCGGACTGTTGTCATCGTAACCCCAGTCAGCATGACGACAGTTAAAATCGCCAGCGTAAAGACAGGGGTGAGGAAACACTGGAAGATCCAGGGTTCGCAATCGCGTGGGCGGTGGTTTGTAAACGTTGACTATTTTATAGCCATCAACGTCCACACGCAGCCACTCGATCTTCGATGTCGGTAGAGATTGGTCCAAAAGCGTGTATCTTAGTCGCTCTTGGACAAACGTGGCAAGACCATGCTTCCTGCTTAAAGAAGACCCAGCTAGATGGTAGTTTGGAAGTACCAACTTCTCTGCATCAGTGCAGTGGGTCTCCTGCAGTAGGATGACGAGTGCCTCAGACTGCAGAGCGGGGAGATGAAGAACGTTCATCTTGCTTGCAGTGAGGCCTTCGATGTTCAACTGAAGAATAGTGGATCTTCGGAACTTGTTGGCAATGTGCTCTGAAAAGAGCAGTTTTATTCAGGCATTGCCCCGTCCTGAAAAGGACGTTTGCCGACTAGCAGACCCACACTGAACATCGGAATGGGTGGATACTTTTTCGTTTTGGTAGGTTCGGTTTCGGTCTGTAATTTTTAACACCAATGAACAGACTTACTCACGGCCCAGGCTACGAGAAAGCACCTACCATCTGGGCCGCTCTTCCTATGTGTCACGCTCTTCCTACCTAGTATTTTCTTGCTAACCAGAATAACATTAAGATGCTGGTGGAGAACCCTACGTAGATTTTGCAAATAACCAACTAGCCTGTTAATTGGAGCTTTTACGAGTTTTGAACTGGCGGGCCTTAGCGATCTAAATAGTCAGGCGGGGTTTTATATTATAAGCTAATTATATTAAAAAGACGATGACGTCAATGATTAAACGAAAATTGAAACAAACGCCAAAATTATTCCCAAGATGCTACGATTCACAATTAATTTAACTACGCTTCACAAATTGCCTATACGCGAGTTTATAGAGCCGTACGAGAGTCTTATGAATTTAATAAATTTCACGCTAAAGCTTGTTGCCTGCTTGCAGTCCTGGACAGATACAATTGAACACAATTAATTACGCATACAATACGTTCGTCATAGAAACTGAGCCCACTAACATCTAGAATCTAAATAATCGTAACTCACTTTTTCAAAGTCCATACAACGATAAGCGCTTTATGCAAGAATAAGATTTTGTTATTTTATAACAGCAGCAAAGCTCCTGGAGTTTAGTTCCTATAGTTTTTATGCAACAGTTTTTATTTCGATTTTAAACTTAAACTATACCGTTTAATGGCATGGAGTAAATATTTTTTTACAAAAATTAACTACAGCATATAGATTTATTGTGCATTTTACGAGTATGTACAACATTCACACAACTTATGTTTTTGAAATTGGTAATTCCTAAGTAAAGTTTTTTTGTTTATTGTTATCACAACAATGCAGCATCTTTAAATTGTTGATCTATTGAAGAAGTAGATGCTGAGTAGAATTTATTTCAATTTAGAACAATGCATATAAACTGCAAACATATTAAACTTGTATTTTCCAACCAATCATCTAAATTTTCGAAACTTTGTTTTCTATCTTTGTTGTAAACGTGGCAGCGTTTATTGCAGCACTTTTCTATTGCAGATTCGGAATCAAACAACCGGCCATGGATCATCGCAACATCGATTTTAATAGGCGTGATTTTTATCGTTTTGGTCGGGGGCTGCATCGTTGTTACCCGCTACAAGCTTCCCAAATCCGAAGCGGGATTCACAAATCAGGATAAAATTCATCTTTACAAAGTGGATCGGGAAAGCGTCCTGTCGTTGCGAAGAAAAGTTGTTCACGCGACATCCTTTGACGAAACCGTCGCGCTGCAGGTACAACAAACGGATAAAATCTCCGATTTAGTCGAATCCATTAAACCATCTAGAAGCGCATCCTTACCCAACATTTTTTCCACGTTGGTCACCTACATGGAACAACAAAATCCTGAAACTAGAGATGAATTAATGGCTCATTTAAGAAAAGAAATTGAAGAGAAATGGAGAGTAAAGAAAAGCAGATCAATGTCAGATTTCGATTTTTTAAAAGAAAAATTTGAAAACGATTTGAAATATAGCAGTGCAAAAAGTTTTGCAAATGATAAACAGCAACATTTAAAGATTTTCAACTTTGGTTTTACCAACCCCGTAAACTTTGATTTTCTGTTTAAAAGAAAGAGAAGAGACGGCAAAAGCAAAGCATTTTTGAAAGAAAAAGTACATTTTAGCGAAAGTGAAAAGGTCAATGAGTATTCCAGCACCCACAGTATTATAAGGCAAAAACATGGGACCAATCGTAGAGAGTTTTATGATTATAAAAATATGGATTTGAATTCGTTTTTAAAATGGTTTGAAAAGTCTCGAAAGCCCCAGCGTCATCAGAAGAAAAAAGCTGATTCTTACAAGCTTTCACTCTTACGGTCTAAATCTAAAAGAAGTTTTTCCAAAATAAGATCGGGCCGAATGCGTAAAAAAAGTTTATATAAAAGCTTGGGTAAAATTAATAGTCGAAAAAAACAAACCCCTGCTATCAAAGAAGAGGGTGAAGAATCTTTGGAAAACACAAGTTTTTGGCCTTTTTCAATATTTCGCCAAAATATTTTAAAATATTTCCTACCGCAACGAAACGAAAGGTCCGAATCAGACTTTGTTAGTAGCGCGTCACAAAAACAAGAAGCAAACGGAAAAAAACCTAAACTGTCTCCGAATATAATTCCGCGCTTCTACAGCACATCAGTTTGGTCTCATTACGACACGGTGTCGTCTGATAGAGAATTCAAAAGCTTTGATTATTACTTTACTTCTGCGAAGAATGATTCTACTCCAAAACCAAGTTCAAGTACTGTTTCAAAGCTCTCAATGCAAAAATCAAAATCGAAAACTTTTGCAAAGAAACTTTTTGAAAAGTATCATTAAAAGTTTTTTAATTTGCTTTTAATCTGATAATATAAAATTAGCTTATTAGTGCTTAACAATTATTAGCTTAACAACAATAAGCACTGAGAACACTTAGAAGAATTTCAGCATATACAATAAAATTTGGTTGTCGAATTTTTTCTGCAAATATTGTGCCAAATCAGTTGGTTTATTGTGCGTAATAAATTGCTTTAGAACAAATTACTGAGAACTTTATTGCTTTGCGTGGCAATCGAACTCAAGGTTAGGGCTAGGGTAGAATTATAGTTAGTACACCATGGTTAGCGTCGCCGCGCACTTGTTGGCACCAACGAAAAAAAAGATCTTCACTACTTCTGTTGTCAAATTTTACAGCCGTAATCTTCGAAGATCATTGAAAGGTCTTTTTCCCTTAACTTCTTTAAAAAAAATCATCTCTGAAAAGTTCCCATTTTTTCATTTTAAGAAATTCTAAAAAGCTATGTGCAATCTAAGAAATATAATAAGACTTCAGAAGATTATCAACATGGCGGCAGCGTGAACAGTTGGATTTTCTTTTGAGAAAATTAAATTAAACAAGGTTTTGAATAATTTGTCTAACTGATAATCGGTTTGAAGCCAAAATTTAAAGATGGCGAATTCTCATATTCATTTTCCGCCGATGCTAGATCTTGATGGTAGCAATGTGGCAGAAAATTTTAAAGAGTGGAAAGATCTTTTAGATATTTACATGCTTGCTAGTGGTTCAAACAAAAAAGACAAAAAAGTTCAAAGAGCCATTATTCTTAATTGTGCAGGACCGCAAGTTGTAAAACTTGCTATGCAATTTACACACGAAAATGAGGAAGAGAAAGATGACCCTGATGTTTTGCTAATGAAAATAGCTCAGTACTGTGATTCTCGTCAAAGTCAAGTAATCAATGGTGAATATCGGGTGAGGCGAATGAGGCAGTTGCCTCGGGGCCCCCCTCGAAAATAGCACAAGTAGTTAGTTTTATTTCGTTGCAGATGTTTTTTAGAGATCGCTATGAAGTCGGGACGAAAAGTGGGAAATACAAGATCGATTCGAGGTGAAGACCTTTTTTTTTTGAGATCCGTGAAAGACGAGATCAAAGCTCTTTTTCTTGTTTAGAGAACATCAATTTTCGGAAATCCTTGCCTCGGGCCCCTGAATTTGAATATCCACCACTGGAAGTAATGCAAAGTTTTCGATTTTGGAAAACCAATTTTCATGACCCATTTGATTAATTTTTAGTGAATTATGAGATAAAGCAGCTTTGTGCAATTTCAAAGACACAGATAAAATGATTAAAGACAAACTTGTGTTTTCTATGTGTGACAAGCCAGAGACTTCTAAATAGTAATTTACTATTAGTAATTCTATTAGTACTATTAGTAATTATAAATAGTATTCTATTAGTAGTACTATTAGTAATTCTAAAAAGTAATTTACTATTTAGAAGTCTCTGGAATAGCTACAACAAATATTGCTGCATGAAGAAAAACTGATGTTAAAGAAAACCGTTCAAATTTGTCAAGCTTTTGAGATGGCAAACAGAAATGTTACTGAACTACAAAGTTTAAACACTTTGGTAAACAAAGTTAGTAGATCTAAGGAGAAATTATTTAAACAATCGCGTTTATCTCACAATAATGAGTATATTAATGATTGTAAATTTTGTGGCAAAAGTCATAAGTGCGGGTGGAAATTTTGTTTCGCGTATGGTAAAATTTGTTACTTATGCGGCAATCGAAATCATTTTGAAAGCAAATGTACGTCACAAAGGCGACAAGTTTATGAAACTAAACGTGATAATGCTCATAATGATGTTTCTACTAATGATGATGACGATGTTTATTTCAATGCCGTACATAACAAACAGAGAGATACTCCTACTGCGTTGCTAGAAGTTAATGAATGCAATGTACGTTTTCAAATTGATACAGGTGCTCAAGTAAATTCCATTTGTCAACGCTATGTTCGCAGAGAACAAGTGCATCGGACAACTAAAAATTTAATAATGTGGAATAAAACTAACATGAAACCAGCTAGTGAAACTGTTCTTAATGTAATTAATCAGAAATCTACTACTGTGCATGCAATCAATTTCAGTTGTAAAAAATGATTTTACTTGTTTACTTGGTTTATCGAGTATTCAAGAACTTAATCTTATTACCGTTAATGACATTTGTTTTATAGCCAATCTTAATACTACTTCTGATCTGGGTGATAAAGAAATTGTGAATTAAAAAATTGACAAAGACGTGAGACTGAAAATTCTACCCTCGCTTAAAATACCCTTAGCTCTTCAAAATAAAGTTAAGCAAAAACTTGATAACTTAGTAAAACGCAATGTTGTTTCTCTTGTAAACGAACCGATGGAGCGGGTGAGCCAAATGGCTATAGTTAAAAAATCCAATGGTGATTTACGTATACGTATTGATCCACAACCTTTAAATGCGTCATTACAACGTGAACAAATTACGTTACCTACTGTTGATGATGTGTTACCTAAATTAAACATTATTTGCACGGTTTGAGATTTCTTTGTTTGCATTTCACTTAATTTTTCTTTTAAAAGCGATACAATAGATTAGTCATTTGAAAACAATGCAGTTTTTTTAGTATCGGTTAATCTGTTTTTAAACTATCTCTTCGCCAAACAAATTAAAGGCGTTTTTTATTCCAAGTTACTTTTTGAAAAGTACCGCCAGAAACATCACGACCCGAGACAATTTAGGTTCGTCTCATAAAAGTTATTGCGGCTGTCACAATTTTTTAAACCGGCTTGACCTGTTGATACAAAAAAAACTTGCATTTTTTATGTTGCAGAATAATTGACGCAAATTCTTCAAGTTTTTCTAACCTTAGAGCGGTTTGATTGCGGCTTTTTTCAAGTAAAAATTTTGTTAAAAGTCAACAAGTTATTTTTTAGCATAGGGTAGAACTTTTATAATTTTTGTGATTTTTAAAGCAAGAAAATAGTTGTTTAAATTTTTAATAAAAAACTGTTTGTTAAAAATTTTTTTAATCATTTCAAAACCTATTTTTGCAAAGTTGAATTATGTCTAAGATTGCAATAGTTCAATACGCAATTTCACATCTAATTTTGCGTTTCGCTGCGAAAAAAACAGTCAGCATTAGAAATATTTCAAGGATTTCTTAAAATTGAAACCTTTTTGATCAAAAAATAAGAAAAAGTTAGTCAATTTGCAAAACAATATCGCTTTTTTAACAACTTTTTTCAGCTTGTGACCTATTGAATCAATTTCGTGATAAAAATTAGCATCATTAATTTTATAATAGAAAATCACTTTATCTAGTAGAAATCGTCTTGATTAAAAACATAAAGCAAATTAGGCAACACGTTTTCAAACAACTTTCAGCATATTATCTAAACACATCGAATTTCTTTCAGTTTCTTGATGGCAAAGACAATCATCCTTATAAATTTTAATGAAAAGAGAATATTTTTTTCTCGAGTTGAAATCGTATTGACTCAAAAAATATAAACTTTGTACCTCAGAAATTAGACAAAACAATACGCTTCTCAAACAATTTTCGACATCTAGTTTAGTGTTTCTCAACCTTTTTCCGTTTGCGGCACATTTTTGAAACTTATCAAAAATCGCGACACCTTCAAAGCATTTTTTATAATTTTTCTTTTCAAAATTAGATGATTTCTAAATAAAAAATAAAAGGCCTTCATCCAGTTTTGTTCCTGAATTCAATTGTTTTTTAAAAATATTGTTATTCTGGCCGCTGCACATAATTGGCATCTTCTGAAGTTCGCGGCGCATTTGAGCTAGGATTCTTTATTTCCGCCCCAAAAAATAAGTGATCTCTAAAAAAAAAGTTTTTACTTGAATTCACGCTCTTTCTTGTCCATTTCCTTCCCAAAATCAGTTCTTTCTAAATAAAAACGGTCTTGCTTTGAATCTCACTTATTTCACGTGCAAAAACCGCAAAATTCGACGTTCCTAAATAATTTTTTTCCGAAATCTTTCGCGGCACACTAAAGTCTCACGCACACCTGGAAACCTCTCACGGGACACAAGTTGAGAAATACTGGAAAAATGTGCAATAGCTTGCGGCACTCCAGGAAAACGCAAATCGTTGAGAACCACTGCGCTAGTTTATATCAGGCAAACTTCTCGGCATTATGTCTGATGAAAAAATAGATGGTGTCCACTCACTTTGTTTTCAGCATGTGCATCAGTAAATTTTAGGCTTGTTTTAAAAAATTAGTGCTTTGTTATTCTAAAACTACGATTCTAATTTTTAAAAGGTACTGAGGTATTAACTTAGAGGTGTGATTCCAACTTCACCGTACATTTCAATAAATCATTCTCTTGTTTTATCATCTTTTTAGACCAAAAAATTTAGCAAATAAAACTCTGTTATATCATGATTTATAAGTAAATATTTTTTTAGGTAAAATATTAGATAAAAATTTTAATTTACAAAAAAAGCACAAGTTTTCACTCAAGACATACGATGTGGCGCACCCCAGTGGCAGTTGAAAAATCGTTACTTGCATCACCACACTTCTCGAGTTTATTGAATATTGCGTTTGTTTTTCAGTTTCAATTCGCTGTTTTGGTTAAAAATGACAACTGATAACTTGTGGTCAATTTTACATTTTGTCAGTTTGTTCACAACAAAATCGAATTTTAATCAGAGTTGTGGTGTCGAAATTGCCGGATCAGTCGCATGTTTTAGGAAGGAATCGGAGTCGGAAGGGAGTCCTTTTTTAGACATGCTGGAGTCAGAGTCAGTTTTTAGATGTACTGAAGTCGGAAAACTTTAAATAAGTTGAGTCGGAGTTGGAGCCGGAAGTCTTTAAACAGGTGGAATCGGAGTCGGAAAAAAACTCCTACAACTTCTCAAACTGCTTTTAATACAAAAAAACGAAATTGTTTCAGAGATTCCAATATTTTTTGCGAATCGTAACAAAAAATTTTTTAAATTGTAACATTTAACACGAAAATATAACCATTCTGTTATAACCGCGTGAAGACAAATAAAATTAATGTTATAGAGCAGTGCTTTTCAAACTTTTTTTCGGTACTGCACACTAATAAATTTTGAGTTTGCCTGCGACACACTTACTTCACAAAGGCGAAAACCTACTTTAGGGTGGTCCTAGTTCTTCACTCTTGCGAACCACTTTTCAAAATTATACGAACTTACGGGCCTGAGCCGGCTAGAAATTGTTTCAAATCATGGTGTTCTCTAAAGCAAAAAAAAGTCTTCACTTGGAATCAGTCTCCGATTTTCCCATTTTCTTTCTAAAAGCTTGGTGTTCTCTAAAAAAAAAAGGTCTTTACTTCGATTTGATCTCATATTTCGCTATTTTTCTCCTAAAATCATAGTGTCTCTAAAAAAAAAAAGGTTTTCACTTTGATTTGATCTCTAATTTCTCCCAAAAAATACGCCCAAGAAACAAACTACTTTATGCAAATGTCCTCTTTCCTTTTACAGTTTTACTGAAGCAGCCTGTATTTAAGATTTTTAGCAATACTAAAATTACATAAAACAAATAAGTCATCTGTAGACCAAGACTCTATGGCTTTCTGTCAAAACAAAAAAATTTTGCGATACACTTAAATCCTTTTCACGGCACACAGTTTGGGAAACCTGTTATAGAGTATTTAGCTGTGGTTACCTTTAAATTTGTTAAAAACTCATCCAATTTTTTGCTTTTTCTTAAACATGACATTGTTTATAATTTTTACATAGTTTTGAAAAGCTTACAAAATTAAATGTTTTTTCAAATTTTTAGCATATACGTTAATTACTCCAAAAACGCACGTTTTAGTTACTAAAAACTAATATTTTAAAACGTAGAGAGTATCCTTTTTTGAAGGAATAATTGGTTGTTTCAACAAACTAAAACACATCATTTAAATTGAATCAAAAATAAAAACACTTGTTCATGAAAAACATTTTAAGAGTTTTTGACATCTTTGGGCGTGCTCAGACTTGTCAAGACGTTTTAAGTGAACAACTACTAATCGATATAAAAAACTTAATAGAGTTGCTATTGGTCGAAATAGTCATTTTCCTAAAATACAGCGCAACTGTGTCTGCAAGTGGTAAAGCAAAGTAAAAAAAGTCGCTTTCTTCGACGAACAACGCAACAGACACCACGTCGATTCGAAACGTGTTTTGTGCAGTAAAGGCCAAGCAAAAATACAAAAAAGAAACCTCAAGCAGACAGCGAATTGGGAATGATTTCTTTCTTTGTTGGAGTGAAAGAGCAACAGTATTTTGATCATCTTCAGTTATGTGAAGCTTTATTGAAACTGCTACCTTGTCAAATTTATCTGTTACTTTTGGAAAAACAAAATAGCAAAGAAATTCAAAAAGTTTACACAATTTTTTTGCTAAAACCGATCCTAACAAGTGTTCAGTTCGTTTTATGTTTGAAAGAACGCAGGAAGAAGTATTGACTGGTGGAATGAAGTTATATTATAAATATATCAATTTGTTTTCTCCTCTTTTGTATGTAGAAACCATGAAGAGATCTCTTGTCGCTTATAAATACATTCGCCTTAAAAATGCAAGTGATATCGAAAAGAAGAAATTTTGTGAAATCAGCCAATTTCTTGCATCTTTTTCTGCCAATAGCAAGAACGCTGCAATGTCTGATTTGAATGATCACCCTTTGTTCAGTCAAAAGTAAATCAGTTATATTTTTCTGACTTGTGAATAAAACATACAGTCTTAAACTTTTTGTGCTTTATCGTCTACACCGTGTCGAAGTATTGAGAAAAAGTTTTCAATTAAGTCTTGCTTTTTTGTTTTAAATAGGTTAATAGTGTAAAAGCTTGCACGAGGCATTCGTAAAATTTTTTAAAAGTAGAAGGGATCACGCATGCTGAAGATAAGCTTTAGGACAGTGTTTCTCAACCTGGGGCGTGCATCCCACCGGTAAGGTCTGGCAAATTTTGGTGGGGCATGGGTATTTTAAGACACTATGAACAAATTTTGGTGGAAAAACACAAGAGGCTTCGAGCAGAAGCCTTCGATAAAGTTTTTATAAAAATGAAAAAATCAGATGCAGGTTCAAAGTGATGACCTTTTTTTAAAGTCTTCACTAGTATTTTGGGGTAAAAAGAAAAAAAATAGAGGCAGTTTAAAAGTGATAACATTTTTTTTTAGTCATCACTTTAGAGCAAACTGTATTGCCACTCCAAAAATTTTGGGCTCTTGCACCTTTGTATTACCAAAATAGAAACATCAAAGTTTTAAAAATGATTTGGTGGGGGTATGGCCAAAAAAAGTTAAAAAACACTGCTTTAGGATGTTTTCACTTTAGATTCACAAAAGAATTGTGCTTTAGAATGAAATAAACACAGTTTTTAACAATTGCTTGCTCACAAGTAATTTTATTTAACTTTGATTTGCAATAACTTAAAATACAAATAAAAATTTTTTTGTAAATATATTGAAGACATTACATTATACTTATACCAAATAATAAAAACGACGACAAAGTTTGCAAACGCTGCAAAAAACCGTTTTGTCACGAGAGGTTGCTCTTGATTCATTGAAAAACAAAAAATCATTGAATTATTACACTGTTCTAATAATTATGACGCATCATCGTCATACTAATTCAATGATTTTCAATGATTTTAAATGTTTTTCTATGTAGGTGAAATGAATGAATCTTTACTCTTCTTGAAATAAAAATTAGCAAGTTTTTTGTTTGAGCAACGGCAGTACACAAATCGACCGAAACGTAGACGGGAGGTGATGCACTTGATAGCTTGTGCTTTCAAAAAGTAATTTCCAGCTGAAGTAGACAAGAAATTTTTGCTAAAAATTGTTTTCAACAAATTGAATACAAAGATTCGCCCGTAACAGTTTAAAAGTAGTTAACAGTTGTTCTTTCAAAATGTTATGTATATATGTTGAGCCTTGTTCTTTTCCAGCATAACTTCACTGCGCTGACGAGACCCGAAAGGTCAAGACAGTACTGTCTGCAGTTAATTATGCTACCTGCTCTTGCAGGTTGAGCTCTTTGGCTGGGAAGACAGTGCTGCTGCTGCACTATGCAAGGCTCATCGTTTTATGTGATTTGAGCTATCTTGACATCACTGGGCTTTGATTTTACTGTGGCTTAAAAACCACAAGTAGAAGATTAGCCACCAGGTTCAAAATGGTGAGCCTTGTTCATTCCCAGCATAACGTCACTGCACTGATAAGACTCGAAAGGTCGAAACAGTACTGTTTGCAGTTACATATAACACTCCATTATTTTTTTGTATAGGGTCTCCCAATAGGGTCTACAGTACAATCCTGTAATGATTCACTTTGCGGGTACAGCGCTCAATAACCCACGGTTAGAGCAATTGTATTATATTTTTTAAACACTACATTTATTAGTTGAAACCACAACAGTCTGTTTCATCTTATTGAATTGTCAAGTGATCATTTATTCAAATAGAATCTATTTATTCATTATTATTATTGAAATAGAATCTATAGATTCTATTTTCTTTCGGGTCTAGTCAGTGCAGTGAAGTTATGCTGGGAAAGAACAAGGCTCACCAATTTGAACCTTGTAGCTAATCTTCTACATGTGGTTTTTAAGCCACAGTAGAGTCAAAGCCCAGGGATGCCAAAAGAGCTCAAATCATATGAAATGATGAGTCTTGCATAGTGCGGTAGCATCACTGTCTTCCCAGCCAAAGAGCTCACCCTGCAAAATCAGGGAGCATAATTAACATAATTAAAGCAGGGAGCATAATTAACATAATATATATATATATATATATAAGTAGATAATATAGGGTCTCCGTATTAGGTCTCCATATAATTAGATCTCCATAATATATTAGGTCTCCATATAATTAGATCTCCATAATATATATATAGTCTCCATAATTAGGTTTCTATAATACAGTCCCCATAATGTACGTATGTATGTATATATAATAAGGATCTTATCTACGCGACCACGCTCTCGGCAATTGTGATAAAAAAATGAAATGCTGCTATTTGTCCTTTATAGCAATTGCACCCCGCGAAAAATTTGAAGAAAAATTTTGGTATACAATACGTAAAAAGTTGGGCAGCCATGTTCTAAATGTTTGTTAAATAAAATAAAAAATGCTAAACCCACTCTGGCTGCTATTCACTATGGTTACATTACAAATTAATAAGTTTTAGTCCAGCCATATAGCAGTGTTGCTATGCCCAACAAGCTTTGTCTTTATTTTTCTGATAGTAGGTTTTCACTGCCAAATTATGATGTGATAGCTTATTTTGATGATTTGGATTTAATTTGACTCTACAAATAATTTAAATTTTACAATCTGTTAGCAAAGTAATAAAGCAAGCAAAGTTTTTTGCTTTTACTAGGCTAGACTTTGTGTGCAGTCAGACATGGTAGTTATTTAAAAATTTTTTCTGAACATCTTCTACATCGTAGCTCACGGTAATTTTGCTTTTCAAATTAGTTTAAATCCAATGTTACATAACTTAAGTTAAAAAAAAATTAAGTTGACAATGTAACTATTTTCTAACTGTATTATAGTAAGCATATTTTGTTACTTTATTTTACAAATATTAATCATTTATGTTTGTGTCAACATTTTTTTTAGAAATGGATAAAACAATTAAAAGTCTTGTTTTAAATAATATAGTGTTTTGTTTGGTTCTTGCGCTTATGTGTATTCTTGTAGCTTTTTATATGTCCAATCCTATTGCAGTCAAATTGCACGACATAATGAATTTCAGTTAATTTTTGTTAATATATTGAGACATTTTTTAAAGACACGCGTTACCAGGCCAATATTTTGCTGGTGGTAACAAAATTACAAAATTAAATTACTTACTTCCACCAATCTGGATCCTCGTAGTTGCAGTTAAACTCGTCGGAGCAATCATTATAGTGGCACTCATCTACAAAAAGAATTTCAAACCATTTCCCAAGTAAAATTAAAACTAAAATTTTTTAATCACAAAATGTATGTTCAACAAAAAGTAAGTGATAAAAAAATTGTGATAAAAGTAGCAAAATATTAAAACATATGTAAATGCCATGTAATAAATAATGTACTCAGAAAATTAATGTTAATTCAAACACCGAAGCGTGCACGAGTTCGCGGGGTTGATCCCCTCAACATTGTGTCGGAGTAGAATAGTCACTTACACATCACAATTAGGATAATAATCACTACACAAGTGGTTTCCAACCGCAGTGCCGCAACTACTTGGTGAGCCGAATTTATGTGCTAAGGTTCTTTGAATAGTTATATATTCTTTTATTCATGTAAAGGTTCTTTGAATATTTGAATATTTTTTTATATAGGGTATTATAAGTGAAAAGGTTGGAAAATACCGCTTTACAGCAACAAAAAGATTACAGTTCATAACTTACTTCATAAATATTTGGCCATACAATAATGAAAAAGTAACATATTACCGATGCGCAACATTCCAAACTTTTTATCAAACACATTTATTATTAGTAATAAACCGACTATGTTCATCACGTTGAAAACATGTTGGTTCAAAAAACTAATGCATAAAAATAGTTTACTATATCGTTCGTTGGGAATGATTTGCTTCTATATCCACTTTTTCGAATTTTGAGAAAACAGCGTTTGAAAATGCTGCTCGCTAGTTTGTTTTAGTAATAAAACTTTTGGTTTTAAATTAGAAAGTTTTTAGGCTACTCTTTTTGCTTTGAGTTTTTGATGACGTGAAGTTTCTGTTGTTGAAATAATACTTGAATGCTTAACTCAGTTTTTAACAAAAATGGTCATAGAACTTTTTAGTTCTCAGTGAACGATATGTTTTAGTTTCTGGATGTTATTTTACCTCGAAGTTGGATAAAGTTAATGTTGAAGCGTAAGTCAAATAGTTCGGCATCAAATGTTCAACAATTCGAAATCTTGTTTTCTAATTCAAATTAATTTCAACTTCGACAAATAAACTTTATTTAGAATTTTTTGGAATACCTTCATCTACCTTTCGGCAACAAAGAATTAGACTGAGTTGAAAGTGTTATTTTTAAAACCTGAATAAATTATAAAGCAAAGCGTGACTCGGATTGCAAATCGTTTGGTTGAACAATTTTCATTGTGTTTTTGGAGAGAAAAATTAAATTTCTTTTTTCTAAATCTTCGTCAACTTTTGGCTGTTGTAATTTTATCGCTTTACTATAAGCGCAATGAGGAGAGTTGGTTACTGGTTTATCCAAATTACTGCCAAAGGTCATTTGATCAACATTTTGAACAAAAAGCAATTTTTAATTTTTAATTTTTTTAAGGAAAATTGTCTTTTGAATAAAGTATTTTGGTGTGCTTCTGTTTCAGCATATGGTAAAAAAACTTTTAATTTTAATATGTCTGGCTTAGTAATGTTTGTAAAACATTTTATCGGCAATTTAAAAAAAAATTGCAATTTTTACAAATTTATAAGTAAATATTTAAAGGTTACAACAACAATTAAAGTTTTTACCAGCACATACTGATGATTTGTTTGTTTAATTGTGAAATTAAACCAGCAAAATTTAAGTAAATTACTGGAAAAAGAAATGCTAGGCCGCCCTAAATAATGTTTCCAAGGCCAGCCAGGTAAAAATAAACAAAATTTTAATAGCGTTTAAAAACTGCAATAGCTTGCAATAGGTAGAAAATAGTTTAGTCTCAAAGGTGAAGAGTCAATATCGTATTGAGCTTAGAGCTGGTAATATTCAATTGACGGTTGTGAAAAAAAATTGTAGAGATTTTTGTGAGTATGTATTGTATAATCTTTATAAAAAATTTTAATATAAGAAATAGAATAAAGGCGAATATGTACTTTATGAGTGTAAAGACATAATCGCATCAAATATTTTTTAACATTACGTAGAGACTATCATAACCATTGGGAATAGAAATTATCCTGTCTGCACTCTCTTCTTTACCTCCTTCTCACAAACACCACTTTCTTGCACCGTTTATCCCAAATATTTAAATTCCTTTATTCTTGGCTCTTTTGTATTTTCCATCTTCACTGTTTCGTCGTGATTTTCTCCATTTACGCACAGATATTCGGTCTCTGACCTACTTTCTTTCATCCCTCTTCTTTCCAATGCATACTTCCAGGATTCTAATCTCCGGTCCACTTCTTCCCTGGTCTCTTCACAAATCACAATATCATCAGCAAACAGCATCTTCCACGGTGATTCTCTCCTTACTTCATCCGTTAGCTTGTCCATTATCACTACAAACAGGAATGGACTTAACGCTGATCCCTGGTGCAGTCCAACTTTAAACTTGAAACTTTCTGTAGTTCCTACTGCACACCTCACCACTGTTTCGCTTCCCTCATACATATCCTGTACTAGTTGCACATACTTTTCCACCATTCCGGATTTTCTCATGCAGCACCACAGCTCTTCCCGTACAACCCTGTCGTAAGCTTTCTTTATGTCCACGAATACACAATGTAGGTCTCTTTGACCTTTCCTATACTTTTTTATCAACATTCTTAAAGCAAACATGGCATCGGTAGTTTTCTTTCCTGGCATAAGTCCATATTGCTGTTTGCTGATCTCCACTCTATCCCTTAACCTGGCTTCAATAATTCTTTCCCATATCTTCATTGTGTGGATCATTAGCTTTATTCCTCTGTAGTTTCCACAGCACTGTGCGTCTCCTTTGTTTTTATAGATTGGGATAAGCACACTCCTTGTCCATTCTTCTGGCATTCGTTTACCTATTAATAGTCTGTTAAACAGTCTGGTCAAAAAATTTATTCCCATCTCTCCCATGCACTTCCAAACTTTTACTGGCAACTCATCTGGCCCGGCCGCTTTACCTTTTTTCGTCTTTCTTAGTGCGTTCTTTGCTTCTTCTCTACTGATACAATTTACCTCTTCGTTAACCACTTCTGGTTCCTCTGTCCTAGGGTCTCTGTTATTTTTCTCGTTCATCAGTTTCGCAAAGTACTCCTTCCATCTCTTTAGCACTGCCTCTGAATTTACCATAACATTACCATTTTCATCCTTTATAATCCTCACGTGCTGTACATCTTTCCCTGCTCTGTGTCTTTGCCTAGCCAAGCTGTACAACTTCTTTTCACCTTCTTTTGTTTCCAATCTAGCATACAAATTGTCATAGGCACGTTTCTTTGCCATTGCAACTGCCTTCTTTGCCTTACTTTTCTTTTCTTTGTATACCTTTTTAGTATTTTCAACTCTTATTTTTTCCCATGCTTTCTTTGTCTCTTTCTTTTTTTTTTATGTTTTCCTGAACTTCCTCATTCCACCACCATGTCTCACTGTCTCCTTTTCGTTTCCCAAATGCTACTCCCAGTACAGTTTCAACTGTTTTTCTTAGCATTTCTGCTATTTCTTACCACTCATCAGGTAACCCCTCCTTGCCTTCCAAAATCCTGGTCAGGTCTTGTCTAAACGCTTATTGACAGCTTGTCTCTTTCAGTTTCCACCATCGTATCTTTGGCCTTACTTTCTCTGCTTTTTTCTTTTTCACCATTTTCCCCATCAAGATCCATTTTGCATACCACTATACGGTGCTGCTTTGCGACACACTTATTCACTATTACCTTACAATCGCACATTTCCTTCAAGTGCCTCCTTCTGCACATCACATAATATACTTGGGTACTTTTTCCGCCACTCTTATATGTCACCCTGTGTTCATCTTTCTTCTTGAAATAAGTATTGACAATCGCCAAATCCATCCTTTTCCCAAAATCCAAAACCATTGATCCTTCCTTATTTTTCGTTCCAGCACCGTACCGCCCCATTATTTTTTCATCCCTTGTGTTTCCTTCGCCTACATGTCCATTAAAGTCTGCAACTAGAACTATCCTCTCTTCGTTTGATACACTTTCTATCAAACCATCCAGATCTTCCCAAAAATCATTTTTCTCCTCCAAGCTGTTGTTAACCTGTGGAGCATATGCGCTTACTATATTTAACACTAAGATTACCGCCGAGTCGATTTCGACTCGGCATGTTTGTTTATTGTAGCATTCCCACTTTATTATAGCAAAAAGATTTCTAAAAGTCTTTGACTTTTCCATTAATTTATCGTAGTTTCTAAATTTAGTTTTTCTAACTTTATAAGTTGACCGGAAGCCGACCTTTGACCCCCGCAAAATTGGCACCCCGTGTATTACCAATGAGTCGATTTCGACTCAAAGCCTGGATTGGGCGTTTATAGTTGTGTATTTCGACGGGAAGCACACAGTGCTACCAGCTGGTGATCTAATTATTGCCAGATAATAATCTTATTTACAAATATTGACCCGGTTTTAAATAATTATTTTCGTTTTCACAACATGATATTCAGGTCATCGCCCTCGTTTCGTTGATATTTGTTCTAAATGCTGTAACGTGCAGAAGCTTTCCAGCTACTTTGTTATAATTGTACCTAGTGTTTTCAATTTCCATTTGAGCTCAGTTGAGCAGAATCGTCAAACCGTTTTAGAAAAATCAGGCTATTAGTGCAGAATATAAAGCATCTTCGACATGAGCGTATTAGAGAGAATTATTTGCCCGAGCAGTTAGATCATCCGCAAAGTAGTCGCGGTTTTTGCATAATTGTTAGGCTATAGGTCTACATATATGAATTATATTACTCATTAGTTGCCTAATTACCATACTAGTTTTAGTGCTTCTTTCGCTTTTACAGATAAGATAGCCAAAAGATAAATTGAACGAAAGCTTTTTTTAGCAAAATTTATTTGATAACTAAAAATAGTTGATATGGCTAATCAAAATACTGCTGATGAAGCTGCAAATATAATTGTGTCTTGGGACACAGATGATGATTGTTCAGATGAAGACGACATGCATTTTGCAGATAGTTTAGGTGAAGAAACTGCTGGTGACTGCTCAAATTTAGCTGTATCAGATGCTGAAAGCAGTGACAATAGTGACGATGAGAGCGACAGTGAACAAGCTAATCTCATGCTACCTCAAACTGCAACATTGTCATCTAACCAGGTGTTAGGAAGAAACGGTGCTTTGTGGGAACGTTTTTCATCAAGAGTTACCGGAAGAATCAGGGCACATAACATTTTTACTGCCTCTTCCGGTGTTCCAGGAGCAATTGCAAGAGGTATTGTGACCCCTTATGATGCTTGGAAGCATTTTATTCATGAAAGCATCCTGAGAAATATTGTCAAGTACACCAACGAGGAAGCGCAACGCAGAGGTGCTACTTCATTTTTGTTGGATTTGCAGAAACTGGAAGCTTTTATTGGTCTACAGTACGCACGAGGAATCTACGGAAAAGGCCATCCAGTTGCTTTTCTGTGGAGCAAAAGCTATGGCATTCCAATATTTTACGAAACAATGGGGCGCAATTTGTTTCTCGAAATTTTGAAATTTATGCGATTTGATGATAAGCCAAACAGAAACAAGCGAGGACCTGATATTGACAAGTTTGCACCGATAAGAGAAGTCTTTGAAAAGTTTACCTCACTGTGCCAAAGCAAATATGTGTGTGATATTTCTCTCACTGTCGACGAACAACTTATGCCTTGTAAGTCACGGTGCTCTTTTATTACATTTATGCCCAACAAACCCGACAAATATGGGATAAAGTTTTGGGTAATTGTTGACGTAAATTCAAAGTATGTCTCCAATATTATACCTTATCTCGAAGCGCAAGAAAAAGATGAACGTGGTGGTGTGCCTCTTGCTGAGTCGGTTGTTATGAAGCTAGCGCAACATGTAACTGGAAAAGGATACAACATCACTTGCGATAACTTCTTCACCTCCTTGCAGTTAGCAAAAAGGCTTGCAAATGAAAAGATTTCCATTGTAGGAACAATGAGGAAAAATCGAAGAGAATTGTCAAAAAAAATGACAGAGGCAGAAAATGGAGGTCTACATTCAAGTCAGTTCTTTTGGAATAGCGACAGTGAAGGCCTCTTTGTAAAGTATCAACCAAAATCAAAGAACACAGTATGCATGCTATCAAGTATGCATCGATCACCGGATGTGGACCAAACTACGGTAAAGAAAAAGCCAGAGATCGTACTGTTCTACAATAAAAACAAAGTTGGAGTCGATTGCTTTGACCAAATGGCGCGTCTGTACACCACACGATCTGCAACTCGAAGATGGCCTATGAGTGTTTGGGGAAATATGCTGGATATTGCTGCAATCAACGCTTGGATACTCTATAAAAAATCAACACGAAAACAAATTAGCCGACGAAAATTTATTCTTTGTCTTGTGGAAACACTCATCAACAGAATGGCAAACAATAGCGCGGACAGTGACCTCCCTCAATGTAGACCAAACAGCACTGCAACTCGGAAGCGTCGGTATTGTCATGGAGCAAATTGTAAGAATATGACTGTAACATTGTGCATGACTTGCAATCGTCCATCCTGCGGAAGCTGCTCACAAAATAACACAAGAGTTGTGTATGTAAAATGCAAACAGTGTGCTTCATCCCAGTAAAACATTACAGCTGCATTATCATCCGGTATTTTATTGACATCATTTTAGAATAAATACAATTTTCTGCATATTATTTGCATTTTCAGTGATTGTTGTTGGGCAAAAAAACACATAAAAACGCACTTAACAGATCAATTATAATGTTGAGTCGAAATCGACTCAATGGTAAGCGAAGGGGTAAAAAAATCGCGGTAAACCTAGTGTTAAGATGGACCCATTTACCTCTAGCTTCATGGCCATTAGTCTGTTTGACACCCTCTTCACCTCCAGGACACTTTCAGTTAGCTACTCCGTCACCACTATATCTATCCCATTTTTTTCTTCCATCAGCTCCGTTGTAAAATAGTTTGCATCCACCTGCAATATTCCTTGCTTTACAACCTTTCCACTTAGTTTCCTGTAGGCACAATATGTTTACATTCCTTTGCTCCATCATATCTGCCAGCTCTCTTCCCGTTCCAGTCGTTGTTTCAATATTTAAGATACCCATCCTTATGAGTAAGCATCTTCCTTTCCATGCTTCTAGCTGCTTCTTCATTTGCCTTCCTCCTCTCTTTCTGCTCTTATTTTCATTATGTTTAGCAGTAGCATAATTTCCATAGGTGCCCTGCTGTGCGACACCTGAGGCGGTCGATGGTAACTCGGGCCGCGACCAATCTGGTATGGATTGATTATGCATTTGTCTATTTTGGCAAAAATTTTTTTACGACGGATGCCCTTCCTGCCGCAACCCTCCCCATTTATCCGGGCTTGGGACCGGCATCAAGAGACACAGAAATGTGCCCCAAATGGCTGGGTTCAGTCTCGTCTCCAAATAAAAACTAAAAACCAAAAGTTGATATCATGATAATAACATCAATAGTTAATAGAAACTAGCAAGGCCTTCAAAAGTTACTCAGGGTTTGTAGAGTAAAAACTTTGGTGAAGTAAAACCACATATTTAAAAGAAAAAATGCTTGCATACCAAGATTGCATTATAATATAGACCAAAGACTTTTGTTGTGTTGACGGCGTTAATTTGACAGCGTCAATTGTCGGCGACAATTTTTTAGTTGCACTGACGTTTAAGCCGCGGATTTTTTTTAATCGACAGAGCAAGTTTCGCCATAAACTCTGTATTCATTTTTAGCATCAATGTCAAGTTTTTTATACTCCATTTATAAATTTTTTCTTGAATAAAATAAACTAATTATTATCGAAAAACTGTATACGGTTGGGCGAAAAAACAAAAGAAAAAAACTGTAGCGTTGAGCAGAAATTAATTTTATTTCGTAATTGTTTGAGCGATGTCCAACATAGCTGCCTTCAAAACCAGTAATTGTGGCTACTGTCGCATTCCTGCTTTGAACTCGCAGCTGTTTGCTGTCGTAAGATTATGTCTCGATAAAGATTCGAACTTGCGAATCTTTATTGTTTACTTCTGTAATAAACGCCCATTTAAACTTAAAATGCGCGGGGCTTTAATTTCTCCGTTTTACTGTCTCGTTTGTTTAAATTGCGATAAATAGTAACTGCAGAGTAAGCTACTAGCTGCCATACTATTATTAACTATTAAGTTGATTTTATTAATATATTTTGTTTATTCGTTAATGTGTTCTTACTTAATGCATTTTGTTTAATTGTAGAATCTGATTTATGGTAGCGAATTCAGTTTAATAAAGCCAACAATTAATTAGTCAATTTTTGGTATCTCATCACATTTCCAACAAATGCTCGGATTGTACAAAAATAATTCTCTTTACACGATAACCACTTGCAATTGGAGAACACTTTGTTGCTGCACGAATTTCATTAATATTTTGTAAAATCAGAAAAAAAGTAATAAAAATTTGAAACTGTCAAAGTTGCACGAGAATTAAGCCGAATTTTATTCAATTTCAGTTTTATTTGAATAAAATTCATAGCTGTGTCTGTGAATACATATATTATTTTTGAGAATAGTGTACTGGTTTAATCTGTGCGAAAACAATAACAAAAATATTATTAACAAAATTAATTTTCAATTGCATACTAACATTGAAGACACCTTTTGGCTTTTTTGTGTGCAAAACTTGGACAGTGAAGTTTGTTATTACAAAGTTCTATTATATGAAACTATATTTAATTGCTTTTTCGAATTAAATGTAGAAAAAGTGACAATACATGCGAAACCTCAATTATTATTATTTTTGAGTTAGTACGCTTGCATGTGGAACTTCTTGTATTGATCGCTTGGTAAAAATGGTTGCGCTAAATACGACTTTCTATAAAACATATGTGTCAACTTAGATTTGGCGAGTGGATAAAGATTAGCTTAGAGTAGTTAATCTTAAAATTAATACAGTGCTGCAAACTAACGAATCCCTAAAAATAGACCAAGTCTTGTGCGAATATTTATAATCTCGCTTAGGACTAAGAGAGTTGAAGGCGCGGAAACTTTTACTCAACAAATTGAAAGTTGTAATTAACGAAGTGTAATATAGATTTTTTATGTAATCAACAAGCTGAAACTTAAAACGCTACAAATATATTAAAAATAATATTTAACCAAAATTCTTAGCAGAAGCAATGTATATGCTTTTAGCAGCCGTAGCAACAATTGATCGAAAGTTAAATGAAACTATCAAAATCGATTCTATTCTTATTTGCACTAGAAGAAAACAATATCAAAACCTTTAAATGTGTTAAAGTTTTAATTCTCCATTGTTGGTCGTGAAGAAAAATTTTTTACTAGATTCTGACATATAATTTTTCGCTTTGAATAGCTTCTAAATCTATTTTATAAGCTAGTTAGTACAATTAGTTTTTTATAATTATAATATCAGCTATGGCACTTTTAATCCGTAACATAACAGAAAATCAAAACGGTGCCAAAGATGCTGAAGAAAAATTGAAGCATAGCCTTTACGAAAATTACTAAAATAATCTTGTGTAAATTTAATTTAAGCAATTTATAATAATAATTTGTGCAAAGTTTTGACTCAAACAGTTTCCTTAAAATTTAAAGGTTTATTTTTAGATCTAATACTCCTGTTCCTTTTAATATGGCTGTAGAGCGTCTTTTTTGTAATGGTAAAACGTTTGAGATAAAAAAAGTAGCACAAAAGATCTTTTTCCTCATTTGGGGGAGATGGACGGGAGCTGGATGGTCTACGAAATGGCCGGACATGTTTCAATCAGCTTACTCGCCAGGTTAGTTTTGCTCATGGTGATAAATGTGAAAATGCATTGGCTCTATTTGGAAGGTGATAAATGGGGCAAGATGTTATTATGGGCTCAGCTGTCTGCTCCTTTGTGCCACACTCACAAGCCGCTGTAGAAGCCATACCCCATTTGTGCGTTTCTGAGCGTAATAGACCATACGGGTCATATCATCAGCCTTCACGTGGCGTTAAGTGGCAAATGAGCAGGCAAAATATGATAAATTCTGGGTGTTTCCGGGGTGGTAAAAGAACAGAACCTCGGTTCTGGAAGCAAAGAAACTAGATAAGCACTAGAAATAAATATTTTGCATTGTTATTATTTTTTTAAGAACAAATAAAAATGTTGTTAAAGTTAATTTCTGCATTTCTATTTTTTAGTTTGAAATCCGTTTTATTTTGCTTTTATTAAAGAATTAGGCAGCTTTTTGTTCGAAATCTGCGAGATGTCATAAATTTTACTTATATTATAATAATTTTTCGTTCTTAAATTTTATGAAATCAACGCTAAAGTTAATGCTGACGCGAACTTAATCAAATCTTGTTAACGCTTACGCTTTAGCTGACGCCGTTAAAATTTTGAGGTGTTGACGTTGCTGCATATTTGTTCAACATATTCTTCAACATATTTTGTTGACACGCACAACACAGTGTGCTCGCATTGCGTGCTTACAATGCGCTTGTAATTGGCGATTGTTTTTCAAGAAAAAATAAATTTTTTATCCTTGAAAATTTTGCCATTAACATTGCCTTTGGCAGGTTTATAACTTGTATCTACTTGTATGTAATTGTATCCAAAATTTCAAATTTCTTCAAAAAACTTCTATATTGGTTGTACTTTTTTAGTCTTAACTAGATTTTATAGGCGAAAAGTAAACTTTTGACCAACTTTTCCAGTTTTTATTTCTTTATCTTTTGTTGAATTTTACACAACTTTGATACAAATACTTGACAATCTGCAAAATTTTTTATTTCAATCCAATGTTCAATCCAAAGTTTTGCTTTAATATTATCTTTACGTCATAACAGCGGCTGCGTCAACTTTTTATAACGCTTAAGTTGAAAAATTTTCAAAAGGTAATGAGTTTATGTTAAAATAATCTTTTGATTCAAAAATTTTTCTACTTTTACAGGGGTGTGAGGACTCTAATCTCTCTAGTTATAAATATGGCTTAAATATTCAGTGTCTAATTTAAGTAATTTAAGTTAATCATTATTAAGTAAATAAGTAATTATTAAGTTATATTACAATTTTTAATTTATGTTATTCAGTGCAAAACTTAAATGAATAAAAATGTTTCATTCATTGAATAAAATTTGTTAATTTTTTTTAGAGAAATTATAACGTTTAGAAAGTTATTGTTTGGTCATAATGAAGTTGTTAAAATTATTTGTGTTGTTATTTGTGAGTTCTGCTTCGAGTCGAAGATTGGAAAATTTTGGTTTTCTGAATAATTTGTGTAAGTAAACTTGTAAATAATATTAATGCTATGACACGTCATTACATCGGTTTATTATGTCACAAAACAATTTTGCTGCTTTATGAAATGATCAATTGAAAAAACTTAAACTGAGAAGTGTTTACTGAAGCAATTAACTGTAAGCATTGATTCTTTTTTAAATAAAACTTTTGCAATAAATGGCTGCAATTCCAAATTTTTTCATTAAATAAAATAAAAAGTTTTTACAAAAATTCTTATTTCGGTGTTTCACAATATTAATTTTATTTATGTTTTGTGCATAGTTAACGTCTATTTGTGCAGTCTTAGTTGTTTATAGAAATTCGCGAGGTCGGAATTAACCTCAATTTCTGGATTTAGATGCGCCGCTTTGTTTTCTTACGTTTCGCGTCTTAATTGTTTTGAAAAAGAGATTTTAATATTGTATGTTTTTCTTATAATAAAGCTGAAATAAAGCTAGCATTTTACAATTCAGAATCTCAATCAATTGTTTTAGAAAATGTAGTTCGACCTCATTTCAATTATTTGAGTTTCCCAACTTCCATTCATATTGACGTCTTATTCATTGAACTTTAATAGATTGTAATTAACTCGATTGATTGTAGCAAACACTGACCGACTTTTTCATAATTATTCTTAGCATTACGAAATCAAGGTTTGTTGTATGCGATGTTTATGCAAACAATCGATCTTTGTACGATTAGTTGAATTGCTTTATGTGTTGTTCTGGTTTTTAAGACATTGAAGTTCAGCTGGAATTTTTTTACTTTTTTTGCTTTGTTCTCCCGTCAAAGTCACCCGCCAGAAACGTATTTTGCTGCATCTTGTGGCATGCATGAGAAAACAGAGATACTGGGTCACGGAGAGGGACCGGACAAAGGACCAGAGATAGAGACTGGGAGACAAAATGACGAGAGTAAAAGTTAAACCGACGTTATTTTGATTGGGTTGCCGTTAAAGCGGCACTCATACGCACTCTCCCACGCTATCGACAGTCACGTTTATTGCGTTGCCTTTATATACTTATAAAGGCCGATTCGGCTGCACTTAAGATTTGAAAAGAAACATTGCGTTTTAATTGATCGCGCTAGCTATGCGCGCTTCACCTGATTGCAAAAACGCATTACGTTTATTTTCTTGCGCTTTCCTCAAATACGAAAAAATGCCTACCTCTGTCTGATTCATAATTGCACCATCTGAATCTTCTTCTTCTTCTCCTTTCGGCCTTTCCCTTTAGTCAGGGGTGGCCACAGCGTATCATCATTCTCCACATCTTTCTGTCTTCAATGTCCGTCTCCTTTGCACCAACTTCCCCATATCTTCTTTTACCATATCTAAAAATCTTCTCTTTGGTCTCCCTCTTTTCCTCTTTCTCGGTAACTCCATTTCCATCATCTTTCTTCTTACATACTCTTGGTCTCTCCTCATGACATGTCCATACGACCTCACCCTGCCCTCCCTCATTTTTATTTCTAACCGTTCTATCTTAACAGTACTCCTGATGTGCTCGTTTCTAATCTTGTCTTTTCTCGTCACTCCCATAGCAAACCTCAACATTTTCATCTCTGCGACTTCCATTTCTTCCACTTGTTTCTTTGTGACTGTCTCACCGTCTCAAGTCCATACACCATTGCTGGTCTTACCACTAAACTGTACACTTTTCCTTTTACTCTAGCTGGTAATCTCTTGTCGCAGATTACTCCTGATACTCTTCTCCATTTATTCCATCCTGTCTGCACTCTCTTCTTTACCTCCCTCTCACAACAATCTCTTTCTTGCACCGTTTATCCCAAATATTTAAATTCCTTTATTCTTGGCACTTTTGTATTTTCCATCTTCACTGTTTCGTCGTGATTTTCTCCATTTACGCACAGATATTCGGTCTCTGACCTACTTTCTTTCATCCCTCTTCTTTCCAATGCATACTTCCAGGATTCTAATCTCCGGTCCACTTCTTCCCTGGTCTCTTCACAAATCACAATATCATCAGCAAACAGCATCTTCCACGGTGATTCTCTCCTTACTTCATCCGTTAGCTTGTCCATTATCACTACAAACAGGAATGGACTTAACGCTGATCCCTGGTGCAGTCCAACTTTAAACTTGAAACTTTCTGTAGTTCCTACTGCACACCTCACCACTGTTTCGCTTCCCTCATACATATCCTGTACTAGTTGCACATACTTTTCCACCATTCCGGATTTTCTCATGCAGCACCACAGCTCTTCCCGTACAACCCTGTCGTAAGCTTTCTTTATGTCCACGAATACACAATGTAGGTCTCTTTGACCTTTCCTATACTTTTTTATCAACATTCTTAAAGCAAACATGGCATCGGTAGTTTTCTTTCCTGGCATAAGTCCATATTGCTGTTTGCTGATCTCCACTCTATCCCTTAACCTGGCTTCAATAATTCTTTCCCATATCTTCATTGTGTGGATCATTAGCTTTATTCCTCTGTAGTTTCCACAGCACTGTGCGTCTCCTTTGTTTTTATAGATTGGGATAAGCACACTCCTTGTCCATTCTTCTGGCATTCGTTTACCTATTAATAGTCTGTTAAACAGTCTGGTCAAAAAATTTATTCCCATCTCTCCCATGCACTTCCAAACTTTTACTGGCAACTCATCTGGCCCGGCCGCTTTACCTTTTTTCGTCTTTCTTAGTGCGTTCTTTGCTTCTTCTCTACTGATACAATTTACCTCTTCGTTAACCACTTCTGGTTCCTCTGTCCTAGGGTCTCTGTTATTTTTCTCGTTCATCAGTTTCGCAAAGTACTCCTTCCATCTCTTTAGCACTGCCTCTGAATTTACCATAACATTACCATTTTCATCCTTTATAATCCTCACGTGCTGTACATCTTTCCCTGCTCTGTGTCTTTGCCTAGCCAAGCTGTACAACTTCTTTTCACCTTCTTTTGTTTCCAATCTAGCATACAAATTGTCATAGGCACGTTTCTTTGCCATTGCAACTGCCTTCTTTGCCTTACTTTTCTTTTCTTTGTATACCTTTTTAGTATTTTCAACTCTTATTTTTTCCCATGCTTTCTTTGTCTCTTTCTTTTTTTTTTATGTTTTCCTGAACTTCCTCATTCCACCACCATGTCTCACTGTCTCCTTTTCGTTTCCCAAATGCTACTCCCAGTACAGTTTCAACTGTTTTTCTTAGCATTTCTGCTATTTCTTACCACTCATCAGGTAACCCCTCCTTGCCTTCCAAAATCCTGGTCAGGTCTTGTCTAAACGCTTATTGACAGCTTGTCTCTTTCAGTTTCCACCATCGTATCTTTGGCCTTACTTTCTCTGCTTTTTTCTTTTTCACCATTTTCCCCATCAAGATCCATTTTGCATACCACTATACGGTGCTGCTTTGCGACACACTTATTCACTATTACCTTACAATCGCACATTTCCTTCAAGTGCCTCCTTCTGCACATCACATAATATACTTGGGTACTTTTTCCGCCACTCTTATATGTCACCCTGTGTTCATCTTTCTTCTTGAAATAAGTATTGACAATCGCCAAATCCATCCTTTTCCCAAAATCCAAAACCATTGATCCTTCCTTATTTTTCGTTCCAGCACCGTACCGCCCCATTATTTTTTCATCCCTTGTGTTTCCTTCGCCTACATGTCCATTAAAGTCTGCAACTAGAACTATCCTCTCTTCGTTTGATACACTTTCTATCAAACCATCCAGGTCTTCCCAAAAATCATTTTTCTCCTCCAAGCTGTTGTTAACCTGTGGAGCATATGCGCTTACTATATTTAAGATGGACCCATTTACCTCTAGCTTCATGGCCATTAGTCTGTTTGACACCCTCTTCACCTCCAGGACACTTTCAGTTAGCTACTCCGTCACCACTATATCTATCCCATTTTTTTCTTCCATCAGCTCCGTTGTAAAATAGTTTGTATCCACCTGCAATATTCCTTGCTTTACAACCTTTCCACTTAGTTTCCTGTAGGCACAATATGTTTACATTCCTTTGCTCCATCATATCTGCCAGCTCTCTTCCCGTTCCAGTCGTTGTTTCAATATTTAAGATACCCATCCTTATGAGTAAGCATCTTCCTTTCCATGCTTCTAGCTGCTTCTTCATTTGCCTTCCTCCTCTCTTTCTGCTCTTATTTTCATTATGTTTAGCAGAAGCATAATTTCCATAGGTGCCCTGCTGTGCGACACCTGAGGTGGTCGTTGGTAACCCGGGCCGCGACCGATCCGGTATGAATTGACAATGATTACGCATTTGTATAAATCTTCCAAAAAATTTTTACGACGGATGCCCTTCCTGCCGCAACCTCCCCATTTATCCGGGCTTGGGACCGGCATCAAGAGACACAGAAATGTGCCACCGATGGCTGGGTTAATTGCACCATCTGAATACGGTTCCATATTGCAAGTAAGTAGATGGCTCAACTTATAAGATGCTTTAGTTATTTTTGGATTCATTACCCTTAAACAAACGTACTTATTTGTTGCTTGCCTGAATGTTCTAAGAGACTCCGACTTTCTCTTTTTTGATTCTCTTGGAAACAAGTATATTTTGAAGAATGAATTAGTCTCTCTTAATGTTAAAATCTTTACTATTTATTACAACGAGCCACGAAAAGCAATTCACTTATGTTTGTTAGATATTTGAATTTGAAAAAATTCTCTTCACAATTACTATAAATTGCTTGATTTTTTTGCTAAAAAATTTGAGCTTTTTTAAAACTTTACTGGACATTTGGTTTTTGTAGTTAAAAGATAAATATTTTTCACGTAGCTATCTGCAAGCATAAACGGGCTAGTTCGTGATGGTGGGTGGTCTTTTTGTCCGACGTCCAACGACACTTCGTCTACGTCTTTTTGTCCGATGGATTTTTCGTCCAACGACTTTCGGTCCAATTTCAAAGAAAAGAAGTCTTGTTAAAAGATTGTTATTACTGCTCACTTCACTTCTTTATAAAAAGTTGTTACTGTCTTGTTTATACCTTATTGGCTTTTTTATTTACCCCATTAAGGTTGGTTGACGCTGAATCTATTACTGTTACCGTAACTCGCACTCAGAGTATTAAAATATAAATACTAATTAAAGATAATAACTAATTGTCTCCGGCCACTGCGTGGAAGTTTTTCATAAAGAGAAGGGTGAATAAAAACAAATGAAAGTTGATAATTTTATTAGTCGGATACATGAAAAAATACTGTGAAAAAAAGAATGAAAATAAAATGGATTTAAAATAATCTTAACAAATTATTACTCCTTAAAAAGTAAAGTTATGTTGACTAGTTATTCTTCAATTCTATACTGTCTGAAAGTAAGGTTTTCCTTATTTCTTTTATTGGGAAATATCACCTTTGCATAAATGGTTCAGAAGCGATTTTAAAATTGTACCAAAAGTTGTTGGACAAAAAGTTTATCGGACGAAAAGACATTGGACAAAAAGACGTGGACGAAGTATTGTTGGACGAATTGACGTCAGACGAAAAGTCGGTTCACGGTTTGTGATAGTCCAATATTTTCTTTATAGATTAATAATAACTAATTTTTCATATCTGATCGAGGAAAAACGCACAAATCTTCTGCTGTTGTGCTATGAAACGTAATTATTGTGGAACAAAAACTATAGACAGGATATTGTGAAATCATAACTTTTAGAGGTTAATGAGAGCTACAAGAAGAATAATTAAAATCCATGGTTGGAAATCACTAAATAAGAAATACAAAATTTATCAAAGCTGAACGTTTTGCACAGACACAAGTCTTTATTAAAGCCACTAAAATTTTCAATTATTTTAGACTTCAACAAAATAGACAATAATACCATCCTTAATACAGTATATAATTCAGATTTCTGACTATTTTTTCTGAAGAGTATCATAAGAAAAACTTTAGGAATAGCTTTACTTGTACTTGCCATTTTTAAATATACTTGTTGTTACAGCACTTCTGTAATATTACCATGTGGCTGTTTATTTCATTAAATAGAAATTAACCGAGAGACACCAAAGCTTGTAGTATTGTTTTGACCAAAAAAATTTACCTGAACATTTAAGTGGGACTTAAACCTTTTTAGGCTCAATGGATTTGCCCCTTTAAATATAACGCTAGTAAATAAATTTGTTTAGTGTTATAAAGAAAAGTGTCTAATTTAAACCTAAATCGTTTTCTATAGCCGCTGGTCATGATAGCCTCTAAATGATGTTCAAAATATTTGATGCGATTGTGTCTTTATACGTACAAAGTACGTTCTCGCTTTTATACTAGTTTCTCATATTAAAAATTTTTATAAAGATTATACAATACATACATACAAAAATCTCGACAATTTTTTTCACAACCGTCAATTGAATATTACCAGCTCTAAGCTTAATACGATATTGACTCTCTCCCTTTTAAGACTAAACTATTGTCTACCTATTGCAAGCTATTGCAGTTTTTAAACGCTATTAAAATTTTGTTTATTTTTACCTGGCTGGCCTTGGAAACATTATTTAGGGCGGCCTAGCATTTCTTTCAAGTTATTTCCAGTAATTTACTTAAATTTTACTGGTTTAATTTCACAATCAAACAAAATAATTACCAGTATGTGTTGGTAAAAACTTTAATTGTTGTTGTAACCTTTTAATATTTACTTATAAATTTGTAAATATCGCAATTTTTTTTTAAATTTCCAATAAAATGTTTACAAACAAGACTAGTATAGCATTACTAAGCCAGACATATTAAAATTAAAAGTTTTTTTACCATATGCTGAAACAGAAGCACACCAAAATACTTCATACAAAAGACAATTTTCCTTAAAAAAATTAAAAATTGCTTTTTGTTCAAAATGTTGATCAAATGATCGTTGGCAGTAATTTGGATAAATCAGTAACCAACCCTCCTCATTGCGCTTATAGTAAAACGATGAAATTACAACAGCCAAAAGTTGACGAAGATTTAGAAAAAAGAAATTTAGTTTTTCTCTCCAAAAGCACAATGAAAATTGTTCAACCAAACGATTTGCAATCCGAATCTCGCTTCGCTTTATAATTTATTCAGGTTTTAAAAATAACACTTTCAGCCCAGTCTAATTCTCTCTCGCCGAAAGGTAGATGAAGGTATTCCAAAAAATTATAAATAAAGTTTATTTGATTGAAGTTGAAATTAACTTGAATTAGAAAACAAGATTTCGAATTGTTGAAACTTCGATGGCGAACTATTTGACTTACGCTTCAACATTAACTTTATCCAACTTCGAGGTAAAAAACATTCAGAAAATAAAACATATCGTTCACTTAGAACGAAAAAGTTCTATGATTATTTTTGTTAAAAACTGAGTTAAGCATTCAAGTATTATTTCAACAACAGAAACTTCACGTCATCAAAAACTCAAAGCAAAAAGAGTAGCCTAAAAACTTTCTAATTTAAAACCAAAAGTTTTATTACTAAAACAAACTAGCGAGCAGCATTTTTAAACGCTGTTTTCTCAAAATTCGAAAAAGTGGACATAGAAGCAAATCATTCCCAACGAACGATATAGTAAACTATTTTTATGCATTAGTTTTTTGAACCAACATGTTTTCAACGTGATGAACATAGTCGGTTTATTACTAATAATAAATTTGTTTGATAAAAAGTTTGGAATGTTGCGCATCGGTAATATGTTACTTTTTCATTATTGTATGGCCAAATATTTATGAAGTAAGTTATGAACTGTAATCTTTTTGTTGCTGTAAAGCGGTATTTTCCAACCTTTTCACTTATAACACCCTATATAAAAAACAAACATTTAACGGTGCCAAAAAGCAATTTTTTAACTACTTTTATTTTTAAATAAAAATGAAAATTTTCAACTCGAAACAAAATAAAATCTAACTGTCTAAAGAACCTCAGCACATAAATTCAGCCCACCAGGTAGCGACGGCACTTCAATTGGGAACCGCTTGTGTAGTGATTATTATTCTGATTGTGACGCGTAAGTGACTGTTCTACTGAGACAGAACGTTGAGAGGATCGACACCACGAACTTGTGACAGGCTTTGGTGTTTGAAACGCTAATATTAACATTAATTTTCTAAATATATTATTTATTACGTGGCATTTATATATGTTTTAATATTTTGCTACTTTTATCACAATTTTTTTATCACTTACTTTTTGTTGAACATATATTAATATTTTGTGATTCAAAATTTTTAGTTTAAATTTACTAAGGAAACAGCTTGAAATTCTTTTTGTAGATTATTGCCACTACAGTCTTTGCTCGGGGGAGTTTAACTGCAACTGCGAGGATCCAGATTGGGATCCGAGGAAGATGTAAGTAACATTTAAAATTTTGTAATTTTGTCACTACCAGCAAAATATTGGCGGTGGTAACGCGTGTCTTTGGACAATTATCAGAAAATATTAACAAAAATTAACTAAAAGTCATTATATTGTGCAATTTGACTGCAATAGGATTGGACATGCAAAAAATTACAAGAATACACATAAGCACAAGAACCAAACAAAATACAAGGGGCGTTAAAAAAGTAATGCAACTGATTTAATTTCTTGCAGCATTCATATAACTAACATCTGATTCTTTTACAGATTATAGATTGGTAATTAAGGTTTACAGATTTTGTAAAAAATAGGAGTTTGAATTACTGCAATTTAAATTTTAAGCAATCCCTCTATGTCTTCTTCGTTAGAAGGTAAAACAGACATGATTGCCCCAAAGCAATCTCGACAGAAGCAAATAGGTCTTATTGAATTTCTACTGTCGGAGAGAGAAACAGCTCAGAACATAAGCAGAAGGCTGAAGAAAGTGTATGGTGAAGTATGATGCGATAGATTACAGCACAGTGACTAGGTGGGTGAAGCGAATCAATGATGGACAGGAAGAACCTGCAGAAAGCGATCTTTACGATAGGCCAAGAAGTGGTAGGCCATCTTCTGGTTACAGTTCTGCTAACATTGATCAGGCAGATGCATTGATTAAGAAAAACAGACGCATCACAATAAGCTTGTTGAGTCATTAGGAGTAAGTGCAGGGAGTGCTGTAAAGATTATGAAAACCCTGGGATATTCCAAAGTGTGTGAAAGGTGGGTCCCAAGGCAGCTCACAGAGGTTCATTAACAATCCCGCCTAGAAGCTTGTTCTGAACTTCTGGAGTATTGCCATAGTGACAAAACCTTTTCGCAGCGAATAGTTACCAGAGATGAGACTTGGGTTCACCACTTCGAACCAGAGTCGAAGAGAGCATCAATGGAGTGGCGCCATCCTACCTCACCACGTTTGAAGAAGTTCAAATCTCAGCAATCTGCAGGAAAAGTGATGGTGACTGTGTTCTGGGATAGTGTTGGTGTGATACTGGTAGACTTCACGTCCAAAGGAGCAACAATTAATTCAGATGTTTATATCGATACATTAGAAAAGTTGAAAGCAAGAATACGAAGAGTTCGACCTGCTTTGAAAATGTCTAAGGTTTTATTGCAACATGACAATGCTAGGCCTCACACCAGCTTCAAAACCCGTGAAGTCATCAGCTCCTTTGGCTGGACAACAATTTCACATCCTCCATATTCCCCAGACTTGACAACGTCTGACTTCCATTTGTTTGGGCCCCTCAAAGAAAGTTTGAGGGGGCGACATTTCTCCAGTGATAAAGAAGTCAAAACTACTGTTAGGAAGTGGTTAAAAATGCAGCCTGTAGAGTTTTACAATGAAGGAATATGTGCTTTCATTAAAAGGTGGGAAAAAGCGATGCGAAAAGCGGGAGAGCTCAAAGGCGCCACACTCGCAATTTGGTGAAGGAGCAAGACCCCATTTGTGTATGGACGAATGAAATCGCCCAACACCAGTCCGCAGGCGGTTGAGCCATACAAAATATGATCGGGGTCCAGAGATCCACAGTAAGCTAAGGAGAGTGTCGCTCTCAGACGATGCAGCTCATCTGGCTGGATACCTGAGAGTACAGGTAGGTAATTTGTTGAAGTGAGACGCAGGCATCCAGTAACTATGCGCATGGCGTTGTTCAAGACGCTGTCGATGAGGCGAGTGTGAGCACTGCGATACCAGACTGGCGCACAGTGCTCAGCTGTTGAATGGACTAGAGATAAGGTGGCTATGCATAGTGTTTTAACACCAGAACCCCATCCCGAGCCTACAAGTCACCTCAGCAGTGTGACGCGCGAGGATAGTTTTTTGCGCAATGCCACTAGATGGTGACGAAACGTGAGCGATCTGTCCAGTTTTACCCCAAGATAAGTAGGGGTTGGACAGAATGATAAAAGTCTACCGTTGTTGTAGACCTTCAGCTCACGTTTGGCCTCTCGGTTATTTAAGTGAAAGGCTGCCGTCACCGTCTTAGTGTGACTGAGCTTCAACCTCTGAGTCTAAAGATACGTTGAAAGTATAGACATGTTTTGGCTTAAAGTCCCATCCAAGTCCTTCCAGTTTTCAGAAGAGTGCAACAATGCTAGATCATCAGCATAAGCAAACTTTCTGAAAATCATGGAAAGAAGATCGTACGTATAGATGTTAAATAGGAGGGGAGCCAAGACCACGGTGCCAGATAGTGTCATAAGCAGCTGTCAGATCGACAAATACGGCACCGGCCTTCTTTTTAGCCTCAAAAGAATCCTCGATGTTCTGGGTTAGCAGAACAACTTGATCTACGGTTGACTTCCCGCGTCAGAACCCAGCCTGCTCTTTAGGGAGCAGTGGATCGATTAATGGCTCAACGCGGGCGTAGATAAGCCTCTCGAGGATCTTGTAGGGGACACAGAGCAAAGATATCGGTCGATAACTCTTTGGGTCTCCCACAGGCTTTGCTTGTTTTGGGATCGCGACCACAAGCGCTCTTCTCCAGATCTTGGAAAAGTCGGCGCAAACAGGAAAAGAGGAAATCACGTAACCAGGACTTCAAAGCAGCTCCGGCATGGATTATAAGCTCTGAGCAGATGGACCGGACAGGTTCCGAAGCTTTACCTGGTTTTAAATGTTGGAGGGCAGCAGCAAATTCTCTCTGTGAAAATTTGTCAGAGATATTTACTGCGTCTGGTGTTGTGGCCCTCCAAAGGTCAGACACTTCTTGAGAGACAAGTCGAGATGACTTGCAGTCAACAGCCTTGTATTTCCCATTTCTAACCAGCTGAGATGCAATAGTATCGGCTGAAACGGGAGAGTGACGAGGAGAGTGTCGTGACCTACCAGTAAAGTTGTTCAAAATACTCCACGCTTTTCGACTAGAGTGTGAGAAGTCAATGTTCCAAACTGCCTCGGACCATCAATCCTTTTGCTTTCTGTCAAGCTTGGCAAGCAAAGCTGTAGCAGCCAAACTTGAGTCGTCTCCCTGAGAAGACTGCAGAAAGGTTTTATAGAGGGATTCACACTCTGCATCTCAACACAGAATATAGTTATTTCGATATCCGCATGGGATAGTCTTTTTGGCTGCTTTCTTAATGGTGTTACAGAAGTCCTGGTAAGCCGCATCCACATCAAGTGAATTAGGCAGCAACAAAGTCTTTGCGAGTTTATTCGTCAAAGCAATGTAATGACTTCATTTGGCCTTGCGGAAGTTCCATCACTTAACAGGCATGCTTGGCACTGCCATAGCAAACTTTGGTGGTGTAATAAGCGTTTAATTTTGTTGCGCCGAGAATTACCGAACTTAGAAAGCCACAGAATTTTGATCTGTTATTATAAATTTGCGAGGCAATAAATAGTGCGATCATCGCCGGACCGCTTCAACAATAGCTGCAGCTTCTTTTTCAACGCTTGCATAACGTTTCTCGTTTGAATTGAATGTTTTTGACCAAAAGGCGACGAGTCGACCATTTTGCTAAAGACTGCAGATGCAGCAACATCGGATGCATCGGTTTTCAATGTAAACGACGCATTTTTATCTACACTTGCTAGTGTCGCATCAGCTAATCGACTTTTCAACTGATAAAAACAGCGCACAGCATTTTCGTTTAAAGGAAATGTTCGCGATTCTACTTGAGGTTTTACTTTACAAGAGAAGCGAGGCAACGATTTTGCATAATGTGTGAAGAGGCCGATTTCCCTATTCAATTCTTTTTTGATTTTGGCACTAGTATGTCCAACAAACTTTTTACACGCTCAGGGTCTGGGCGCAGCGTACGATCACGGATTTGGTACCCCAACAACGAAATATAATCGGACGAATAAGTAAATCTGTTCCTATTAAAGGTAAGAATATGTTTCGGTGCTGCTTCAAAAAATTGCTGAAGATTTGCGTCGTGTTCTTCTTTGGTCTTACCACAAATAGTGATGTTGTCGTGGTATGCAAATGTTCCTTTACAATTATTGCGTTCAATTATATCATCAATTATCCGTTAGAACCATGGAACCGCATTAGTCAGACCAAACGAAATTCTTTTACTTTGATAAAGCTTTCCATTACCCTCAAAAGCTGTGTACGGTCGGTCTTCTTGTTGCAATCAGCTAAATTGACTACAACGTGGCCCGGGGGAACTCCAAGGCCTTCACCAACTGCACTTCCAAAAAGCAATACCAATGAAAGCAAAACTAAAATCTTTAATACCCAAACTAAAGTGAACTGCAAAAGAATTCCAATAACAACGGCACAGCTAAATACAGTACAGTTTGCCAAATTCAAAACGTGATGGCTCTTCCCGGCAACCAAAACGATAACTGAAGTTAATAATATGAACACAAAATCCAAAGCCATAATCAAGGAAAAATCACTTATTTTACCAAAAACCAAATGTATTCAAACCAAAATGTAAGCGCGGACTAATTATAACCTTAATCAAAGGCCGGGATAAAACCGAGTTCGAATCTTGTGTAAGTTATGATTTAGAAAGCTGATTCTCCAACACTTCTATTGGAATTTCCACCTAGTGGTAGGCACTTTTAAAATCTTAAGTGCTGAAGTGGGAGTATTGCGGCACTTTATTTACCAAATTTTGCAAGTTAGACAGTGGATAGCCATCTAACAACGTATATTTATTAATGGTCTCACTATAATCGATGCACATTCTTTTTTTATAATTGTCTCCAGTCAAGACAAGAACTTGTGCGCGCCAAGGGGAAGAGCTTGGTTCTATAATTCCTTCTTTCAAGTCTTTTTTAATTATTTCAGCCATAAACTTTTCGTTTGCCAAAGAATCCTTACGCAATTTCGTGATTATAGGTTTACAGTCACTTGCTAAATGTTCGAACAATCGTGGCACAACATTAGGCTTAATACATTTCAGCGCATTAATACACAACGAAGGTCTTGCACCACCAAAATTAAATCGAACGTGATCATGTAATCTTAAAATAGCTTGCCCAACAATAACATCGGTGAGTAAATTTTTAAGAACACTGCAGTTTTACATTGCAGTTTGATTTTGCAAACGAATCGTAGACAAACAAACTTCTTTACTTTGAAAATAGTTTCCGGTTACCGCTAAACCAATCTCGTTACTTTCATTACTAAGTTGAAATCTACTTGCAATAGCAAATTTTTGATTGACATAACTCAACGTTGAACCGGTGTCAATTAGGGCGTTCGCGGCAACATTATTTACCGATATACGCAGATTTACAATATCAGGGACGCCATCAGTATCGTTTATAACTGCTGCATCATTATTATTAGAAACAATTGAACAGTTAGACCTTTTAACGCGAGAACGATATTGTCTCGCAAAATGTCCATAGCTACCGCATTTAAAGCGCTTACTTCTTTGGGCGGGATATTGAAACTTTTTGTGGAGTTGGTTTGTACTGTTCGGATTTCTTCATCTGCTGTCGAATTTATAAGAATCAAAAGGCTTTTTGAAACAAAACGGCTCAACTTTTGCAAGTCTCATTTCACAGCTTTCAATTGCAGAAACCGGACTAACTTCAATAGCTTTACCATCAGTCGCAGTGTAACTCTCCAAACTTTTCTGAGCGTGTCAAAACATCGGGCTTGATTGAATAAGACTTCTAATGCCATCGATTCGTCTCTTGTATTCAATAGCAGTCTAGATCTAACCGATGTAGATAAAAGACCAGATATGAAAGCATCACGAATTGCTTCACTTCGGCAAACATCAGCGCCTACTGATTGGTAATTACAATCTTTTGCCAATTGCTTCAATTTCTGCAAATAGTCGTCTAGCGACTGCGCTTGCTGCTGCTTGCATGTTATTAGCAAATGTCATACAAAAATGATGTTGCAAGGTTTAATGTAAAGTCTTTCTAAGGTTTGTATCGCTTCTTGATAGGTAAGACATTCACTCACATAATCGTATACATCTTTGCTGATATGAGCAATTAATCATTTCAATTTATCTTCATTAGATAGTGCAGGCTCAGCAGGAAAAGAATCTACAAAATTCGAAAATGTACAATACCAAAGCCTCCACTCTTTACTAGCTTGCTTCGAGTTAGGATCGGCATTGAAAATGCTTGGTTTAATAAACTTGTTACCATTTCTTTTCAGTTGAATAAATTGTTGTAGACTAATGCAAGCAAATAAACATTAGGTTTATTCAACTGAAAGACGCTGCATCTACCAACTGTGATAACAACCACTAAAACATAGAAATTTTACCATGCGCGTAACTGCCAAGACAGCCGTAAGCACACCACGAATTACGCAGGGAGATGACGTGTGATTAGTACAGTACACGTGCGCACAGTGCGGGTTCGATTACACGACAATTTTTTCTAATTTTTAAACGAAAGGGGAATAGCGAGTACGTTTTCCTCCGTGTATAACCCTTGTGGTAATTCTCAGTGCGAACGTTTTAATGGCATAATTTGGAAGACTATAATATAAAACTGGCGCTCCGCACAAACGGCTTAGAAATCACTTATTGGGAGATGGTTATCCAGAAGTTCTTCACTCATTGCGATCATTACTTTGCGCAGCTACGAATGAAGTTCCACATGATCGTTTTTTAAAATTTTCCCGTCGTTCAATGTTTGGTACCAACGCTCCAATCTGGATAACCAAACCTGGACCTGTGTATGTGCGTATCATGTACGAGATAAGTATGATCCTGTTGTACAAGAAATGGATTTGTTCCACGCTAATCTGAATTACGTCGTCGTGCGATCACCCGAAGGTCGCGAAGTTACTGCTTCTGCCAGAGATATTGCACCCCCAAACAAAAAAGAGAAGAAGTCATAAAATATTGCAAAAGTTTTCTTCCTTGCTTTCATAATTTGTTGTTAAATTTAATTTTTGCTTAGGTTTGTCCAACAGTTATTATTTCTATTTTTTGCTGTAACTTCTTGAAAATGTTTTTTAATATTTTCAACGCTATTTTTCATCAAATTGCTTTAATCATATTGCATAATTATTATAATGATGAAATATGAGAACGAAAGGCAAGTATTAAAATTTAATTGGATTTTATTGAATAATTTTGGTTTACGACGTTTAACCCATTCACTTCAAATCACATTTTACGTTTAGGCTATAGAGTAGTAGTTCTCAACCTTTTTTGTTGCATGCCTCCCCTTGCTTATTCTAATTTTTTTTATTTTTCCCAATCGTTGTACACACTACTAAAATCACTAGACAAAATGAGGAAAGACAACAAATTTAGAAATAAATTTACTAAATTTTCAAATTAATGCAATACTTGTCCTTGCTTATCTGAAAGCAGTCGAATACGGGGTGCAATCTGAGAGAGTGCACATGGCATTTTTAACGTCAAGTTTACGTATTTTTGTATTGCTTTTAATTTGCAGCAGAGAAGAAAATCGATCGGACTAAAAACGGAAAGCATTAAAAAATCGCTAAAGCGCAAATTTTTGTGTTTAGCGGAAAGATAGTAAAGTTGAAATAGTTCGTCGTCGTCATCGTTTGGAAAGGTATCCACTCCAAGTCAGACACAAACAGGACTGGGGCCGAGAGTTTATCTTTTTACTACCCCAGGCTGCTGTACTGCCTGGATTAGATGCTCGAAGTGATGTTGTTAAGCCAGCATCGGGTTCGTCATCCAAAACCATCAGACCTCGTGCTCCATGTGGTGCCCGATGTATAGGGCACACTGTTAGCACATGGTCTGAGGTTTGTTTAGAAGCGTCACACTCGCAATTTGGAGAAGAAGCGAGATTCCATCTGTGCATGGACGAATGGAACACCCAGATGGCAGATGCTTTCTCGCAGCCTGGGCCTTGGGTACGTCTGTTTATTGGTGTTAAAAATGACAGACCGAAACCAAACCTACCAAAACGGAAGGGTATCCACCCATTCCGATGTTTAACGTGGATCTGCTAATCGGCAAACGTCCTTTTCAGGACGGGGAAATGCTTTAACAAACTGCCCTTTTCAGGGCACATTGCCAACAAGTTCCGAAGACCCACTATTCTTCAGCTGAACATCGAAGGCCATCGAGGCTATCAGCTGAACATCGAGGCCTGCAAGCAAGATGAACGTTCTTCATCACCTCGCTATGCAGTCTGAGGCATTCGTCATCCTACTACAGGAGACCCACTAAACTGATGCAGAGAAGTTGGTACTTCCAAACTATCAACTAGCTGGTTCTTCTTTAAGCAGGAAGCATGGCCTTGCCACGTTTGTCCACGAGCGACTGAGATACACGCTTTTGGACCAATCTCTATCGACATTGGATATCGAGTGGCTGTGCATGGACGTTGATGGTTATAAAATAGTTAATGTCTACAAACCTCCACCAACGTGATTGCGAACCCTGGATCTCCCAGTGTTTCCTCACCCCTGTCTGTATGCTGGCGATTTAACTGTCGTCATGCTGACTGAGGTTACGGTGACAACAGTCCGGACAGTGAGTGCTTGGCTGGCTGGGAAAGTATTAATTGCCTTGCCCTCCTAAATGCCAAGGACGCTGCCAGTTTTTATTCCGGCCGCTGGAACACTGGCACCGATCCGGATCTTATTAATCCACTAGGTTCAAGAAACCTGAAAGAAGGAGACGTTTTAATTATGGACAATGCTAGCATTCATTTCATAAAATGCTCCAGTCAGAGAATTGTTAAACCCAAAATCAGGTTACTGTAAAATTTTTGCCCCCATATTCTCCACAATTCAATGCAATTGAGAATGTATTTGGGTATATTAAATTCAAGTGTAACAATTTTAGGCGAAAGTTAAAACGCAAGAAGAGCTTTTGTGCCATATTGATAGAGCGATCGCCGAATTTAATCAGCTAGAACAGTGGTTTTCAACCTGGGGGTCGCAAGCCTTTTTTCTAGGGGTCGCGAGAGCTTTTGATGTTCAGTAGAAAACATTTAAGAAATATTCATATACAGATCGAGCTATGTATCTCATGTCGGAATCACTTTTAGTCACGGCAAAAATACCAGGACTGTGGCAAAAATCAATGTTTAAATTCATTATAGGAATGATCATGACCGTTAAAACTGTTTTAAGTGTTGATCAGTTGATCAGTTTAGTTAACAGATAAACTGTTTAACAGATAAGTAAACTGTTATCATTTTTGGTTACCTGTAAAAAAATTTAGCAATTGGTGTTAAAGTTTACGATATTATGGCAAAAAAGCGCAGCTATTCAGATTCATTTCTCAAGTATGGATTCGTCAGTATCGTCTCTGACGACATTGAAAAACCACAGTGTGTATTGTGCATGAAAGTTCTTTCGCCTGAATCCATGAAACCATCAAAACTCAAAAGGCATTTAGAAACGAAACACACTGACTGCAAAGACAAAGACTTATTATTTTTTGAGCGAAAGGCAAATTGTGTGAAGCGGTCTCGAATGGATAGCTCCGGAGTTTTCCAGCAACGAAATCGAGCTTCTGTTGAAGCAACCTTTGTAATATCATTGCGAATTGCTAAAGCTAAGAAGCCACACACAATTGCTGAACAACTGATACTGCCATGCGCGAAAGATATTAATCGTATATTAATTGGAAAGGAAGCAGAGAGCAAGTTGAATGTACTATCTCTCTCGGATAACACAGTGCAACGTAGAATTTCTTTGATGTCTGAGGACATCAAGAATCAAGTCATTGATTAAATGAAGTCAGCTGGCTCGTTTGCTGTGCAGCTGGACGAGTCGACAGATGTTTCATCATGTGCACAACTTATTGCATTCGTACGTTACGTTCACAAAGGTGCGTTCAAAGATGAATTTCTGTGCATCGTAGATCTGCCGTCCACAACACGTGGAGAAGATATTTTTAAGACTATTAATGCTTTTTTCAAGGCGAATGATATTAAATGGGAACAGCTGTGTGTACTTTGTACAGATGGTGCTCCGGCTATGTTAGGCCATAGCTCAGGATTTCATGCACATGTTAAGAAAGTATCCCCAGACTGTACTTTCATGCATTGTATGATACACCGTGAGGCTCTGGCTTCAAAGACATTGGGACCAGATTTAACAGAAGTGCTTAGGCAAGTAATAAAACTCGTTAACACAGTAAAATCCAGCGCACTCAATACTCGCTTATTCCGACGCTTTTGTGAGCAGATGGATGCAGATCAATATAATCTCCTCTATTACACGAAGGTGAGATGGCTGTCTAAAGGCAACGTGCTCAAACGGGTCATTACTCTGCGGTTCGAATTGCGGGACTTTTTTGTGCAACAAAAAAAAGAAGACCTGGTCAAATTTTTGCATGAAGATGTGGTATCACTGGCCTACCTTGTTGATATTTTTGGCAGACTAAACGAATTAAATCTTTCCTTGCAAGGTCAAGCCAAAACAATCATTAATTTCATCGACGCACTTTCAGCATTTCAGGCGAAACTTGAACTCTAGGAAAGAAAGATGACAAAGGGCCAATTGGGAATGTTTCCTACCTTAAATGAATTCATTGAAGACACTGAGGACATGCGGCTTGATGGCGATGTCAAATTGAAGATTATCAACAACCTTCAATCCCTTTGCTCTGAATTTACAAAATATTTCCCCGAGACAACTAGAGATGATTTAGTATTTGTTAGAAATCCATACCTGGTCCCAAATTCGGAAGTTGTCAACATGTTTAACGGAGACGTTTCAACTCAAAAGGAATTTATTGCCCTAAAAAATGACTCAACTGCGGAGGATGCCTTTAAAGAGAAGAGTTTGCCTGCATATTGGTCAGCCATGGTAGATTCGTATCCCAGAGCGGCAAGCGCAGCGATTCGACTTTTGATGCCTTTTTCATCAACCTGGCTGTGTGAGGCAGGCTTCTCAGCTTTACTGGGTATAAAGAACAAGGCCAGGAATAAACTAATAATAGAGCCAGATCTAAGGTGTGCTCTTGCAACAACAGAGCCGCGCATCGACGAGCTTGTTACCAAAATGCAACACCAGCCATCTCATTAATGCACCTGCCATGTGTATAAATTTAATTAGTCATTTTTTAACATGGTGATATCATACAATACTTATCGTTTAGTCATTTTTATTGATCTGCATGGAAGGGGGTCGTTTGGTTATGTCGGATTGCAAAATGGGTCGATGAATAAAAAAGGTTGAAAACCACTGAGCTAAAAGAATCAGTGATTGGAAATTATTTCCAAAGATGGAGAAGGAATTTGAACTTTTCCTCGAACAATCTTTGGGATAAAATCAACAATTGAAAGAACAACTTTTAATGTACATACTATAATACATTACTGTATAATTACTAATTTTTTTAAACTTCTTAAGTTTGATTTTTAATTTTTTTATTTTTAATTTTATATTTTTATTTTTTGTTCATTTATTTATGAAATGTGTCCACTTATTTGTAAAATGTGTCCATTTTTTAATGAAATACCCTTTTTTAATAACAGTTCATTTTTAATAACAGTTGAATTGAGCCATAGCAATCTTTATGACAAGTCTGAATACCGTACAAAGTGTTTTAAGAAATCAATGGGTTGTTTTTATGTAAACACATGCATTTCACATTTATACAGGGTATTTCATTAAAAAATGGATACATTTCATAATAAATGGACAAAAAAAAAAAAATTAAAAATCAAACTTAAGATTTAAAAACATTAGTAATTATATAGTAACGTATTATTGTATGTACATTAAAAGTTGTTCTTTCAATTGTTGATTTTATCCTAAAAATTGTTCGAGGAAAAGTTCAAATTCCTTCTTCATCTTTGGAAATAATTTCCAATAGCTGATTAAATTCGGCGATCGCTCTATCAATATGGCACAAAAGCTCTTCTTGCGTTTAACTTTCGGCCTAAAATTGTTACACTTGAATTTAATATACCCAAATACATTCTCAATTGCATTGAATTGTGGAAAATATGGGGGCAAAAATTTTACAGTAACCTGATTTTGGGTTTAACAATTCTCTGACTGGAGCATTTTATGAATGCTAGCATTGTCCATAATTAAAACGTCTCCTTCTTTCAGGTTTCTTGAACCTAGTGGATTAATAATAAATTGTTTGAAAACAATTCCATTAAACGCACCGACAACTGTCTCGGAATAAATGATCCCACTAGCTACTAAAATTGAACATAACGACATACTCGTATTTTTTCCACGATTACCAATGTTGTAATCAATGGGATCTGTATCGGGCATACTATACCCATATTTTTTGGACGTGTGCAAGTTGAAGCCACTTTCATTTAAGAATAAAATTCTGTGATCAAACAATGCTTCCATTTCACATGCAAATCTTGACACCTTTGTCCTGTGCTCATCACTCAATACAACATTAGGACGTTTTTTAGTCCTTTTTCTTGTTAGGGCCGATGCTGCAACTGCTCTATTAACAGTTGACAGTCACATAGGAACACCCTTTTCTTCGAAGATATTTTTCAGATAAATCTGTGTAAGGCTGTTATCGCGTCCCATCTCTATCCTTATGTCTGTCAAGAGTTCACTTTTATCTATTTTAATTCTCCATCTCTTCTTTTTCACATCATTAAAAGTTATTCTTGGCCCAATTTCTCTAATTTTATCAATTAAATCATAGATTCTAGACCTAGAAAGCCCTGTAAGACTACAAAGCTTTCCAATTTTTTCGGTTTTATAATGGTTTCTTATTATTTCGGAAAGTTCTGGAGTAAGATTTACGTGTTTCTTTCTGTCTTGGTTGTTAGACATTTAAGATTTAAATTTTTTGCTTTTTAACTCTAAATACTGTACAGCAAATAATTAGTCAGTATACGGGCGTACTATTATAATTATGTGTATGTCTTAAATAATTAGTCATAAATAATTAGTCAGTATACGAATGTACTATTACAATATACGGGTGTACTACGAGCGTATTACGGGTGTACTATTACAATACAGCTATTACAATTTTCCATTGCACCTGATGAGGTGAGCAATAGCCCACGAAAGCTTGTGCCCAAATAAATAAAAAATAGTCAACTTTAGTGTACAATTTTCTGTTTCTCTCATTTGATTTGAAAAGTTGACACGGCTCCCCCAATTCTATTCCTTCTAATTCTTCGATATTACAATTATGTACAAGGTTTTTCAAAAATAAAGAGCGAGTTTTTCAAATACGTAAAAAGCAAGTTTTCAAAAATACATATGGATAGCGAGTTTTACAGTACTTGTAGTACGTAACAAATATTGCTTCAAGTACTGTAATTACTGTAAAATAATAAGTGAAGAATAACAAAGAAAGGAAAGAGTTAGTGTAAATCTCGAAATATTTCATCAAGTAAGGCAAAACATTTGATCAAGTACTGTAAAGCAGTTATAGAGTAAAAACAGAGCTGTTTGAAATTGCAAATTTGAGTCTTTCAACTAGTAATTTCAAATTTGTAATTTTTTATTTTTTGTCGATTTATCTATGAAATGTATTCATTTATTTATGAAATGTGTCCATTTATTTGTGAAATGTGTTTATTTATTTGTAAAATGTGTTCATTTTTTAATCAATACCCTGTAAATAAAATTTGAAATTTGACTCGTGACTATCACAATACTTTTCCTTGTTGTAATTGCTATTGCTTTATGACATCATAATAGGCTATATGTCTTCGCATTATAATTGATGCAATTGACACATTCTCTGGTTAAAACCTACTCGCATATTCTGATGTGCTTTTGGAAAAAACGTTTTACGGCACATTTTTCTGCTGGGTGGTGTTCGCGAATTTTAGTCATAATTCAAAATAAAAAAGTTAAAAAAACAGAATGAAAAATTTTATCTGGGCAGCACTATCTTGGTATATATTATATGCTCTTACTCATGTATTTAATCTTTCAATGTTAAATGGAAAGTTTATCACAAGTTTCAAAACAGCAAAAGTCATACCAATTTTTAAAAAAGGAAACCGGACAATTGTAAGCAACTATCGACCAATAAGTCTATTACCAACTATGTCCAAAGTCCTGGAAAAGATAATGTATAACCGAGTAATTTCATTTCTTAACAAACTAGATTTTTTCTACAAACACCAATATGGGTTCAGGAAAAAATACTCCACATGTCAAGCTACCTCTGTTTTAGCAGAAAGTATAACAGATGCTTTTGAAAAGAAAGAACACGTACTAGGGATTTTCCTAGACTTATCAAAGGCTTTTGACACAATTGACCACACTATACTTTTAGATAAACTTTGGCATTATGGTATAAGAGGCCTGGCTCATCAGTGGTTTGATAGCTATTTAAGTAAAAGAAAACAATTAATATATATTAATAAAGTCCACTCAAATATCCAAACAGTTGAATATGGTGTTCCCCAAGGGTCTATTCTCGGACCCCTCTTGTTCCTAATTTATGTAAATGATTTCCCCAACTGTATAACATCAGGTGAAAGTATTATGTATGCTGATGATACTAATATATTTTTAAAACATAAATCCTATGAAAAGCTATATCTTGAAGCTAACCAACAGCTATCAAATATTGCAAAGTGGTTAAACTGCAATAAGTTAACTCCCAATATCAAAAAAACCTTTTATATAGTTTTTCGAAGGCCAAACACAATACCCCCTCCAAATTCACTTACACTCTCATTTAAAAATAATTGCATCACTCGTAAATCTGAGGCAAATTTTCTAGGTGTTATCTTTAATGAATTTTTAAGCTGGAAACCCCACATGGACCAGGTACTACAAAAAACAACCATGAACTTGGGTGTAGTTAAAAAAATTTCACCCCACCTAAACAAAAAATCATTGGATATGCTCTACCATTCTATGATTGTTAGTCACATACGGTACTGTATAACAACTTGGTGTAATGGCAATAAAACGACATTGTTAAAAATTCAACGAATTGCCAATAAGTTTATAAGAATGATACATGGAATACATTATAAAGGCAGTGTAAAAAACGCAATGTATATAAATGGTCTAATGACAGTAGAACAAATACAACAACTGGAGACGGCCTGTTTCATGTTTAAATATTCAAAAAATCTGCTTCCTAATAGCTTTGCCAACTTCTTTTCAAACAATCTTGTTGACCCTAACAACAAAATAAAGACAAGAAGCAACTCCGCTTATTTTCCATCGTTTTGTAGACTAACTGTTACACAACAATGCCTTAAATACAGAGGACCAGTTGTCTGGAACAAAATTCCATTAAAAATTAAAGAATTAAAAACTTACAAAAAATTTCGAAAAGAGCTGAAACGTCATATCTTACACTCTTAGTACGTGGCCTCCATAGATCTACTATACTTTTTGTTGTTGCTTTTATGTCATATAAATTAGTGTTCTGTGGTTTCTGCTGGTTTTCTTTGTTGTTGCAGATTTGAAAGTACATCCAAATCTAATTCTAAAACCAAGCATAAGAAGAGTGGCAAGGACCTCGAAATCAATTAAACTATGCTTTAATTTTTTGATTCTATTTAATCAGAGTTTTGACAAGTGATAATTTTCTTATGTATTGATACATCCTACCAACTTAGAGTTATACCCAGGTCACCAGTTACTGAAATGGTCTTTGACCCACGGCAGGATTTCTTTTGGTGGGTTTCTTTGCCTGCCCGACCCTTCGGAGTCACCAGTGCTTGCACTCCCACCCTTGATTAAGCAATGCACTCTTGACTTGTGACCTGTAGAAATGTATTGTTGCTTTTTATACTTTTTTTCTTTTTTCTTTGTAAATGTACTTTTAAATTTTGAATGTTAAGATGCAGGTACGGTGACCATGCACAATTTTTTGTGCATGTTATAACGTATATCGTTTAGTTGCCGTTTCCCTATTTGCAACCTTTGCTCTATTTTGTCTTCAATTATTATCAATTGTTTCTTTTGGGTGCGAATAAAAACAAACTACTACTACTACTACTATCTCGGAAAGCAGGTCGCGTTAATCGCTTCGTATAGCGCCTCCAATATTTTGCTGTGAATCAGGTGGAAAAACATAGGGTTGAAAAAAAAAAAAATTGCGGTTTCACATCAAAGTTGAATCACCAGGGTGTCCACATCAAGTGTAGACTGCTTATTTTTTGAAAAACTTACAAACAAAATTAAATATTACAAAATGCTTTGATTTATTGGATAGAAAAATAAGTATTTAAATAAAAAATTTACAAATATAAAAAACTTTGATTTATTGGATAGAAAAATAAGTATTTAAATCAAATTAATTGTTAAAAATAGTCTACCCTTGGTGTGGACACCCTGTATATGAGTGAAATAAACCGCTTGACTGGCGTCGAATTGACGGCGGCTAGTGTGGTCGGCGTACCCGAGCAGTACATCGCTCGCCGAGCTTCGGGAAACAACCCGAAGAGAAAAGTGAGTCGCGCGTAGAATTGAATCGAATCGTCTCCTTTTGTGAGGATCGAACTCTTGTAGTTTTGATTGTAAATCGTTTGTGCTTCTACTGAAAGATGTCTACAGCTGCTGTGATGTAGTTTGTAAAGTTTAAATCCCTTGGAAATTTTTTATGTTGTATCGTTATTTATTATAAATCAGGGGTGCAAAAACACGGTCGCACACTCGCACCACGCGACAAGAAGATTTGCCCGTGCGACCGTAACTTTCAATGTTCTCGGAATAATAATCATATGTCGGAGGCATAAAAATTTTTGGCATAACTATCCCTTAACATTGATTGACTTGACGACGGTGGAAATAATATGCGACTTTAAGAGTGGTTGCTTTAACTTATTTTTGAAAAACTGAATAGCTCATCAGAAGAAAGGCTCGCAAAGTGCATCTAATTTGGATAGATTATCAGCTTATTAACTTTACTGAAAGACGCAACCTGGCCTTTACTTCAAATAAAATAAAAACAATGTACGTAGACGCTGCTACGCTTGACTGCATGCAAGTAGACAGCCAAAAAAGGAAAAGAAGACCAGTACATGGTGTGCTGAATGCAAAGTATCATTTTACTTAGATAGTTGCTTTCGGGATCATCATACGTTGAAAGAGTATAAAAATAAATACAAAAAGGTGCTTAAAAAAAATTGGAGGCATAAACAATTAGTAAGAAAAATGTGTCATCAAATTAGTTAAGGTGTCCTATAAGTTTTTCCCAATTTTTCTCCCAACTACAATCACATTTTTAATAATGCCGTACGGCTACTGAGCCAATCTAGCATGTTTTCAGGTTAAATAAATGTAATCTAAAAAATTCATTTTCTTTTAAATGTAATTTAAAAAATTTTATTTCAATGGATAGACTTTAAAAGTAAGCAAACACACCGTTTTTATTTATTTATTGCCAAATTATCAGCAATAAATATATATTTTTAAAAAAAAACACAGTTGACCTAAAATTTAAAGTCAACGTCCCCTAAAATAAGCGAATGGCATTAGGTCTGCCACATTAGGACCATATATTTTTGCCAACTCGTACCAAACGCATAAGAACGTTTTTACTCGTTTACAGTGCTTTTATACTACTGGATCATATTTCACACTCAATTAAGTCAATTGTCAACTTATCGCTGTAGGTACTGCAACTACAACCACCAATATTTTATATTACTTTATTTCAATTATGAAATAAGTTATTTTTAGAGTAACTTTACTGTGTCTTTAATTTAAATAATACTGTAAATTATTATTAAACAGTGAAAGCCATCATATTCAAGTTTAAAATTTTTTGGTATCCCCTCCTAAAAAAAATAAAAAGGCAAAAAGCACTTCTTAATTTTTTCTCAAAAAGCCAAAATGAAGACAATGATTTAGATGATTCTTGCACTCCTGATCTTTGGAAGAAATGTACAATTACAGAAGAGCCTATGGTTGCCATTAAAGAAAGGAAAAAGCGGAAAACTGCTCAGCATGGAAGCAAAAATTACCGCCCTGGTAATTTTCAAGCTTCGTATGCCAGGGAATTTGCTGATTGGATTGCAATTAAAAGACATGCCAATAATCAAGTAATGGAAGTGACTTGCAACTGGTGCTGTTGTTTCAAGAAACAAGCAGATGCATCATCAAAATTTGTCTTGGGCTATAAAGATCCATTCAAAAGAGAAACTTTTAAGATTTATAAAAGAAGTGTGTCCCATAGAAACTGTGAACAATCATATGATGGCTATGGCTATATTACAGCTTTGATACCGCTGCTAACAAATACTGCTGATGGCTATATTACAGCTTTGAATTTTCTCTCAAAACGAATATGAATAAATTTATTTGACAAGGGAAAAGTGGTAGGTCTTGCAAGCGATGGAACAAGAACAATGTTGGCTTGTCATGGTGGTGTGGCTGCTAAATTAAAAGATATTCCCCATTTGGTTATTATTTATTGTGTGGCCCATAGACTCCAACTGGCAGTCTTGAATTCATTAAAAGCTTTATCATTTATGCAAGAAGTCGAGAAGACTCTCATAGGATTATACATATATTATCGTTTTTACCAAAGCGCTCGTTACAGCTAAAAGAAGTTGCAGCAGCTTTTGAAAGGCAGTTGCTAAAACTAAAAAACATCAATGCTATGAGATTGGTTGCCAGAAAAGAACAGGCATTTCAAGCATTTTAGAAAAGTTGGCAAACTGTGGCCTTCCAGTTGCAGAAAAACACTAATGTGAGAACTTCTGATAATCAAAAAGCAAAAGTATTGCTTAAAGCCCTTTGCGATTTTAGGTTTTTAAAGTACTGTCATTTTCTTTAAGACTTTCTGGCAGTCCTACGCCCACTTTCTGCTACATTTCAAAGAGAAAACCTAATGTTGACAGAAATAAAACCATCAGTAAACCATGCTATTTCTTTTCTACGCCATCTGGAAAAAAACTCGGGAAAGATGGAGAATCTTTTTTGTCTGAAGTATCCCCCACTGGTATCTTCAGAGAAGTTCAGTTAGAAAAAGTAGAAGCAAGAGAAAAAAACTACCAAAATGATAGAAAATTTATTCTCTCTGATGGAGCGATTCAAGACTCTGAATGATACAGTAGCACAGAACATATCTATTTTTGATGCAATGGGATGGCCAGAGGGGAAAAACTGTCGGATTTTGGGGATGCTGAGCTTGAGCTACTGGTGCAGCATTTCAAGGAGCCCCTATCTAACATGAAAGTTTCAACTGCTTCATTTGCAAAGGAAATGCTGTTTGATGAGTGGTTTAGATTGAAGTTACTGGGAAAAGATCAGTCTTTTCCCCACCTTTGCAAACAGGCTATGCTACGCCCTGAAAGATTCCCAGTATTATCTAAACTGATGCCAATTGTCTTGGTTTTATCAAGTTCATCTGCTAGTTGTGAAAGGAGTTCAGCAGAATGAACTGCATCAAAACAGACCTTAGATCAAGACTGACAGCAGGCAACCTTGATTCACTCATGCTTATCGGTCTCAGTGGTGTCTCAGTTACGGACTTTGATCCAAATGAAAGTATTAGACTATGGCATGCATCAAGTGGACAGAAAAAAATACATATGTGAATGTAAATAACCTGTACTATTTTTCTATGTAAATATTGTAAAGGTAAGAAATAAATTGCGTATTTCATTTCTAAATTAATTGCATTTTATTACATTTGGTGTATGAATGATGTATGTGCTACTAAAAATTTCTACGCGCTACTAAAGTTTACAAAAATTTTTGCACCCCTGCCATAAATAGTTGTTTTCTTGAAAATGCTTCATGTTCAAAATGTAGCATTTGTTTGTTTACTTTGTTAAAGATCTTTTTTTTTTTTGTAAGGTTTTGTTTTTTATTTGATGCAAAAACTTTGAATCTATGTTAGCTGTTTCTGAACTAATCTGATTTTTCTAAGCCTCGCTTTGACTTAACTTCAATGGGCAGTTTACATTGAACAGATTTCAATTAAACTTTAACAAAGACTCAGAAATGACTCGAACCTTGCAGAAAATCGACCAGCGAGTGATCGATCGCTTCTATGTGACCTTGATGTTGTACGAGTTGTTTAAAGGCCGGTCGGTTTGGGACGTAGCTAGTCGATTTGAAATGCCCCGTGGCTTCTTGCAAAGCCTGCTGAATAGCGCTGCTTCGTTCGCTTCTTGTATTCTGCGCTTTACCCAGGTTGGTTTGGATTTAAAATGAAGAAAGTTTTTTTTGTTGCCCAAAGCGCTTTTTTACTTTTTTCAGAAGCAACTATTGTACTTGACAAAATCGCTATTCATACATAATTTATTGTAAAAGCAGGATAAAGGTGTTGCTCTAGTTGCTCTGACATTTGTTTTACTCATTTAGGAATTCGATAATTTCTGGCCCTACCAAGCCTTGCTCGAAAAATTGATCGAATCTCTTGAACATTGCTGTATTTCAGAGCTTATTCCCTTGATGGAGATCACTTCAGTAAAAGATGGCTCGGGCCAAGCAGGTCTGATTCAATATTTCGGAATATTAAGTGATGTTGATCTTGAGTCTTTTACCCACCAATAACTGAACCAGTCTTTGTCTTGTCGTTTTGATTGATGTACGTCACTGTGACGTAACAATGCGTGTCAAAGTTTTATTCGGTATGACGTTTAATGAAGATAATAGTGAAATTAATGAAAATAATAATAACGAATATATTTATTTTGCCAAACACACAAACATAAATTTTATAATACAGACACACGGTAACGTTAAAAGAAAATCGAAATATGTATGAAGGCAGGGTTGATTGTTGCTCCTTTGGAAAAGTTTGCAAATTAACTTGTAACGAGTCAACAACATAGTTTCGGACAGAGTTAATGATAAGCTTAAATCAAGCCACTTTTTGTAGCTTTAATCTTACGTTTTGACGTTTCGATGCTCTTTCTGACGCCACAATCACAAGAATAGAATATAAATTAGATTGAATTTGTAGTTAATAACTACAGTATATAAATGTATGTAATAAATAAACTAGTGGTGCTCATACCGTCTAAATCAGTGGTTTTCAACCTTTTCTGTACCGTGGCCTATTTTTCAACCCAAGTTAACTTCACAACCCACTTTGGTTAACAAAATTAAATTCCCATCCCAAAATCATAGTGTTCTCTAAAAAAAAAAAAAAAAGGTCTTCACTTGAAATTGCTATCAATTTTCCCTATTTTTGTCCAAAAATCATAGTGTTCTTTAAAAAAAAAAAAGTCTTCATGTGGTTGACTGCACAGGACGCCAGAAAAATGCCTAAAAAATGGGACGGATGGCAAGCCTAATTATACATATATATTATACATATTGCTTTCATTTTGATTTATGCTCCATGGCCCATTAAAAAAACCACTGTGGCCCACAGGTTGAAAACCAATGGTCTAAATCTCTATAGATGCTTGCTTACAACGAGAATTTAACGAAACTGTCCGTGTCTAAATAGCTTTAAACGTTGTCAACCTGTGTCGAGCTCAAGTTAAAATGAATTAAAATTTGTTCAACTTTACAAAGCCGGGTATAAATCGTTGGCTCAGCTCGCCTCTGCTAACTCTGACATTCTCGTTCGAAACATCGAGCTTTTTTCGAAGAGACAAACTGGACAAATCATCTCGTCCGCGAAGGTAGGCGCTGGTTGATGAGTTCGCTTTGTGTTAAATTATTACACGAATGTCAAACTCAAAACTTGCCCGTCTTTTACCGCTTCCGCTAGATGGCTCGCACGATCAACGTTTATATCAAATAGTAAAATTATATATACAGAACTTATAGTGTTATCCAATTTAAAACCTTTCTTGCAAAGAGCATTAGAGTTGAATGTTTGTACTATTCAAACGTACCAAGTAAGATACGAGAAAGACTACTTTAACATTTCCATTTCCAGGCTTTTCTTTTTTTTTGTTTTTTTACATTCATGTTATTAACCTCAATGACGTCATTAATTTTGATTGAATTAAAGTAAAAAAAACTTTTGTTTTTGGTCTTATTAGCTGAAAAGATCGATTCTTTACAAGAAGAAAAGGATTTGCGTAAAAACACTTCTGACCTGTGAACGTTCCGTGATCTTTGAATTAAGAAGTTTTTTTTAATACACTTAATTTATTTTTCAAACTTTCTTGAATAACAAGCGAATTCTACTATGAAGTTTGAATGTGTTTGTCGACTTGATTGCAAACTGGTTGCTTTTTTGCAAAACAAAACTTCAGTTCAATATAAAAGTTGTTCGTAACTTGTTGTTTATAATAAAATTTGTTTATGTTTAAAAATTCAAGTGTCACTAAGTTACGTCAATTTTTTTTTATCACGTAATTAAATTGAGTTTTTTAATTGAAAATCTTTCCGTTAACGGCGGGTTTAGATACCCCGGATTTTGCAAGAAGGTAAAAAATTGTCTTTGTACTTGTATAAAATTTTCAAAAACATCAGTTTTGCTTTTAATAAACGAACCAATAGCTGAACGACTTGGCTTTGTCGTCATCAATGCATGGCAGCGTGCTATTGGCTAGTTGCAGTGTTCTTTTGTGCGTGCAAATCGAAATTTTATTTGTTTTTATTTATGTTGTCATTGGTTGAAAGATAAACTTGTTCAAAAAACACCTTGTGAAATAAGTTGTTGCTCAAGTGAGGCAAGAGAAAGCCAAAATTTGATTTTTAATGTTTTGACTTAAAGATGATCATCTCAGGTCCGTGTCAAAATTATTTTTTTGTGCTTCTGTGTGCAGTTGTCCAGTACAATTCTAGTAAAAAGCAAAACAATTTTTGAATTTTTATATCGAAAAAATAGTAAAAATCCAGTTTGTCCCAACCACACGAAAAGACCTGGCTACAGCTAGTTTGATGATAGTAGTATGTCTGGATCTGAGAAAATGTTTGTATGGTCATTGTTATAAAAAATTAAATCATGCTTTTGTGTGTATCTAAATGCGCATTAAGATAATATAAAGGGTGTGTTTGAGACAGTTATTGAGATTGAGTAGCGTGAAACTTGGTGTCCAATGGAAAGACACAGGTTTTGTTATGTATACGAGTATGTTGGGTGTTTTTGTCTTGTGTGCAGCCAGCGGCAATGTGCAAAGCTGTATTCTGAATGGTTTGCAGTTTCTTGATATTAGTGTTTGATAAGACAGAGCTCCAATGGTGTTTGCATTTTATAAAATGGATCTGGTAATAGCTTAAATGTAGAGGTGATGATTGGATCGATTACCAGCTACTGTACTTTTATTGCATCTACAGAACATATAATGTACTACCTGACTTGTAAAAAACTAAACTTGTGTTACATTTTTATGGCCAGGACAAATAGTCTTAATAAAAATTAAGATTTTAATCTTATGAGAATTCCCTTTCGATACATTTCGTAATCGTCGTAATGACCAGACTTTTTTCGTTTGCTCTTACTCTAATCCGTTTTTCTTCCGATTAGACTCGAGCATAATTGGTTTACCTTGCAATACCTTGGTGCATAAAAACAGACACAGTAATCTACAAGTACAAAGTATTCTCAAAAGACATCACAGTGTAACCGATCAAATGTAATTTCAACAAGTTTAATAGGAACAGTAAAATAAGCAAAACTAAAACAAAATACCGTAACAGAAAGGACGATTATTATGCTACAGGCCTGTTTCGGTCTTATGGACTTGATCAGGCATAAGTTATCTTAGCCTCTAAGGTGAAAGGCAGCACGAAAAGTTAAGATGAAAATTCCATGAAGTAACTCTTTTGAGAATAGGAATTCTAATTAAGAATCTACAATTTCAAGCTTAAATACAGGGTGTGACGAAAGTAACACAAAATTTTGAAACGATTATTTTATGGCTCCAATCATACTTTTAAAGATCGTTCAAAATCTGTGATTTGTTTGACTCCTTTCTCAGCCGATTTTTATGTTTCAATTTCAATGTTTTACAGGTATATTTTATTTAAATTTTTCATTTCGCGTTACTTTTGTCACAACCTGTATGAACAGCGAACATAGAAAAAGCACCAATCAGAAAGAGAGTTGAAAAATTGAATTTCGGACCTTATCAAACCATTTGGATTAATCACTCTTAATCTAAAACCTACCGGACCAAAGACTATTATTGTTTCTCTCGCTTCGGATATCAGCCAAGCGAAGTGTAAAGATTGTGTTGTAGAGCAGCGGTTCTCAATTCATTTTGAAGCCCGCACCTCGTCCGGAAGGAAAAATAATTTTCGCACCCCTTGCACCATTTGATGTATTGTTTTTTGTAGAAAAGAGAAGTTCGCACCCCAAGAAGTCCCTTGTCGCACCCCCAGTTGAGAACCGCTGTTGTAGAGAATACTTCGATTCTAAAGAACAACTATATTATAAAATTCAACGTGATTGATGATCTTTGCGTTGACGCCATCTTGGGGCAAGATTTTCTAAATAAGCACGATTCGATTGCCTTTGAAATGTAAGGCGAACAACCTCCTATTACTATTTCTAAAAGCAATGTTTGTTGCACTCCCGCTGCCCCTAAAGTTAAATCTCTTCCGTCGTTCGAGTTTTTAGATCTTACTTGTAAATCAATTGGTAGCAAATCACAACAATTCAATCAAGAAAATCGAATTTTATTTGGAACAAAACCAAAAGGCTTCAAAACAAAGGAATAATCGAACCATCCACTTCTCCCTGGCGCGCTTAAGTTCTTGTAACTAAAATCGAACGACAAAAGAAGCGCTAATACATCGTCGACGATATCATCAAGTCTAATGGATGCGAAGGTACTTTTGCGTATTTAGATAACATTACTGTTGGTGGCGCACGCAAGAAGATCATAATAAAAATTTTTCTGAATTTTTGTCTGTCGCTAAAACACATAATCTTACTTTTAATAAGGCAAAATGCGCGTATTCTACTAATACCATTAAATTACTGGGATAAGAAATCCACAATGGTTTTTTGCGACCTGATCCAGACAGGGTAAAAACTCTACGAGAGCTTCCCCCTCAAACTACCAAAGAGCGACAGCGTGTTGCGGGATTATTTGCATATTATGCACATTGCACAGTGGATTTCGCACTATTCCGACAAAATAAAACCGCTTGTCATCAACAGGGTCTTTCTATTAAAAGATCAGGCTTTGTCTTCATTCGTTAACTTGAAATCTGAACTTGCGGACGTAATTCTAGGCGTTATTAATGAGAAAGATCCTTTAACAGTCGATACTGATGCTTCTGATGTAGCGATTTCCGCCACTCTCAACCAAAATAACAGACCAGTCGCATTTTGGTCTCGATCGCTGAGAAGAAACAAATTAACCCAATCTAGTGTTGAGAAAAAGCGAGAGCAATTGTCGAAGCTATACGTAAATGGAGCCATCTGCTCTCAAGAAAACCCTTCAAGTTGGTCATAGACCAGCGTTCCATAACTTACGTATTTAATGGCAAAAACCATACGAAAATTAAAAATGCTAAACTATTACGTTGGCGTATTAAGGGGTCTCAGTTTGAATATGATATTGTTTATCGTGCAGGAAAATTTAATACTGCGGCGGACACGATGTTTAGAATATATTGTGCTAATCTAAATTTTTTGTTATTGTATGAGATACACGCCGGACTCTGTCACCCAGGTATAACTCGTACTTATCATTTTATTAGAATGAAAAATTTTCCCTACTCTATTGATAAAGTTCGTAAAATTGTAAATGGATGTCGCGTTTGTGCTGAAATCAAACCTCGTTTTTATAAGCTGATCGAGTTGCATTCAATAAAAGCATCGCAACCAATGGAGCGCTTAAGCATTGATTTCAAAGGCCCGTTACCTTCTAAAAATCTACTACGGGATCGTATTTGCTTGACCTATTGTGTCTTCGCACTAGTAATGTTGATGAAGAATTGAACCAAGAAGGAGCCGATCTCATTCATGCCACTCCACAATATGCTTTTGTCCGATTCAAAAATGGTCACGAGTCAACGGTTTTTTTGAGAGACATTGCTCCGCTGCCACATAGTGAAGAATCGATTCGTCAAGTACGAGTAACGATACCAGTGATGTAGTCGAGACCACAAACGTCGAGACCGAGACCGAGACCCGATAATTTTTCCGAGACCAAGACCGAGATCGAGACCGGAAAATTTCGAGACCTAAGGTTCGAGACCGAAACCAGAAATAATCGAGACCGAAAAATTTTGCGAAAATATAGTTCGTTTAATTATTTCAAAAACCATAAATTTCTATTTTCTAAAGAGCAATCTAAGATTACTTTTTAATTAAACAAGCATCTCAATCATGTTGAAAAGAGCTTTGCTCAAGTGTGATTGCATCATAAAACAACCCGCTTTAAAGACCCTTTTAACTAGAGCAAAAGAAAGCCGAAACATACAAGGCACGGCGGTAAATAATGTTAAAAAACTTTAAGAAAAAATCAAAAAAAATTTTTTTTAAACTCAAAAATGCTCGTCGTCGTCGTTTGAAGGGTATCCACTCCAGGTCAGACACAAACAGGACTGGGGCCGAGGGTTTATCCTTTTACTACCTCGGACTGCTGCACTGCCTGAATCGGATGCTGGCAGTGGTGTTATTAAGCCAGCATCGAGTTTTGTCATCCAAAACCGTCAGACCTCATGCTCCATGTGGTGCCCAATGTATAGGGCACGCTGTTAGTACATGGTCTGCGGTTTGCTCAGAGGCGCCACACTCGCAATTCGGTGAAGGAGCGAGACCCCATTTGTACATGGACAATTGGAATTGCCCAACACCAGTCCGCAGGCGGTTAAACTTAACCTAAGCTGCTCGGGGTAAGCCCATCTCAACAGGCCTGCCACTGGTCCCGGGCACAAAAGCACGGAGCCTGGAAGTATTTTCACAATACTCCGTTTTCCATTTGTGATTTATCCATTCAGAAGCGCGGATGCCAAGTCTGGCAAGGTTGTCCAAAAGATTCCGCGCAGCTGGCACAAACGGGTGTCTGGATTTTAGTCTCACTTGGCAAGTATCTGAGGACCCACTTAAAAGACCATACAAGATATGATCGGGGTCCAGAGATCCGCGGTGAGCCAAAAGAGTGTCGCTCCCAGTCGGCAAAGCTCAGCTGGCTGAATGCCTGAGAGTACAGGTAGGTGGTCCGTTGAAGTGGGATGCAGGCATCCAGTGACAATGCGCAAGGCGTCGTTCAAGACACTGTCGATGAGACGAGTGTGAGCACTGCGACACCAGACTGGCGCACAGTACTCAGCTGTTGAGTAGACTAAAGACAAGGTAGCTATGCGTAGTGTTTTAGCCCCAGCACCCCGTCCCGTGCGTTGTATTTGTTGGATTTGCTGGCTATGTTTGATTTACATAGTATAGAATTAGTCTAATTAATCTCCTAAAAAAGATTAGAAATAAGGATAAATTATTCAAACCAGTAAAAGTGCCAAACAATTTGCTGTTTTTTTTTGTATTACCCCTATTTATTTTGTCCATCTTTGGGTAGGTTAATCAAAGTAATTTTTAGTTATTTTTCTTCTTTTCTACTTCGTCCTATTAGCAATTTAATAATTTTTTTTAAGCAATTAGATTCATACAATAGCGTTTGCAGAAATTTGTTATGGGGGCGGTTGAGAGCCGAAAACACGATCACTATAATTCGTAATGTTTTTTACAAAAGGAAACCTTGAAGCAACAAATAAAAAGGATCCACTTTCAATATTCACTTAAAAAAACAATTAAAATTATTTATTTATTCTTGATATTATTATGTATCTTTATTTTTATCCTCCTGACTCCCTGACTCACAGGAAATTGTCGGTGACTCACAAAAATAAGATGTTAAACGGGAAGGTATTTGGCCCAAAACGTCTCAAGGTTCAGCACTTTAAATTTGTCCTTGGCTGCTGAGTTAAATTTTAACTTGAGAAATTTTTCTTGGGCTTCATCAAAAATGTTGCCTATTTTGCACTGTAATATGTTTCTTGCTTCTCATCTATAGGAGAATTTTATTTGATTAAATTTTTTTTTTAAATCAGATAAATGAGTTTTTATTTGTGCTTTAATTAGGACTCAAAGTTACCGTTTGCGAGAGCAAAATTCGATTAAAAAAAGCTTGCTAGATTTTGTTGTTCAATTTGATTCTTGTTGAGGTCAAGTTTCCTGTCATTTTGATTAACAAAATTAATAAAGAATGTGTTGTAAAACATGTTAACAATCGCTCCTCCTTGAAAATTTACGTACGCACCACAGGGGAGGTGTGCCTTTCCGGTTAAGAATCATTGAAGTAAACCATTTATTGACTATGTTTATTCACAAATTTTACAAGGCAATAAAAAGCTTTCAGTTTCATTTTGCAAGAGGAATTGTTTATTGTAGAAAATTATCAACGCACGTGTTTTATTTTATTTCTCTTGAGTTTCTAATCATTATTTGCGCGAGCACTCGCTGCCAGCGCCTTTTTTGTTTTACGCTTTATTTTTAATTAATCTCACCTTGAAGCATAGTTGTGTCTGCAGCGCGTTGATTTTAGAGCTGGCTTTTTTGCGTTTGTTCACACTTCTCAATTTGTGAGGCGACCAGCTGCAGTGTTTGTGGGCAGCTGGTTGAAGTCTGAGTAGACTTAGCGTGAGATTAAGATATTCCCGTTTTCCCCGTGAGTCAGCACCGAAGTGAACTGCTCGGTAAGACACCTATGCGTTTTCTTTTTGTGTTTAATTTTTAGTTTGTTTTTATTTATTTACAGATTACCGTTTCCGCTTTCGTTTCCGCTTTCGTTTTCGCTTTTATTTCCAAGTTTCAACGTTTCAGTTATAACTTATTTTATATTAAATTATTTTCCTTGGTTATTATTTCCTTTTAATTTGTCGAAGCCGGAAGCGCGTTGATCGACACTTCACTTTGCGGTAATCGGCAACTTCAGCGCCGTTTACCGTTATAAAAAGTAATCGAGCAATTTCGGTGAGTCCGTATTGTTCTTATTTTTATGATAATGTCGTTGGGTGACCCAAATGAAGTTTACAAGGCTCTGCAAAATTTGTATGTTAGAGCAGAGAGTTTAATGATGAAGACTGAGGGTTATAAACCGCTGTTAACCCTTTTATTTGATATTCGTCAAAAATTTGAAAATTTGACTAATTTGTTAGAAGCTCTTGATGAACAAGAAGCCTTGAATTTAAATTTTAGTAAGAACAGCACTGTTGTAGAGAATCAGCAGTTTGAAGAGCATGTTCAAATCTGGATAAAAGATACTGAGGATAAGTTAAGCAAAGAGAGTCGCAACAAAGGTCACTTGTAAAATTAAAAATTGCCACGGCAGCTGTCCAGCAAGAAAGTGCCAGAGTTTACGAAACGAGACAAAAAACTAGAGAAAGAGCTGAAGAGATGAAAAGAAAGCTTATGCGAGAAGCCGAAGAAGCAAGCGAGAAGCCGAAGAAGCAAGAAAAAAGGCTGAGCGAAAAGTAGAAGAAGCAAGAAAAAGAGCTAATGAAGCCATGGAAGAGGTAAATAGACAAATGAAATTGGAGGAAGAAGAATTAGAAAGAGTTTTACTAGATAAAAAGCGCAATGAAGAATTAGTAAGGATCGAGGCAGAAGCTTGGGAAGAATTAAGCTGTGGAAAAGCAGAGGAACTAACACGAAAGGTGCCGCATTTAAAAATACGTGATTATTCCAAACCGTTTAGTGAAAATGTTACAACTGTTAAAAACGCGCCATTGCATAATTTTCCGCCTCGTACTTCATTGCTTACTGACATTCCCAAAAGTTCTGTTCAAATCGATAGACCATTTCCCGTTACTTTTGCAGAACTTCCTGATCAAGATTTGCGTATTAAAGTTAAAAATTTAAGCTTTAGTCAAAAACCGGAAAGTCAGTTTAAGTCTAAATTTGATTATCGCAACACAGAGCAAGCGCAAAGACAAGAAGCTTTTAATTCACCCTCGTTAACTTTGCCAACTAGTTTTCATAAATATAATGCCTCTAAAATGCGTCCTGCACCGCCGGTTGTAATTCAAAAATTTAATGGTGATCCTATGGAATATTGGTTGTTTGTTAGACAGTTTGAGGCTCATGTATTAGGAAAGGTTGAAGATTACGAATTATTTCCGTTGTTGCATCAATATTGTGAATCGCATGTACAATCTAAATTTAGTTATGTGTCGAATCAGTCGCCTGTAACTGCGTTTCAAAAAGCATGGGATATTCTTTTTGATGAATATGGTCATCCCTACGAAATAGCTAGATGTTGCGAAGAGCGATTAAAAAATGTTCATAAAATTCCCGATGATGACAAAAATAAGCTTAAATCATTGTCTCAACTTCTTGAAAAGTGCTGTGTGTCTCTAAAAAATATTGAACAAGTTTCGAGTTTAGATTCAATGCATGTGATTATGGGCGTTGTTAACAAACTGCCAATTAATTTGAAACGAGCTTGGGTAGAATATGCGGTACAAATTGAACAACAAACTGATGAGAGAGCGAAGTTTCTTGATTTGTCCAAATTTGTTACAGAAAAAAGTCGAATTGCTAATTCTATTTTTGGTAGAGAAACGTTTCAAACCAATTACAAACCTCGCCGCGAAAGCGCGTATGTTTCTGCAACGACAAAAAATGTAAAAGACGCATTGAGTGTGGAAAAAAGTCGATGTTTTTATTGTAAAAAATTACACAAGCTAATTGATTGCGATAAGTTCAAAAATTTAACGTACGAAGAAAAGTACAAATTTGTCAAAGCAAAGGGACTTTGTTTTAAATGTTTAAGCGGTAACCATTTCGCTCGTTACTGCAAATCGAGTTGCAAATGTTTAATTACTGGTTGCAAAGGAACCTTTCACCATACTCTTCTTCATAAAATTACTGACACTGAAGTGACGGGTCACGTCGACGCCTGTAGTTCTGTTCAATTTAATAAATCGACTGGTAATGTCCAGCATGTCTTTTTAAATGTTGTTCCGGTGCGCGTTCGCTGCGAAGGTAAAGAAACAGAGGTATACGCATTTTTGGATCAAGGTTCTACCGCCTGTTTTTGCGACCGTAGTTTGGCAACGGAATTGCAACTGAGCGGCACGAGTCGACAGCTTAAATTGCAAACGTTGACAGAGACAAAATCTTATAGAACTGTGTCTGCAGAGATGGAAGTTAAAGGTTTATTTGACGGAGATTGGGTCCAGCTTCCAGACGTTACAGTTGTAGATGAAATACCTGTACAGCCAAATGTAATTCCCACATCACAGATATTAAGCGATCATAGCTATTTAGCTGATATTAATTTTTCAAAGCTTGACAGGCAAAACGTACAGCTTTTAATTGGTGCTAATGTCCCTAGAGTATTTAGATTAGAAGATTTAAGATCTGCTCCGGATAAATTGTCACCCGACGCTGTGAAGTCACCTTTGGGGTGGTCTTTACTTGGGCCCTGTTCTAAATTTAATTGCACAGTATCCAGTAGTGATAAAAATGTTTACTACGTTTCAACTTTACGCGACAATTTCGAGGAGGATGATAGAAATTTTATATATGAATCAAGCAGAAATTTTTCAAATATTCAGTTTCAATGTTATGACGAAGATAATTATTATTCGAAACCAATTTCGATGAATAATTTTAAAGTTTATAGAATGCTTAAAAGTTCGATCAAGCTAGTTGATGACCACTACGAGTTACCACTACCCTGGAAGTATGAAGACCAGATTATGCCAAACAATAAAAATTTAGCACTTAAGCGATTAAATCATTTAAAGCGAAAATTAATGCGTAACAGCGATCTGAAACAGAAATATTCAATTCAAATTCAAACAATGTTAGACAAAAACTACGAAGAACTCGTTCACGATAACTTTCAAATAACTTCTAAGAAAGTTTGGTATATCCCCCATCACTCAGTAATAAACCCCCATAAACCCGACAAGTTGAGAGTGGTTTTTGATTGCAGTGCTGAGTATAAAGGTATTTCTTTAAATAAATCTTTGATGCAGGGGCCCCACTTGATGAACGATTTAGTAGCTATTCTTTCCCGCTTTCGTAAAGAAAAAATAGCTTTGGCAGCCGACATAGAGTCGATGTACAGGGTGATTCAGCGAAGTGTGCACAAATAAAAACTCATCTTTCGGACTTATAATTAGGTCAAATGAAACAAGTTATATGCTGTGAAGATAGTAAATTTAATAAGCTTTCAGAAAATATACAAGTTATTCAATATAACCCCCTTTGTTTTTGATTACTTTCCGAAGTCGTGGCAGAACCTGGGCACATGTGGCACGCACCACGTCTGGGTCAATTTCGTCCCAAGCCGATGTCAATTTTCGCTTTAGAGAGTCCAGATTTGGATGAGAAGTACAGCAGGCTTTTGTCTCTAAAATAGACCATAACCCAAAATCCATAGGGTTCAAGTCTGGTGAAGACGGCGGCCAAAGCTCTTTCTCCCAAAAACCTTTGAAATTGCATCGACACCAAGCTTGAACTGAGTTGGCCGTGTGGGAGGTTGCACCGTCCTGTTGAAGAGTAACTCCTTGTTCTCCGACTACTTCTTGGACCCAGAGAAGGACTTTCTCCTCCAGCATTCGCCTATAGACGTTCTGGTTTATCTTGACCCCTTCTACAATGAATATGAGAGGAGTTTTCAGCCCTTTTGATGTTGCGCCTGCCCATACCATTACGGAGGCGGGTTTTTGTCTTCTGAAAGAGCTGCGACGCTCAACTGGGACCATGTTTATGTATGGAAGCCAAATCCTGTCATTTTGATGGTTATGGACAGCTTGAACAGTGAAAAGTTTTTCGTCTGTCCATAAAACTTGAGGCTGCGTGCTATCGACAAGTTTCTTGACCAAAACCTTTGCTCTATCGAGCCTTTTCTTCTTAGTGGCCTCCGACAATTTTTACCTCGTTTATTTTTATTTTTACTATTTACAACGACATCGTTTATTTTTACTTCAAATAATACCAGATTTTAAATTTTAACTCTTAAATAATAAGAAACTAAAATGTTAATAATTGAAAGTTAATAATGGACGAAATACATGTACATAAAACTAAGAAAAGTATTTTTGCACACTTCGCTGAATCACCCTGTACTACCAGGTTCAAGTTTCACCTCGTGATCGTGACAGTTTAAGGTTTTTGTGGTGGCCTGATGGAAATCTTGAAAGCCAACCAGTAGTGCATAGAATGAAAGTTCATCTTTTTGGTGCAACCTCGTCTCCGTGCTGCGCAAGTTTTGCGTTGCGTCAAGCGGCCATTGATTTCGGCGCTCAATTCGAACCTTATATCAGTTCTGCAATTGAAGAACATTTTTATGTTGATGACTTTTTAATTAGCGTACCTAACGTTGAAATCGGACTTAAATTAATGAAAGATATAAAGCATCTGTTGTCGAAAGCAAGTTTTAATCTTACGGAGTGGTGCTCAAACTGCCCTGAAATAATAAAACATTTGCCTGAGAATGAACTTTCGAAATCGCTACAAATTAACGCTCTGGCCAAAAATTCTAGTGAACGTGTCTTAGGAGTAAATTGGAACCTCAATACTGATTGTTTCTATTTTGTAGTAGAACTTCCGGATAAACCATGTACGAAACGTGGTGTTTTGTCTTCGATCAACTCCATTTTCGACCCGCTTGGATTTCTGTGCCCAGTGATTGTTGAAGCCAAGCTTCTCTATCGACGACTATGCGAGCTGGAGTTAGAATGGGACGAACCTATTCCTTCCTTAGAATTCAATAAGTGGCAACAATGGATCCGAACGCTGGAGCATCTGAAGTCGATGTCTATCCCAAGATGGATGGGTTTGCATACCAATTTAGGCAGTGAAAACTATCAATTGCATTATTTTGTCGATGCCTCTAAGCATGCGTATGGCGCCGTTTGTTATCTTTGTTCGAGCGATATTAATGATTATGTCAATTGTAGCTTAGTTATTAGTAAATCTCATTTAGCTCCTAAGGACGAATTTTCAATTCCCCGTCTAGAACTTCTTGCTGCTGTGACTGCCGTAAAATTAATTTTTCTTAAACACGAACTAAACTTACCGCGGTTGAGACCAGCTATTTTTTGGACAGACTCCGCTGTAGTTCTTCAAAGTATAAGAAATGAAGAAAAGCGTTTTCCTCTTTTTGTGTCCCGTCGTTTGAAGTTTATTACGAAAAGCACTTGTACTTCTAATTGGAGGCACGTCCCTAGTGAACTCAACCCCGCTGATGTTTTAAGTCGTGGATGTAGATCCGACAAACTAATGAAAACTAAATCGTGGTTTTCTGGACCAGAATTTTTGAGTGAATCGCCAGACAGCTGGCCTTGCCGGTTTGCAGAGACGACATTAGATGTAGAAAATGTAAAAGCATTTGATAAAAAAGCCGCGTCTGCATTTTTGATTACCGAAATGATTGATCCAGTTGACAAGCTCATTGCGTATTTTTCTTCGTGGTTTAAGCTAAAGAAAGCCACTGCTTGGCTTTTAAAATTTAAGATCTTTTTAATAAATTCCAACTCTGTCTATCATTTTTCTCGTTCCTTGTCTGTCTCTGATCTTCGAAAAGCAGAAATTGAGCTTATTGGATATGAGCAATGGAACTGTTTCGGCGACATCATGTCGAAGATGCAAACTAATGAAAACTTTTCTCTACCTTCCAAATCTCCACTTCTAAAACTGAATCCTGTTATTGTGAACGGTCTTTTAAGAGTAGGCGGGCGTTTAGATAGAGCTTCTGTTTCCTTTGATCTAAAACACCCAATTATCTTGCCCCACACCTCGCACTTAACCAATCTTATTGTTCTTCATTGTCATTGCATTGCAGGTCATGGCGGAGCAAATATGACGTTGAACCAGTTACTACAACGATATTGGATTTTACGAAGTACAGCTGTTGTTCGCAGAGTGCTTAATTCCTGCATGCATTGCCGACGACGCTATGAAAAGCCGGGATCACAAAAGATGGCTGATCTTCCCCCGTCGCGTCTACAAATCGATACTCATCCCTTTGCATACTGTGGCGTTGACTACTTCGGACCGTTGCTCGTGAAACAACGGCGTTCTCAAGTAAAAAGATATGGTTGCCTTTTACTTGTTTAACTTCTAGAGCAATTCATATTGAAGTCGCGATGAATCTGACAACCGACGCCTTCATCAACGCCTTACGTCGTTTCTTATCAAGAAGAGGTCCCGTTCTGCACTTCTTCTCCGACAACGGAACCAATTTCGTTTCCGCCGAAAAGACCCTTCGTGAAGCCCTGCGCCAGTGGAATCAGCACCAGATTGAAGATTTTCTCCTTCAAAAGGAAATTCAATGGATTTTCAATCCCCCAAATGCCAGCCACATGGGTGGTGCTTGGGAGAGAATGATTGATGCAGATGGTTTGGAACCATTGACGCCCAATCATCTTTTGAAATTGTGTCCTACTGGCAACTTCCCCCCTTCACTTCCTTCTGATGAGCACTGTTGTCCCAAAAGACGTTGAAAAAATGTACAATATCTAGCTGACCAATTTTGGAAAAGATGGTCTCGAGAATATTTAAAGACGATAATCGCCCGCCAAAAATGGTTTAAGAAGAAAACCAATTTTCAAAAAGACGATGTTGTTCTACTCGTGGACGATTCGATTCCTCGTTCGCAATGGCGTCTTAGCAAAGTTGTAAAGCTGTTCCCCGACGAACAAGGCTTGGTGCGCCAAGTCGTAGTAAAAACGCGTGGTTCTGAAGTGCGGCGGCCCGTTCATAAACTGTGCTTGGTGGTTCCCGGGAATCTTGATGTTATGCCGCGGAAGGACTCTGGTGATCCCGCAATTACAGTAAAATAAGTTTTAGAAATGTTTCCGTTAATGTTATTTGTGTTGTGTGCAGCGTTGGTAATTTTTTTTTCTTTTTCTTTTTTAATTTCTCGGGTGTTGGGAGTGTAAAAAATTACCAACGCACGTGTTTTATTTTATTTCTCTTGAGTTTCTAATCATTATTTGCGCGAGCACTCGCTGCCAGCGCCTTTTTTGTTTTACGCTTTATTTTTAATTAATCTCACCTTGAAGCATAGTTGTGTCTGCAGCGCGTTGATTTTAGAGCTGGCTTTTTTGCGTTTGTTCACACTTCTCAATTTGTGAGGCGACCAGCTGCAGTGTTTGTGGGCAGCTGGTTGAAGTCTGAGTAGACTTAGCGTGAGATTAAGATATTCCCGTTTTCCCCGTGAGTCAGCACCGAAGTGAACTGCTCGGTAAGACACCTATGCGTTTTCTTTTTGTGTTTAATTTTTAGTTTGTTTTTATTTATTTACAGATTACCGTTTCCGCTTTCGTTTCCGCTTTCGTTTTTGCTTTTATTTCCAAGTTTCAACGTTTCAGTTATAACTTATTTTATATTAAATTATTTTCCTTGGTTATTATTTTTTTTTAATTTGTCGAAGCCGGAAGCGCGTTGATCGACACTTCACTTTGCGGTAATCGGCAACTTCAGCGCCGTTTACCGTTATATTTATGGTGAAGAAAGCAGTAAATCATCATAACTCAACAAAAATATCAAAAAATGTCCGGTCTCGAAACCAATTTAAAAAGTACGAGACCGAGACCACGTTATTACGAGATTAAGACCGAGACCGCCAGCAAAAGGCCGAGATTGAGACCACTGAAAACCTTTATCACTGAACGATTCTGTGACCAATGTAGAAACAAACGATGAGACTTTAGCAGAAGAAAGTAACAAAGAAACTGACACTGAAATGGTCACAGGAAAAAGTTTTGATGCTGAAATGTTTGCAGAAAGTTCCAGTTCTAATTCTAAAGATGTCCCAGATGAAGCCATACCTTTACGGCGTTCCTCTCGAATAAGAAAAGAATCTGATCGACTGATGTATCACCATAACCACTAATCTTTAGTGGGGGAGAATGATATGATTGGTAGTTGAACTTGCCATTACCAATTAAACTAATTAATTTAATATAAGCGTGCACCTTTTGTCGCGCCTTGATTACTTCATGCTGCAGCGGCTTTCCGTTTTCTTTCTTTATACAGTTGCAGTTATGTTGTAGTGGTTTACGTTTGTTATGTTATAGGTTATCTTAGAGTCTTATGTTATTAATTCTATTGTGTTTAGACGTGCCTCGTTTTTAGTTTATTAAACCTTAACTTAGGCAATGTTACGTGTTATAGTTTCGTAACAAGATATAACTGTAATTTAGAACTCATTTCCAGGACCACCAAGCAGGGGAATGTGCCGTAAAGTGTCTTTCCCAAGGACACAACAGAATGGCGCGAATGGGTTTCGAACCGAGACCGTGTTGGTCACGAGCCCGGCGATTTAACCACTCCAACACGTTGCCGGTAATCTTGAGCACTCTTGATCTTAAATGCGCATATTGCCTAATTATAATTTCGTCTCAAGACCGACCTTATAAAGCTTTTGAAGCCGACGGTAAATTGTATAAGTTTTGCAGATTGCCTTTTGGTATTACAAACGTGTTTCGGCTTTTCAAAGAGTAATAGACAACTTGATTTAACAAAAAAAATATTGAAAACTTATGCTTATTTCGACAACATCATAGTTGGTAGTGAATTCGAAGAGAAGTATAAACAGAATCTAAAATTGGTTTTGAACGCTGTAAAGACGCAAACCCAATTTTAAAAAAGCTAAATTCAGTTTTTCTGTTTCAGAAATCAATGCACTTGGCTATTGCATTTCTCATGGTGTTATTAGACCAGACCCTGAACGGTTACGACCTCTCTTTGAGTTGCATTTGCTCAATGCTCAGTACTAAAGCAGAACTGAGATTATACATTGGTATGTTTGCTTATTACGCTCGCTCGATAAAGAATTATTCTGCAAAGATTCGATCGTTAATAGCGAACACCAAACTTTCATCGTATTCCGGGATATTGAAACTACCGTTGTTTAGGTATCCCAGATCGAATTCTTCTGGACAATTTGCTTTTAAAATCCTACAAAATGACCTAGCTAACGCTTGTCTTAATAGCATCGATGATACTGAGCTAGAATGTGACGCCACAAACTATGCAAAAGGAGCCATACTAAACCAAAACGGGCTTTTAGTTACTTTTGCTTCAAAAACTTTGTCACCATCGGAATGTCGCTACTCTACTGTTGAAAAAGAAGCAAAGTCTATTGTCGAGGCTGTTTGAAAATGATCTTACCGTGTAATTTGGCAACTATTTACGCTTGTGACAGAGCAGCGATTTCTACCTTTTCTTTTTGATTCAATAAAACGAACAAAGACCAAAAACAGAAAGATTGAAATGTGGCGAGCACAGTGATGGCTTTAATAGGGTGCGAACGGAGTGGCCGCATCAGGCCCCTTATAAAATACACCAAAAAGTGGCATCCCTATACATAAAAATTGATCTATTTTTTCATAGTAGCACCAGGACGTCGATGGCATGTTAAAAAGAAAGAAAAAAATAAAAAATTTTGAAGATCAGCAGGCTTTTGCTCCTTAGGTTATTGTGTCACTTGTGCTTGCGGAAATAAAGACCTTTTTTTCGTTTGTTTTAGTGATTATTTTTTCTCTCTATGCTTTAGATCACTCAACAGTGGCCACCCTAAATTGAAGACCTTTTTCTTTTTTTTTAGAGATCACTTTGTTTTTATAGACTAAAAATGGCTTCAGTTACCTTTTTTTATTACCCTAAATAGTGGCCCCTCCTTACTTTTCTTGCACCAGGCTTTCTTTTTGTAAGGCCGTCACTGGGCGAGCAGAGTTAAGTTCTTTTAAATACTCTATATTTCAAAAACAGTTGAGAACATAGCACCTGACGCTTATTCAAGAATCTAAGAGCAATTATTTCTGTAGAAACTTTTGAAAGACATATGTACGTTTCTCGGACACATTGGTGTTATAGATTTAATGCATTTTGTACGATGGAAAAATCTCATTTGCTCCTTTGAAGAAGTTCGCAAAGTGTGCTTTAAGTGCAAAATATACTTATTGTTAAAACCAAATTTTTACACAAAGCCAGATAAATTGTGATATAGACATATCAACCACGGGATAGAATAAGTATAGATTTTAAAGGGCCTTTGAGGTTTTTAAATATTGTTTTTTGCTTGTCATCATTTACGAATATAGCAGGTTTTCTTTTGCGTACAACCGCAAAAATATGTCCTCAAAAACAATACTTAATTGTCTTTTAGGTTTATTTTCAAGTTTTGTTTTTCCAGCTTTTGTGCACAATGACCGAGGAAGCTAGTTTATGAGCCTAGAGTTGAAAAACTTTTTAAATAAAAGAGGGATGGCAACGCGCTACTCTACTCCATATCATCCAACCGGAAATGCTCAGGTTTAGCGACTAAATCAAACTCTATGGCGAACTATTAAATTAATGTTGAAAACACAAGGACTAGATGAAGAACACTAGGATAAAGTTTTGCAGGAATCGCTATACACTCCATTTGGTCACTTCTCTTTATAATTTGAAACTAAATTGATTTGAAACATTAAAAAGATAGGGTTTCGACCTTGGCTCATGGAGTCTAGGGTTCGGAACCGTAAGCGGGATGATGACGTCACCGCGCCTGTGCGCCTGCGCCTGCTCCATCGGACACCAACGAAAAAAAACCATTACATACTACTCTCTTACATGCGAATTCTAACCATACTGTTGTGTGGTTTCGCGTCGGCAAGATTGTTTCAATTACCGATCTGCATTCCAGTCCTTCGAGACCAAATCTTGGTTCACCGCGTCGACTCACTAAGGAAAATCTTTCTTAAAACAATTCGCCCACGGACTCCTCATCTCCAAGTACTCAATTTAACGCGGAAGAAGTTTCAAGAAATCAATCTGAAGATTCTTTAACAAATGCAATAGACTCTGAAGAAATTGAATCGTCTCTAGTTAATTCTCTTAAGCTTCGACGTTCAACAAGAGTTTATAAAGCTGTCGATAGATTTGGCCTTGTAATATACGAATAGTTTTCCGTATTTGCAAAGTTTTTGGGTTCCTTTTCGTTTGCTTGATACGAGTGTCATAACAATTATACGTAAATGGCAACACTGCTTAATAATAATTGGTTTTAGGTTTGTGCATGAAAACAGACATAGTAATCTAGTCGTCTTTAAAAGCGCATCTTCTAATCTTATGCGGCGCAGTTAGTATCAATCAATGCCTTTGTGTGTTTTATGTTTGCTTGCTTTTTTATTTGAAGTTTATTCTCAGGTTCTAGTTAAATAACACCAAATAGCAAAATTGCAAAGCTTTTGTTAACTGTTGGTTATCGCATTGAGCATTCACGAAACTTTAATTGCGGCAATATATTTAGAACAAAGGCATCCAACCTTTTTCAGTCAAGGGCCATTTTGATTTTTGAAAAAATATTTGGGCAAATAAAAAAATATTGCTGCATTTTATAAGTGAAAATTAAAGATCTTTTCTTTTGGTCCCGATTTTCGTTCAAAAAAAGCAATGATCTCTTAAAAAAAGTCATCACTTTGAATCTGTTTCTAATTTTACAATTTTTGTTCCAAAAAGGTCGTGATTTAAAAAAAACGACACAGTTTAAGCAACACAGTCCTATTTACTTTTACGTCATTTCGGAAAATACATGCAGTATCTTGATTTCATTAACCTAGATGTGTTCATATCGGTTAATTTTTATTGTGTTATAGGTGCGTTGAAATGTATAATTTACATCAATTTTACCACAAAATAGGCAAGTTCAAGTTCAAGTTTCTTCTACTAACGCTTAAGTAAACTCAATAAAAACATGTCACATTTGTTGATTTGACAAGAAAACAAACAAAAAATGTAATATAAGTGTGAAACAATTGAGGCAGCGAAAGATCATTTGATCACTAAGTCGAGTTGCCTCAGGTCGATTATTATTTTAGATTAACTCAATTGTTAATTTTTTTGCAGACCTAACAAAAAAAGTACAAATATGAAGAAGAAAAAAAGTAAAATGACACACAAAAAATACAAAAAAACAAAAAAATAATTTATGAAAAAAAACAGACGCAATAACACATAAATCAGTTGCGTGCAGATCAAAGATTATTATTATTTTACATATATTTGTAATACTTTAAAATTAGTCCAAATTGTTTTTTATAAAATGAGTAACTGAGAAGTAGTAAAACAAAAAACGGAATCAATTTTAATGAAAAAATTTTCCATTGTTATAATAAAAATAAAAAACCAGAAAAATCTATAGCACAGTAGTTTGGTATTCTAATTTTAAAAGGCACGATTGCTTGCAAAAACACACAAAAACATAAAATTATATAGTCTTTTGCGCAAATTTTTTGCTACAATAACTTTAAATCAGGGTATTATATATAAAAACAGTAAAAAAAATTAAAATCCAGGCGCATGATCATAATTCAATTTTTTAAAGTCAAGTATAGGTAAAATGAGTTTTTCAATCAACAATGCGCTTAGATATAATAAGATTTTCAATGCGAGATTTATGTCATATTATCCCCTTGACTAAAATAACATTTGGCAAGAATCAAGTGTATAATTTGAGGTTTTTATCCTTATCATATGTTATTAACAACCTAACTTTTTGCTAGATTTGGGGTGCTTAAATTGGGGTGTGTGAAAGGATCATCAGTGGGGCGCTGAGCAACTGGCTGCTAACTGAATTGATAGCTGCCATAAAATGGAGATTTTGGACGCTAATTGAAAGCAAAGACCTATTTTTTTAAAGAATATGAAGATGGGGCTTGGGTTTTGTTTTTTGTTGTGTCGTTAAGAGGTACGCGAGCATTGTTTGCATGAAGAAGAGGGGCACAAGTTTTGTTTGCATGAAAAAAAGGAGGCCTCTCAAAAAGTGTGGGTTAAATTTAGGTGTAGGTTCAGAATGTTTATATATGTTGAAAAATGCACAATCAAAGCTCTTATGTTAGATTTAAGCAAGAAAATTTCTGCCAATCTTTCTCGAAAATGATTAAATTTTCTAGCCACATCCGCACGCATATTTGATGATCACACAAACAAGATCTAACGTGGTTATACAACAAAATTCAGCAAAAACACATATAAGAACATTAAAAAAATTTCGAGTAGGATCCACACCAATAACAAGGGATATTTTTTCTTGATTTTGTTTGATCACTGTGCATCAGCCGGGTTGTGCATTTTCATAAAACACAAGCCAAGATCGATATAAAACACAAACACAAACAAAGGCGATGTTGTATAGGATCCTTGCCACATTCACATCCGAATCAATATTAAGTGATGCTTTTTGATAGATTTTCATCGATTGTTGTAGATAATCTAATGCATCAGCCAGTTTGTGCATGTTCATAAAACACAAGCCTATGTTGTTTAGCGTCCTTGCCACATTCACATCCAAACCAATATTTGCTGATATATTTTTGTAGATTTTCATCGATCGTTGTAGATAATTCAATGCATCAGCCGGTTTGTGCATGTCCATAAAACACATGCCTATGTTGTTTAGCGTCCTTGATACATTCAGATCCAAATCACTATTAGCTGATGTATTTTCATAGATTTTTAGCAATCGTTGTAGATAATTCAATGCATCAGCCGGTTTGTGCATGTCCTTAAAACACATGCCTATGTTGTGTAGCGTCCTTGCCACATTCACATCCAAACCAATGTTAACTGATGAATTTTCGTATATTTTCATCGATCGTTGTAGATAATCCAATGCATCAGCCGGTTTGTGCATGTCCTTAAAACACGAGCCAATGTTGTGTAGCGTGATTGCCACATTCACATCCGAACCAATGTTAACTGATGAAGTTTCGTATATTTTCATCGATCGTTGTAGATAATCCAATGCATCAGTCGGTTTGTGCATGTCCTTAAAACACATGCCTATGTTGTGTAGCGTCCTTGCCACATTCACATCCGAACCAATATTAGCTGATATTTTTTCGTAGATTTTCATTGATTGTTGTAGATAATCCAATGCATCAGCCGGTTTGTGCATGCCCATAAAACACTTGCTTATGTTGTTTAGCATCGTTGCCACATTCACATCCGTATCAATATTAAGTGATGTATTTTCATAGATTTTCATCGAACGTTGTAGATAATCCAATGCATCAGCCGGCTTGTGCATGTCCTCAAAACACGTGCCGATGTTGTTTAGCACCATTGCCACATTCACATCCGTATCAATATTAAGTGATGCATTTTTATAGATTTTCATCGATCGTTGTAGATAATCCAATGCATCAGCCGGCTTGTGCATGTTCTGAAAACACGTGCCTATGTTGTTTAGCGCCATTGCCACATTCACATTCGAATCAATATTAGTTGATGTATTTTCATAGATTTTTATCGATCGTTGTAGATAATCTAATGCATCAGCCGGTTTGTGCATGTTCTGAAAACACGTGCCGATGTTGTTTAGCACCATTGCCACATTCAGATCCGAATCAATATTAGTTGATGTATTTTCATGGATTTTCATCGATCGTTGTAGATAATCTAATGCATCAGCCAGTTTGTACATGTCCTTAAAACACACGCCTATGTTGTTTAGCGTCATTGCCACATTCAGATCCGAATCAATATTAGTTGATGTATTTTCATGGATTTTCATCGATCTTTGTAGATAATCCAATGCATCAGCCGGCTTGTGCATATGCATAAAACACTTGCCGATGTTGTTTAGCGTCATTGCCACATTCACATCCGAATCAATATTAAATGATGCTTTTTGATAGATTTTCATTGATCGTTGTAGATAATTCATTGCATCAGTCGGTTTGTGAATGTTTATAAAACACGTGCCTATGTCGTTTAGCGTCCTTGCCACATTCACATCCAAACCAATATCAAGTGATGTATTTTCGTTGATTTTCATCGAATTTTGTAGATAATTCAATGCTTCAGCCGGTTTGTGCATGTCCATAAAACACATGCCTATGTTGTTTAGCGTCGTTGCCACATTCACATCCGAACTAATATCAAGTGATGCTTTTTGATAGATTTTCAGCGATTGTTGTAGATAATTAAATGCATCAGCCGGTTTGTGCATGTCCTTTAAACACATACCTATGTTGTGTAGCATTCTTGCCACATTCACATGCGAATCAATATCCGGTGATGATTTTTCAACAATTTTCATCGATCGTTGTAGATAATTCAATGCATCAGCCGGTTTGTGCATGTCCTTAAAACACATGCCTATGTTGTGTAGCGTGATTGCCACATTCACATCCGGACCAATGTTAACTAATGTTTTTTCGTAGATTTTCATCGATCGTTGTAGATAATTCAATGCATCAGCCGGTTTGTGCATGTTCATAAAACACGAGCCTATGTTATGTAGCGTGATTGCTACATTCACATCCGAATCAATATCAACAGATGTTTCTTCATAAATTTTCATCGATCTTTGTAGATAATCCAATGCTTGAGTCGGTTGGTTTAGTTCCCTGCAACATAAGCCAAGTTGCTCCAATGTCTGTAGCTCATATTTAGCTGTGTGAGGTAACAACTTTTTTTTGTTTTCGACGATGTTTTGAGTAGTTTCTCTGTAAGATTTTTTTTCAGTTTGGCTGTTTTTAAAAGTAATTACTTCAATTAACAGCTCAAAGATTTCTTTTGCATCATCGTTGTTTTCAGCGTTACGAAGTTCTAATCCATAGTGATAAATAATTTCTAAACTGTTTCTTTCTAGTAAGTAATCATGATTCCAAGATTCAAATTTTTTTGGATTAAGATCCAGTTTTGTTTGTTTTTCCAATTGGTCTAAAATTTCATCAGCGTCTTTCAATCTGGATGTTGGATTATATTGGATTGCCTTGTTTTCTTTTGCAGACTGAACAAAGTTTTCAAACTGTCCCAAGCAATAGTACAATCTACAGTTTAGCAGTTTTGGATCAGAATAAAAATGAACTTTTTTTAAATCAAATTTTTTTGTAACACGGCATTGTAAAGCATAAACAATTTGAAAGTAAGATATTAAATCTGTTTCTTTTATGTTTTCTAAAAGTGTTTGAACTGCGTCTTGATGGCTTATTGAACTCTTTATTTGATCATCTTGTCTTTTTTGTTTCATGTACCTGGTCAGCCGTAATTCACACGCCACTGCAACAGCATACATCAGTTTCGATTTTAGTTTATCATTTATGAGTTTCTTTTGGGCGAGATCTTCAATGATATCAAAACATGATGACGCATGAATGTTTTCGGCCTGACCCAACGCTGATATGAATATTGTTGAACTTCGGTACAAATCTTTTTTTATGTTAAATGATTTGCTTGTGTGTTTTAAAAAGTTGGATCTCGTTGCAAAATTATCGAGATCTTCAATGAGCGTTTTTTTAATTTCTTTGTATTTCTCTTTTTGGTCTTGATTGTCCAATATTTGGTAAACTTTTGATTGAAAACTTTCAAAAATGTTTTTGTCTCCTCCAACATAGCAAACTTTAGTTAAAATATCTTTGAGATGATAGCCATTTTTAGGATCTGTTTGAGAAGCAAGATATTTGAGCATTTCATCAACTGGCTTAATAAGCTCTGTTTTGTATTGTTTGGTGTCATCAGATAAAACTTTTTGTCCTAATGGAAACTTACATGCGTGAGGCATCATACCATCAAAACTAATACCTCTTGTTGTGATTTTATCATAAAACCAACATTCCATTTTTCCATTTTCAGTTGTTTTAAAACAATCTATATCGACGCTTGGAACAATCGTTTCCTGAAGATTGATTACAATTATTTGAAATATTACGGACAGCCATCTAAAGTGTTTTAAAATTTCTTCATAGTTTGATCTTCGCTGACAGTTTTCTTCTAAAACAATGATATGTTCGAAATCCGAGTATGGAGTAATTTCTTGTCTTGCCAAAGATCCCATCCCAACTAAAGTAAATCTGCAAGGTGTATTGCCCATTACTGTTTTGCAGTACTGCAATATTTCAGCCATGATATGTATATAATCTGTGGCAATTTTATTTTGTAGATTTCTAATGGTTTCAGTTTTTGCGTTTTCTATTTCTTCATTAGTTTCATTAATCGTTTCAGATAATTTCAAACTGTCAAGATCTTGTTTTACTTCATTTCTCATTACTTTAACCTTTTCTTTGACTTTTGCCGCAGCTGCAATCAAATCAGAATCTAATTGTTTTGCACCAGCTTGCTTCAAAACACAAAAACAAAGTTTATTCAAATCATTTTTGATTTCCTGAATATTACTAGGTTTCCTGGTGATTGCTGCGTTTAGCAAAGTGGCACTTCTGATCAAGCTTACCATTATGTTTCTCTCAAAGTATATCTGACTGAGTTTGTGAAATATCTCCGCAGATTGTTTTGGAGCTTTTTCGTTTCCATCTTGATCGCAGATTTGCTTTAGTTTATTGGCTAGGTCATCTACTGGTTTCTGAAAAGTATCTTTGCTTACTTTTTTAACATAAGCACTTGAAGTTGAAACATTTTCCACTTGATTATTTTCTGAAAAACCATGTTTCGCATTAGTACGCTCATAAAGTAAATTTACAAGTTAAAAAAAACTGAAATTAAAGTTTAAAATTCTTATTATTGGATAATGCACACAATGAGCGCCATTGTTTATCACCCACGCCAAACCCGAGCTCGCTATCTGACCGTGTTTTGTATTTTTTATTAAAAAAAGTAAGATAGTAACAAAAACATACGTTAAAATTTCACAAACGAACAAAACATCAAATCAACAAGGCAGCTATATCTTTTCTAATATTTTATCTTTTTTTTGTTGCCGTTTTACCGGTAAAAGTTCTCGCAGGGGGTAATGAGGGCGCTTACTTCAAAGAAGAAACAACACAGTCTTATATAAATAATCAAGTGCTCAAAGAATAGAAAAGAGGTAAGTAAAGAAAACGTGGAGTAGTGTCAAAAACAATTAAAAAGAAAGTATAAAAGAAAAATACAAAAGGATATATGAAATTGTAAATGTCAACAATCTCACTGAAAAACAGCATGAAATTTAATTTGAACACCAATAAAAGAAATTTTCTTATTTCATTTTGTTTTTCGTTTCTACTACCAAGCATTTGTTGTTTATTAGTAAAACCAAATTACATTTTTTGAAAAAACATTAATAGGAAAAAAGTTTTTTAATGTTAAATTAGATTAAGTTTGATTGCTCTGGCTCATGTAAGAAACGAAATATTTGAGGTTTGTGGCTTCCATCAATGCATTGCTGCCCGAAAGAATTGTGCAATGCGCACGCCGATGATCAGATGCTAGAACGCATAAAGGCCCGTTTCCACTACGAGCGTGGAAAAAAGCATTCTTTGTTTCTTTTATTGATCTTCGATTGAATCGAGCGGTTAAAATTGAAGCGAGCGCAATAAAAAATCAATAAAACAAACAAAGAATGCTCTTTTCCACGCTCGTAGTGGAAACGGGCCTTAAGAGTATACGAATTGTCGGCTGACAGCATTTAAAGTGCTCTTTGCAAACTATCTTTGACGAGGGTTGAAATCCATGGTCAGGAAGTAAGCTTGGTTTCATCATATGAAATGTAGTTTTTAGTGCAAACAATATTTTCTAATGCTGTCTTCGCACAACTCAAAAATCTGAATTACTATTGCATAGAACGTAAAACTTTAATTTTATAACTACTTTAACTAAATTAAAACTCTAAAAAAATATTTTTTAACAACTTTATCTAGCTTTGCTTGAATCAATCTTAATTTTAGCACTGTCGAAATACTGGCTGGAAAATAAATACTTTTTTTATAAAGCGATGCAATTTCAACGTTTGCGGCAGTTCAATTTGACAGCAGTAAAACCTTTTATTTAATTTTAATTTTATGACTTCATTCTTTTATGTTTTGACCAGAAGTAGATTTAAACACAAAATATTGAACTTAATCAATCTGCTTTTAAGAAAAATATGTGTTTATTTTAGAAAGTTGTAATTAGATTTGGTGTAATAATAAAGTTTTAAGTCATTGGTTCACAATCTATTTTTGTTTGCAAACAAACCAGTGACGACTCGCTCAAGAGGCTGCAGAGTTGCAGCACCTCCGAATATCTGTGCAGCAGTTTTAAATATTACCAGCAACACAGGAAAAAATAAATACTTTTAATAATTTCAATTTTTCTCAATTTTCTTTCAGTAAATTTAACTTTTGTTGGGTTTTTCAAAAAACAGTTTTTTAAATTTAGAATTTGCAAGTTCTTGAGCAGTTTTAAACTCAGCTCAAAAATTTCACGCAAACTAATGCAAAATTACATATTCCATTGACTCTTTACATGACAGATTGAATGTACGTTTAAGCTACAACAAACGCAGTTCACTCAACTTAGTCATAGGCGTAAGAAAAACAATGCTCCCTTTTTTTGGCATAAAAGTTTTTATCCTTAAAATTAACACAATTTATGTTTGATATATGGCATATTTAGGACCGGAAAAAGTGGGAAAAAGGGGGCAATTGTCTTTGAAATTCGCAAGATAAAAGCATTGTGTTAGACTTGTCTCTACAATTATATAATCTCGACGAAAATCTAATCCAACAAAGTTTGAAAATATCGATTCAGACAAGGGGTTACCCAGTGGCGGTTCGCGCATTGGAGCTGCAGAGCTGGAGCACCCTAAATATCAGTGCAGCAGTTGTAAATGTTCCACCAAAAAAGTTCCCTTTTTAAACTTTTGCACCGCCCGCCAAAAAATTTTTCGACGCTTCTGATTGCAGGACCTCTTCGTTTTTTAATTGCCAGCCGATACTGAAACTAACCGATAAAATAAAAAAAATACTTTATCTGGTTACTGTTATTGAAAATTCAAAAAAAGATTTACGTTCAAATGAAAGTTCAAAACGTATTTTTTTTACGGCGTTTGTTTTTTTGATGAAAATGCAACAGGGCCAAGCATCGAACCCGAAACTGTGCAATCCCAAGCTTAAAAACAGAGAGTGTTGTGAGATTTACATTTAGTCTTGCAAACTTCTTAAGTAAAAAATGCGCAGCTACTGTAACCTGGTCACGACTGCCAAGCGTCACTGATTTACGCAGACTAGTCATGCACTGGTTAAAAAATCTCTCAATTTGTTCGACTATTTTCTTACAATATTGTATATATATTCTTCTTTTCTTTTTTCTTTTTAATTTCTTATATTTTACCTGATCAAGGTGTGGGGGCATGCTTTTTACCATTTTGCGTTTTCACTTTGTAATTATTTTACTCATGTTTTAACACGTTTTATTTTATGCATGTTTTAACGTTGGGATGCTTCTCCCTTTTCTTGATTTTTTTTAATATTTATGATTTATTTTCGTGTCAACTATTTACAGTAATCGAGATTAAAAAACGGTTGAATGAATGAATTTACACCGCAATCTGCTTATGTAAACTTCTTACCACTTGCATGTTCGTTTTCTTGCTTTTTGCTTTGCTTTTGATCCATTACATTTGTTTCTGTATTAAGATCAATTTTAATTATTGAATTAAGGTAACTTAGTAAATTTGTGATAAAAGTATGATAAATAAGAAAACAAAAAACGCGAAAGGTTTTCGTTAAATGTATTAAATCTAATGTATTGAATGAATCAATTGTATATATCAGTGAACTATTGAAAAGAAAACGTAAGATGTAATGTTTTTGTACAATTGCTTGTTCTAATTAGCTTTGTCAGCCCTTTGTCGGCCTTCAGCTCAAGCGCTCGTTTTTTGTTGACATGCCTGTATTTTCTAAGTCGCCATGGTTTCGTCCATACCATTCGTTATTTTCAGGTACAAATACTGCGTTTCCTTCCAAATAACTTTTTTTGAATACTGATTCAAGGTCAAATTAAAAAGTGCCAATAATTGTTAATATTTTTTTTGATATTTACTATACCTGAAAAAATTTTAAAAGCCAGAGGCGCAGGCTACATAAAAAAAGATCTTATAGAAAAAGAAAGTTTATCTACATTTCAAGACATTTATATTATACTTAATCAAGTAGAGTTTTGTGGCAGTAAGCCTACAGCAATTTAGAATGTTTGCTCAAGGTCATTGAGCAGTTTATCAGCAGCGTAAGATGATGGTCTATATACTACTATCATATAAGTTGATTGATCAAACTGAAAAATCAACAATAGTCCTTAACAACTACACTTACATCAATATCATTAAATTTTCAAACACCATCTAAATCAATAGCCATCTAAGCCTGTTTAGCTTTTTAGTTAATTAAATTATAAATTAAAAATTAAGATACAATTTTCTAAATTTATTTTCTAAAACAATTTCATCTTATTTCAATATTGCACTTAATTTATGCTTTTATATTTTTTGAATGACAAGAAAACCCTAATCTGAAGCTTTTTATTTGATTTTATTTCTATAGTTATCTTCCTGATTCAAAGAAAAGCGACAAAAGTGCAATAAATAAGGCAAGTAATTAACCCCAACCAGCTTCCAAAAATGCTAAGATATTGCTGCGGGGTTAAAATTTTTATTTGGTTATTAGTTTTTTAGAGATGGGATTAAAATTTAAAACTCCTTAGTAAGACCGCCAAGCAAGGGAAATTGCGAAAAAAGTGTCTTTCCCATGGATGCAACAGAATGACGCAAGTAGGTTTTACACCAAGACTTTAAAAAATTCAATCATGGCACTCTTAATCATTTGACCATATTCTTTATTATTAATTTATCATCTGACTAACTGAAGATCAAACAAGTTGTTGTAGATATGGTTTTTAGTAATACTTTTTAATTTAATACATATATTATTTACATATCATAGTTTTTCTTGTTTTATTTTATAATGAAAATTATCCAATGTTACATTTTACTAGAATTACAACAAACATTATATAAAAAGATGCATATAAAGACATATGAAAATCAAACAATTAAAGCTTTTGGTTCTCAAATCACTATTACACTGCTCAATAACATCAGGTGGAATGAAACTATTTATTAACCAGATATTACTAAAATGTTAACCCTCTATCGTCTTCTTTTATATTTTGAACGAAAAAAATCTATTTAGTGTGTTTTAACAATTGAAATCACATTAGAAATCCAACTGAAACAAAACTTTAAAAAAAGATTTTAACCCCATCCCCAATTTTTCAAACGTTTCAAATTTGTAACAGTGGTCAATTAAGCAATTAAATTGACCAAAATGCTAGGTTTTATTAAAGAGTTTGGTACTTTCCAGAGAGTCATATTTCGACTTCAACTACCAGAAAAAAATATTATCTTTCTTATTACTTTTCAACTCTGATCAAACACGATACAAAATTTTTTTTCTGCGACGTCAAAAAAACAAGAAAAAGTCAAAACGTAGCTTGGTTAAAAAATCATACTGATTGAAGTTTTTCTGGGTTTCCAATTAAAATGATAAATTTGAGTTTTATCAAATCTGTCGATAAGGTCAATCAAGAAAAAAAAATGTTTAACACCAAAAAAATATAAAAATTTGAAATGTAACAAATTTGTGGAGTTGGCCGATAGATGGTTAAATATGAAAACCATAAAAACTTTTTTTTTTTGTAGGATCATGACATGAATAATTAAAAGTAAAATCAAACTTAAAACCATACACGAGTATATCAAAAACCAACAAACATGTAACTTTCTTTGCTTCAATAGCAAAACTAAAATTATGTTAGATTTTTCATGCCTGGATAAATGCTTAACTTAACTGAAATCTTAACTGAAAAGGAATTTCCTTTCGATGCATTAGGTAATCGCTGTAATAATTTCTTTTCTCTTTTGCTCTCACTCCAATCGGCTTTCCTTCAATGTAGGCTTAAACGAAGCAATTTTAATACTGAGTTAATATGCGCAAAACCGGATGCGAGGAATGCTTTTACACAACAAGTTAAAATTTCATTAGCTGAGTTTTTAAAATAGCCCAAATCGTGCAAAGATTACGTTGTGATCGTGCAATGATTACGTTATGATCTCACTGTCAACAAAGCTGCAAAACAAAAATTAATTGGCTTTGTTTTGCAGTCTTTTTCAATGGAAATCCGAAAAGCTGTAGAACCCGTTTTTTCATCCCTGACTATGCCTCCCTTGAATCAGATAAAGTTCAGAAGAATTCTAAGATATATCTAAAGTTAATTCTATTTTCCTCAAGCTTTTTCGAGCTATTGACTCCTCAACGGCCGGGCTTCAAAAGCCCACCAACTTAACGATTTATAATTCCAAAACTACTTAAGTTATCTTTATGAAATTTAAGCGGAGTAAAGATCATTTATTTAACTTTTGTTAGAACAAAAAAGTTTTTGAAAATTCATTTGATGAAGTATGCAAAATTGCAATTTAGCAAGGTCACTACAATTTTTACGTTTAGACACTCATTTAACTAGCATGAAATGCGATTGTAACGGATTCGCTGTTGTAACAGTCGTAAACTTAATTAAAAATTGGACGTAAAGAGTGACGTCAACGCGCACGACAATTATAAACAATGAAGAAGCCACGGGAAGCTTGCTTCATTGTTTTGGTCGAAGTATAGAAATTATTTTAGACTGGTTTCAATTACTGGTTCACATATTTGTCCACATGTATTTGTAGATACCAATAGTAATTGTTGCTTTTTTAAAAAAAGTACAAAATAATGAAAATAATTTTTTTTTACATAAAAAAATTTGAAATAGGCTATATTTTAATATTTAGCAGTATTAGAATATCGCCATACCAATGCTGTAAAACCAAAAAATCTTTATCTTTTATATAATTATCATTGTTTGTATGCACTTGTTTTGTTTTTTGACAATGTATTTCACCGCCACAAAAAGAGTTTTTTATTTATTGAAATAGAAGTACACCATTGCATTACTTAAAAAAAATTACTTGAGAAAAACAATATTACTCTATATAATTGTGACTATTAATCGTGAAACATATCTCGGCATCGTTCAAAGCACGATTTGAAAATTTTACTTTTTTCAATTGCGTTGTGCTTAATTTTTTGTTGTGGGAAAATAGCTTTTGACTTTAAACTTGAAAGTCAAAACTTAGCTTGCTTTAATAGCTAATTCAACATCGTCATAGTAATATTGATCACTTCCAGTGACATATTTGACAAGCAAAATTCTACAAATTTTCTGACTTTTATAAATATATCCATATAAGCTACGTAAACTCTTTCTATTTTGATCATATTCTTTATACTTATGCGCATATAAATTGAAAATAAACTTATAAACATTACATTACATACACAATCACGTGTTCTAAAATTCTTTTCTTATAGCTTTATGAATATTAGCACCATAATTGCCAATTAAACAAAAAAAGTGCATTTTATTAAATTTTTTGTCGTACCTTTTTTCAATTTTGTAAGCTATCTTTTTTATTACGTAAATAAAATTACTTTTTATCAAAATACCCGAGATTATATTTTGCGATGACGTAAAGTAATCTTTTTAGAAATGTATACCAACACACTGTGCGGCCTGGGCGATGTTAATTAATAATTTCTTCGAAATAGTGATCTTATGGAACAATGTGTTTATTCATGCCAGGACGTGAGAAATTTGCCAAATTTTTTGGCAATAAAATTTAACAAAAACTTTGTTTGCTTTCTATAAAATTAAGGAAAAAATTAATTTTATAAAACAAGGTGGCCCAAAAGCAGGTATACAGTTATTTATACGCTTTGCTTTTTAATATGATTTGAAGTTATCTGCAGTGTGATTTATGTTACTTAAGTGCCACAAACGTTTGAAAATTTGGAATGTGAAATGGTAGTGCCACAACTCCAAACCAAACCTAACTTTGATGAACTCTTCTTTCAGCAAGATGGAGCACCTTTACACTATGCGTTAAGAGTAAGAGATTACTTTAACAAAGTCTTTCCACAGTGTTGTTTCAGAAGAAGAGGTAGCATTGAATGGCCACCACACTCACCTGACCTGACACCAATGGATTTCTTCTTTTGGGGTGTTGTAAAGAACAAAGTATATGAGAAGAATCCCAAAACAGTAAATCAATTAAAAGATTACATTTATGATGCATTCAGAGAAATTCATGAAAATCAAAGTTTGTGCCACACTGTGTCAGAGTGTTTTGGACAGGTTTGAAGAATGTTGCAATGTTAGCAGAGAACATTTTGAGCACTTAAAAAGTTAAACAGTTTCTGTCTAAGATATAACTTGCATTCTAGAAGTTTAAAAGTATCTACGTATATGAGAACTACAAACCTACTTTTGAACCCTTTTAATAACTGTATACCTACTTTTGGGCCACCCTGTATATTTGTCGACAGTATAGCAAGAGTTTGTGAGTGTCGATTTGATGGGAACGGATCAAGATCGTATACGTTCGTTTTTGTCACATTTTATTAGAAAAACATTTTACGGCACTTTTCCTACTTGAAAGTCTTTGTTAGAAACTCTAAATTACAATTATACCAGTTAATAAAAATTAGAGTGTCCAATAAAAAAATTTTTGAACAACAATATTTTGGCATTTATGAAGATTCAAGATTCACGATTGCCTGAATCATAATTTCGCATCATTTCACGCAGATGCCGAAATGTCACAGAGATTTAAAGCAAGTATTTTTTTGCTCTTTACTAGTATTTTTAGATGTAAATGAAACAAAAATGGTTAGCTTTGCGAGATAAACTTTTAAAAACTAAAAAAAGTTTTTCACATTAAATCTGAGTTGTTCTTGCTCACTAATCAGGATTGTTCTAAATTGAGTAACTTTCTTTTGCCCAAATAGTTTATTGTTGGTGCCCGAATAAATCTGATTTTGCCCAAATTTTTTTACGTCTTGGTGGAAAATTTTCCTGCCCCCAGGATCCTACGACTTGGTTTAAAAACAATGATCGTAACATCGTGAGTCGTTTCAATACAATTCTGCAAACGAAATTGCTTGAATTGAAAATAAAACTTTCATTTTATGATCTCTTATGAGAAGAAATCAGTAAACTAGCCTAATGGCCTCCTACTTTTATTTCTTAAACATATCTTATTCACAAAAGTTTTTAAATTATTATTTTAGTCCATTATATAAGCCTGGATCTAATCAAACACTCCAAAAAATGATTTTAATCCTCACTAACCTCAATCTGACATTTTTATAAAACCAGTTTCAGATAAACTGCTCAGCTTTCTTACTGTTGTGTCATAACAACAATATAGCCTAATTGCACTACAGAAGGTTTCATGGCTATCTTCTAGTAGGCTGCAATGCCTTTCAACTGGTAGTCCGTGCCCTTCAACAATTTAATCGTTAACAGTTTCCACCTTTTAGAAGGCATAATAATAAATACACATCAACTTAAAGTGAAGACCAAAAAAAGGTTTTCAAACTCTGAAGTTTCACGTGCTCCTCCAAAGGAAGAAGACTTTTTTGTTTTTAGCTTGCATATACCAATAGTGGGCCGCAGCAATTGTATTCCAAGTATTTTGAGCCACCAGGCTAAAAAGGTTGAGAATAGAACTACTACAGTGTTTGAAGTTTATACAAAACCTATCAGGAAAATAGTGGAAGACGAATAATAAGCTCTCTCTAAAAATATAATGATTTTATTTTAAATTTTTTGATAGGCGATTGCTTGTTCAAATAGTAACAGATTGATAACTGCCCTAAGGTTAATTATGTGCGTTTACAAACTTATCATAAATTCAAGAAACGGTAAAGTGAAAATTGAAGTTGTCGATTGAAGTAAATTATTTGGCCTAAAGTAGATTGAATGCACTTAATTAAATAAAAAAAACATAAAATGTTTTTTATTTATTCATAATTTTTGAACTTCAGATTTGTCTGTATTAAGCAAGTCAAACTCGCGGCTCGCGAAGTCTTTTGCAGAATTTTTTTAATTAGATGATCAATACAAAATCAAAATATTAATTAGTTCGAAAGTAGAATTCATCAACGAAAACGATACTGATTTTTTGAAACAACTGATTGGACGCTGACCTTTTTTTATTTTTCTAGAAAAAACAAAATTTTAAAATTAAAAGACTAAGTTAAGCTTAAAACTTCAAAATTAACGTTTAATTTTGGCAGATGTTAATTACCGAATTCTTTTACTAAGTATTTTAAAAAAGTACCTCAAATTCATTCCCACTGAACCCGTTCATCTCACAATAATATGTTGTACTTAACAAGATACCGATCCAATCGTCAGCAAAGATTTCTTAAATATAAAGGAGTTAAAGTTTGGAATGATGTTTCATGTATTTTTTAAAAAATTGATACTCTTTATATAATCTTGGCTATATGTACAATCGTTGTATCTTAAATTCTTATTCTTAAATAGATTAATATTTTAATTAAACTTATATTTACAGTGGTATATTTTTATCTCATTGCTCTAAAAATCGTTTATTTTACAATTTTAATTAATCGGTGGCTGCTCGACTTGAAGACCAATTTATTTTTTTGGTCACTTTGCAGTCTCCGCATACGTTCAGTATTTTTCACGTATAAAAAATTACGTCATTAAAATGCATTCTTTTTCTTGTTCTTTATTATTATTATTATTACTATTATTTTTTTGTGAGCATTATTGTAGTTTTTTTTATTTTGAATCGTATGAAATAAATTTCTCTGTTCTCACTTTGAGTTTAACTTAAAATCAGAAAAAGGTGAACGTAAGTTCCTACTTGGTAATAGAGAATTTTTATTTAATTAAACAGTGATTCTTTTTTTGTCTTGCTTTGATTTAAATGTAAAATTTTTAAAAAAAGTGAAAGTTAGGCAAATTGTAGAACCTAACAAAAGAAATTTTTAGATTTCAGATCAAATCCAAGCGAAGATCAAAAAAAGATCATCAACTTGTTTGCTGATCGGATTGCGGCCTGCTAAAATTTTTTTGTTTAAACTTTCACCGATGCGGCCCACATACACAGTGGTAATATTGGGTGCGGCGAGTAATTCAGTGGCCTCAATCCTGCCTTTTTTACAGTTATCGAGTGACCCCTTTTTGAAAATGCTGCATGTAGTTTTATTTTGTGGCGTTTTACATGGTTTTATCAATCTCAGCAATTCTCAAAAATTTGGAGTTTTCAGCACATAAGAAAAATCTATGTCACATAATACAGTATATGGCGCATAAAGTAACATTGGCAGAAACACTTAAATTTAAAGCAATAATGCATAAATTCTATTCAAGTTTTAAATATTAACACCAACCATAAGCATACAAACCATAAGGTCAACTTCTCCTCCCTTGAAGAATGGTGATCAGAGATATGCACTTATACATAATAATATATCAGATACAATGGTGTGGTATAGGTTTTTATTGTTTATTGGGCTTTGGTTTTTTAAAAATTATTAATGATTTTATTATAGAGATCGGTTTTTTCTATCACCTAAATTGCGTTAAAGTTAGCTAAGGTACAGCTATCAGATAACCTTTGAGTAAAAATTCCAAAGCCAAAAATATTTAAACTAAAGTCAGGTCTTCTATGTTTCGCTTTTGATTTCTATTGTTTTATTACAATGCCTGCGCGTGAGATACGAGCCTGACCTATTCCACTGTACATTGCTACGAAAAGCAAAACAAGTTCTATTGCAGTTAAGAAGCATCTCAAAAGGAATCTCGATAAAATTATAGAAAAGCACCCTAAAAAAAAAAAACGAGAGGTAGGCCTATAAAAAATAAAAAGTAGTTTAACTAATCGGGTTGCCATGATAAATAAACCTTTTTTTCTATAAGTTAGAGGTTCATTAAGTTTTAAAAAGTAAAAAATAAAACAAAATTGAATAAGTAAATTTAACAAAAATAGTTCTTCATTTTTACAAACGTTTTACCATTATGTCTGGTACCGTCTTATTTTGGGGTAAAACTGAATAGATGGCTCATATTCAGTCATTATCTAATGGTCCTCAGATGCCCGTTAAGTGAGACTAAGTTTGTTCCAGACTAAACCAAAGTTGTACTAAAGTTGTTGGCGCCCATTTGTTACAGCTGCGCGGAAACTATTAAACAACCTTGCCGAACTTGACATCCGATTGATCTTGTTGATCAGTGGACAAATTATAGCAGAAACACGAAGTACTGTGAGAGTACATCAAAGCTCCATGCTTTCGTTCCCATGACCAGTACTAAGCTTGTTGGAATGGGCTTGCTCCGAACCACCTTTGCTTAAGGTCAATCGCCTGCGGACTGGTGTTGGGGCATTCCATACGTCCATGCGCAAAAGGGGATCTTGCTCCTTCACTAGATCGCAAATGCGACGCCACTGAACAAACCACAGATGACTTCTTATCAACATGGCCCATAACCTACATCGTATATCACGTGGAGCACGTAATCTGACGGTTCTTGATGACGAAAGCCGATGATGGCTCAGCAGCAATGATGCCATCACCTGCTCCTTGCAGTACAGCATCCTATGATAAGAGTATACAGGTATACAGTCTATGATACGTAGTAAAAGAATAAACCCTCTGCCCCAGTCGTGTTTGCGTTTGACTAGGAGTGGATGCCTTTCCATACTACGATGACAACAACCTTTTTTTGGTCTTTGCTTTTTTTTGCTGTATTTTGCTACAAACAGAGTGGGTATAAGATAAATAGGTTCTTCTGTATGTAAAAGACAAAAAAATGCTTCTCACTTTGGCAAAGCAAGTTTTTTAAGCTGTTAAGGTGCAACCATAAAGAACGTGCCAATTTTTGTATTCAGTAAATAACTTTGAATCAATTTATATTTTAGTTAAATTTTTTCCTCAACGATTATTCTTCCCTACAAATTACGAATTCCTCTTAGAGAGGCAAGGCTAAATTTCAGAAACACTGAGTCAGATAGAATTGATATCATTTGCAATATAAAATCCTCGATAAGGCAATTAGAGCTGAATATTTTTTAATCAAACGATCATGCAATTAAAATTTAATTTATTAAAAACTTAATACAGGGAGCTTTGCTTATTATGGTCCTCTGGTTATTATAGGTAATTTTTGTGGAGCAAAAACAGAAACAGATTTTTAAAGCATTTATCTCCGCTTATTATGGCCAAGCTTCCGCTTATTATGGGCTCCTGCTCTTCAGGTTTTTTGAAGTTTGTGTTTTATTTGCAAACAATCGCTATTTGTCCAAATAAAGTATTGTGTCACCTGTTCTTCAGCTTTTTTTTTAGGTTTGTGTTATATTTGCAAACAATCGCTATTTGTCCAAATAAAGTACTGTGTTGCTTATATAGCTACTTTTTGACTGTTGCAATCACTTTTAGTAGCAGTCAAGACTTCTCATTCACGAAGAGATCGCACTTGAGTACAAAAAATATAAATTCTAGATCCAGTCAAAAACAGCAAGCCTGGTGAGATCTAAAGAGAAATTGCAAAGCAGCTGGGCATTAGGCGAACGACGGTGCGAAAATAGCTGAAGGAGAAAAGGGAATTGCGAACAGAGTGGGAAGCAGTTCAGCAAGACAGACATAAAGGGGCAGCGATCACGGAAAAGGCGTCGAATGGGGAAGGACGATGAAATTAAAACAACGCTTATTTGCTTTTTTTAGCCAAATTCACGAAAAAAGTGTTCCAATGACAAACAAGTTGCTGACGAGATAGAAAAGTCAAAAGTTATTGAAAAGAAATTAGGCCTCGAGTTCAAGCCGACAGTAGGATGCTGCGATAAGTTTTTTAAATGATTATTTGTCCGGTGTGAACAATTTTGAAATAAATTCAAACGATTAATTTTGAGTTCTGGCTCTATGTTTCGTTCTTAGACTAAAGAAGACCTCCAACTGTTATACTTCTAAAATTGAAAATTTCGGTTATTGTGGCCCTCCGCTTAATATAGGCCACAACGTTTTGACCCGAGGTTGCCATAATAACAGGAGCCCCCTGTAGTATGTTTCAGCCAAGTGCGATCATCAGGGTATCTTATTGAAATAGATTCAATATATACAGTACAGGCATACTATATTTCCTAAAGGGCAAACCGGGACGCTTGTTAATAGAAAAAAAAATTGTCCCAAAAAAGCAATGTTCTCTAAAAAACAAGTTCTTCACTTTGAATCTGTCTCTGATTTCATGATTGTTGTTCCTAAAAAAGCAGGGTTCTCTAAAAAGAAGATGTTCACTTTGAATCCGTCTCGAATTTTATGATTTTTGTTCCAAAATCGTAGTTCTCTAAAAAAACAAAAAAAAGGGAGGTTTTCACTTGGAATCTGTCTTGGATTTGTGGCGAACCGGGCGGACAAAGCCCTAAAAATCATGACTGTCGCGCCAAAATCGTGACTGATAGTACGCCTAAATAGAATAGCTATAAAAGTGAGTTGTCTTCATACTGTAGTAGTAGCCTACTGCTTTATGATAGCAACGATTATTAATATTGAGTTCGTTTTGAGCTGAGTTAATTCAATTACATCAGTAAGCTTAACTAATAGAAACTTTTAATGATATTTAATAGTTGCGTTTAGACTTAAACGAAAAAGTTCATACCATTGCAAGGTGCTTTAAAAAGCATAAAAGACCTACTTTGCTTTTAAACGTAATTTTGAAAAAGTTTTCCTCCCATGACCAGAATTACTTATAACAACCCTTTCAAACACAAGTCAACAAATTCAGTTTCTAAATCCTATTCAGCTTAATTTAGGCCATATAATTCAAGTTTGGTGAAAATTTGTCATTATCAGGCAGAGCTTAAAAAATACACGATGGTATCAATTGACACCATCGTGTCTAAGCGACTTTGTTTCCCGAGTTGTTTTCCTTCTTGAGGCATTTTGGTGTCAATAGGCAACATACAAACTTGGAAGAGCATTACTGATAAACTGTGCACAATTGTTTAAAATGCTAAATTTGGTATGCCGGAATGTACATTAGAAAACACTATCTTGAAGAAAAAAACATTTGAAAAATATCCAGACCCAATTTATCATGTAAAAAAACTAACTTACTTCAAAAAGGCTTTGAAGTGGCCAATTAGTTTTTTATACAAAAAACTTTGATTTGTATTGTCACAATAAACATTAAACACAAATTAAAACCTCCCTAGTGCTATCTGAAACAGGAAAAAGAAAAATGGTGTCAATTGCTACAAAAATCACCAAAAGGGGAGAATCGTGCTTTTGGCTTGCGAATCCTTCATGAAAAATTTCTGCGCACGTGACTGGTACAAATTATTAATATATAAGGTGAACTATTCGAAATAATCAAATTGTAATAAAAGTTATCTAAAAGTGGTTGAAATTTAGCAACAACAACTGTGCAGCTAAAAATATACTTAAAGTTCGGTTCACACTGAAAGCGGACGCGGAAAAAGCAAGCGGAAAGTGTAAATTTTGAAACGCAAAATATCACTCTTTCCGCGATCCGCTTCTGTGTAAACCACAAGTTAAAATGTTTGCAAAAAATACACTTTTCGCTTGCGCTTTTTGGCCAAGTATAACTGGCGCGATTAATAGTTGACAATTTTTAAAATTTGGTGAACGGTTGCTAATTCAAAACTATGTTGAAAACAAAAAACAGCTGACGGCGCTAGAATTTAGTCTTTCTTAAATATACAGCGCCATGGAACAATTTAAACTTTTAAACAGCTGCATTGAGAGCAAAGAAATCTCTATAATAGAACAACTATGCAAGAAATAATTCAGAAATAACTATGTTTAATCAGTATTTTTCAAGACTATCACAACTTTATTTCAAATGTTTGTTGTGAAGAATTGGTGGCAAAATTTTATAAAATATGCCCGACGCTTTTTTAAAAATCAAGGAGCAACTATTTTTGTAGGAACTGTAAAAAGTATACATACGTTTCTCGGACACTTTAGTGTTACAAGATTAATGCATTTTGTGCGATCAAAAAATTTCAATTACTCTATTCAAGAAGTTCGCAACGTGTGCTTTGAGTGCAAAAAATGCTTTTTGTTAAAACCAAATTTTTACACGAAATTGGATGAAAGCCTGATGAAAAAATTTCAACCTCAGCATAGAATAAGTGTAGATTTCAAAGGACCTTTTGAAGTCGTCTAAATATTTTTTTTTTGATTGCTATCATTGACGAGTATAGCAGGTTTCTTTTTGCGCATCCCTTCAGAGATATGTCCTAAAACATAATAACTGATTATCTTTTGGATTTCTTTTCAGTTTTTTGTTTTACAGCTTTTATGCACAGTGACCAAGGAAGCTATTTCATGAGCCTAGAGTTGAAAAACTTTTTAAATAAAAGAGGGATGGCAACGAGCTACTCTACTCCAATCATCCAACCGGAAATGCTCAATTTAGCGACTAAATCAAACTCTATGGCGAAGAATTAAATTAATGTTGAAAACATGAGGACTAGGTGAAGAACACTAGGATGAAGTTTTACAGGAATCGCTATACACTCCATTTGGTCACTCCTCTGTACAGATCATCTAACGCTACCGTTCATGAGCAATTTTTTTACTTTTTAGAGACGTTCACTTTTAAATGGGTCTCTCCCCAGTTGGTTCGTTGATGCTGAACAAGTTCTAATACAAAAGCATGTGCGAAATGAAAATGAACTAATATGCGGAGAAATAGAGTTCTTACATGTGAATCCTAACCATACTGTTGTGTGGTATCGAGACGGCAAGATTGTTTCAATTACCGATCTGGTTCCCAGTCCTTCAATAGAAAATCTTGGTTCACCGCATCGACTCTCTGAGGAAAATCCTTCTTCAAACAATTCGCCCACGGAAAAATATTCAGGGAATTTTATAAGTAAAGATCTTTTCTTGGTCCTGATTTTCGTCCAAAAACTTAATGATCTATTTATTAAAAAATAGTCATAACTTTGAATCTGTTCCTAATTTCCAAATTTTCGTCCCAAAAAAGTCGTGATGTTTAAAAAAATGGCACAGTTTGAGCAACGCGGTTCTTTTTACTTTTACGTCATTTCGAAAAATACCACGCGGGCCACTAAAAACTTTTATGCGCGCCACGGTTGGACGCTCTTGAACTAAAAGAAAGGAACATGTCGTACAGAAAATACATAAGGTATTCAGGTTGCTCGCCACTGTCGTCTGACAGCAATACTGCTACAATTCAATAACCTTGATTTCATTGACAAGTTTTAAAAACCGAGATTTTATTTTTGGAAAGTTAAACTAATTATTGGCCTTTAAGTTTATATTTATTGATAGATAATACAAATGTATAGTTTGAATTAATTACAAATATTTATGTTTTGGTGTGTTTTCAACATCAAATCAAATCTAATTTCGATCTTATTTTTACTTTAATAAAACAATGTTAATTTTTGTTTCAGTAAAAAATTACTTTATTATTTATGAATGCTCTTTAATTATAATACAGTATCTTAATTATAATGCAGATTTTAATATAATGCACTACTTAATTAACCTGGATATGATAATATATCGGTTAATTTTTATTTTGTTATAGGTGCGTTGAAATATACAGGATACATCGATTCTAACCACGAAATAGGCAAGTTCAAGTTCAAAGTATAAGCTTATTCTTCCAAAGCTTAAGTAAGTTTAATAAGCACATGTCACATTTGCTGATTTGACAAAAAAAATACAAAATGTGTGACATTAGTGTTAAACAAGAGAGGCAGCGAAACATCATTTGAACACCAATCGAGCTGACTCAGAGTTCATTATTATTTTAAACTAATTCATTCATTAATTATTTTTGTAGACCTAATACTGCAGAAAATAAATAATAAAAAAAATAAAGAAGAAAAAAAGGACTCACAAGAAATACAAAAAAAGCAAAATAAATCATTTATGAAGAAAGTAGAAAAACAGACGCTATATAGCACAAATCAGTTGTATGAAAGTCAAAGATTATTATTGTTTTATATATTTCTAATACCTAAAATTAGTCCAAATCGTTCTTCATGAAGTTTATAACTGGGAAGGAGGACAAAAACAGCTAACGGAATAAATTTTTCCATCGTGATAATAAAAAAAACAAGAAAAATCTATAACGCAACAGTTTAATATTCTAATTTACAAGTGCATGATTGCATCCGAAAACATACAAAAACATGAAATTTAATTATATTGTCTTTCACGCAAATTTGTGAGGCTTGTCACGGCTTTTGCTGCAATAACTTAAAATTAGAATAGTACAGTGTACATAAATTTAAAAAAATAAAATCCAACTGCATGACCATAATACAACTTTGTTCAAGGTCAAGTATGGGTTATACGAGGTTTTTATTAAACAATGCGCTTGGATATAAGATTTTCGATGCGAGATTTATGTCAAATTATCTGCTTGAGTAAATTATGATTTGACAAGGATCAAGGTGCAGTTTTAGAATGTTTATGTATGTTGAAAAATGCACAATTGCAAGCTCTTAAGTCAGATTTAAGCAGGAAAATTTCTGTAACACTTGTTCGAAAATGATTAAATTTGCTAGCCACTTCCACATATACATGTGACGATTACACAAACAAGATCTAACGTGATTTCAACAAAATTTAGCAAAAATACATAGAAGAACAACAAAGAAATTTTGACTGGGATTCAAACTAATAAAAAGTGCACTTTTTTTTCTTGATTTTATCAGATCACTGTAAATAATTTAATGCATCAGCCGTGTTATGTATGCTCATAAAACACAAGCCAATGTTGTTTGGAAATAGAACAAGTCAATGCCATTGACTCGATGCTATCTTATTACATTTATTTTCATAAAAAGTGAGCAAAAGTAAAGTTAAGCTTTGGATTAGAATTCGGCTACCTTCGAATTGTATTTAAAACTTCAAAAATCCGCTTACTATGTTTTTGCAAATCACAGGAGAACTATCTTATTTGGCATCTAGTCCAGGCGTTCTTAACCTTTTTTCTCCAATTCCCCACTTTTTAGTGAGCCAACTCTTCATTTTCCACCACAGCATCGGTCTTTGACAAATTCGAGTTTTACCCATGAAGTGTTTAGTACGTAAATATACGCTTTTCTTTTTTGTGGCAATTTACGGCCCATAATTTTTGTTTGTATATATTATATTTTGTATTATCAGTTATTACATAGAAATAAAATACATATGAAAATATTCGTTATGTTTTTTCTCAATTTATTTGGCCCAATAAAAACATACAAAAAAATGCAACAGTAGACGCATACAGGTTAATATGACTTTTCCATCTGTTTTGCCTTGACGAGTGCCTCAATGTTCGGTTCCACTTTTGAAATGGCATAGCGAAAATCAGATTCAAGGTCGTCGTCGTTTGAAGGGTATCCACTCCAGGTCAGACACAAACAGGACTGGGGCCGAGGGTTTATTCTTTTACTACCCCAGGCTACTGTACTGCCTGAATCAGATGCTGGCAGTGATGTTATCAAGCCAACATCGAGTTTCGTCATCCAAAACCGTCAGACCTCGTGCTCCATGTGGAGCCTGATGTATAGGGCACGCCGTTAGAACATGGTCTGCGGTTTTCTCAGAAGCGCCACACTCGCAATTTGGTAAAGGAGCGAGATCTCATTTGTGCATGGAAGAATGGAATCGCCCAACACCAGTCCGCAGGCGGTTGAGCTTAACCCAAGCTACTCGGGGTAAGCCCATTCAAACAGGCTTGGCACCGGTCTCGGGCACAATAGCACGGAGCTTGGAAGCATTTTCACAGTACTCCATTTTCCATTTGTGATTTGTCCATTCAGAAGGGCGGATGCCAAGTCTGGCAAGGTTGTCCAAAAGATTCCGCGCAGCTGGCACAAACTGGCGTCTGGATCTTAGTCTCACTTGGCGAATATCTGAGGACCCACTTAAAAGACCACACAAGATATGATCGGGATCCAGAGATCCACGATGAGCCAAGGAGAGTGTCGCTCCCAGTCAGCGAAGCTCAGCTAGCTGGATGCCTGAGAGTACAGGTAGGTGGTCCGTAGGAGTGGAACGCAGGCATCCAGTAACTATGCCCAAGGCGTCGTTCAAGACACTGTCTATGAGTGTGAGCACTGCAACACCAGACTGGCGCACAGTACTCAGCTGTTAAGTAGACTAGAGATAAGGTGACTATGCGTAGTGTTTTGGCACCAGAACCCCATCTCGAGCCCACAAGTCGCCTCAGCAGTGTGACGCGCGAGGATAGTTTTTTGCGCAATGCCACTAAGTGATGACGAAACGTGAGCGATCTGTGCAGTTTTACCCCAAGATAAGTAGGGGTTGGACAGAACGGTAAAAGTCTATCGTTGTTGTAGACCTTCAGCTCACGTTTGGCCTCTGGGTTATTTAAGTGAAAGGCTGCCGTCACCGTTTTAGTGTAACGAAGCTTCAACGTCCAGGTCTGGAGATACGCTGAAAGTGTAGACATGTCTTGGCTTAAAGTCCCTCCACGTCCTTCCAGTTTCCAGAAGAATGCAACAATGCTAAATCATCAGCATAAGCAAACTTTCTGGAAATCATGGAAGGAAGATCGTACGTATAAATGTTAAATAGGAGGGGAACTTTGATTTCGGACAAGCTCCATGATCATTTTGACCATGTGCTTATCCGGAAGTAGTCTCAGCAGCTTGCAGGTAAGGCCACGGTGCCAGACAGTGTCATATGAAGCTGTCAGATCGATAAATACGGCACCGGCCTTCTTTTTAGCCTCAAAAGAATCCTCGATGTTCTGGGTTAGCAGAACAACTTGATCTAAGGTTGACTTCCCGCGTCGGAACCCAGCCTGCTCTATAGGAAGTAGTGGATCGATTAATGGTTCAACGCGGGCGTAGATAAGCCTCTCGAGGATCTTGTAGGGGACACAGAGCAGAGATATCGGTCGATAACTCTTTGGGTCCCCCACGGGCTTTGCTAATTTTGGGATCGCGACCACGAACGCTCTTCTCCAGATCTTGGGAATTTTGAGTCGGCGCAAACAGGAAGAAAGGAAGTCACGTAACCAGGATTTCAAAGCAGCTTCAACATAGAGTATAAGCTCGGGGCAGATGGAATCAGGTCCCAGAGCTTTACCTGGTTTTAAATGTAAACGTAAAGATTCAAGGTCAATCAGGCGGTTTCGCGATTTGGTTTTGATCTCAACCATGCTCGAAAACGCCGACTCGCCCAGGTATATGGAGGAAAATGCAACCAGTAGTGTGAGTGCCGCCACAGCAATGCAAGGATACGAACATGCTTTTATCTGCAAAAACAGCTTTTGCTGCGGAGTCATGCACCAGATCAAGAAACTGGTCTTCGACGTCTTCTGCTTCCTTCGGGAAGTTGTCAACTTGAAAGCTGAAGGGATCCCTTGTGAACTCCTTCATTGGGTTGTCGCTTTTGAAATCTGGAAAATAGTGCCCAAACTCATCCAGCAGCATGTTGAGGTTAATGATGGCTTCGTTCTTGAGAACGTCGCTGACGCCACCAGCAGTCTCGCTGATTCGCGCCAACGTTGGAAAGGCCGTTGCACTGCGGCCAGTCTCGAACTTGCCTTGCCACAACTCAAGTTTTGAGACGAAGGGCGAAGGCGTTCACTTTGTCTTGATGCCCGATTATATCGGAGTCCGTGCCCTGTAGCTTGTGATTAAGCTCATTTAGGTGACTGAACATGTCCGCGAGAAATGCCAGCCTGCACTGGAATGCCTCATCGGAAACAGCAGCTTTCAGATCTCTTTTGTTCCTTTCTTCAAAAATTGTGCAACTTTGGGGAGCAAATGCCCAAGCCGATTTAACATGTCGCCTTTCGACAACCAGCAAACGGCAGTGTGGAACAGCAGTCCTTCGTAATCGGATTCCATATCCTAGCACAACTGTCAAAATAGTCGAGTGTTGAAGGCGCTCGCTTTGACAAAATTTATAAGCCCGATTGGTGTCTCAAGCGCTTCTTTAAGCGGTTGTGTCATCGTCCTTGATACAAGCGCTTCTCGATTTATGATGCAGTGCAGGGTCACCACCTTGGGATTCTTCTTCTTTAGTAGTTTCATAAATCTAGACTTCACACCCAACATAGCAGGAGCCCCATTTGTGCAGGCATGGACGAACTTGCCCCAGTCCAATCCTTTCTCCTCAATAAAGGCGTTGACAAGCTGCATGACGTTGGCAGCTTGGGTTGTTGTTTCCAGTGGGCGGCAAAACAGCAAATCCTTTTCGATGCTTTGGTCGTGGACGTATCGAACGAAGACAATTAGTTGAGACAAATTTACCACATCCACGAACTCATCCAGCTGAATTGCAAAGACGGGAGACGCTTTGACCTTTGCCAAGAGTTGCAACTTGATGTTGCATGACATGTCGAAGATGCGGGACTTGACAGTGTCGTTGGACAGAGAAACTTGCTTCATCTTCGACACCGCAGATTCGCCAAGCAAAATGCCAGCACACGACACACGGGTTTATAAGCGTCTTTCTGATGCTATGTGGCTTCTTCGCCTTCGCCACCTGCAGAGAAACAGCATGTGATGCGTGTACTATCGCTTTCGACTCAGTTTAAAATTTTCCACCCTGTTCCATCCTCATTTTCTTCAAGTAGTTTGCCTTTTCTCAAGAATTATTGTGAAGCATAACAATAACCGAGCCTACGTAAAAATCGTCTTTAAAGAGAAAACATAATGGAAAATTTTAAAAAACTGTATGCGAACAAGCAAGAATAACAGACAAAGAGCAAAATCATTAGAAAATTTCTAAATCAAAGTATGAATGAATCTCACTGTAACACCAACAGTGTTGTCGCTTTTACCCAAACATGACTTACAATACTTCATATATTGGTTGTTTTTGTTATTAAAACAGTCTGAAATGGTTGTGATTTGTAAAGTAAGTCAACATTTGGATGTAATATGTTAAATTTTGAAGCAGTGGTTCTTCTGTCCTTCCCCACTTAGCAACTCCGCCATTCCCCACCAGTGGGAAATTTCCCACAGATTAAGAACCACTGATCTAGTCGGATGCATCAAACTGGCTGGAATTAAATGGTATCCGACACTGTTGTCTGGCTTTCTTGCCACATTCACATTTGAACTAATAACAATTCATGCTTTTTGCACGATTTTCAGCAATTGTTATAAATAACCCTAGGCATCAACTGGTTTGTGCATGTCCATAAAACACAGGCCTATGTTGTTTAGTGTCGTTGCCACATTTACATTCGAGCGATTGTCAAGTGATGATTTTTGATAGATTTTCAGCGATCGTTGTATATAATCCAATGCATCAGCCGGTTTGTGCATGTCCCTAAAACACATGCCTATATTGTTTAGCGTCCTTGCCACATTCACATCCGATCCAATATCAAGTGATGCTTTTTCAACAATTTTCAGCGATCGTTGTATATAATCCAATGCATCAGCCGGTTTGTGCATTTTCCTAAAACACAATCCTATGTTGTTTAACGTCGTTGCCACATTTACATCCAATCCAATATCAAGTGATGCTTTTTCATCAATTTTCAACGATCGCACCAGATAATCCATTGCATCAGCCGGTTTGTGCATGTCCATAAAACACATGCCTATGTTGTTTAGTGTCCTTGCTACATTTAAATCCAAACTAATATCAAGTGATGCTTTTTCATCGATTTTCAGCGATCGTTGTAGATACTCCAGTGCATCAGCCGGTTTGTGCATATCCCTTAAACACAAACCTATGTTGTTTAGCGTCCTTGCCACATTGACATCCGATCCAATATCAAGTGATGCTTTTTCAACAATTTTCAGCGATCTTTGTATATAATCCAATGCATCATCCGGTTTGTGCATGTCCATAAAACACAAGCCTATGTTGTTTAGCGTCTTTGCCGCCTTCACATCCAAACCAATATTAGCTGTTATATTTTCATAGATTTTCAGCAATTTTTGTAGATAATCCAATGCATCAGCCGGTTTGTGCATGTCCCTTAAACACAAACCTATGTTGTTTAGCGTCGTTGCCACACTCACATTCGATCCAATATCAAGTGATGCTTTTTCAACAATTTTCAGCGATCGTTGTAGATAATCCAATGCATCAGCCGGTTTGTGCATGTCCATAAAACACATGCCTATGTTGTTTAGCGTCGTTGCCACATTCACATCCAAACCAACATCAAATGAAGTTTTTTCATACATTTTCAGCAATCGTTGTAGATAATCCAATGCTTGAGTCGGTTGGTTTAGTTCCCTGCAACATAAGCTAATTTTCTCCAACGTCTCTAACTCATATTTAGTTGTGTATGGTAACAACTTTTTTTTTTTTGGACGATGTTTGGAGTAGTTGCTCCGTAAAATGTATTTTCAGTTTGAGTGTTTTTAAAATTAATTATTTCAATTAACAACTCAAAGATTTCTTTTGCATCATCGTTGTTTTTAGAGTTACGAAGTTTCGATCCATAGTCAAAAACAATTTCTAAACTGTTTTTTTCTAATAGGTATTCATGATTCCAAGCTTTCAATTTTTTTGATTAAGTTCCAGTTTTGTTTGTTTTTCCAATTGATCTAAAATTTCATCAGCTGATTTCAACCTGGATGTTGGATTGTATTTCATTGCCCTGTTTTTTTTTGCAAAAATAACAAACTTTTCGAACTGTCCCAAGCAATAATACAATCTACAGTTTAACAATTTTGGATCAGAATAAAAATGAGCTTTTTTCAAATCAAACTGTTTTGAAACACGGCATTGTAAAGCATAAACAATTTGAAAGTAAGATATTAAATCTGTTTCTTTTATGTCCTCTAAACGTGTTTGAACTGCGTCTTGATGGCTTATTGAACTTTTTATTTGATCATCTTGTCTTTTTTGTTTCATGTACCTGGTCAGCCGTAATCTACACGCCACTGCAACAGCATACATCAGTTTTGATTTTAGTTTATCACTTATAAGTTGTTTTTGGGCGAGAGCTTCAATGATACCAAAGCATGATGACGCATGAATGTTTTTGACCTGACCCAACGCTGATATGAATATTGTTGAACTTCGGTACAAATCTTTTTTTATATTAAACGATTTGCTTGTGTGTTTTAAAAAGTTGGATCTTGTTGCAAAATTATCGAGATCTTCAATGAGCGTTTTTTTAATTTCTTTGTATTTCTCTTTTTGGTCTTGATTGTCCAATATTTGGTAAACTTTTGATTGAAAATTATCGAAAATATTTTTGTCTCCTCCAACATAGCAAACTTTAGTTAAAATATCTTTGAGATGATAGCCATTTTTAAGATCTGTTTGAGAAGCAAGATATTTAAGCATTTCATCAACTGGCTTAATAAGCTCTGTTTTGTATTGTTTGGTTTCATCAGATAAAACCTTTTGTCCTAATGGAAACTTACATGCGTGAGGCATCATACCATCAAAGCTAATGCCTCTTGTTGTGATTTTATCATAAAACCAACATTTCTTTGTTCCAGTTTTATTTGTTTTAAAACAATCGATATCGACGCTTGGAACAATCGTTTCCTGAAGATTGATTACAATTATTTGAAATATTACAGACAGCCATCTAAAGTGTTTTAAAATTTCTTTATAGTTTGATCTTTGCTGACAGTTTTCTTCTAAAACAATGATATGTTCGAAATCCGAGTATGGAGTGATTTCTTTTCTTGCCAAAGATCCCATCCCAACTAAAGTATATTTGCAAGGTGTATTGCCCATTACTGTTTTGCAGTACTGCAATATTTCAGCCATGATATGTATATAATCTGTGGCAATTTTATTTTGTAGATTTCTAATGGTTTTAACTTTTGTATTTTGTATTTCTTCATTAGTTTCATTAATCGTTTCAGATATTTTTAAACTGTCAAGTTCTTGATTTACATCATTTCTCATTACTTTAACTTTTTCTTTAACTTTTGCTGCAAATCCGATCAAATCAGCATCTAATTGTTTTGCTCCAGCTTGTTTTAAAACACGAAAACAAAGTTTTCCCAAATCATTTTTGATCTCTTGCATATTACTAGATTTCCTGGTGATTGCTGCGTTTAGCAAAGTGGCACTTCTAATCAAGCTTACCATTGTGTTTCTCTCAAAATATATTTGACTGAGCTTGTGAAATATCTCAGCAGATTGTTTTGGAGCTTTTTCATTTCCACCTTTGTCGCAGATTTGTTTTAGTTTATTGGCTAGGTCATATACTTGTTTCTGAAAAGTATCTTTGCTTAATGTGCTAACATAAGCACTTGAAGTTGAAACATTTTTCACTTGATAATTTTCTGAAAAAACAAATTTCGCAATAGCACGCTCATAAAAAAAATTTATGAGATCAAAAAAAGTAAAAATAAAATTTTTGGTTTTTATTATCGCATTGCTGGACAGAAATAAGCACCATTGTTTATCACGCACGCTAAACCCGATTCTGCTGTCTTTTTTTTTTTTTTTTTGTATAAAAATTTTAATAATAGTTATAAACACACACAAAAATCAAAATAAAAAGAACACACATTTTTAAGAAAATGACAAAAATTTTTATATACCATTGGTTATCGATTTGACATTAGGATGATTTTATAACGGAAAGCGAATGTGAAGAAAAGAAAAAGATTAATTTTAAGCGAATGTGAAGAAAAGAAAAAAAACAATTTAAAGTGATAGACTTAAATGCTGTATTTTGAGGAAGAGGAAACGAAAAATGAACAAAAGGTTAGCATGTATAGTTTAGTTTGTGTTATCTGGGAAATGTTTTTCAAGAAATGTTTTGAATTTCGTTTTGATTTTATATTTTTCTTCTATAAGAAGGGATGTTGAAATGGGAGAGTTCAGGAAGAAGTTGTAATTTCTTAGATTGTACATGGAGAGTCGGATTAATGAGGCTAATTTAGATGTAATGATATGTGGTGTACCGATTGTTTTGGTGTAGTTAAAAAGAAGAGTGCTTTGTGTAAGGGTAGTAGGTTTTTTTAGTACAGCAGTGAGAAGGGGTCTAGGTCTGAAATTAGTTTTTGGGTGAAAGGACAGTAAAAAAAGATGGTGAGGGTCATCGGAAGGAGAAAGAAAGATTTTACAAAGAAAATCATTTGGGTTGCGAGGTTTAATGTTGTGTTTTAAAAAGAAACATCCCCATGTGTACCCTTTATAAGCTGTCCTGAAGGATATTTCCTTTTTCCAGGTTTAAAAAGAGGGAAGGGCGGGGTTTTGTAAGTGTAAGCCGTAACCATATATGAGGGATAGTGGTGTTTGTAACGGGGGTAGGGTTTGGTTCAGGTTTGAGAAGAGTTTGGTAAAGTGATTTAAAAGTTAGATTGTCAATGGTTTCTGAAGGAACAGAGATTTTTGTGTAAAGAGAGAGGGTTTTCGTCCATAGAGAGTTTGGTTTAGGACGGTGGGGTTGGGAGTTGGAATATAGATCGGGTTTTATAGGTAAGATTTTTGTGGCAATGTTATAAATTCCATAAGCCATCCAGAAGTGGGGTTGGGGATTGGGGGTTTTGAGGAGAAGTATAAATTTCCATAAAAAGCCTGTAGTAGTTTTAAGTCCAATGTTTGAAAGGGAAATGCCACCGTCAGATTTGGGTAAATGCAGGGAATTTTTTTAATGGGTTCAAAGGGTGAGAAGTTTCATAAAAATTTGAAGAGAAGAGTGGTTATGGTTTTGATTTGTTTTGGGGTTGGAAGAATGATTCTGGATAGGAAGAGGATTTTGGGTAAAAAGTGTTGATTTATGGAGATAGTTTTGGAGAATAGGGAATCTTTTGGGTTTAGGGTAGCAAATGTAGTATGAGGGAGCGTACTGATTAGATCGTTCCAGCTTTTTGACAGATCTTTATGAAAAGAAAAGGTTATTCCAAGGATTTTAGTGGAGGTAAGTATTTTACGTTGGGGAAAGGAGGAACGAAAGAAAGATAGTAGTGTAGGGGAATTAGACATAATGGAGGTATTGGATTGATTGATTTTAAGACCTAAATAGAGGAAAAATTCTTCGATAATCTCACGAATTTCCGAAAAGGATTGTGAGGATGATATAAAAAGGGTCAGATCATTGGCATAATGACTGACTTTGAGTGAAGAGGTACCAATGGAGATTCCTTGGAATTTTTTTGTAAGTGGTTCGATTCCAATTAGAAATAAGAGCATACTAAGTGGGCAACCTTGACGGATGCCACATTTAACAGAAATAGGATCAGAAAGAGTGCCATTGAGGTTTAGTTGGGCGGTTAGGTCAGAGAAAAAAATTCGGATCCAGTTTAGAAGAGTATCTGGAATTCCTAGTTTTGAGGCAGTAGCAAGAATAACTTGTGAGATATACTATCGAAGGCTTTATAAAAGTTAATTTGAAGTATAGGTAATGGTTGATTGAAGTCATTTGTATAGTTGATAGCTGAAAGGATGTTTAGATGGTTATTGAAGATCTGTCTATTCGGGAGACCATATTGCTGTTCTAGAGAGATGATAGAGTTAAGAATAGGTTTGAGTCTGAATGAAATTATTGTAGATAGGATTTTATATTCTGTATTTAACAGGGATATAGGGCGCCAGTCTTGGACAGTTGTGGAATTGTTTTTTTTTGGGATTAATTTGATGAGGGCGAGAAATTGGGAGCAGGTAAGTTTTTTTTAAAGATAGGAGTTGTTAAAGGTTTGGCATAAGAAAGAATTATTGAAGAGAAAAAAATATGGAAGCTTGGGGTAAGCCCATCAAGGCGGGGGGCAGAGCTTTGATTAAGGTTTTGAATGGCTGCGCGAATTTCGTTATGTGTAATTAAAGGGGAATGGGGGAGGAGTTGTAGGACATCATTAGAGATTGAGGTGAAAATTTCATGAAGGTAATTGATGGGATCAGGAGGAGTAGTTGTAGGGTTCCACAAGTTTTTAAAGAAAGATATGTAGGGGGATAATTTATTCAATTTATTTTCTGCTTTTGAGGTAGGAGAAGAAGTGTTTAAGTCAGAAGGTAGTAAGGATTTGGATTGAGTTAGATTTTCAACAATAGAGGCTAAAGGGGAGGGGTTGTCAATACTAGTCGTTGGGGGTAAGTGGGATCTAATTTATGTTCCTTTTTGTTTGTTTTGTTGCAATTTTTCTAGTTGGTGTGTGGTATTGTAGATTTCTTTGTGTTTTCCCAATTGTTTTTTTTTAGTATGGTTTGATGTTTTTTTTTCTTATTATGTTGTGATTTGGAGTAGAGGGTTAGTTGTTGTTTGATTTTTAGTTAAGTAAATCCCACCAATTTAGAGGTTGTTGGATGGGATTAAGGGGCTCAGAAAGGTTTTTAAAGAAGGATTTGATGTAGAGGTGGATTAAAGGAATGGTAAGGATGGAGTTATTTAATTTCTAGTGTGATGATTTGAAGTTTATTTTGGAGGGTATTTTGAGAGTGAGAGATGGGCCTTTGTTGTGGTCGGTTATGTTGCAGTATGAAGACTGGGTTATTTTGGATGTAAAGGATGAAGAAATATAAATGCGATCAAGTCTGGATGTTGGATGGGAGCGGGAAAAAGAGAAGGTTTTGGAATAGGGGTATACATAGCGGTAGGAATCGATAAGGTCAAAGTTTGAGAGTAGTTTTTGGAATAAGATTTTATCAATGGTGTTAGGTGTAAAATGTCCTGTTCTTTCAATTGGATTTGTCACTAAGTTAAAATCTCCAGCTATTATTACTTTGTTATTTTTGTAATCTAGTTAGTGAAGGTAAGAGGTGAGTATTTTGATGGCTTTGGTGCGGTGAGAGGTTTGGGGTGATGATTTTCCAAAGGGGAGGTAGCAGTTTATAAGGGTATAGTTCATATCTAGGGTAAAGGAGAGTGATTGAATATAGTTGGGCAGGATTATGCTGAATGTAAGCATTTGTGACTTAACGTGTAAGTGATTAGAATTGATGATTGTGAGTGTTCCTTGTCGGTGTGAGATTTGTGGTGTTAAAGAGTGATCGGTATTGGGATAAACTAAAAAGTTGTATTGGTGTGAAAAGTGTGAAAGTTGTTGGTGTTGTATCGTGTGTGTGTTTCTTGTATAAATGTGATGTGGATGTTATGCTGATTGATAAATTGTGCGAGTTTGTCTGCTGATTTGTTGAATCCGTTTATGTTTAAAGAGTTGAGTTTTATTAGCATTGTCTAAAACAAAGGAAAAAGGAAAGTGTTTAAATATTTGTGGGATAAAGAAGGTGTTATTTGTGAATTGTAGGGTTCGAAATCGTGTCGTGTATGCATGTGAATTCATATTTTGTCTAGACGTTAAAGAGTGCGTCGGTTTTGTATTTGCAAATTGTACAAAATTTGAATTTGTTTCTTTCACATAGATATGATAATAAAAGCAATAGTTTAACATATACTTTACAGTAATTACAGACAAAGGATATAAAATATAAAAGGTACTGATTAGCATAAGAAAGTTAAAATTACATACAATTACTAAAGGAAGTTACAAACTATTTTCCCTTTTTTTTTTCTTTTGAATTGCTTCTTTTTTTCTTGGTTTTAAGTCAATTGACATGCTTGAAGATTGGGGTGAAGATGAATGTTTTTTTTTTTGGTTTTCAGGGTCTTTGGATAATATGGGGGTTTGGGGGTCTTCATCTTTTGTTATGATTGGTTGAGGCGTTTTGAAATGTTATATGTCGTCGAATGAATTGATGAATTCTTCCTGACTGATGTTTAGAGATGTGGGGTTTAATTTGGGGCTTTGAGTTTTGGTGCAGTTTGGGGATGGAATGACTTGTTCTAGGGATGGAAAGTTTTGTATAGTTTTTTTCAATGTTTTTCTTTGTAAGTTTTAACTTAGTCATAGGGTGGAGAAAGGGTGTTTTGACTATTTTGGGGGTGAAAGTTACCGTTTTAGCATATGATTGTTTGGGGGGTTTGTGGTTATTTATTATTGTATTTTCTTTCGCTTGGTTATTGTAAGATGTTTTCTTTGGACATTGTGTAAGATATTTTCTTTGGACATTCTTCTACATGTATTTGGTGGCTCGTTTCCTTGCAGTAATTGCAGCGTACTTTGGGGGTCACACCGTCAATATTTACCGAGATGAATCTACCTCTAAAATTTATAGAATCCGGTGTTGATTTTCTTTTGAAATTTTCAAGGTATAAATGGAGAATGGGTTATGGATAAGGGGAGATTTTTTGTGCTTTCCGAATTCGTGGTGTTTTAGATTTCCCCAATTTCGGGTAATTTCTTTGAGAGTTTCGGAATTGATATCAAATGGATGGGATATAATGTGATGAATTGTCTATATCCTGGTGGTCTATTTACTTGGATGGTGAGATCCATATTGTCATGGTTTGTAATTTCTTGTGGGTCTTTAAAGGTGTCATAGATGTCTTCTATAATAGATTTGGAGGTATTTTCCTTAAATGTCACATTATAGACTTTGAGGACTTAATTATGTGTGGCAATGCCATAAATTTCATTCAAATACGATTCAAAAATGCCACCTTTTAAAAACAAATCAATAAAGTTATTTATATTGTATTCCACGTTTTCATTGGGGAGTTTAATTTTAAAGAGCAATGAATTTTTGTTGTTGACATAATTGTAAATTGGATAGAAAAAATAAATTTTTCTTTCTTTGTCTTCTTTTAACTAGTTTAGAAATTCTGAAATATAATCCAATTGTAGGAAAAATATAAGATAAATTTAGTGAGAGATAATCCAATGCGAATTGCGAAGATTTTGATAAATGAAAAGAAAATGTCAAACTTGTGGTTTTTAGTAACGGCAGTTTGTATACTAGACCGTCAAAACAAAATTGAAGCAATGCACGTTTCAATAAATTCAAAACCTCGCAAACTGACTGTCTAAATACTTCCTCTTTACTGAAAACAACGACCTGACTGACTAAATGACGTGCAAAGTTGACGATCGAACACAGGACTCGTTAGTTGACTCCCGCTGAATATGGTTTTAGATTTTAATGTAAAATTAGAGAAAGTTTGATTGTTCTGGATCATGAAAGGTGCAAAATATTTAAGGTTTGTGATTTCCATGAATGTATTGCTGCCCGACAGAATTGTGCAATAAGCGCGTCAAAGATCAGATGCTAGAAAACATATTAGAGTTGTCGGCTGACAGCATTTAAAGTGCTCTTTGCAAACTATCTTTGACTGGGGTTGAAAACCATGGTCAGAAAGTAAGCTTGGGTTCAGCATACTGTGATGCAACCTTTAGTGCAGACGACATTCTCTAATGCTGTCTTTGCACAACTGAAAAACCAAAAATTATTATAAATAGCGTAAAACATGGATATTATACCTAATTCATCTGAATTGACTCTAAACAATATTTTTTTAATAATTTTATCTAGCTTTGCATGACTCAATCTTTAACTTTAACGCTACCAAAATACCGGCAGGAAAAAATACTTTTTAACAATTTGAACGCCATTTGAACGTTTGCGGCAGTTCACTCTGACAGCAGGGAAACCTTTTATTTAATTTTCATTTTATGACGTCATTCTTATATGTTTTGCCCAGAAGTATCTTTAAAACCAAAACATTGAATTTAAGCAAAATGCATTTGAAGAAAATAACTGTTTGTTTTAGAAAGTTGCAATTAGAATCGGTGTAAAAATAAAAGTTTAAATCATTGGTTTATAACCTTTTTCGTTTGGGACTCATTACAAATTAACCAGTGACGACTCGCTCATACGAGCTGCAGAGCCGCAGCACCCTCAAATATCTGTGCAGCAGTTTTAGATATCATCAGCAACGCTTAAGAAATTAATACTTTGAATAATTTTTAATTTTTCTCAATTTTTTTTATGAAATCTAAGTTTTGTAGGAATTTTCAAAAAAAATTTTTTTTAATTTGAATTTCACGCAAAGTAAGAAAAAATGACGCATTTCATTGACGCTTTATATGATAGATTGAATCTACGTTTGAGTTGCAATAAACGCAGTTCACTCGACCTAATCATAGCCGTAAGAAGTAAAACGCTTTGCTTTATTTGGCAAAAAAAATTTTTAGTTATAATGCCTAGTTAGCAATAAGCTTTAATATCCTTTAAATTAACACAATTTTTGTTTTACACATGGCAGATGTAGGGGCGGCGAAAGTGGTTATAGGGGGCAATTGTTTTTGAAATTCGTAAGATAGAAGAATTGTGTTAGATTTTTATCTGCAATTATGTAATCTTGACCGGGTAGGAAACTATTTGGCGAAGCCGTTTTGGCGCGGCAGTTTTGGCGCCAGTTTATTTAAAACTAGCAGAAAGGTTTAAATAAAACAGTATAATTAATCACCCTAACCCTAACCTAACCCCTAAACTTTAAAATTTCAAGATTTTACAAATAAGAAAAGAACACACTGCCACAATGACTGGCGCCAAAACGACCGCGCCAAAACGGTTTCGCCAAATAGTCCTATCCAGATCTTGACCAACATCTAATCCAACAAAGTTTGAAAATATTGATTCAGATAAGGGGTCACTTAACTTTTTTCGAAAAGCACTTTCTGATTGTTAATTTTAAAAGTTAAAAGTAGACCGCACACCGAATCCCTCTCTTCTTGGCTTCAAATTCTTCAACTATAGGGAAGCTATGCGAGCCTTCCCCAATCACACCGCCGGCTTTCACACACTTCTTATGGTTTTATAATATATATTAAAGTTAAGATTTCGATATGAAAGTATAACAGGCTTCCACAAGCCAACGACCACAATTATTTAGTCGACAATACTGCCCAAACAATGCAGCCAACGTGCAGTCAACCATGCAGCCAACGATGCAGTTAACGATGCAATCGCAAAACAAAATTTTCCCAAGTTTTGGTTGCGATCTTCAAACTCACTCTTCAAACTATAACACTAAACCAAATCACCGAACCACTTGATCACCAACGACTGAAAGGAATTAAATTTACCAACATCTCAATTTACTGTGTGCTCGCCACGTGTAAGTGAACCAATCAGATTTCATTAAGATCGCTGCACGTGATCTGCCCATAAAGCAGTGAACGCAAACTGGTGTCAAAGTGGCCCTACCTAATTTCGAACTCGATGTAATTTAAAACACGGATTAATTTCTTTTCTTGCATTACGTCATCTTCAAAATCAGCGCTTTTTGGTTAGTTTCTGCGAGACGATTTCTTTTAATAGTAGCAACTAGGTTCTTCTTTTTTTTTTTTTCTTTCTCTTCAACTAATGTAACGTTCTTGTTTGGAATACTCTTGAAGTGGATTTAGTTAGTAAGTCATATTTTGTTTAATTGTTTTATTTATTGTATTAATTAATTTTTATGTTTAATAGAAAACCGTATCCATACAAGGAACGCGTGGTTAACGTCTACTAGAGATATTACGCTAAGAATCTAGCCTTAATATAAAGTTTTTAACTAACTTCAAAACAAGAATGGAAGGCGTCATCACCCGATCCAAAGGTTCTCCGCAGAAAGATGATGCTTCAAAATCAATAAGTCACAAATCTGGTTCAAAAGGTTCTGTGACTTCAAGTTCTACAAAGAACTGAGACTTCTTCTGTATTAAAGGCTCGCGCTGCTGCTCGAGAAGCAAAGTAGCAAGTTGAAATGGAAGCTCTTAAACAAAAAGAATTATTAGAGCGAGAAGAGCTGATCTTGCGACAGCGCAGAGAAGAACAAGAGCGCGAGTTGCTACAAGACGTTGAAGAAAAGCAACGTGCTCTACAACAAAGTATTGAAGAAGTAGAAAAACAACAACGTGCATTGGAAAAATCTCGCGAAGAAGAAATAAGAAAACTTCAAAGTCAAAGAGAAGAATGGGAGATAATGAATCGCAAGCAAATTCTACAAAAAGAACTTGATATTAAATGTGTTGCGATTGAAAGTGATATTATTGACAAAATCTGCGAAAGAAGCTTCTCTGTTTCTGGTCGGAGTAAACACAAAGTTTCTACAAAATCTCAGCCGGAACCAATTACAAATAAGCTGGAAGCTCCCAGCACAAAGCAAATTGGAAGCTATTTCTCTACCTGTATCTACACCTTTGCCCGAGCAACGGCACTCCGCTAATCAACCAGCTGAGGAAGTGAACTTTAAACCTACTGTCGGTTTTAACGTCTGTCCAGTAGCAACTTCTGAAGACAAACTGCAAGCTTCCTTTCAATCTGTGCTTCCGAAGCTGCCAGAGCCGCGTAAAACGCCAACTTCAGCGCTTTTTGTCAGCTCAACGTCCCAGATACATCCAACATCGTTTCTCACGCCGCTTCATTCACAACAACAAGTCATTCCAAGTATTGCGTCGTTGAAATTACCCCCTGTAGATATGCCAACATTTTCCGGTGAACCAATCAGGTACTGTCAATTTATTAATGTTTTTGAATCAATTATTGAAAACAAAGAACCGGATTCTCGGCAATGTTTATATTATCTTTCACAATACACTAGAGGTATGGCTAAAGATCTAGTTTGCAGCTGTTTATATATTCATGACGCTAGAGATGCACTCCAACGTGCAAAAATGTTGTTGAAAGAAAATTTTGGGCAACCTTATCAAATAACTAGTGCTTTTATTTCGAAACTTACTGAAGGTCCTTCTTTGGCAACAAATAATTCTAGTGAATTAAGCGCTTTTGCTATAGATTTAGAAACATGCGTAATAACTTTGAAGGGAATTGGTTGTGTTAACGAAATTAATACTCAGCATGTTCTACGAAAAATTATCAATCGCTTGCATGTACCAATACAGCATAAATGGCGTGCAGTTGCTGACAACATAATGCATGAGGTGAAGAAAAACATTTCGATTGAAGATATTGTATATTTTGTGCGAAAGCAAGCTCGTGAGTTAAGCAATCCAGTATTTGGTGTTTCGGTAAAAAAAAGGGTCAACAATCAAAAATTGTTTTTTGCATCAGCTGTAAAATCTATTACTGATTCGACTAAATCTTGTTTAATGTGTTTGGCTCCTCATTATCTTAATCACTGTAAAAGGTTTCGAAATCTTTCTTACCAAGACAGATATAAGTTTGTTATTCAAAAAAAGTTGTGCTTTGCATGCTTGCATGCTTGCAACCAGATAAAAACTTTCTATCTACGTAGTCACACTGTCGACATTCATACTTAAGCAGCCTCCATTAATTTTTTTTGTTTTTGTGTACCCCTACCAATAGGTTTTGTATTTTATTTACCCACAACGTAGTTCAATCCAAAAACAGGTCTTCAACTGATTTTTGAGCAATAGATGAAGCCTTTCTTTTTTTTTCGGTTTTCACTTGTCGCTGCTACTAAAAATAGTTTCAAAACAACTAGTTTACGGCGGCCTTTTTACTTTGAATAGTTATTCTTGCTTAGTTTTGAGTCAGTTCAAATGGTTTCTTCGTTTTTGCTTGTTTAACCCTCGTTTATCACAAAAATTGGTGTACCTTAATAAAAATTTTATTTACCTGATTACAAAACGCGGAACAAAGGTTTAAATGTTAAGCTAACAAGTCTCCAGTTCAATGCAGTTTTTTTTTATATCTGCTCCGCCGTAAAAATAAAACTATAAGTTATTTTATAATAAAACATAATTAAAGCTGAGGATTAGAAAAAGAGAGAAGGAGCAAAGCATGTAAAAATAGTTATAAAATATATACAGAAGTTGTATTACAGGAAGCAAGGTTGTTTAATAACAATATGAATTTGTTTTATATTAGCTAGCAAAAATAGTAATAAAATATATATATACATAGAAGTTGTACAACAGGAAGAAGGTTGTTTCAAAACAATATCAGTTTGTTTTATATAAAGAAAAAGAAAAAAAACAGAAAAGCACAAAACTCTTACATGGATTATATTCGTGTCGGCAGGTACACCCTATTGAAGGCAAACACGATCTACGCCGTCACGGGTTCAACTCCTAGTCTCTTTATTGTTTGTGTCTTGGAGAAACACGCTTTACAACATTTCTGCATTCTATGCTGAAATGTTGTAAAGCGTGTTTCTCTAAAAAAGATTTTAACAAAAAAAAATATCCTGCATATTCAGAAAGTAGCTTGGGGTAATCGCTCAACGGAGGCATTAAGTGTAACACTTTTAACTTAGTCTTGTAAGTCAGGAAGGTAAGAAGATTTGTAGAAGATACTGATGAAGGTGAATAAACGATCCAAAGCTTTGCTACAAAACTAACAAGCACAAGGAGGAATAATGATATAACAAGAAGCCAATCATATCGTATCATATAATGCCTTTTTGTAAATTTCATCATTTTTTCCCCTTAGTACACATTTTAACTCTTGCAAAAACACTTCAGCGTATGTTTTTGAGAAATTTAAAAAATTGTTCTATATTTTTTACTGTTAACTGCTAAGAATTCCCTGAGTTTTGTTATCTGTAGCAATTCGTGGCTTAGGAACTAGTTTGTACTTACAGTTTAATTTTTCATTTCTTGTTCTCAACAATTTTGCTGCGTTTTCGACCTTTGTTTTTGCACACCACTCATTTGTGCTGAATCTATTCTGTATAACTACGCAATAAAACCATTTATATTTAATAGCAATGTTTATAATTTTTCTCAGAACAAGTTTATAGTAAAAGTTTTGTCAGTAATCTTGTTATTCTGGCCATAAATCAAATATCGATTACTAATTTTAACTAAACTTTAAAATAATAATTGTGTATATGGTTTTTCTAAGATGTCATATTTTTTATATTGTTCATCAAAGGCTCACACAACCCCCAGAAAAAATTCAAACAACCCACAGGGGATCGCGACCCCCAAGTTGAAAACCATTGTGTTAAAGCAGGGGTGTCCAACCTTTTTGAGCCGAGGGCCATTTTGACGCACAAAAAATATTGGCGAGCCATACAAAGAAAACACCCCACTTTTTGCATCAAAATTATAGTAATCTCTAAAAAAAAAAGGTCTTCATCTGAAATCAGTCTCCAATTTGCTACTTTTTGCACCAAAATTATAGTGATCTTTAAAAAAAGGTCTTCACCTGAAATCAATCTCCGATTTGCTACTTTTTGCACCAAAATCAAAATCATAGTGACAGAGGGCTCCAAAAAACACTGTGCGGGCCACTCAAAATCTTTACGCGGGCCAAACTTGATAAAAATCGAAGAAAAAAGGGCCTTCGCATCAAATTTGTCTTCGACTTCTGCCAAAATTGACAGGACAGAGGGCTTCAAAAAACACTGCGCGGGCCACTCAAAACCTTTACGCGAGCCAAATGTGGCCCGCGGGCCACGGGTTGGACGCCTCTGTCTTAAAGTTTATTAGCTGTACTTTTTTTTCTGAGATTTGCATTTTATTTTTGTGTCGTTTTTGGTAGTTTACACAATAAATAACATTACATAAAGATGTCGTACTTGTCACAAAGAAAAGTAATATTATTTATGAATTTCAGTGCCACTGTGACAATCGGTACGTAGGTCGCACATCGCAAAGGCTCGAAGATCAAATCAGAGAGCACGTTCCAAAATGGATCTGATCTAGAATTAATGCAACAAGAACACTACCCTCAAGATCGAATAAGAAAACAAGTGCACAGCCAGACTGCGATTCTACTATATTGGGCAGCATCTGTTGAAAAATATAGAAAGCGCTAATAACTATGAAGACAGCACGTTCTCAATTTTAACAACTGCACGTTCACAGTTTCAACTGCGACTCATGGAGGCAACGTATATAAAGATCAGGTAGCCTTCTCTGTGTAAGCAAAAAGAGTTTGTATTCTCTCTGCAACTATTTAAATGATTGTAGAATGCAAACTTGCACAATGCTTTACAGTTTGCAAGATTTTGCAAGTACGCATGTGACACAATAAAACAACACAAAGTTATTTTGCAAGTAAATGTGCAAGAGAAAAATAATCCCGTTACCTTATTTTCAGTCTACGCAGATTTACAAATATTTTGGAACAAAATACATACACACAGTCATAAATATTTAACTTAGAATCTTTAATCAAATTTAAAATGCATTTTTTAAGAAAACGAAAATTGTACTTAACAATATTGTTGTGATATTGTGCAATCGATGACGTAGTGTTTTTCTTAAACACTCTAATCGTAATCAGCGCCTTCTGCTCGAACAATTATTGGACACGCGCATCTCCAAGCATAATTGTTAACAGTTAAATATGCGCCTTTACTTCGGTTCTTCAGTCAGTTCGAGTTATCAAGCTACTACAGCAAACGAACTAAAAGCATTATATTTTCAATACGGTTGTTGTTTGGCTAAGTACTTTTGTGAATATTTACTATTGTTTTTTTAATAAACCTGTGTATTCGTGCAAAGATACAACAGGCAAAAGTGGCGACGAGGATTCAAGGAACTCAACTGCGTCAAGAAAGAAAAAAGAAAATTTGTTGAATTTGCATTACAGCTTGAATTGTCGACAATGAGTGAAATTTCTGAACTGATTTTGTTGTTAAATAAGCAACACCAAGAGCAAATGACAATGCTTCAAGAGCAGATAAAAATTTTACAAAGCAGCTTGAACAAACCGCGAGAAAATGTTCCAACACCGATGGCAAGTTTTCAACCATTCGATTCCACATCTGAGTTATGGACTGATTATTTGGCAAGGTTCCGAACATTCGTCACTGCTAACTCCATTCCCGACAACAAGCAAGCACAAATTTTTCTTACCAACCAATCTAACTCCGTTTACAAAATGCTTAGCAACTTAGCGGCTCAGCAACAACCTGTCAAAAGCATACATGAGCTAACGATGAATGATATTCAGACGTTTATGGCAGAGCAGTTCGACCCAAAACGATTTGTTGTCAGAGAACGTTTCAAGTTCTGGTCTGACATGAAACGCAAACCTGGCGAAACTATTCCTGAACTGGCAAGCAGAATACGACAAGATGCGGCTACGTGTGATTTTCAATCCATTAAAGATCCATTAGATGAAGCCTTACGAACTAAATTTATCTGTTCAGTCGACAACGAAGCAGTTTTGAAGACACTCTTCAAGCTCAAGGACGATGAACTGAAGTTTAGCAACGCCATCAGAGTGGCTCAAGAAGTGGAAGAAGCAGCCAAAGTAGCAAAGGAAACCGTACACGGTCAACCTTCTACGTCGGTGCAGAAAGTTTATCACGCAAAGTCCAAAACTTCCAAAACGCAAGAAAAGAAAACCGCCTGCTTCAGGTGTGGAAATTCCGGACATTTTAGCAAAGCTTGTCCCCACATTAAAGCTATTTGCAGCTTCTGCAAGAAAACAGGTCATCTGCAATCTGTATGCATGTCTCGACTCAGAGATAACAGCAAGCTTGTGAAACAACAGATGAAATTGGTGCACAAAGTCCAATGTTCTGTTTCACCCATCTATCAAACTATTAGACTTAATGATCACAGAATTAAGTTTGAAATTGATAGCGGAGCCAGTGACACATTTTGCTGTGAAGCGACGTGGCAAACGCTGGGTAAACCCACTCTACAACCTGTAACAATTCGATATCAAGTTGCTGAAGGTAGCCCGCTACCCGTCGTGGGACAATTCCAATCAACTGCAAGTATTGATGGAAAATCACCTGACGTGACCTTTCCTGTAATTGTCACTAAGGTGCCCAATCTAAATTTACTAGGTCGTCTGGCGATGATGAAGTTGAAACTCACCAACTTAACTGATCACTTAGCTGACACAAGTTTTGATGGGGAGGAGATGGAAGATGATGTCGATAGCGTTTGTTTAGTTCGAACAATCAGTCGTCAAATCAATCCTGACAATCCATTGCTTGTGGTCAGAGAGACTGCCAAGGATCCAATTCTTTCTCAACTAATGCGATTTGTGAAGGAAGGATGGCCGCATGCATTTTCGGAAGAGCTTAAAGACTTCAAAAAGTTGGAAAATTCGTTGTCAACAGAGAATGGTTGCGTTTTTTACGGCTTACGGGTAATAATTCCTTCAACCCTACGTAATCATATTCTTAAATTATTACACCTTGGACATTTCGGCATGCAACGGATGAAACAACTTGCCAGGTCAACTGTCTATTGGCCTAGAATTGACTTTGACATCGAGGATTTATGTCGCAAATGCACTTCCTGTGGCCAATTTCAAAATAAGCCGGATAAACCTTCAATCCATCCGTGGATGATGCCAGAAAAACCATGGTCAAGACTCCACTTGGACCATGCGATCAACTTTCTGGGAAGAAACTGGTTAGTCCTTGTAGACGCTTATTCAAAATATCCTTGCATTCATCCAACAACCTCAACGTCTTCGAAAAGTACTACTGCTATACTTGAACAAGAATTTGCTCATTTCGGATATCCCCACACGTTGGTGACCGATAATGCCACAACATTCATGTCTCAAGAGTTCCAAGCTTGGTGCAAACAACGAGGCATTGTACATCTCACCGGAGCACCTTATCATCCAGCAACAAACGGTGCTGCCGAGCGTTTGATACAATCGTTCAAACAGGCATTGAGAAAATCCTCGTTACCTCCAAAGGAAGCTTTGCAAGAATTTCTAATGCAATATAGAAGAATTCCTTTTGCATCGGGACTGTCACCAAGCGAATTGTTGAATGGAAGAAGAATTCGCACCAAAATTGACACTTTGGTTCCATCCATTCCGCATCTCCTGCAGGGAAGACAGTCAAGACAAGCGAGCAAGCATTCAAATACTGAAGACTCGGAAGTGGTTTCGAAAGTCGAACATCATTATACATTAGGGGACCCTTGTTACGCACTGTACTTCGGCCCTAGAAGAGATCGTGACCCACGATGGGTGCCTGCGATAGTTACGAAAGTCCATGGTACACGAAGCGTCAATGTACGAGTCATTCCTCGAGGACCAACTTGGAGAAGACATCTTGATCAACTTCGACCTCGATACGGTTCGGATCAAGATGATGATCCCTGTGAAATCCCAACGAGCGTTTTGTCTACAGAAACACTTCCAGCCGGGACTGACCACGCATCTAGTTCTTCTTCGATGAACCAACGCAACAATCCGAGACTACCAACCGGAGACGAGTACGGGCGACACAATCTACGACGATCAGCGAGAGCAAAGAGACCTCCAAAAAAATATTGTTGCTAATATGTATATATATTTTTTGTCGTAGTTTATTTGGGGAGGTGTTGTGATATTGTGCAATCGATGACGTAGTGTTTTTCTTAAACGCTCTAATCGTAATCAGCGCCTTCTGCTCGAACAATTATTGGACACGCGCATCTCCAAGCATAATTGTTAACAGTTAAATATGCGCCTTTACTTCGGTTCTTCAGTCAGTTCGAGTTATCAAGCTACTACAGCAAACGAACTAAAAGCATTATATTTTCAATACGGTTGTTGTTTGGCTAAGTACTTTTGTGAATATTTACTATTGTTTTTTTAATAAACCTGTGTATTCGTGCAAAGATACAACAAATATAAATATAGTGCCACAAAAAAGCAATGCGAAAACAAAACGTAAATAATGTCTGTGAAGAAAAATCGAAGCTGATTATAACAAATTATCGTCATATTTTGTGAGTTTAACTAAAATTATAAGAAAAATAATTACAAAATCAATCCTACTAAAAAATAATTTAAAGTAAGAAAGTGAAAAGTCTAAGTGATAAAAATTAAATAACCAAATAAAATGGTTCAATACCATTTTGTTTGCTTATTTAACTTCTTTTTATGTTTTTAATATTCTTTAACATTGCTTCCGATTTTTAAAATTACTTCCAACTAGCAGAATCTTTAACATTGCAACAAATTTTTTAACATTGCTTCCAACTAGCAAAAAAATTAAACAATCAAAAACATCCTCCAGGTGTCGCTATTGAAACAATTATCAACACAAGTGAGCCGAGAAAATGAATCAACTCCAAAAGCAAAAGAACAAAATTGATGAGCTTAGAGGGGAAGAAATCAACAAAGCGAAATCTGGTTACACAAAGTATGAAAGTTGCAAAGTTAATGAAGCATTTATTCTTTTCGCTTAAAACCATCCTGATTGTATGAGAATAAAATTGCTTCCTGCTTACAAAGTGGAGTGCTTGTTTGTGCGCATCATAAAGACTTCTTCGCTAAAAGGTTCATCGCGGTATTTCTGCTTCGGCCCGTTGTATGCGTTATCTTCGTAAGAATAATCAGTTTTTGAGTTTATTCAAAAATATTGATGAGTTTTAACTAGAGTTTGAATTGTCATAACAGCTTAATTAAAGAAATACAAAAATTCGTACTAAACTGTTTCGCAACACATAGCTCCACTTGTGGTCTTTCACTCCAATTACAATATAACTCGAACAAGAGATTTTTTTTCTAAAACTTGAAATTTGTCGGCAGCGTGGTCGAGTGGGTAGAGCGCCGGGCTCGTGACCAACACGGTCCCGGTTCAAAACCCACTTGCGCCATTCTGTTGTGTCCTTGGGAAAGACATTTTACGGCACTTTCCCCTGCTTGATGGTCCTGACAAGCAGTTCTAAATTACGTTTTTGACAAAAAGATATAACATTTTTTTGTTAGAACAAAGAAATGTGTTTATTTACTGCGGACATTAGTACGTTAAAATTGTGTATTGTTCTACTAAAACTCATGTGTATTTTTGGCAATCATAACGAATTAGGTAAAGTATTTTTTAAAATTTTTTGGTAAAAGCAACGTTGTAAAATATTTTTAGTTTTTGATAAAATTTGTATTTTATTTCTACTGCTGAGCATATTTAATTTGAAATGTCTAATATAACTGTGCCTAATTATAACATAACCAAAGGAATGGACGGAACCATAACTCTTTTAATTTTTTGGTACTCTTTAAAAGGATTATTTGCTTGAGAAGTCTTTCGGCCAAGTTTCGTCAGAAAACCGTGGTTTATACATTAAAAGTATGTATGAAGACAGTGTTGCTCAAAATTTTTGGCTCGTGGGCCACATTTGTCTTTCAGAAACCCTTTGCGGTCCCCAAGAATCAATAACTCCATTTATGAGGGGTGGGAAACTTTTTAGCTCGAGGACCGAATTCGGAAGTTAAATTTATTTGCGAGCCGCATTATAGTAATCTCTAAAAATATTGATCTTCATTATGGATTTGTCTCAGATTTTTTAGTTTTTTTCCTAAAATCAAAGTCTTCTCTAAAAAAAAGGTCATCACTGGAAATACTTCTCTAATTTACTACTTTTCATACTGAAACCAAGTTATTCTCTAAAAAAAAGGTCTCTTTGTCTCCGATCGGCCTGAAATTTTTTTTATTATTTTTTAACCCCATCGCGAGTCGCAGTTCCCCCACCCCTGCACTAAAATTAAATACTGCAAGTGGTTATTATGCAATTGCAATTGTCGGTTCACTAGACATCTTTAATAAAAATTCTCTAAAATGATACAAGTATCAAGTTTTCTTTCCAAATGAAATTTGCTCGGCGGGCCACTCCAGTGGGCCTTGCGGGCCATAGTTTGAACACCACTGTATTAGGACATTAAAAATAACGGTGCCTCTGATTAATTGGAAAAAGCGAGTACGCAATTGGTTGCGCATTCACTTGCGCCGCAAGCGAGAAAGCTTCAATTCACAGACGAACTCTTTAAGGCAGCGGTTCCCAAACTGTGCGCCGCGAGACTTTGTCAGGGGCGCCGCGAAAGCATGCGAAAGTTGTTGTACTTACTGCTTTTCTCACAATAATTGCAGTGTGGAAGTTGTTAGCAGCAACGTTCCCTTCAGAGAGCGATTCCGATTGAGGACCTTTTTTTTAGAGAACACCCTGATTTTGGGAGAAAATAGAAATCAGAGATGAAATGGAAGTGAAGACCTTTTTTTTTTTTTAGAGAACACCCTGATTTTGGGATAGAAATAAGGAAATCCGATATCAAATCGAAGTGAAGATCTTTTTCTTTTTTTAGAGAACACCCTGATTTTGGGAGAAAAATAGAAATCAGATATCAAATCGAAGTGAAGACCTTTTTTTTTTTTTTTTAGAGAACACCCTGATTTTGGGAGAGAAATAGAGAAATCAGACACCAAATCGAACTGAATACCTTTTTTTCATTACGGCACAGCGAGTATTGTTAAGTTTTCAAAGGGCGCCGTGAAAAAAACAGTTTGGGAACCGCTGCTTTAAGAGATTAACGTTTCAGGAGATCTTTTTGAGGTTAATTTATTTCTAATAAATTTTGGAACGTGTTGTCGAATTCGTTCTTCCAATCGTTGGGACGTTTTACCTACGTACACACTATCACAGTGGCACAAGTATTTATATACACAATACTTTGTATACAATGTTTCCAGAATTGCTAAAAAAAAGTAACTTAGATGTTATAAAAAAAACTGTAGCTTGCGTTGCAAATAAAACACATTTGTATATGCTATTAGTATTTATTGGTATATTGATATATACTGTTAGTATTTATTATATATTGATATATACGTATACTATTAGTATTTTCGAGTTGTAAAATTTTTATTTAATGTTAAAGTTGCAGGTTGCACCGACAAAACGCTTTCAAAACTTTTATAATCCCGATACAAGCAAAATAATTTGGTTGTTTTTAAATGACAATACTGCAAGTGTTTCAAATGCGGACAAAAACCTACTATCTTATATAATACTCAATATAAACATTGGTTTTAAGTAGGTATATTTTTTCAAGCACTGCCTAATTAAAAATGTTGCTTGAAACGAGTTTTTGACTGATAGTTGACAACATAACCGTACCTTATAAAAAATTTAAGGTTTTTGCCCAAATTTTTTTGACGATTGCCTGAATCATAATTTTGCATCACTCAACGGAGATACCCAAATGTCACTCAGATTTAAAGTAAGTATTGTTTTGCTCTTTACTAGTATTTTCAGTTATAAATGAAAAGAAATGATTGGCTTTGCCTGGTGAAAATTTATTTACTGGTGAAAATATCTCTTGAAATGAGAGAGATTTGAGGCATGCCGCAATTGTAAACTCGTAGAGAAAAAAAGTTTTTCTTACTCCCGACATTTGCTGAAGCAAGAAAAACCGGTTTGTTCTCAGTAAGTAGAAATACACGCATTGTGCAACAGCTAAGTAATTTATTAATTTTAAGTTTTAGTAATGGAAGATGATTTATTATCTAAGCTAAGAAAATTTACAACATCAGGTTTTCAATTTAAATTTGGTATAAAGTAAACCTCGATTAATTTGGATTCGGTTAATCTAGATATTTACCTAATCCGGATAAAACTAAAGGTACGAACGATTTCTTATGGTTTTCTTTATAGAAAGCTTCGGATAATTCGGATCTTTGCCTATTCCGGATAAAAATTGTTTTTTTTATATTTATAATTCGAATTTTCCCGCTTTACAACTGTAGCAGGATGCCTTTTAATAATAATAATAATAAAACCAGTTTCTATCCCGCTCAGGAAATAATTACATCAAAGAAGTGGTTGCATTAGAGCGGTAGTAAAAATTAAAGTGTCAATAAAATAAATACTAGTTTAGGTTTGGTAGATACAAATAAAGACAAAAAACATGCAAAACATCAAAACTCCAAATGTACAAGTATATAAAAAAGAAAACAAAACATAAAAAAGTGTATAAGCTAAAGTTGCAGTAATATAGCATTCAATGAATATTATCTTATTTTAATGCAATAAGTTATTTATAATTTTGATAAAAATTGTTCAAAAAAGAAAGTTTTAAGTTTGGTTTTAAAAACGGATTTTAATTTACAACTTCTTATATCATATGGAAGTTTATTCCAACAGCGGGGAGCATATTGACTAAAACATCTACTGTGGTATCTGTTTTTTTTCCAAAATCAGGTGGAATTACTAACAAATATGGATCTTTGATTTTTCTAGGATTTAAATTGATGTTACTATTTATTGCTGACAGTGGTACATTCCATAATAACAGCATTTGTAAATACTGAGGAGCAATATCATTTAAACAATTAAACACAGTGAGGCGAATTTTATAATCAATTCTAAATTTTAAAGGTAATATGTGAGCTTTTATGTAATATGATGTGATGTGTTGACTGTAACATACACTATAAACAAAACGTAAAGCACTATTTATTACACATTCTAAATGTCGCAGCAACGACATTGGAAGATTAACCCATTAAGCGCCGCACCTATTTCTAGTTGTTCAATTTTTTTAATTTTTTGATATGTTATTGCCACCTATGCAGTTTAGATAATTATTAAACAAAAATTCCAATTTCTTTTTTGTTTATGCAAAATCTGAGGCGTTGCAGAAACGCAACGTCAGCGCTTAAGCGGTAAAAAAATGGATAATTTGCTATGTGAATTGTATACTTGAAAACTTTGAAAACACAGTTATTATTTACGATTGAAACTGTTATTGAAAAAAAATATTTTTAATTTTTTACATGGAAACTAGAAACGCACGAAATGAAACATGGCCTGCCCACTTAATTGACCAAACTTGGTTTAAAATAAAGAGAATTTTGAGAAAAAACAAAAATGTCATCAAAGCGTGATTTTGTGAATGGCAAAACGCAATGTCATCGGTCTGAAAGGATTACAGCGAAGGTTTCAATGGCCTTCTCTCAGGAGACCCATGTAGAGGATAGCAAGGTGCGTTCCTTGTGCGAGCAACTGCTCCACGTTCCCCGCCTCGGTGCTAGAGATGCTTTATCCATTTTGATTGGATAAGAGAGCGTCGCTGGTACCGCGCCCTTATTTATCTCTAAAATCAAGATGGGGAACGTGGAGCAGCTGCTCGCCCAAGAAGCGCACCTTTCCCATTAGGCAGACAACAGTCGACGCACGTCGGGAGGTTGGAGCACACAAATAACGAAATTGATGCGTTATGAAAACATAACTTTTTTTATTTCTGTTATGGACCGTGAGTCTGATTTAAATAAATAAAATAAAAAAATAAGAGCAATAAAAGAACACAAAAAAGACTCTCAATAAAAACCAATGTCCAGAGTGCTCAGGTAAAATTACAAACACATCTAAGTCCAAGGGAGCTCTCAGAAGTCTTTTCTTTGTTTGATTTCCCGGTATATAGATCAAAAGCATACACATACCCATCGGACTAGGCAAGCGTCCATGCTTTATATCCAAACCTTATAGGCTTACTTTTACAGAACATTCTTGCTGAGTGACGTCCTCGATACGGAATCATCTGCTTATCAATCGACAAGTTTGCTTTATGAACTCCAAACTGTTGAAACTTTTTGTTCAGAAGCTTAATGTACGGCCTAACTTTGAATAGCTTGTCATCTTTGTTGATGGCAGAGTTATCATTGAGATGTGAATTTATTTTTATATTTCTAAATCTTTGTCTGCTCAGCGCTTAACGCACTACAACGGTGTTGCAATCCGGATCAAGAGACCAATACAATTTTTCTTGTGGAAGTTTGTGGTACCCAGCAACGTTCCCTCTAAGAGCTTGCTTGGTGTGCGCGGAATGAAAGACCGTGTGAGCAGTGGTGGATATTCAAATTTAGGGACCCGAGGCATGGATTTTCAAAAAAAAAAAGGAATTTTGATCTCGTCTATCAGTTTCTTCTCCGAAAATCAAAGTGTTCTCTAAAAAAAAAAGTCTTTACTTTGATTTCGTGTGTGATTTCCCTATTTTGTTCCCAAAATCAAGGTGTTCTCTAAAAAAAAAAGAAAAAGTCTTCGTCTTGGAAAGTCGGGACTAAAATTGGGAAATAGTGAGATTGATTCTAAGTGAAATATGTAGGGTAATGTTGTTAATTCAAATAAGTAGTAGTCGCTCGCCTTGCTCTTCTAACAATTTTCCGACTTCCTTCAGCAATCGCTGTAACCACTAAATGAATGAGCAACGAACTGGAAAACTCGTGCAGTACAAATGTTGGTTTTGAAGGAAAAAGTACTGCAATGTTACGTTATAATCGGATTAATCCCCTTTCAACTTCTGCAAGACTTTTTAATAAGCTAGGTTGCAAAACTAATCTTCACGCGTTTTCATTTCATCCACAACATTTTACACAACAGTATGGCGTGTCTGCTACAATGCTTAATAAAGTAGTGTTTTTCGCTGACGTTACAGAAATGGTACACCAAAGTTTGACTTTAAATAACTCCGGCGCTTCACACATTTAAAAGTTGAGTTTTTGCAGTTATTTTCTAGCAGCACTGTACTGTAAATTAAAACTGTTATTGAAATAATTTTATTGCAGTAATGTATATTAAAATGCGACTAACAAAATGTACGCAAATTTGTACAAAGTGCCGTTAAAAAGTAAATCTTTTAAGTGTAAAAAAAATTATTTTTTTAAAATAAGATTTCAAACACTTTATTTAGAGTCTAAATTACCAGAATATTTAATTTTTTAGATTGAAAGTTACTTTTAAAGTGCTCTTACAGAGGCTCAAACTATGCGTTGCAGCAACACAACGTCAGCGCTTAATGGGTTAACAAATAAGAGTTACAATAATCAATTTTAGAAAATATTATGTGTTTTACTAGAAGTAATTTAGCATCTTTGTTTAAAAAATTTGCCATATGTTTCCAAGATTTAAGCCGTCTAATACAATATTGTTTGACATACATGATATGCTTATGCATTGTCAGTTGAGGGTCAAGTCGAATACCCAAGCTTTTTACTTCAATATTGCAAGTCCATTCATTTTCCTTTATTTCTCCTATTTTAGTTGCAATTGTGAAACAGTTATTGTTTAACTTAAATTTTTTTGTAAACCGATGGTTTTGAAAGTAACACTAATTTTTTTTTGTCTTCATTTAGTTGTAAGTAATTTGTAGAAAACCATTCTTTTATTTTATTAATGCATTCAGGAGCTTGCTTACGTAGAGCGCGCGCCTTCGTCGCTTTCCTGTGAGTCAGGAGCATAAATATAGAGACAAAAAATAAATAAATGAACTGTCCCAATTAAATCTACGCAAAAATTGTTTTCGCTCATTTGTCAGCGCTCATTTGTACCGCGCTCAAACTTCGTGGCACGATCAAAAAGTTAAAAAAAATGTTATAGCCGACGATTTTGTTTAATAAATTGTTGGCCTGCTACAATCAGGGGTGCCGCAAATTTTTTGATGGAGAAAAGGACTATACCAGTTGAAAAAACTTTGAGCGACAATTCAATTTTGCTCAAATATGATTGACATTTAACGAATTTTGTTTAATTTTACAGAATTTCCAGTTTGAATTTGAATCTGCTTTTGACGCAAAAATTCAGTGAAGACTAAAAAAAATCACCTCTTTCAATCAGCGTCTAAAATTCCTAGTTTTGTCCCAAATTTAAGTTCAAACTAAAAAAAGCCTTCACCTTCAATCGATCGGTATCCGGTAATTTGATCTTCGTTAATTTTATCATATAGATGTGTTTTAAATATTTGTTATTTTAGCACGATTAGGGTTGGGTTAGAAAAAATTACTTGACAGTGTAATGAATTTTGATACAATTATCATGCGATAAACAACCGACAATAAAATTACAGTAAACAGTGAACCAATCGATATGCATTTTGGTCGAGTTACTATGATAGAGGGCAAAAGGCCCGGGGGAAATAAATTTAACCATGCTTTCCCTAGCTTTTGGCGCCCCTGACTTGATATTTATTGTTTCAATTGAACTGATGCCTTCAAACAATAGAACTGATGAATAGAACTGATGCCTTCAAACAATTGTATAAACTTATATACGTAATTTTAATAATACAATAATTTAAAGTTAAAACCAGGCCGTCGAACCGTTTAAAATAATGTTTCGGTTCAGGTTCAGTTTAGGCAAATTTTTTTACCGTTTCAGCTGGGTTCAGCTCCGGTTCGGCTTCAGAAAATCATTGGCGGTTAATACATATTTTTGTTTTTGGTTTAGTTTCATCCCTGATTTTATAAAAATATTTTTATATTCATTTTTGCAACTAAGAACTTAGTTTGTAGATTGTAGTCATAAATATATCAGACCAACAAACTTGAAAAAGGAAGGCGAGACAATTTTTCCTGAATTATGGTTTTGTACGATTTTACCAAGAAGACCAAACGTAACAAATATAACTGACCAGAATACATGAGCTTTGTTATGTATTCTAAATCTTTTTAACATCTAAAAAAAATAAATTTAGAAAGAGGTCTATTATGCGTAAAATAAGATAATTTTATGATTGAATCTGGTGTATAGCACATTGAAATAAACTATTTGGACGTAAAATAAATTTCTTTTTTTCGAGAGACATTTTTACAGGTGCTTTTAGGCTTTGGAAAACATACTTAGTGCCCCGCAAAATCAGATAGTTCTCCAATTTTTTTTCTGGTGAACAGGTTAAGATGGTGCCAATGCTCTTATTGCCCCCCAATTTTTTGAGGCTATGTTTGTAGCCAAGTGATATTTCAAAGTTGTCAATTTGCATGTCTTGGAAAACCATGGGAACCGTTTCATACCTAAAAATTCTTAAAGTCTGGATGTTTTTGGTAGGCCTGTGTCTACTAAAAAGTTAAACACTAAATCTATTCACCAGCGAGATATTAAGTTGCAAATTGTAAAATCGACTTTGTATATTATCAATAATTTTCAATGAAGTTGAATAAACGTATAATAGTGATTTTGTGTGGCTCAAAAGGGCAAGAAAAAATTTTTTGTAATTTTAATTTTGATGCCAAGTTTTTTTGGCTATTTTACGGTAGTGACAGGTCTTAACTTTTAAATCTTAACTTTTAAACACTTTTAAAACTGTGAACGGATAAGCAAAAAGATCGGATCGTTGAATTCATATTGTTAAGTCAGAAATGAAGAAACCAAAAAAAATTTATGGTTTCAAGCTGATAAAAGTTTAAACGTTAAACAAGAAATTTTTTTTTAACTTTAAGTTGCAACAGTAGATCTACAAAAAATGAGCAGATTTTAAATTGTTTTATCAACAGCGTTCGCAATTGTTTGAAAGTGCTAGATAAAAAAAAAAACAACTAAAACTTTTAACCTGGCAGTAATTCTCGGGATCTTCAAAAGCGTAGTTTTGGTGGTTGGATAGTCTTGACGATTGCCCGAAGCATTGCGGCTCCAAAGCTTTCCTGCGAGTCAGATGGATAAATACCGAAGAAATAAAAAACAAAACACGTTCGTTTACGGTGAAGATTAACGCTTTTTAGCAGCTAACTTACAAAATCGTAGGTCTACCAAAGTGGAAGTGTTTAAAAAGACTTAATTTACCTTTTGCTATCTTCGCCTTCTTTAATTCATCTTCGCTCTCGCAAATGTCATTGACAATTGAGTTTCCTACGTTATATTTTAACATAAAATACATCAGCGTTAGGAACTTTTTTGTAGCCTACCATATCACCAGCGGCAGACGGTAAGCTTTTTTAAGGTGTACGTTTAAACCAAACTATATAATACCGAAGTAAATTTAAAAAAACAAAAAATTAACTTAATTTTGGTACATGGTTAGTTTAAGAGCACACCTTAAAGAAAGCTTATCGTTCACCATCATATACATCGCACACCTTTAGCTCGTCTTCACGAGATAAAATATTCTTTTGCGTTTCACGTTTCCTTTCGAAGTCATCACAAACAGTACTGGTAAGGTAATATAAATGTTACTAACTTCAAGTTCAACTTCTGTAGGTTATAAAAAGTCTAATCTAGTTTTTCTCAACTTTTTTGAAATCACCAACTCAAAAAGTTGTAAAATATTGTTGCGCCTCGGATGTGCGTCTTCACTTGTTTTGGAAAAAAAACATATTCAAAAATCACTTTAATTGCACAAACATTTTTCTTCCAAAGTAAAGTGAAGACAAAAAAAATCTTATTTAATTATAGATGCGTTTGGTAAAACGGGCAGCTTGCTTCACTGTTAGCGTAAGTTTTAACTAATGATAGAAAATTATCAAAATAAATTATCTGCTATATGCACCTACCAAATTGAAATGTCTAATTAAAAATTACAAAGCCCACCTGAAAGCGCTTCGCGGTCCACGGTTGAGACGCGTTGCTCTAATCCAGTGTTTTTCAAACTTTTTTCATTGAGACCCATTTTGCACAGGCAAATTTTTTCGCGACCCCTAAACTAGGATCTTCACCTGGAATCGATCTCTGATTCCGCTATTTTTCCCAAAAAATCAAGGTGTTCTCTAAAAAAAAAAAAGGTCTTCACTTCGATTCCATCTCTGATTTCCCTATTTTTCTCCCAAAATCAAGGTGTTCTCTAAAATAAAAAAAAAAAGGTCTTCACTTCAATTTGCTGTTGTATTTCGCTATTTTTCTCCCAAAATCAAGGTGATCTCCAAAAATTAAAATCTAAAATCCCGCGACCCCCAGTTTGAAGAGCCCTGCTCTAATCCAGTGGTTTTCAACCTTTTTGGTGGGAACCCCAATGAAACATTTCAGAGGCTTGAGGAACCCCTGTGCAATAATTTGATTTCTTATGCAAAAAGCATCATTTGATTATGCAAAACTTTGGCCTAGGCTATCTTATTTTTATTCTTTTTGTTAAATACACCATAATACCTTGTTCTTTCATTAGATCCATATTAATCTTTTTGCAGTTTAACAAGACTAGCTATAACAGCACCTCAAAAATAAAAAATAGCATTGTTTTAAATTTTTTAAAAGCTAGACGCATTTTATAATGGAACAATTGTAAACGGTACAAAACTTAGGTTATCAAAAGGTTAACTTTTATTATTAAAAACAATTTTGCGTTATCAAGAAAGGCGAGATACGCCAATTTACTGCTGTGAATCGGTCAAGCGTGAAATAAGTTTTACAGAAAGTAACAACTTTGCAATGCTTACGATTTCATATTAAATTAACCTGGCAGAAAGAAAAATACTTTGCCGACCGGAAAAAAATTACGCAGATCGTTGCTGGTCCGCGGACCGGCGGTTGAGAACCATTGTTACAGACGACTTCAGATGAAACACACAGCATGTCATAATGCGAATTGATTATTATGAATTATGCAACATCACAACGCCAACTAACTAATACTGTAATAATACTGTAATCATAGGCGTACGCAAGGGGGGGGTTTCAGGGGTCAAAACCCCCCCCTTGAAGAATGGTGTTTAGTCATATATACAGTACATTGTAATAAATAGGCTTTAATAATAGGATTTTGGTTTCTATTGTTTACCGCACTTTTTAAACTTAATTACTGCTTGCGCATCAATTTTTGCTATCGTTTAAATTGCTTCAAAGTTAGCTCATGTACTGTACATTCCCACTGTGAAGAAGACTTTCAAACTTGTAAAATATTGAAAGTTAAGCATGAGAATGGAAATAAACTGCATGGGAACAATAGCTTCAGTTCACAATTTTTTAATGCTCCAAAACTTCAAAACATTTTGCGCAAGTCCATCAACACGATTTCGTCAACAACAAAAGCTTAAAAACTTGTTCAAAGTTGTGCTATCAGATGGGTCGATCGACACGAGAGTGTTAGTACTTTTTCAAATTTACAATTTACCGTTGTAGAAGCTTTGGCAGAAATTTCAGCATGGCGAGACAGAGAAACCTCATCACGAGCTCTGCAGTTGCTATCGACAATTACGCAAAGTAAATTTTGCATTGCTCTCTTAGTTTTAAAATACGTTTTTGGATACAGTGTTGTTTTGTGTAAAGTTAAGCAAAAAAAGTCGATAAACCTTCTTGAGGCCGTCAACATTGCACAGGATATTGCAAATGAGTTGAAGTGTCTTAGAGAAAAAATCGAATATAAATTTCCCCAGCTCTACATTTTTGCGTAAGAAACGGCCAAAGCCGAAGATTTTATTTTGAAAATACCATGCCCTCTTGAAGACAGACCAATCGATGCAATATTGCTGCTGTAACAGATGAAGAACATTTTAGACTAGGGATTTTTATTCTATTTCTTGATAACTTTATTGTCACTCTCAAAGCAAGATTTTCAGCCCACAAATCGATTATTGGTGAATTTCAGTGTTTAATTTCTGCTGATCAAACTAGTGCACCAACTCCTCAACAAATTAAAAGTATTCAAGTTTTGGAAAAATTTTACGAAAATGATTTAACGAAATCCTGGGGAGAATTAGTGCCTGAACTGATATTATGTTACAGGAAACTTTTTCGGTTGAACGCACCAAAAAGACCAACTGATGCGTTGAGCAGCATCAAGGAATGCACTTCCGATGCAGTTCCGAACTTATTTACATTGATGACCATTTTGTTAACTCTTCCAGTGATAACATGCACTAGTGAACAATTGTAAAGCTTTCCACATTACGCAGACTAAAAACGTGCTTACGAAACACAAGTGGTACCACTCGAATGAATGGATCTGCATTACTAAACATTTATAGGAGCCACACGCGTGCCTTGCCCTGATGATGTAATTAACAGATTAAGTGAAAAAACAGGCGTTTGAATATAAGCCTTTAAAAAAATTTTAAATATTTGTTAAGTAAGGTTATTTTTTTGTTCGTTTGATTTTCCACCTATTGTTCTCATCATTTACACGAGTTGCTTTTAATTTGAAAAGTTTCTCGTCATGATTGAATTACTCGCACATACCTTTTCAATAGTTAGTTTTACGGTTTGGTAAAAAGAAATTCATGCTACTGCAAGATGTTCTTAAAACCAAAACACTTTATTTTTGAATGTAGGCCTAATTTTGGAAGTTTTTACCCATTGCCAGGACTACTGAGAGCAATCACATTTTCGGCTCCAAAACCCCCCCCTTTACAAATTTCTGCGTACGCCACTGACTGTAATGAACAGAGAATTATGGTACAGTACAGTACTGTACAGTAGCCTACTGTCCTGTAATTCATCCCTGTTCATTACCAGTTAGTTTGCATTGTGATGTAGCATAATTGATGATTTTCAATTGGCATTATGACGTGCTGTGTGTTTTAGCCAAAGTCGTCGGTACTATTAAAAATATAATACTACTAAAAACTACCACAGACTTACTTGAATGCAACAGAAACTTATATGATTGCAATGGGACTTAATAGATCAAAAATCACAGTCTATTTAAACAATATGCGTACAATACAATAATAAAATAGCCTCTCGGATTTGAACGTGCACTTGCGGAACCCCTGGACTGTTCTGGCGGAACCCTGGTTGAAAACCACTGCTCTAATCTATTTAAATCTGAATTTTATAGTTTGTTTGTTTTTATTGTTTTCTCATAAAACGATAAAGAAAACAAAAGACAGCGACCGGATGATCGGATGACGGATAAACGGGCCACGAATAACCGAGGAAGCACTGTATCTGAAGGCGTGAGCATACTAAGGCTAACATGTGCAATAGTTTATTTTTCCCTCAGACGAACGAAAAGTTATAAGAATATTTAATAAAAAATGCTTATTGTAAAGATTGAATTTTGTTCACTCAATTGATATTCAAACAACCGTTGTTTTAATTAGTAAAACAAAAATGTTTTTATACCACAGAACGTAAAAGTGTATACTGTTTCCCAGCGATTGCCGAAAGCTCAAAAAAGAAAATACAGTTTTTCATGAAATAAGTTTTTTTATTAGCTCGGGCATGTAGACATTTAACAATTAACGTCTGTGTATTCACGCAAAGCGATATATAGCTTTTTTAAATGGCCTTCATTTTGGACTACTACGATTTACATCTTTAGTACAAACTTAAGTGAAGACCTTTTTTGAACTTCAGTTTTCTGAAGAAAATTTTTTTCCAATTTTCTAATTACGTTTGTTGAGAGTATTTTTTTAACAAAAAAAGTACCTTTCTTTTAAATTTTGCCCTTCTCCCGAAATTACTGATATACCAGGTGGCTCTTTTCAAAAAAAGTTAGGGAATACGTTATTTAAATCAACATTTAAAAAATTTGTTGGATGAGATTTTGGTCGAGATTATACACTGTATAATTGTACAAATGAATCTAACACAACGCTTCTTTCATGCAAATTTAAAAAGCAACTGCCCCCTAACCCCACTTCGCCGCCCCTGAATTTGAAGGTTATTTAAGTTTATTTTAATCAAAAATTCATTTTAATTAAGTATTTTAGCTAAAAAGCTTTATGCCAAAGAAAGCAAAGCGTTGTAATTGTGACGCCTATGATTAGATAGAGTGCGCTGCGTTTATTGCAACTCAAACGTACATTGAATCTTCCATATAAAGCAAAAATGGAAACTTCATTTTGCGTCACTTTGAGTAAAATTTTTGAGCTGATTCAAAAGAGATAAAAAAGTTAACTATTCAAAGTTTTTAAAGATTTTAAAAAACCCAACAAAACTTATATTTAATGAAAGAAAATTGAAAAAAAAATTAATGCGTTTCTGATAATATTTAAAACTGCTGCAGTTGTTTGGGGGTGCTGAAGCTTTGCAGCTTCTATGATCAAGCCGCCACTAATCTGGGTATCTTTTACTAGCTAATCCGATTGCAAAAAACGTTATTTTAATTTTTTTATTTTGGCAACAAACAAGTCTGGTAATGTTTTGAAAGCTTGTACTCACAATTTTTCCCGTTAAAGCATTCACACAAAATTCATCCTATTTTTAAAAAATGAAGTAACTCAATTACGTAAATATTTTGTACAGCTAGTAGTTTGATTAAAAAACAAGCCTGAAATAATACGACTCATTTTCGAAACGATATAATTTTAAAAACAAAACTGAAAAGGATGAAATCGTTTTACCTGCAACATAAAAGAATAAATAACAAAAACGATTTAAAATTCAACACGCTACTGAACTAATACTGAAGCAGAAAATAAGTGTACAGGCAAACGATATATTATGACGTAATAATACAAACCAAACAATCACATTTCTACATACCCCCAAGTTCGTACTTCTACAGCCAAGCATGATTATTTAGTTGATTACTTGATCATCCATTGACCAGAGGTTGGATCCAATTCGACAGCAGGTCGTCGTAGGCGGGAGGACTGTCTAGGAAAGCATTGATTTGTTGTTTTCGTGGGTGTCCATCGAATTAGTGTGCATCACAAATGTGGGGTGTGTGGCCGTAGGTCACAAAAGTTCCTGCGAATTTGTGTCCATCACAAATGTGGGGTGTGTAGCCGTAGGTGCGTCATTATGGACGTTTTGTGGTTGCCTGTGATCTATGGCCTCAGATGAGGTTTCATCACCAACGTGGGTGGACGTCGAGGGTGGGTGTTAAAATTGCGTTTTCTGTCAGGAGGGCACTGTTGGTGGTAAAGAGGTTTGCAAGGATTCGGCAACATCAGGCATTAAACAAAGGAATCGTCGATTGCGCGTGGTTATACGACCAAATCCTCCCACTTTAACATTATATTGGTGGAAGTCCAATGCTTCGACCACAGTGCCGACTTTGTCCCATTTACGTGGGTGTTTGCCCCCTTGATTTTGGATGAACACGCGATCACCACACCGCAGGGCACGCAACGGGCGTGTACGCGCGCTCATTGCAACATTGGTCTGCTTGGCTCGAACTCGAAGGGCATCTTCTTTAGCTCGCCATGCTTCGCGCCAAGTACGACGAATAAAGCGATTAAAAAAAGTGGCAAGCCGATTAACAAACGAGAAAGCGTCTCGCAAAGAGTGGCCAAAGACAACTTCGGCTGGGGATAAATTGCAGTCAGGATCCGGGGTGTTACGCAGTTGCAACAAGGCGCGCAGAAACGAATCATTGTTCAAATCACCATTAGGGATAATATTGGACATGAGAAGTCTTTTAGCGGCTTTCACTGCAACCTCCGCGCGAGTCAACTGACCGCTGGGCGAATTGAAATTTGCTGGGGTTGAGAACGAGCAGCCAACTAGAGTAAGAAATTGGATGGTGCACCACCAATGTTCCTCTCGGTTCTCGTCAAAAAACACGGTGTCATCCGCGCATCGCTCCTTTCGCATAAAATCAGACAAAATAGCGGCGAAGCGACAATTGTAGCCATCTTCCGAAGAGAGGAAACCTTGTGGTGTCCTTGTATATTGCCATCATCCAAATGGTGTAATGAAGGTGGTAAGATAACGGTCTGACTCGCGTAGTGGAACGCTGTGATATCCATTCCAAGCGTCAGTAACAGTTTTCCAAGTGTTTCTTGGTACGCGACGGGCTAGCTTGAAGGGTGTTTCCGACGCAACTGTTTCCCAACGACAGAAGTTGTTCAGCGGCGAGTCTACAATCCGTCGGGGTGTACCATCCTGTTTTCTTGTAATCACCATGCGATGGCACCATTGCGTAGGCTCTCCTTGATGGACCTTTTCAAGAATTTCTAGGGCTTCATCCCGAAGGAGGTTTGCAAGGACCTGTTGTTGCCAATGTAGAGAAATAGAAGCCAGGGTATGAAATGCCCTTGGCTTCGCTGAGGGCTGACATGGATTTTAATGGGTGGTCTTGTAATGCAATGAAGAGGGCGATGCGGACATGTGTTAAATGTGGAGGAAGCGTATCACTCCAATAGCCAAGTTTTCATTCGATCATTATTTTCCGGAATACAACGAAATGGTAGCGAACGTGGGAAAGGTGGCACGGCAGTACGTTGAAAGCAAGTGCAAGAATGATTTTGATCGCCCGGTGAGGCACAGCCACCTGTAACAGTGAGCATGAGGTGCGCATTAGTGATAGCAGCAGGTTCATTAGCACATTCCTTCGTCTCAGCATTACCATGTTTTCCTAATAATGGGAAACTGGGGGACAGCACCCCCAGCGTTGCCAGTGTGCCGTGCGATAAGAAAAGGGCCTGAATGTCGGCTCTAACATAGACCATGGCCCGGCATTGCACAACATAACCGTGACACGACAGTCCTTCAATGATGGCGAAAGACGCCCCCAAATTGATATGGAGGAATGATTGGCGGCCACCAGGTTGGATGCAGGGGTCAGGATGTCATGTGAGAAGCCATACTTCACGAGTTCGTTCAGAGCCCATACATTCACTTGGGCTCCTGTGCCAGCGATAGCGGTGACATTTGTGGCACGAAATTGTTGCCGCGATTGACCGAAATTGTTACCTGGACCTTAGGGTGCTCTCTCACATGTGCTGTTGCCCACTGTCCGTTTTTGAGTACATAATGGGAATTTTGCATGGTGGCATTTCTATGTACTACAGACAAAGGCATGTTATACTTGTTTGGCTTGTGATTTGTTCTTACCGAACTCAACTGAGGGTCAGTACACGACGTGACTTCAAGAGTTTGTAGGCCTGGTTTAGGTGGTGAAGGATCCACTTTAGAAGCGAGGTGGTGTCTTCGGCGTTTCTGTGTCCGGTAGCATTCAATACACAAGGTATAAGGTTTGGTATTCCAACCACGAGCCCCTTTTTGTAGAGCTGAAAAAGTCGCTGGCAGAGAGGACAACGCGACTGTTTTGACCGAGCAGGTAAATTGTAGGATTCCCTGCATGGGGTTGCATTACGACGTGCTCTGTGGTCTGCGTCATGTAGGCGCTGAACGGCTGACACAGATGTGACCTCGGTCGGGGGGCAATTTTCAATTTTGTATCCAAGGAATTGTAATCTACATATTTTCAATCTATCAAAAATCCAAATTTTTTTCTCTGCTCAAAAAATTTTCAGTCAGCTCTTTTCAATTTAATCATATTTATTTTTCAGTACATTTGCAAATCAATCATATTTATTTTTCGGTACATTTGCAAACGCAATATAAGAAACAGATTAGTTTGTTTATCATCTTAAAAAGTCGCTAAAAAAAAAGTTTTGCCTTGACAACTAAAATAGAGAGTTCCTTGATCGCTCCAAAAGTTGTGTGATAGATTTTTTACGAGCAGAGAAAAAATTTTAAATTTTTGATCGGTTTAAAATATGTACATTACGATTCCATGGGTACAAAATTGAAAATTACGTTTGGGGAACAGCGTTGGGAGCCATCTCCTTGCTTTCTACTAGAGCAACAATCTCGTTGACGGTGCGTGTAAGCACATCTACGCTCCCAAGAGTTTCTCGGCGAATCTCATCGTCAGCAATGCCATTTAGCAGCGTATCACAAATCATGTGATCAGTGTAGTTGACTTTTAAGCCACAAGTACAATCAACTGTAAATGCACATGTGTCTGCTTTGCCGCGCACTCTCGCTGCAAATGCGCGAAAGAGTTTGTCTCTCAGTTGGCGCATTTGCATGAGATCTGATCGCAGGACGCCAGTAGCTACTGGGATAACTGCAAGTCGACGCATGGCGGATAGTAACTCCTGCAAAGGCTTAGAGATAATCTGCGCATCTGATTTTAACAAACTATCTCCTAAGCTCTGACTGGCACACTGAAAGAGTTGCGCAGTGACTGAAACTTCGTTTATGCCTGATCACTGCATAAACATTTGCCAGCGGCGAGTAAATACTGTACAGTACATTCCACGCTTCCAAAGACACGCCTACGTCAATGCTGGGTCTCGTTAGCCTTGGTCCCTCTGAGAGAGCGCGATTGAAATCGGGCCCAGGAGCAGCATGACTAAATGCTTGGCTCTGCAAAATTGCACAAGCCACGGCTTCTGGTGCGTCTTCGGATTGAAAAGCGCAACCCGGATACATACAATCTATAATAACCATTTTCTAGCAAAAACTTAACTAGCCTAAACGAATTCGTCATGAAAGAATACGACTCAGTTTCGAAACGATATAATTTTATAAACATAACGAAAATGATGAAATTGTTTTAACTGCAACATAAAAGAATAAATAACAAAAACGACTTAAAACTCAACACGCTACTGAACTAAAGCTTACACGCTTAAAGGCCCGTTTCCACTACGAGCGTGGAAAAGAGCATTCTTTATCTCTTTTATTGATCTTCGATTGAAGCGAGCGGTTAAAATTGAAGCGAGCGCAAAATAAAGCAATAAAACAAACAAAGAATGCTTTTTTTCCACGCTCGTAGTGGAAACGGGCCTTAAAGGGAGCATTTCTTTGTTTGTTTTATTGATTTCTTTTTGCGCTCGCTTCAATTTTAACCGCTCGCTTCCATCGAAGATCAATAAAAGAAACAGAAAGCCTTAAAGGCCCGTTTCCACTAAGAGCGTGGAAAAGAGTATTTTTTGTTTGTTTTATTGATTTTTTTTTGCGTTCGCTTCAATTTTAACCGCTTGCTTCAATTGAAGATCAATAAAAGAAACAAAGAATGCTCTTTTCCACGCTCGTAGTGGAAACGGGCCTTTACTGAACTAACACCGAAGCGGAAAATAAGTGTGCAGGCAAACGATATATTATGACGTAATAGTACAAACTAAACAGTCACATTTCTACAAAACTATTACAGAAGAACAAAAGAAAAAATACGAAAGAACTATAACAGCATGATAGATTATGTAGTTTTAATGGATCTTTTGTAGAAAGCCCACGCCACTAATGCAAAAATGTGAGATTTGAGAAAAACACCCCCGCTACGTTTTAAGTACTACACGGTGGCGGGGGCTTTCTACAAAAGATCCGTTTTAATTTAGCCAAAATTTAGCAATAACTCGAGGAGAAAACATGGATTTTTAAATGTCTGTTATCTGCAGTTAATGTACAACTACCTTAAATTTTAGTACCCTTGCCAAAATGTTGCTTAAAAACAAATCAAAATGCTTTTTCGAAACCTCGATTAAAATCTTTAATATCATAGGCAATATATTCTTCTGATGTGTGTTTTAAAGCAAATTAACTGTGATAAAAAAAGACTTTAACGTTAACTGAAAGCTAAAAGTTTCTAAATATCCAGTTAAAAAACTTTCTAAACCTTATAACGGTATGTTAACGATAAAGTTGCTAAAAATGTATTAACTAAGATAGAACTTAAAGCTGGTAGTGGAATAGAATAAAATAGTATATTTCAAGCCTGGGAAAAATGTATCCAGAGAATGCTTAGAATATAAACCGTGACTAAATTGAATAAAGGTTTTGTTTCAAATTTTGTTGGATTGTAAAAAAGTATTGATATGGTAGGAGTGCAGTTATATAAGTTGATGCAATTTTTAAATCGCTAATAGTTAGATTACATCAATGGTGCTCAACCTTTTACACTCCGGGGTTCAAAGTTTTTTGGCCAGTTTTTCTTAGGTTGCATTCGGTACAGAATAAAAAGTGATTAAACTTTTTTGTTTGTTCTTTAATTTTAACAATTATCTTGAATTATCTCACAGGAAACTTGGATTGGAATCAAAAAAATCATTACCAAAATTTTGTATCATTCTCTTGTGACCTTGGAAAAGGCACTGCACGGCACTTTCTCCTGCTTAACGGTCTTATCAAGCAGCTCTAAATTTTAGTAATACCTCCAAATATTAGCTAATTTAAAAAAAATTTCAACCCGACAGCAATAACTCAGATCTCCGGAAGCAAATCGGGGCAATTGCTTGACAGTTGCTTGATGTATAGCGCTTCCGTCGCTTTATTACGAGTCAAGAGCGTAGCCGTCAAACCGGGAGCAGGGGAGGCAATTCCCACCAAAGATGCAAAACATTGAGACAAAATCAGATTTTTGGGGCACCATGCACTATTTGGGCAAAAGAAACTTACTTATTTCGGAACGATCTACATCAATGCGCAAAATAGCTAAGATTTAATATAAAGACTTTTTTATTTTGGCAAAACCAATGGTTTCTGTTTTATTTACAACTAAAAAAACAAGTGAAAAATAAAAAAAAGAATCTTCACATTGAATCTAAGTAAATTTTTGACACCTTAATGGAATCTTTATTCATGCTCTTCTACCAGAAGAGCATGAATAAAGATTTTAATAATATACCTGGTATCAAGAAAAGCCAAATTTATAATAACCTTATTTAAATTTTTCAAAAGAATAAAAATTTACTGGATTTGAATTATTTGAAAATGGACTTTAATTTTTGTAAAATTTTTTGGTCTCTATCTTAATTGTTTCTAGTCTTAGTCTCAAACCATACGTCTTGAAGAGTCGATTAGCGGTACAAAACTTTGAGATAGCTTTGAATAGCGTGTTTATTCCTCGAAGACTTTTCATTTGACATTTATCGGGAGGAGTCGTCCGAATGAACTGAGAGCAATCCGATCATGTTTATATAGGCAAAAAGAATGAGTCTGATTGGTTAAAAAAGGCAGCCAATCAGGAATAGAAAAGAAAAGAAAATGAGAGTGCGTCTAAATGGTCAAGAGAGACAACCAATCAGAAGCGAAAGTAAAAGAGCGTTAATGATGGAATTTTAAACTGTAAAGAAATTCCTTGTGTCGACAGAGATTGGGTGGAAAAGATTTGATAAACGTAGCTTTAAGACCGGAGAGGTGGAAGAAAGTAAGTCCTCGAGCAAAGATAGAGAATTTGTCTCTATGAAGAAGTCGTCTTGATAATGCTCTCTATGGTGACGACCTAGCGCCACCTCCGTTTCCCAGGAAAATTTTTATTGAACTGATGTAAATAGCCACCTCGTCCATTGAATTCAGTTTCAACAACACTATGTACTGGCAGAATAATTAAATTTCTAACCAGTGATTTTAATGAAGACAAACGAGTTTAAATTCTTGATTTTAATTTAAAACCTAAGATATATTTGTTCAGTTTTTAAGATTTTATTGTAAAGCGTGTTATTCAAACAAATTAGCCCTAAGATCTGGCTAATCCAAGCTAAGTTTGATTCTTGGTCAACAAAGTTGCTTTAATTTATATGTGAGTTCGATCCTCACTCAGAACAACTAAGTTGCACTTATCTATTGTGGCTAATGTGTCTTATGACGCAACAATGCGTCTGTCTGAATGTATCAGTTTTACCTCGCATGTGTTAACAATTCAGTTGTAAGAATATAATTGTAAGACTTGAGATGTGAAAATGGAGTTGCCAAATTCAAGTTGTGAATATACAGTCGCACAATTACGAGTTATAGAGTGAAGTCGTTTTATAGAAAAGTCAAGCTGCTAAGTTATTCTTAATATGTTAGCTACCTCTCAACATAAATGGTGACCCCGACGTGATCTCGTACGTAAAAGAGAACACTTTTGTCAACATAACTTCGAAGTTTATTAACAAGCTTACTTAACGATCAACAGCGATAATAGAATAGGATTCAGTACAGCGAGACGAAGATTAAATATACTGTATAACCTTATAGACAAAAAGATAAGTTTTTAATGATTTTACAAGCGAGACATTGTAATAGAATTGTAATTGCTAATTTTATGTTAAATTTTTAACTAGATTTCGGCGGACAGTTTTATTAATAGTATTAACAACAGTTACGAGTTAAAAAGCAGTTTTTTTAACCTTAAGCTTGACTAAATATTGTGACGTTACAATGTATTACTACTATCTGGTGTTATGTGCCTTAGTTGCCGCGTTAATCATTTTAAGTTATAGTTTTGTATTCTTGATTTTTTACTATCAGACCAAACGTAGGTTTCACGAAGCGAGGCCTGACATGTCGCGGCCTGCCCTAGTAACATTCTCCCCTACAAGAGCTCCCTCTAGTGATAGATCAAACTCAGATATACGTGGCAATAGGAAAATAATAATGCTTCTTTGCCCGGAAATAGTTTTGGAAATATACATTTGCCACCCTTTTGGGAGAATGACGCCAGCGCTTATTTTTCAACTATCGAATTGATGTTTCAAGAAGCGAATATAACATCAGAACGGTCCAGATATTTAGCTCTTGTCACGACCTTATCTCGAGACGCCAGTGTATTTAAGTCTGTGGCACATCTACTAAAAATAACTGACGCGGCAACGCCTTATTCGACTTTGAAAGTTGCTATCCTCCGGTTATATTCCAATGCAGGCGGTGAGGATTTAGAAACCTCGTTAAACAATTGTGTCCGTGGCGATGACAAAGTCTCAAACTACTTGGCCCGGTTAAATCCATATTCGCATCCCGTTATTGCGAACCGACTACTCTCCAGGAAGACATACTTAAATCCCGCGTACTGCAATCGGTGGACACTCCGACCAGGCTTGCGTTGTACTCATACGAACAAAGCACGGTCGACGAATTGGCTGGACATGCCGACCGTCTCCTTTCTCTGGCGAAATCTCAGCTTGCTACTCCCATGTCAAAGATAAATATCACATCAACAAAACCGCATCAAGAACTAATAAATGAAATGCTGGATTCACGCATAAATCGCCTCGATCGCGCTTTTGCTCAATTTTCAACCCTTCCCGATTTACTTCGCCTCCAGGACCAAACGCTCCTATAAATCGGCTACTCAATTTAGCGCAACCATTAGCTTGTTGGTATCACAAAACTTACGGCAATCGAGCTACCAAATGCAAAGCCAAACCGTGTACTTGAGCCTCAGCACGTGCCATCGAGCAAAAAACAAACTGTCACCCTCCACGAATTAGGGGCTTGGGGGTCGAAAAATTTTGATAGGATAAATCCCCTATTTTTTGTTACCGATAAAATAACCGGAGTTAAGTTTTTGGTTGACACTGGAGCTTCAAAATCTTTATTTCCTCTGAATTATGTAGATAATCGCAACGTACAGCCTTCGACACTGACTTCATTGAAAGCGTTAGGCAGCGGAGTAATAGATGTACGGGGTGTTTATAAAACCCAAATTAACCTTAGTTTTTCCCATCTGTTTGAGCACAAATTTTACATCAGCGATATACTTTACGAGATTTTAGGAGCCGATTTTCTAGCTTACCATAAATTGATAGTTGATATTTCTGCGCGAAGATTGACCGAATCGATTGAAGTCGAACAATGCTAACTGGACAGATCCCTCACGTTTCGTCACCATTTAGTGGCATTGCGCAAAAAACTATCCTCGCGCGTCACACTGCTGAGGCGACTCGTGGGCTCGGGATGGGGTGCTGGTGCTAAAACACTACGCATAGTCACCTTGTCTCTAGTCTACTCAACAGCTGAGTACTGTGCGCCAGTCTCGTGTCGCAGTGCTCACACTCGCCTCATTGACAGTGTCTTGAATGACGCCTTGCGCATAGTCACTGGATGCCTGCGTCCCACTCCAACGGACCACCTACCTATACTCTCAGGCATCCAGCCAGCTGAGCTTCGCCGACTGGGAGCGACACACTCCTTGGCTTACCGTTGATCTCTGGACCCCGATCATATCTTGCATGGTCTATTAAGTGGACCCTCAGATACTGGCCAAGTGAGACTAAGATCCAGACGCCCGTTTGTGCCAGGTGCGCGGAATCTCTTGGACAACCTTGCCAAACTTGGCATCCGCGCCTCTGAATGGACAAATCACAAATGGAACGCGGAGTATTGTGAAAATGCTTCCAGGCTCCCTGCTTTTGTGCCCGAGACCGGTGCCAGGCCTGTTGGGATGGGCTTACCCCGAGCAGCTTGGGTTAAGCTCAACCGCCTGCGGACTGGTGTTGGGCGATTCCATTTGTCCATGCACAAATGGGGTCTCGCTCCTTCACCGAATTGCGAGTGCGGCGCCTCTGAGCAAACCGCAGACCACGTACTAACAGCGTGCCCTATACATCGGGCACCACATGGAGCACGCGGTCTGACGGTTTTGGATGACGAAACTTGATGCTGGCTTAATGACATCACTGCCAGCATCTGATCCAGGCAGTGCAGCAGTCTGGGGTAGTAAAAGGATAAACCCTCGGCCCCAGTCTTGTTTGTGTCTGACCTGGAGTGGATACCCTTCAAACGACGACGACGACGACGAATGCTATCGATACGGGGATAGTGATTTTAACAACACATTTGCTGTTCAAAGTGCCGATGAAACGGACAATATCATTCTAACAGAACTAAAAAACGAGTATCCTGAAGTTTTCAATGCAGCACTTTGTGAACGGTGTTGTAGACATTTAGTAGTTGCGTCTGTAGCGAACTCATCACCGCAAATCGTCTTTCGTGCACATATTTGCTTTGATTTTGCAAAGTTTGCCGCAATTGTATTTTTACACGTTATATTTCGCTCGCTGCAGACTCGGCTTGCAGCGCCTTTCCGCTCGCTGCACAACGTTTATTTACCGCCATGGCAACCGTCATGTAATAATTTTGCATTTTTAGTATTTTCTTTCTGTATTGCCTTTACGTGGCTCCCCCCAACTGATCGTTGGCTGATCGCGCCATCAATGCTATTTTGTGTGATTATTATTATTATTACCGCCTTTCGTGTAATGTATTTTCGATACACCGCATACAGGATGTAGCCTGATCACCTGACCTACGCCTCGTGGTTTTACATGTAAAAAAGGACAGGCATCATAATAGAAACTCTATAACATTACTCTGACGATATATACACTCGCTGGCCGAACCGTCGGACAGGGAGACACACACAGAGAGACAGAGACAGAGACAGAGAGAACGAGACATTCCGACACAGACCGAGACTCATATAGCTGCTGTGCAATTTGATTCGAGATTCATCCTAGCGACGTCATCAAGCGAAGATTCTGTTTACTGTTTTATTCCTAAGTTTTAGTGTTGTTCTGTCTGTTCATTTCAAGTTGTGCCCCTTTTCAATAAAAGGAGTTTAAAGGTTAACCGTGTGCCAAAACCACTCACGCCACACGTCAATAGAAACTTCATCGGAAGAACCAATTTCTTGTAAAGCTTGCAGATTAAGTCCTGAAAAATTTTGAGCATTGGGTGAAGAATTATAAAGATTATGCGATCAATGGATCCTTGAAAAGAGCCAGAGCGTCTGGTCTTCGCCGATCGTGATGGTAAGAAAGAAATCTGGGGGCTGAAGGCTTTGTGCTGACCTCACAATTAAACAAGGTACTGAAACCAAAGAAATATGCTTTGCCACATGTCAGTGATTTTACATCCCTAGCACATGGTTGCAGCTTATTCTTTTCCATTGACATCGCGGACTCGTATTATAACATCAGAGTACGGCCAGAAGATAGACATAAATTGACAATCACAACTGCTCTGGAAAAATTATCAGTACAATTTCTTACCGATGGGTTTAGCTTTTGGTTCAACTTACTTTCAACTACTAATGAATGAAGTCTCAAGCGGTTTACCGCTTGTTTTCTGGTATTTGGATGACATAATCGTAATGTCTAAAACTCGTTTAGAACACATACAAATGCTGAAAGCCATTTTCTCTAGGCTACGTGAACACGGTCTAGTAGTAAATGCTAAAAAGTGCAATTTGGGAGTGAAGGAACTTTCGTTTTTTGGGTTTTCATGTGTCCTCCGAAGGATTAAAACCGTTGCAGTCGAAAGTCGAAGCTATCAGCAACTTTGTCGCACCTACTACAACAAAACTGCTCAAATCATATTTAGATATGTACCAATACTATGCTAGATATATTAAAGGCTCAACGAAATTTTTGCAGCCTCTTTATGATCTTGTTAATTCTACCGCGAGTTCACGCCACTTGACGTGGTCAACAGAATCATTTCAATTCTTTCAGGACAGTAAGAAAGCCATATCTTCAGCAACTGCGTTAGCCTTTCCTGACCCTCATGCTCAAGCAGAACTCGTTGTAGATGCATCTGGATCTAGCATCGGCGCAACTCTGCAACAAGAAAAAGATGGCGAGTGCCGACCCATTGCATTTTGGTCAAAAGCTTTGAATAAGTCCCAAAAGTTGTGGTCGACGTTTGAAAGAGAGCTTTACGCATGTTTTGCGGCTATAAAACACTTTAGCTATTTTTTAGAAGGGTCGGATTTTATTTTGAAAACTGATCATCGCCCGATAGTTAACAAATTTCACAGTCATACGCTCGCTTAGTCACCACGCCAACAAAAATATTTTGATTTTATAGCACAAATGACTAACCGCGTGGAACATACACCGGGTGCAGAAAACCCGGCTGATATTTTATCAAGGATTCCCCATGAAGAGCAACCACTCAGAGCCATTATCCCTGACGAGCCAAGTTTAGATTATCTTCTAATCGCATTGATGCAAAAATTGGATCCTGAAATAGAACTCTTGCGAGGTGGTCAATCAGAAAAAGCTGCCTCGTTACAGCCAATAGAAGTTCGCCTAGCAGATCACGATGTTTCGTTGCTCTGTGATCAGGCGTATTCGCGAGTGCATCCTATTATTCCTCAAGGACTGCGTTAAGATGTTTTTAAATTATATCACTCCTGGCACACCCTGGTGCTCAAACCGGAATTAAGTTAATTAGCTCTCGTTTTATTTGGAACGGCATGAAACGTGATATTAGACAATGGACTCGGGAGTGTCAAGCTTGTGACAGAGCAAAAATTCAGCGCCACAATGTCGCGCCTCTCGATAATGAAACACCCACACCCAAGGATCGCTTTACAAACGTGTATTTGGATATCACGGGTCCACTTGGGGAAAGTAATGGTTACAACTATTTACTTGTAGTGATTGATCGTTTTTCTTGATTCATGAACGCAATACCACTAGCTGGCATAAAAGCAGAGGAATGTGTTGACGCTTTTATCCGACACTGGGTGGTTTGGTTCGGGTGTCCGGAACACATTTATACGGATCGCGGGACCCAGTTCACTTCAGTCATGTGGCTAAACATGTGCCACTACCTTGGGTCTCAGGCTCATCATTCCATCGCTTATCATCCACAAGCGCAGGGACTAGTGGAACGCTTAAATAGGACTCTGAAGAGCAGCCTCAAGTGCTATGATAATCCTACTGCTTGACACGACAATTTACCCTGGGTTTTAATGGCCCTCAGGAACAGCCCCAAAGAATACTTAAAAGGCTTCTCCCCTAACGACTTTGTGCTAGGTCAACCAATTTGATCATTGGCGAATTTTTTGATGAAAACACTGACACTGACATTCCATGCGATCCCGATTCAATAGTAACAAAATTCGGCCACTACGTTAGATCCTTACGTTTTATGCCACCGCAAAAAAATAAAAGAAAGTCATATTTGGAAAAAGCTCTTTTCTTGCCAGAAACCACTCATGTTTACGTACAAAACGACAGTCATCGACACCCTTTGCAACCTACATATCAAGGCCCTTTTAAAGTCATCAGTAAAAACCCAAAATTCTTCGAGCTCGACTTACGCCGCGGCATAGATAAAGTTTCAATCGACAGACTTAAAAGTGCGACACTTAGTTTTAAAACTTTAAATTCCCACATTGAGTCCGCAGATGATAATTTCTGTTCCTTGCATCTAGTTCACCAAAGGAGGGGACCCCAAATAACTCGTGCGCTGGAGATCCAGACGATATTTTTAATGAAAGCGCTGTGCCCCCAATAATGAAGTCAAAGGGTCGAATAACACAAAGACCTTTAAAATTTCGAGATTATTACGTCGATTTTTGAGTTGTTGTGCCGTGCTTAAGTGCAAATAGCTAATGGCGACTTAGTAGTGTAGAGTCGTGGCATTCTTTGCCGACTGGAGTGCTGTAGCCCGGGATTCTAGTGTTTCAATCGGTTTAGGATGTTCCGTGGCTCGAACCTTCTCTGAGCTGCTGCTTTTCATCCTTTTTAATTGTGATTGTTTTCGTTCCTTTGTCATAATTAATTATTTTACTGCTTTTGGTTTATTATGCGTATATTATCACTGCATTTGTGTGTCTAATGTGCCCACTCATTTCGTTTTGAATCTTAATGTTGTTTCCTCGTAATTACTTATTTTGCTGCTTTTGGTTTATCGACTTTATGTTAGCGCATTTGTTTTATGGGTACCTTCGGGACCCCATTGTTGTGCGTAATTGGGGAAGGATTGTACCTAATGTGTCTTATGACGCAACAATGCGTCTGTCTGAATGTATCAGTTTTACCTCGCACGTGTTAACAATTCAGTTGTAAGAATATAATTGTCTAAGACTTGAGATGTGAAAATGGAATTGCCAAATTCAAGTTGTGAATTTACAGTCGCACAATTATGAGTTATAGAGTGAAGTCGTTTTATAGAAAAGTCAAGCTATTCTTAATATGTTAGCTACCTCGCTACACTATGATTTTGATTTTTTTAATGCTAGACATTGCAGTTATCTCATCTGAAATGTAGTTGCAGTCAAGTAAAAGGACAAGTTTATTAATTCATTAAATTAATTTTTTTAAGTTTTTTTCAAAAATCTTAAACCGAGTTTTGTTTTTTAATTAAAAAATGTTTTCTTTCTTCTAATTACAAACAATTTGGTGTATTTTCTTTCCCAGAACAATGTTTATACAGTGTATTATTAACTTTTTATCAGAAAAACATAAAATTATAAGTCATATAGTAGAGGTTTTGTTTTAACTCAAAAAAGTTCAACAGTGGACTATATGTTCAGAAGTTTTTTAGAAACAGACATTGTCATAACAGTACAAAGCACGTCAGTGAAATGCCTCAGGTCTTATTCTAGCAATGCAATGAAGTTTAGGTATCTTTTTATGTTAACAAAACAACGTGTTGGAAAAATCCTTAAAAACCTTTATTATTTTTAAAATAAATCAGAATTTTTAAGAAAATGACGTAATTAGGAAGCTGTAGCAAAAACATACAATCTATAAAAATATTACGTCTTCTCTGATATGCAGTTCAAATCAAATGTAAGGACAAGTATACTATTTCATTAATTTCTTTAAAAAGGCTTTGCAGTTTTTCTAATTATTTCTATATTTATAATGTACAACCTTAAGACTAAAAATTTGTATTCAAATCTTGTTTTTTTTTTTGTGAACATGAGATTTAAAAGTCCTGTGTTCAATTCTTGATCCATCTATTAACCGGGAGATCTTGCGCTTAGTAATCTGTTGCAAAGGTTTATCGTATTGACATTTTAAACATATCTAAAAATAGGTTATGTGAATTTTTGGAAATGCTTGCATAATGTTAATAACAAACGATTTTGTTTTTAAAGAAAATTTACAATGTAATAATTCAAAGTTTAAAATTTACCTTTTATATAATACGAGCTAGATTTTTTTAAACTTTCTGTCATACTATATTTTTATTTTGTTTCATTTAATCTCTATATTTATCCTCCTGAACCACAGGACTAAATTTTTTAAAATTAATTCTAACTTTTTAGATATCTTAGTTAATGGCTTGCAATCTGACAACAAACAAAAAGAAGGAAAACAGCTTCAACTTCATGCAGATAAACAAAGTAATAATCAAATTTTCTAAAACAGTTACTTTCAAAGACATGTTTTTTGAGTGAGAAACGCAAAATGTAGTACGCAAATGAAATGTATCTCGAACCATATGCTTCTAATAAAACAGAATAGTCTAAAGTGTTATGGTCCCCTTTTTTTTTCAAAAATGTTTGACAGTGACTCTATAAAAGAAAGTATATTGAAAACTGATTCATGAAAATAAGTTTACACATTTTTTCACACTCACATTTGTGGTCAAGTTCTCAAAAGTAGTCTGTAAAAAAATTAAATCGTTCAACTATTTGACAACCAAAGACTCGCACTCTGCAGTTTTTAATCGAGGCTTTAAAATATTCAAATAAAAAACCGCGAAAACATTTCTGAATAATAAAAATAAAAACGAATAGTTGAAACATCAACTGTGAATAGTGTTTGCAAGTAAACTGATAAAATTAAAAAAGCTTTTGTTGCTTATAATTCAAAAACGCTTACAATTGTAAACTTACCGTTTCATATTTTGAAATTTTTAGACTTTACACCAGTTTAGAATGTTCTAACATAAAAACTGTCAGAAACCTAAAAAATTTGTTTTATTCTAGATTTTTTTTACTGTTTTACGTATCTGCATAGCAACAACAGAACGTCGTCAGCTGCAGATTTTTGAGGAAAAGCAGTACAGTTTTTCTTAATATCGGTAAATCTGTTTTTAAACTAGCTCTTCGCCAAACAAAGTAAAGGCGTTTTTTATTCCAAGATTATTTTTGAAAAATACCGCCAGAAAAATAACGAACCATGACTATTTAGGCTCGTCTCATAAAAACTATTGCATCTGTCACAATTTTTAAACCATCTAACCTGTTGACACAAAAAAGCTTGCATATTTTATGTTGCAGAATGATTGACGCAAATTCTTCAAGTTTTTCTAACCTCAAAGCGATTTGCTTGCGGCTTTTTTCAAATAAAAATTTTGTTCAAGTCAAGAAGTCACTCTTTAACAAAGCGTAAAACTTTTATAATTTTTGCGACTTTGAAAACAAGAAAATAATGGTTACAACTTTTAATAAAAGAACTATTTGTCAAGAAAATCTTTTAATCACTTCAAAACCTACTGTATTTTGCAAAGTTAAATTATGTCTAAGATTGCACTGGTTCAACACGCGATTTTGCATCTAATTTTGCGTTTCTATGCAAAAGAAAAACAGTAAACATTACGAACATTGGAAAGATTTTTTAAAGTTGTAACCTTCTTGATCGAAAAATAACGAAAAATTACTCGATTTGCAAAACAATATCGCTTTTCCAACAAGTTTTTTTTTAGCTTGTGACCTATTGAATTAATTTCGTGATAAAAAATTAGCATCGTAAATTTTATAACAGAACCTTATACCTCAAAAATCAGCAAAACATTACGTTTTTCAAACAATTTTCAGCATCTACTTTATATCAGGCAAACTTTTCGGTATCATGTCTGATGAAAAAAAATACATGGTGTTACCCACTTTGTTTTCAGCATATGCTTCAGTGAACTTGATTCTTGTTTTAAAAAACGATGCTTTGTTATTCTAAAACTACGATTCTGATTTTCAAAAGGTGCAGACGTATCAACGTAGGAATGTAATTTTAACAACACCGTACATTTTAATAAATTATTCTCTTGTCTCATAGTCTTTTTAGACCAAAAAGTTTAACACATAAAACTTTCTTATATCAAGATTTATAAGTAAAATTTTGTCTTCAGGTAAAATATCAGAAAAAGTTGTAATTTACAAGCAAGCACAAATTATCTGAACTACATTTTGTAGCGAATTTTACTGTTTTTATAACATAGTCGCTTTATGCAAAATCTTTAAAAAATTTTCTGCTGACTACAGTTGGGCAAATATTTATCTAAAAAGACTACATAGTCTTTTACCAGTTCGAAATATGTCTAATCATAACACATTATTTGTCAAGACATCAAAAGTAAAATTTTTATTCAAGACATGCGATATGGATACCCAGTGACAGTTGAAAAACCGTTACTTGCGTCACCACACCTCCTCTTGAGTTTATTGAATTATTACGTTTGTTTTTCAGTTCTAATTCACTATTTTGGTTAAAAAGGCCAACAGAAAACTTGTGGTCAACTTTGTTTTTACATTTTATCAATTTTTTCAAAAAAAATTAAAATTTAACACAAAACAAACAAATTTGCTCCAATGTTGCCAACATTTTTGCGAACTTTAATCAAAAATTTTGTAAATTATAATATTTAACACGAAAATGTAACCATTTTGTTATAACGTTTCTAAAACTAATACAGCTAATATTATAGACCATAGAGTATTTAATATTTACTTTTATTTTTTGTTAAACGGTCATTCACTTCTTTTGCTTTTTCTTTAATATAACAATATTAATTGTTTTTACATAGTTTTAAAAAGCACCAACACATTTTCTCTAAGATTGGTCAAAAAATATATTTCTCAATAAATCGTTGCAAAACAAGTCGAGACATTAGCTGTGAATTAAATCTATAAAGCAAGTTTTTACGATTATATTTTCAAAAAATTCGAAGCATTTTTTCAAATTTTTAAATTATACTTTTTATTGTTTCAAACAAAAACACTCGAGTAACTAAAATAATATTTCTAAACGTAGAGTGTATCCGTTTTTTTAAGGAATAATTGGAAACAAAGTAAAACATAATATTTATATTAGTCATGAAAAACACTTGTTTGTTAAGAACATTTTACAAAATTTTGACATCGGTGGGCGTGTTCAGGCTTGTCAAAACGTTTAAAATGCACAGCTACTAAGTGAAGAAAAAAAGTTAGAGTTGCTATTGAGCAATCATTGCGCAAGAAAAAATTCCTTTAATAATTGTCAGAGTCGAAATAGTTAGTTTTGCACCTTACAGCGCACTGATGTCTGCGAATGGTGAACCAAAGTTAAAGAGGGTCAAGTTATCGCTTTCTTCTCCAACAAACAATGAAACTTCAGTTCGAAATGTGTTTTGTGCAGTAAAGTCCAAGCGAAAATACAAAAACAAACCTCAAGCAGACAGTGAATTGAAAAAATTTTCTTTCTTTGTTGAAGTGGAAAACCATAACAATATTTCGATCATCTGCAGTTATGCGAAGTGTTATTGAAATTACTACCTTTTCAAACGTGCCTACTACTATTCGAAAAGCAAAACAGCAAAGGAATTTGTAAAATTCACATGATTTATCTTGCTAAAACCGACCCTAACGAGTGTTCGGTTCGTGTTACATTTGAAAAAACCCAAAAGGAAGTATTGGCTGACGGAATGAAGATATATTACAAATAACGAATATATATCAACTTATATTCTCCTCTTACCTATGTGAAAACAATTGTCAAATATGAATGTATTCGACTTAAAAATGCAAATGATACCGAAAAAAAGAGACTTTGCGAAATCAGTCAATTTCTTGCCTCTTTTTGTGGTAACAGCAAGAACTCTTTAATGCACGACTTGAATAATCACTCTTTGTTTAGTGAAAAATGAATCCGTTGTATTTTTCTGACTTCTAAATAAAACGTTCAAATTTGGAAGTTTTTTGTGTTTTATTGTATACACCGAGTTAAAGTAGTGAGTAAAAGTTTTCAATTAAGTTTTTTTTTTCTTTTATGTAGGTTAATATTGTAAATGCCTGCACTACGTATTCGTGAAATTATGTAAAAGTAGAAGTGATGGCGCATATTAAGGATAAGCTATAGGAAGTTTTTGCTTTAATATTAGAAAAGAAATATAAAAATTAACACCGCTTTTTAACTATTGCTTGCTCACAAGTGATTTTAGCTAAATCGATTTGCAATAACCTAAAATACAAATCTACTAGTAAAAAATCATTTTTAGGAATGTATCAAAGTCATCATTTTTTAGTGATCGTTTTAAATAAGCCAATGCATCACTTTCTTTTGTGCATGTCCTTAAAACACAGGCTTATGTTGTTTAGTGTCATTGCCACATTAACATTCGAACCAATATTAACTGATGCGTTTTTATAGATTTTTAGTGATTGTTGTAGATAATCCAATGCATCAGCCGGTTTGTGCATGTCCTTAAAACACATGCCTATGTTGTTTAGCGTCATTGCCACATTTACATCTAATCCAATATCAAGTGATGCTTTTCCATAAATTTTCAGTGATCGTTGTAGATAATCCAATGCATCAGCTGGTTTGTGCATGTCCTTAAAACACAGGCCTATGTTGTTTAGCGTCGTTGCCACATTTACATTTATTGCAATATCAAATGATGCTTTTTCGTAGATTTTCAGCGATCGTTGTAGATAATCCAATGCATCAACTGGTTTGTGCATGTCCCAAAAACACAGGCCTATGTTGTTTAGCGTTTTTGCCACATTTACATCCAATCCAATATCAACTGATGCTTTTTTATAGATTTTTATCGATCGTTGTAGATAATCCAATGCATCAGCTGGTTTGTGCATGTCCTTAAAACACATCCCTATGTTGTTTAGCGTTGTTGCCACATTTACATCCAATCCAATATCAACTGATGCTTTTTCATACATTTTCAGTGATCGTTGTAGATAATCCAATGCATCAGCTGGGTTGTGCATATCCTTAAAACACAGGCCTATGTTGTTTAGCGTCGTTGCCACATTTACATTTATTGCAATATCAAATGATGCTTTTTCGTAGATTTTTAGCGATCGTTGTAGATAATCCAATGCATCAGCTGGTTTGTGCATGTCCCAAAAACACAGGCCTATGTTGTTTAGGGTTTTTGCCACATTTACATCCAATCCAATATCAACTGATGCTTTTTCATAGATTTCCAGCGATCGTTGTAGATAATTCAATGCATCAGCTGGTTTGTGCATGTTCTTAAAACACATGCCTATATTGTTTAGCGTCATTGCCACATTTACATCCAATCCAATATTAACTGATGCTTTTTCATAAATTTTTAGTGATTGTTGTAGATAATCCAATGCATCAGCTGGTTTGTGCATGTCTTGTAAACACCAGCCTATGTTGTTTAGCGTTTTTGCCACATTTACATCCAATCCAATATCAAGTGATGCTTTTTCATAAATTTTCAGCGATCGTTGTAGATAATCCAATGCATCAGCTGGTTTGTGCATGTCCTTAAAACACAGGCCTATGTTGTTTAGCGTCATTGCCACATTTACATCCAATCCGATATCAACTGATGCTTTTTCATAAATTTTCATTGATCGTTGTAGATAATTCAATGCATCAGCCGGTTTGTGCATGTCTTGTAAACACCAGCCTATGTTGTTTAGCGTTTTTGCCACATTTACATCCAATCCAATATCAAGTGATGCTTTTTCATAAATTTTCAGCGATCGTTGTAGATAATCCAATGCATCAGCTGGTTTGTGCATGTCCTTAAAACACAGGCCTATGTTGTTTAGCGTCGTTGCCACATTTACATTTATTGCAATATCAAATGATGGTTTTTCATAAATTTTCATTGATCGTTGTAGATAATCCAATGCATCAACTGGTTTGTGCATGTCCCAAAAACACAGGCCTATGTTGTTTAGCGTTCTTGCCACATTTACATCCGAAACAATATCAAGTGATGCTTTTTCATAGATTTCCAGCGATCGTTGTAGATAATCCAATGCATCAGCTGGTTTGTGCATGTCCTTAAAACACATCCCTATGTTGTTTAGCGTCGTTGCCACATTTACATCCAATCCAATATCAACTGATGCTTTTTCATAAATTTTCAACGATCGTTGTAGATAATCCAATGCATCACCTGGTTTGTGCATGTCCTTAAAACACAGGCCTATGTTGTTTAGTGTTCTTGCCACATTAACATCCGAACGAATATTAACTGATGCTTTTTCATAAATTTTTAGTGATTGTTGTAGATAATCCAATGCATCAGCCGGTTTGTCCATCTTTTGTAAACACAGGCCTATGTTGTTTAGCGTTTTTGCCACATTAACATCCAATCCAATATGAAGTGATGCTTTTTCATAAGTTTTCAGCGATCGTTGTAGATAATCCAATGCATCAGCTGGGTTGTGCATATCCCTAAAACACAGGCCTATGTTGTTTAGCGTCGCTGCCACATTAACATCCGAAACAATATCAAATGATGCTTTTTGCTTGATTTTCAGCAATCGTTGTAGATAATCCAATGCATCAGCAGGTTGGTGAAGATCTATGCAACATAAAGCAATTTCCTCCAACGTTTGTAGCTCATATTTAGTTGTGTGAGGTAATAATTTTTTTTTTTTTTTGAAGATATTTCGAAAAGTTGCTTTGTAAGATTTATTTTCCATTTCGCTGTTTTTAAAATTAATTAATTCAATTAACAGCTCAAAGATTTCTTTTGCATCATCGTTGTTTTTAGAGTTACGAAGTTCCAATCCATAATGATAAATAATTTTTAAACTTTTTTTTTTTAGTAGGTAATCATGATTCCAAGCCTCTAATTTTTTTTTATTGAGATCCATTGTTGTTTGTTTTTCCAATTGGTCTAAAATTTTATCAGCAGATTTCAATCTGGATATTGGATTGTATTTTATTGGCATGTTTTCTTTTGCAAACTGAACAAAGTTGTGAAAATGTCCCAAGCAATAATACAATCTACAGTTTAGTAATTTAGGTTCAGAATAAAAATGAACTTTTTTTAAATTAAATTGCTTTGAAACACGACATTGTAAAGCATAAACAATGTGAAAATAAGATATTAAATCTGTTTCTTTTATGTTCTCTAAAAGTGTGTGAACTGCATCTTGATGGCTTATTGAACTCTTTATTTGATCATCTTGCCTTTTTTGTTTCATGTACCTGATCAACCGTAATTCACACGCCACTGCAACAGCATACATCAGTTTTGATTTTAGTTTATCATTTATGACTTTCTTGTGGGCGAGAGCTTCAATGATATTAAAACATGACGACGCATGAATATTTTCGGCCTGACCCAACGCTGATATGAATATTGTTGAACTTCGGTACAAATCTTTTTTTATATTAAACGATTTGCTTGTGTGTTTTAAAAAGTTCGATCTTGTTGCAAAATTATCGAGATCTTCAATGAGCGTTTTTTTAATTTCTTTGTATTTCTCTTCTTGGTCTTGATCGTCCAATATTTGGTAAACTTTTGACTGAAAACTTTCAAAAATCTTTTTGTCTCCTCCAACATAGCAAACTTTAGTTAATATATCTTTGAGATGATAGCCATTTTTAAGATCTGTTTGAGAAGCAAGATATTTGAGCATTTCATCAACTGGCTTAATAAGCTCAGTTTTGTATTGTTTTGTTTCATTAGATAAAACCTTTTGTCCTAATGGAAACTTACATGCGTGAGGCATCATACCATCAAAGCTAATGCCTCTTGTTGTGATTTTATCATAAAACCAACATCTCTCTTTTCCATTTTCAGTTGTTTTAAAACAATCAATATCGACGCTTGGAACAATCGTTTCCTGAAGATTGATAACAATTATTTGAAATATGACAGACAGCCATCTAAAGTATTCTAAAATGTTTTCATAGTTTAATCTTTGTTGACAGTTTTCTTCTAAAACAATGATGTGTTCGAAATCCGAGTATTGAGTAATCTCGTATCTTGCCAAAGATCCCATTCCAACTAAAGTATATTTGCAAGGTGTCTTGCCCATTACTGTTTCGCAGTACTGCAATAGTTCAGCCATAATTTGTTTATAATCTGTAGTAATTTTTTCTTGTAGGTTTTTAATGATTTTAATTTTTGTATTTTCTATTTCTTTATTAGTTTTGTGAATCGTTTCAGATATTTTCAAACTGTCAAGTTCTTGATTTACATCATTTCTCATTACTTTAACTTTTTCTTCAACTTTTGCTGCAACTGCGATCAAATCAGCATCTAATTGTTTTGCACCAGCTTGTTTCAAAACAGAAAAACAAAGTTTTCTCAAATCCTTTTTGATTTCGTGTATATTACTAGGTTTCCTGGTGATTGCTGCGTTTAGCAAAGTGGCACTTCTGATCAAACTTACCATTGTGTTTTTTTGAAAATATATCTGACTGAGCTCGCGAAATATCTCAGCAGATTGTTTTGGAGCTTTTTCATTTCCATCTTTATCGCAGATTTGTTTTAGTTTATTGGCTAGGTCATCTACTTGCTCCTGAAAAGTATCTTCGTTTAATGTGCTAACATAAGCACTTGAAGTTGAAACATTTTCCACTTGACTATTTTCTGAAAAACCAAGTTTCGCATTAGCACGTTCATAAAAAAAATTTATGAGATTATAAAAACTAAAATTAAAGTTTGTGGTTTTTATTATTGGATTACTGCACAAAAATAAGCGCCATTATTTATCAAGCATGCCAAACCCAAGTCCACTGTCTAACCGTGGTTTTGGATTTTAATGTTAATCCAGATAAAGTTTGATTGCTTTGGGTCGATTATATCACGAAAGAGCTATTTACAAAACAAATAAGGCTACATGAGAGCTAGTTACAAAAAAGTTAGCCACAAACGGGCTAGTACCAAAAAATAGGGTTAGGGTTTGCGTAAGCCTGCTTATTTGTAAGTAGCTTTTTTTATGGCACCAGCTATTTTGCACTAGCTCTTTTGTGGCTAGCTGTTTCGTAACTAGCACTTTTTTACAAACACTCTTTGGGTCATATAAGGAGCAAAATATATAAGACTTGTGGTTTTCATCGATGCATTGCTGCCCGACAAAATTTTGCAATGCATATTCCGATCATCAAATGAAGAAAGCATAAACGAGTTGTCGGCCAGCATTTAAAGTGCTCTTTGTAAGCGTTGCTTGTACTGCTAACCTTTATTGGAACGTCATGCATTAATTTATCGAAATTAAAAATTTATCGGAACGTAACGCATGAGCACTCATTTAGTGCGCATAGACTTCTTGCGTGATCTTTGTTTATTTTACCAATAATGTGGACGGTGTTGACAGCGCTTAGCTTTCGCTTATTACAGTAAAAATTTTGCAGTAAAGATCGCCAACATCAAGCAAAAACAGATGTATTAATTTCAAGGTATAAAGTGTTTGATATGTTTCTTGTTTTTTTACTAAATTTGTTTTCTTGATTAAATTTCGTAATGGTAATTTGACAGAGTTGGTAATTGCTTGTTTGAAGTTACTTGTTTATTGTTGTAGCTTGCCAACTGTCCAGTATCTATTGCTATTGCTATTGCTAATGCAGTTGGTAATGCTGTTGCTATTGCGATTGCTATTGCTATTGCTGTTGCTATTGCAATTGCTATTGCTGTTGCTATTGCTATTGCTATTGCTGTTGCTATTGCAATTGCTATTGCTATTGCTATTGCTATTGCTATTGCTATTGCTATTGCTATTGCTATTGCTATTACTATTGGCTTGCATGTTGAAATCTTTTATTGCTTGTGCCGCGAACACCGCCGCTGGTATTTAGTTTCCGCCCTTGATTTCTCCCCTTTGTTTTGCACCAGCTTCTTTTAAAACAGAAAAACAAAGTTTTCTCAAATCCTTTTTGATTTCTTGCATATTACTAAATTTCCTGGTGATTGCTGCGTTTAGCAAAGTGGCACTTCTGATCAAGCTTACCATTGTGTTTCTCTCAAAGTATATCTGACTGAGTTTGTGAAATATTTTAGCAGAGTGCTGTGGAGCTTATTCATTTCCATCTTTGTCGCAGATTTGTTTTAGTTTATTGGCTAGGTCATCTACTTGTTTCTGAAAAGTATCTTTGCTTACTTTGCTAACATAAGCACTTGAAGTTGAAACATTTTCTACTTGACTATTTTCTGAAAAACCAAGTTTCGCACTAGCACGTTCATAAAGAAAATTTGTGAGATCAAAAAAACTAAAAATAAAATTTGTGGTTTGATTATTGGATTGCCGCACAGAAATGAGCGCTATTGTTTATTAAGCACGCCAAACCCGACCCTGTTTTCTGACCGTGGTTTTAGATTTTAATGTTAATTAGATAAAGTTTGATTGCTCTGGATCGTGAAAGGAGCAAAATATTTAAGGTTTGTGGTTTTTATGAATGTATTGCTGCCCGACAAAATTGTGCAATGCGCACGTCAATGATCAGATACTAGAAAACATATTAGAGTTGTCGGCTGACAGCATTTAAAGGGCTCTTTGCAAACTATCTTTGACTGGAGTTGAAATCCATGGTCAAAAAGTAAGCTTGGGCTCAGCATATGTGATGTAACCTTTAGTGCAGACGCCATTCTCTAATGCTGTCTTTGCACAACTGAAAAACCTAAATTATTATTATAAATAGCGTAAAACATGGATATTATACCTAATTTATCTGAATCGATTCTAAACAATATTTTTTTAACAATTTTATCTAGTTTTGCTTGACTCAATGTTTAACTCGAACGTTTGTGGCAGTTCACTCTGACCGCAGGGAAACTTTTCATTTGATTTTAATTTTATGACATCATTCTTATATGTTTTAAAACCAAAAAATTTAACTTAAGCAATGTGCGTTTGAAAAAAATAATTGTTTATTTTAAAAAGTTGCAATTACAATTGGTTTAAAAATAAAGTTTTAAATTATAGGTTTATAACCTTTTTTGTTTATCACCCCTTGCAAACTAAACAGTGACGACTCGTTCATAAGAGCTGCAGAGCTGCAGCAACCTCAAATGTCTGTGCAGCAGTTTTAGATATCATCAGCAACGCTTAAAAAATTAATACTTTAAATAATTTTTAATTTTTCCCAATTTTGTTTCATTAAATCTAAATTTTGTAGGGTTTTTAAAAAAATTTTTTAATTTGAATTTCCTGCAAAGTAACGAAAAATGACGCATTTCAGTAACGCTTTATACAACAGGTTGAATCTACGTTTGAGTTGCAATAAACGCAGTTCACTCGACGACCTAATCATAGGCGTAAGAACTATAACGCTTTGCTTTCTTTGGCAAAAAAGATTTTTAGTTATGATGCCTAGTTAGCAACAAGCTTTAATATTTTTGAAATTAACACAATTTGTATTTTACATATGGCAGATTTAGGGGCGGCAAAATTGGAATTTATGGGGCAACTGTTTTTGAAGTTCGCAAGATAGTATCATTGTGTTAGATTTTTATTTTTCAATACAATCATATATTCTCGACCAACATCTAATCCAACAAAGTTTGAAAATATTGATTCAGACAACGGGTCATTTAACATTTTTTGAAGAGGACCTTCTTATATAATAGTAGTTTAGCAAAAGCGGTTGTAAAATGAAGACCATTATTTATTTTTTTGGTCTTCACTAAATTTTTTGATAAAAATTTTCTCCATTAAACCTAAACTTAAAATTTGCGTTTGTTGAGAGTGTCTTTTTGACCAAAAGTACCCTTTTTAAAGTTTTGCACAGCCTGCCAAAAAATTTTCTGGCGCCTCCGATTGCAGCACCTCTTCGTTTTTTAGTTGCCAGCCGCCACTAAAACTAACCAACAGGATAAAAAGATTACTTTTTCTGGTAAACGGCTACTGAAAATCACCAAAAGAGATTTTATTTCAAATGGAAGTCCAAAACATATTGTTTTACGGCGTTTGTTTTTTCGCTAAAAAAATGCAACAGAGCCAAGCATCGAACTTAAAACAATGCAATCCCAACCCTAAAAAAGAGACCGTTCTGAGATTTACATTCAGCGTTGCAACCTTTAAAGTAAAAGATGCGCAGTTATTGTTCAGGTTACGACCACCAAATACCACTGATTTATGCAGACTAATCATGCACTGATTATGCAAGCTTTCGATTGGTTTGGCTGTTTTCCTTGTGACATTGTAAGTATGTACGTATATTCTTGTTTCCTTTTTTCTTTTTAATTTCTTATATTTTTCCTGATCAAGGTGTTGGGGGCATGCTTTCTACCATTGTGTGTTTGCACTTTCTAATTATCTTAAGCATGTTTCAACGTCTGACGTTGGAATGTTTCTTCCTTTTCTTGATCTTTTTTAATTTTATGATTTTTTGTGTGAACTATTTACAGTAATCGAGAATAAAAAATGATTGAATGAATAAATGAATTCATACCGCAATCTGCTTATGTAAACTTCTTACCATTTGCTTTTTCTTTTTCTTGCTTTTTGCTTTGATTTTGATCCATTAGATGTTGTTTCTGTATTGAAATCAATTTTAATTATTGGATTAAGGAAAGTTAGTAAATTTATAATAACAATATGATAAAGAAGAAAACAAAAAAATACGAGAGATTTTTGTAAAATGATTAAGTTCAATGTATTGAATGAATCAATTGTATATGTTAATGTATTAAGTAGGTATTATATGCATAGTCGTTTCGATGTTTCAATCTATAAAATTTGCAGAAGAATGTGAAATACACAAAATTTAAACACTAAGCAATAAAATAAAATAATTTTGACTAAATTAATCGTTATAAATATCAATTTGACTTAAGTTTTTAAAGTCTTGTTATTTTAAAAACTAAATATTGTCTGAAATTAAAAGTTATTAAGATTATAAGATCTACAGTATTTTTAGTTTTCATACAAAAGTTATTGCATACCAGACAATATAATGAAAATTAAAGGCATTATCTTTAATTCGACAAGGATTTAAATTTAAACCAGAAGTTGTTGCAAAAATACAAAAGAAAATGCTTTGTACAAAAAAATGATTATAAATCATCAGAACTGCAATTTTAAAATTAAAAGAAAAAAGATAACGTTTTACATGCCAGCAAATAAATATCTCATTTAAAATAACTTTTAAGTTATTGCGAAGTAAATAGAGATACCTTGAGCTCGACTTGATACAACACTTCAATCTTTCTGAAGGTTTGTTTATTAAAGCAATTTCCGTATTTACAGTCATTTGCAAAAGTATCGGACCACCCTAAAATGAATAGCTTTTCCCACAAAAAAAATATTTTGGTGAAGTGAACTAAAGTAAATTGCTATCATATGGTAACAAAAAGAAGAAAACACGTACATTATTATATTTATTATTGTTACTTCTACAGAATTGGTTTTTGAAAATTTTGTAGAAATTGATTTAGTAATTCGGTAAGTTGTTTAATCTTCTAACCTTTCGATGCCTGCAAGAAGGTTCTCACTGACAACACAATCTTGCCTGCCTAACACAAGATAAAGTTCTTAAATCTTCTTACTGGACCTGCCCTAGGAACCAGTAACAGCAAAAATATAGTCTAGCTAAACCACAGCTCAGACTACCACAATAACTTCTTATTAAAAAATATGTCCCAATCCACTTAGGGGCCCACAACAGTATAAAATCAACAGTAGGTTAAGCTCACTAGCTTAATTCTTCACAACAACGTAGACAACCAGAGACTTGCGTTCAAAAACTATGAATTCACACAGCTAACAAATTTCCAATACCGATGTACTAACTTAAATAATAATCACGCTTCCGAGCGAGCCTTATTTACATCAGTCGGTCATAAGTTGCTTAAAAGTTCTGAAATTTACTAAAATCAAGCCAATCACAAATAACAATTATTACGTCACACATGTAACAATGGCTAACAATTTAAGCGAATATCCTGGAATTTTCTTTAAGAATTACGAAATTAAGCAGTGTTGCCATTTTCTTGTAAATAAATGTAAAATATTTAAAATGTTAATCGAAACGTTATTTCTTCGGCTATTTGAGCCGGACCAAAGCGAAATTAAAGAGATTGTTCAGGAGATTCTAAATATGCATAATGGGGCAATTTTTAAGAACGGAACAATTATACAAATACATACATTTTTAGTACTTTGTGTGTCCTCCACGAGCATCAATGACAGCTTGCAATCGACGAGGCATACTGTATATGAGGGATTCACAATATTCTCCAAAAATTTCTTTTACCCACACTTCTGTAATGACTTTAACTAACTCTGAGAAAGATCCTGGCTGCTTTTGTGATACTAAATTCTTTATTTTAGACCATAAATTTTCAATTGGGTTTAAATCGGGGCTATTCCCAGGCCAATCCAGAATCTTGATGTGATTTTCTGTAAAAACTGCTTGACAATTTTCGACCGATGACAAGGTGCACATCATGCATAAAAATGAGTGATTGATGGATCTCTATATGTGTCGGTAGCTTATCCTTTAACAATTCCGCATATTTAGCACCATTCATGGTGGTACCAGGCTTCAAGAAATAAATACCAGCCATACCATTAGCACTCATTGTGCCCCATTCATTTGTGTTGGGGGATGTTTCATAGTGAAGATGGTGTTTTTTTGATTAAATCTTTCTCCCACAGGTCGGCGGAAATAATTTGTCGTTATTGTGAATTGTTGAAAGATGGATTCATCTGAGAAAAGCACTTTTTTCCAGTCCTCAATGTTCCAATCGATATGTTTCTTGGAAAACTCCCATCTTTTCTATTTCATTTGGTAAGTGAGTCGTAGTTTGTTTGCAGGTTTGTAAGATGTCAGGTCAAATTCCTTGCTGAGTCGACATGAAATTGTACTAATACTAGCATTAGTACCTTTAAGAAGCAAATGGAATCTGATTTTCTTACTAAAGCTTGTTGGGGACCGAGCTACAGCACGCTTCATGGAGGTATCATCTCGAGAGGTTGTTTTTCTGGAATTACCACTTTTCTTTCGATTGCCATAAATTCCTTTATTTTTAAATTTAGTTGTCGCTCTTTTAATAGATAGCTTGCTAATGCTTAGCTGTTTAGAGATTTGGCGCTATGATAGTCCATTTTTGTGAAGAGCAACAATTTGAGCACGTTCTACTTCAGTGTGATATGAATTTTTGGTCATTTTTTTGCAAAATAAAAATATGGGAAAACACTAAAATAAATAGAACAATTTTGGAATGTCTATATTTGCTTTGTTATTCTAAATGATGCACTAATTAGCTTAAGTTGCCAAATAGACATATTTTTGAGGTGGTCCGATACTTTTGCAAATGACTGTACATAAACAAAAGTTTAAAGATATACTATATGCAGCTTGTTTCAGAACTTTAAACTGATACTGTAGCTGTTAAAAAGCTAAAAAGAATAAGTTTTACGATGTTGTCTAAGTGCTGTAGTTTGAATCGTATTCATTATTTCAATCTTTGTACGTAACGTATGATAAACGTAAGTAGCGTAAGCCTACTTGTTTTTTCAACTTTGACCTGCTTTTGATAAGACCTTGTGCCAAGCTATACAACCTTTGGTTTAAACATTATCTTATCAAAACAGCGATGGTTAACTTTGCCAGGATCATCTCGCCACGAATCGTACATGTATAACAACATGTTTCAGACGCACATCCTCAACTCGCATTTTAGTCAATTTTTTGTTCTTGCAATAACATACAACATCTCCTTACTGCAAAGGTACCAATGGATTTGAACAGCAATTATAATAACGTTTTTGACGTGATTGTACTTTAGTTAATTCTGCAAATTATTTTTTTTGTTCTAAGACGCCTGCTTTTGCATGCGTTCAGCTTGACCATTACTCTGATTATTATATGTCGGCTCTAAGTGAGCAAACTATGCTCACGTGGTTTATCAATATATTTGCTGCACTTATTAGTTAGAATAAAGCTTTCGTTAAAGTCAGACGCGTGATATAAAATCATTACATGGTTCCAGCAGTCATTCGAATTGAGTAAATATGATACAGTTTGAAACTCCAAGAGAAATTATTTTAATACAGAAAATCTTGCTGAGGAATAGCAGCATAGTTCCCTCTAAGCTGCGCGACAGCGCGGCCGTGCGCTACTTTCAGAACCCCCGCGCAGTACTTTTATTTTGCCGCGCACTGCATAAGTATTGGCAAGACAAACCAGAAGCAAGCTTGACACGGTGGTGGATATTAAAATTCAGGAACCTGAGGCTAGTATTTTCAAAACTTGATGTTCTTTGAAAACGAAAAAGAGCTTTTATCCCTTAAAATCAAGGTGTTCTTCTAAAAAAAGGTCTTAACTTTGTTTTCATCTCTGATTTTAACTATTTTCTCCCCGAAATCAGGGTGTTCCCTAAAAAAAAAAAAAGGTCTTCACATTGTTTTCATCTCTGATTTTAATCATTGCGGGAGAAAATAGTTAAAATCAGTAATGAAAACAAAGTGAAGACCTTTTTTTTTTAGAGAGCACCCTGATTTCGGAAAGAAAAAGTGAACGACGAGATCAAAACTCTCTTTTTTCCGTACATCGATTTTTGAGAATTCTGTTCTCAGGATTGTACATTTGAACATTCACCACTGCTCACGCGACCTTTTGTTCCGCGCGCGCCAAACAAGCTCTTAGAGGGAACGTTGAATAGCAGCATTGAAAAAAACTTTTAGTGTATATTGATTGCGACTAAATTGCGTACTAAACCAATATCTACTCAGATTGCAATTTTGCTGAATTGTGCAGGTGAAAAAGCCAGAGATCTTTTTGATAATTTCAGCATTTCACTAGATTATGAGAATCTCACGACTGTCATCGTTTTGGACAATTATAAAGTTTTTTGTAATCCCAGGCGGCGATCTATTATTGACACTTATAAGTTTTGGCAGCGTCAGCAAACTGTTGGAAAATCGTTGAATAAATGATTAATTGAATTACGATTAATAGAAAATAATTGTGGTTTTAATACGTTCAAGGATAGGTTATTGCAGTGCAAAATTTTATTTAGTGCCAATAATGATAAACACATGAGAATCAGTTGACGTCACCAAGAAGCTTATGTACACAGTTAACCAATAAAGAGCACACTATCAAACTACCTATTGTTTGCACTTTACCAAGTCAATTTTCACGAATAATTGTCTTGACTGTTGAAAATTAGCGCAATGCGGTCGTAAACAGCAAAGTACCAATGTGATATTGGTCGAGTCAAATGAGTCTTTGTACTTTTGCACAGAAATGTATCAATTGCCTCGATGGTAAGAAGTCAAATTACTCCTGTGCGTGCATTTTCTCAATCAGTTAAATATATTACAGGTCAAAAGTAATTTTAGTGATATTCATTAAAGCAGTGGCAGAGTTAAGAGTGATTCTCAACTTATCTTTCCAAAGTATTTTTGCTTGGTTTAAAAACAATGATCTTCATATCGTGAGTCGTTTCAATACAATCCTGCAAATGAGATTGCTTAAATTGAAAATAAAATTTTTATTTTATGATCTACTGTGAGAAGAAATCAATAAACTAGCCTACAGGCCTACTTTTAATTTTTTAAAGATGTATTATTCACAAAAGTTTTTTAGATCATTTTTTAGATTTTAGTCCTCACTAACCTCAATCTGACATTTTTATAAAACCTGTTTCAGATTAACTGCTCAACTTTCTTACTGGTGTGTCATAACAACAATATAGCCCAATTTTGTGTCTTTTTCATGGATGCAACAGAATGACGCAAGTAGGTTTTACACCAAGACCTTAAAAAATTCGATCACGGCACTCTTAATCATTTGACCATATTCTTTGTTATTAATTTATCATCTGACTAGCTGAAGACCAAACAAGTTGTTGTAGATATGGTTTTTAGGAATACTTTTTAATTTAATACATATATTATTTACATATCATAGCTTTTCTTGTTTTATTTTATAATGAAAATTTGTAGCAATCGCCACATTTTCACATTTGACATAATTGTATATTTTTGTTCGTTTATTCACTTTTTTCTTTTTGTATAGAAAACGAGAGAGTCTTGCGTTGTAAAAAAGACATGTAGAAAAGTTCTCGTACTGTTGGCTTGAAGAATAAAGAAAAATTGTTGTTTTAATAATAATAAAAAGAAGATCTGTAAAAGTTTGTAAAATTTACATGTAGCTACTGTATATATAAACCCTTCTAACCGCTACATATTGGTGACCCCGAGTGTGGATCTTGGATTTCAAGAATTAAAGTTTGAAGAACTCAAGTCCTCAACAATCTACCAAAAAAGAAAAAGACTTACGTATGTTGTAATAATGCTCAGCTTAATATCACTTTATGTAATATTTATACATATAGCAATTATATTTCTTGCATTTTATTATTTGTACGCAAAATATTTTCGGTTTTCTAATAATCAAAATGAAACTAGTGAAGACTTGCATAACATTAGTACAGTTCCGCCATCTTGTTTTCAACGAACTAGTAGCAGCCATAGTGACGTCACAATGAATGGTAGTTATCAAGTTATGTTAGAGAACTTGTCTCAACTTAATAGAAATGTATCTTTAAGTCTACCAGCGTTCTGGGAAAAAGAACCCATCGCTTGGTTTAAATTTGTGGATGTTTTTTTCAGTTCTCAGCGTATTTGTAAGCAAAGCGAAATGTTCGACCATGCGCTTAAACGTTTACCGCCTAAATATTTGGCGCCATTAAGTGATGCTATTACAGAGTGTTCGCAATCTATTAATCCTTACGACATTTTGAAGCGTGCTTTAATATCGCGGTATACCTTGTCGGAAGACGCTCAATTAGACAAACTACATAAAATCCAATTAGGTGAAATGTCCCCAATCGAATTTTTAGAAAAACTTCGGAGTTCTTTGGTAAGTTTTGATCACAATGAACCTACTTGCAAAAGAGTTATAAAAAAGGTTTTCTTTGAGGGTATGCCCGTAATGGTTCGTCAATTACTGTCGGCTTCTGGCGAAACAGACGTTGATTTACTAGCACAAAAAGCCACGGATATTTTATCTGTAAGCCCCGCCAATCCTCCCACAGATGATAAACCGCATTATAAGGTCAATGAGTAATTTGATAAGCAGTTGAGAAAAATGTCGGACGCCGTAGACGAATTAAATCAAAAGCTTGAAAAGTTTACCTCTAACCAGCGTAATAAAGGTTCCGCACCCACATCAACAATTTCTAAGAATGAATTATGTTTTTACCACAACCGTTATGGCAATCGAACTCATAAATGCATATCCCCTTGCTCTTGGCATGCAAATGACGCAGTGTCTCATTCTCAAAAGAATCATTTAAACTGATAGCTCCGGTAAAGAAAGGCGACTTTACCGGAGGAAATAATGAGTGCTCAACTCTTACGTCGCAACTATTGTACATAAAATGTTCTATTACTAATATGAAGTTTTTGATTGACACGGGCAGTTCTTGTTCTGTAATTCCTGTGGACCCTAATTCTCGAGATCATCCGCAGGATTATTTGTCTGCTGTTAATGGAAGCTCTGTCCCTACGTTTGGTTGCAAAAATATTACTATTGACCTGGGAGGTCTTGTTCCTTTAAACTGGGAATTTTGCATTGCTGAGACGTTAAAACCCATCATTAGAATAGATTTTTTATCGCACTTTGATATCAAGATTGATCCTAGAAGAGGAAGATTGATATTTCCCGAACACATACCGCAATCTGAAAATATTAAATCATTCTGCTGGTTTCATCGACGTTTTGGTCCTCATGCACAGAAGTGTCGTGATCCTTGTTCTTTTTTATCTAATTCTGAACTTAAGCCTCGTTTGTGTAATGTCGAACCTCCGGTTTATAACTTAGGAGATTATCAGTTTCTTGAAGCTGAATTTCCCGAGGTGTTCTCTGTTTCGAACTTAAGGCTTCCTCCAAAACATGATATCGTTCACTACATTGAAACAACCGGTCCACCCATCAAACAGCGGCCACGCCGTCTTTCTCCCGAAAAACTTGCTGTTTTAAGAAATGAATTAAGTCAGTTTGAGGAGTTGGGGATAATTAGACTCAGTTCCCCCACGTGGGGATCTCCAGTTCATATGGTAAAAAAATCTAACGCATCTTGGCGAGTAGTAGGAGACTATCGGCAACTGAATCAAGTAACCGTCAAGGACTCTTATTCCATTCCTTTTCTTCATGACTTTACCGAAAATATATCCGGTTCCACAATATTTTCCAGCATCGATTTGTTTAAATCATATCACCAAATTCATATTCACCCAGAACATATTGCCAAAACCGCAATTTGCACTCCGGCCGGAAATTGGGAATTTTTAAAGATGTCTATGGGCCTAACTAACGCTGGCCAAACATTCCAACGCTTTATGAACTCTCTATTTCAAGACTTGTCATTTGTCTTTGTCTATATAGATGACATATTAATATTTTCGTCCTCCATTGAAGAACACCGAGCCCATCTTCGGCAAGTATTTGAGCGTCCACAACGAAACGGATTAATCATCAATGCAGCTAAGTGCTTATTCGGCCAAAATCGGCTACGCTTTTTAGGGCATATCGTTTCGGACAAAGGTATCGCCCCTGTTGCAAGTAAGGCTGATGCCATAAATTCTTTTTCGACCCCACAGAACGCCCAGTCTTTACGGCGATTTCTGGGCATGGTCAATTTTTATAGAAAGTTCATTCCTCAATGCGCAAAAAATTTGGCCCCTTTAAATTCCCTCCTCCAGGGGATTCCTGCCGGTCGCAATGCAAATTTTTCTTAGAACGAGGAGGCATCGACTGCGTTTGAGGACATAAAAGTAGCTCTGAGTAATGCAACACTACTAAATTATCCTCAGCACGACAGTCCGACAGCATTGTTTGTAGACGCAAGCGATAAATTCTGTGGTGCTGCACTCAGTCAGATTGACAGTAGTGGTTCGCACAGACCATTGGAGTACTTTTCAGCCGCCTTTTCTGATGCCCAAAAACGGTATAGTACTTTTGATAAAGAATTGCTGGCAGCTTATTTGGCAGTACATCATTTCACATATTTCTTAGAGGGACGTCCGTTTACTCTTTACACGGACCACAAACCATTAGTTGGTGCTATATCTAGAAAAAAACTCCTTTAAATAACAGGCAAGCTCGACACCTATCGTTTATCTCAAAATTCACAACTGATGTTAGACATATTGAAGGAAAAAACAACGTAGTTGCCGATTGCTTGAGCCGTCCTGAAATCACTGCTGCTCTTTCGCCTTCTTTCACAGATTATACCGAGCTCGTTTTAGCACAGAGGGACGATCCATCGATTCGCGAGCTCTCTCAATCGATGACTTTATTAAAACTATGTGAACGTGCGATTCCTAATTCAGGCTTTTGTTACTTGGAGACACTAGTACGGGAAAATTTCGCCCCTTCATTCCAAATTCATTACGAACCACAATTTTTGAGCTCATGCACAATCTTTCTCACCCAGGCATTAAGGCTACTCAAAAACTCATCGGAGAGCGATTTGTGTGGCCGAATATGAGACGAGATATTGCTGAAAAGTGCCGTACCTGCATTTCTTGCCAACAAACGAAAATTACCCGACATCAAGTTACACCCTTGCAGTATTTCAGAAGCCCAGATGCCAGATTTTCACATGTACACGTCGATATCGTCGTTCCTCTTCCCGATTTTTCTGGTTACAAATATTTACTGACAGTTGTAGACAGATTTACGCGTTGGCCGGAGGCCATACCCATGAAAAATATCACTGCGCAATCTTGTGCAGATTCTTTTCTTTTACATTGGGTGGCCCGTTTTGGATCTCCTACAATAATCACTACAGATAGAGGGGCCCAATTCACGTCTCTCCTTTGGACAGAAATGTGCCAATTTTTGGGTTTGAAATTATGTCACACAACAGCTTTCCATCCGGCTACAAACGGATTAAACGAGCGATTCAATCGCAGTCTCAAAGTTGCATTGAAATGTCAATCTTCTCCCGAGCTTTGGTATCGAAACTTGAGTCTTGTACTCTTAGGCTTGCGATCAGCCATAAAAGAGGATATGGGGTGTGCTGCAGTTGAAATGGCTTTAGGGACTTCTATACGACTCCCCGGGGAATATTTTAAAAATTCGACTCCTGTAGAGTTGTCTGAGAAAAACACAGTCCAACCAACTTCACAGTATGCTAAAACACTTTGTTCTTTCATGAGCTCATTACGTTATACTGTACCACGTCATCCTAAAAAACAACAAACTTATGTCGACCCACTTCTTTTCCGGTGTTCCCAAGTATTTGTTTGCATTGACAGTGTAAAATCTCCGTTGCAACGACCTTATTCGGGACCTCATTTTTGTACTTGAAGGACACGATAAATATTTTGTCATCGAAAAAGACGGTCACACTGATACCGTAACAATTGATCGTTTAAAACCGGCCCTTGTTGAGCCTATATCTCCCACTGGCTCCTCTGTCGAGGGGGAAACTTCCGAGACTCTATCTTTTTCGCCCACATCTTCGAGTGAGATTGATAACATTTTTGCGGGAGACCTAGACGAACTCCCCGCTAATCGCGTTTACTCCCGCAAAGGCAGACTGATTACAAAACCTATACGCTATCGGGACTAGTTTTTATTTTTATTTTTTTTTCGATGTCTTGTTTGGTTTGACGTTTTAATCACGCGTTGCATTTTGCGTGTTTGCTTGTATAATATGATTTTTTTGCCTTTGTCGGTGCATGTAGAACTTTGTAGTATTTCCTATTGCAATCGCTTATTTTTATTTTTTTTTTCTTTCAGTGATATTTGCCTTATTGCAGCCATACCACTTGGGGGGGAGATGTGTAACGATCGCCACATTTTCACATTTGACATAATTGTATATTTTTGTTCGTTTTTTCACTTTTTTCTTTTTGTATAGAAAACGAGAGAGTCTTGCGTTGTAAAAAAGACATGTAGAAAAGTTCTCGTACTGTTGGCTTAAAGAAAGATTGTTGTTTTAATAATAATAAAAAGAAGATCTGTAAAAGTTTGTGAAATTTACATGTAGCTACTGTATATATAAACCCCTCTAACCGCTACAAATTATCCAATGTTACATTTTACTAGAATTACAACAAACATTATATAAAAAGATGCATATAAAGACATATGAAAATTAAACGATTAAAGCTTTTGGTTCTCAAATCACTATTACACTGCTGAATAACATCAGGTGGAATAAAACTATTTATTAACCAGATACTACTAAAATGTTAGCCCTCTATCATCTTCTTTTATATTTTGAACGAAAAAAATCTATTTAGTGTGTTTTAACAATTGAAATCACATTAGAAATCCAACTGAAACAAAACTTAAAAAAAAGATTTTAACTTCACCCCCAATTTTTCAAACGTTACAAATTTGTAGCAGTGGTCAATTAAGCAATTAAATTGACCAAAATGCTAGGTTTTATTAAACAGTTTGGTACTTTCCAGAGAGTCATATTTCAACTTCAACTACCAGAAAAAAATATTATCTTTCTTATTACTTTTCAACTCTGATCAAACACGATACAAAATTTCTTTTCTGCGACGTCAAAAAATAAGAAAAAGTCAAAACGTAGCTTGGTTAAAAAATCATACTAATTGAAGTTTTTCTGGGTTTCCAATTAAAATGATAAATTTGAGTTCTATCAAATCTGTCGAGTGTCGATAAGGTCAATCAAGAAAAAAAATGTTTAACACCAAAAAAATATAAAGATTTGAAACGTAACAAATTTGTGGAATTGGCCGATAGATGGTTAAATATGAAAACCATAAAAACTTTTTTTTTTGTAGGATCATGACGTGAATAATTAAAAGTAAAATCAAACTTAAAACCATACACGAGTATATCAAAAACCAACAAACATGCAACTTTCTTTGCTTCAATAGCAAAACTAAAATTATGTTAGATTTTTCATGCCTGGATAAACTGTCTTAAAAAATTTCAAATCTTAACTGAAAAGGAATTTCCTTTCGATGCGTTAGGTAACCGTTGTAATAATTTCTTTTCTATTTTGCTCTCACTCCAATCGGCTTTCCTTCAATGTAGGCTTAAACGAAGCAACTTTAATACTGAGTTAATGTGCGCAAAACCGGATGCGAGGAATGTTTTTACACAACAAGTTAAAATTTCATTAGCTGAGTTTTTAAAATAGCCCAAATCGTGCAAAGATTACGTTGTGATCGTGCAATGATTACGTTATGATCTCACTGTCAACAAAGCTGCCAAACAAAAATTAGTTGGCTTTGTTTTGCAGTCTTTTTCAATGAAAATCCGAAAAGCTGTAGAACCCGTTTTTTCATCCCTGACTATGCCTCCCTTGAATCAGATAAAGTTCAGAAGAATTCTAAGATATATCTAAAGTTATCCCTATTCTCCTCAAGCTTTTTCGAGCTATTGACTCCTCAACGGCCGGGCTTGAGAAGCCCACCAACTTAACGATTTATAACTCCAAAATTACTAAGTTATCTTTATGAAATTTAAGCAGAGTAAAGATCATTTATTTAACTTTTGTTAGAACAAAAAAGTTTTTGAAAATTCATTTGATAAAGTATGCAAAATTGCAATTTAGCAAGGTCACTACAATTTTTACGTTTAGACACTCATCTAACTAACGTGAAATGCGATTGTAAAGGATTCGCTGTTGTAACAGTCGTAAACTTAATTAAAAATTGGACGTAAAGAGTGACGTCAACGCGCACGACAACTATAAACAATGAAGAAGCCACGGGAAGCTTGCTTCATTGTTTTGGTCGAAGTATAGAAAGTATTTCAGACTGGTTTCAATTACTGGTTCACATATTTGTCCACATGTTTTTGTAGATACCAATAGTTATTGTTGCTTTTTTAAAAAAAGTACAAAATAATGAAAATAATTTTTTTTTTACATAAAAAAATTTGAAATAGGCTATATTTTAATATTTAGCAGTATTAGAATATCGCCATACCAATGCTGTAAAACCAAAAAACCTTTATCTTTTATATAATTATCATCGTTTGTATGCACTTGTTTTGTTTTTTGACAATGTATTTCACCGCCACAAAAAGAGTTTTTTATTTATTGAAATAGAAGTACACCATTGCATTACTTAAAAAAAAATACTTGAGAAAAACAATATTACTCTATATAATTGTGACTATTAATCGTGGAACATATCTCGGCATCGTTCAAAGCACGATTTGAAAATTTTACTTTTTTCAATTGCGTTTTGCTTAATTTTTTGTTGCGGGAAAATAGCTTTTGACTTTAAACTTGAAAGTCAAAACTTAGCTTGCTTTAATAGCTAATTCAACATCGTCATAGTAATATTGATCACTTCCAGTGACATATTTGACAAGCAAAATTCTACATATTTTCTGACTTTTATAAATTTATCCATATAAGCTACGTAAACTCTTTCTATTTTGATCATATTTTTTATACTTATGCGCATATAAATTGAAAATAAACTTATAAACATTACATTACATACACAATCACGTGTTCTAAAATTCTTTTCTTATAGCTTTATGAATATTAGCACCATAATTGCCAATTAAACAAAAAAAGTGTATTTTATTAAATTTTTTGTCGTACCTTTTTTTAATTCTGTAAGCTATCTTTTTAATTACGTAAATAAGATTACTTTTTATCAAAATACCCGAGATTATATTTTGCGATGACGTAAAGTGATCTTTTTAGAAATGTATACCAACACACTGTTCGATCTGGGCGATGTTAATTAATAATTTCTTCGAAATAGTGATCTTATGGAACAGTGTGTTTATTCATGCCAGGACGTGAGAAATTTGCCAAATTTTTTGGCAATAAAATTTAACAAAAACTTTGTTTGCTTTCTATAAAATAAAGGAAAAAATTAATTTTATAATATATTTGTCGACAGTATAGCAAGAGTTTGTGAGTGTCGATTTGATGGGAACGGATCAAGATCGTATACGTTCGTTTTTGTCACATTTTATTAGAAAAACATTTTACGGCACTTTTCCTACTTGAAAGTCTTTGTTAGAAACTCTAAATTACAATTATACCAGTTAATAAAAATTAGAGTGTCCAATAAAAAAATTTTTGAACAACAATATTTTGGCATTTATGAAGATTCAAGATTCACGATTGCCTGAATCATAATTTCGCATCATTTCACGCAGATGCCGAAATGTCACAGAGATTTAAAGCAAGTATTTTTTTGCTCTTTATTAGTATTTTTAGATGTAAATGAAACAAAAATGGCTGGCTTTGCGAGATAAACTTTTAAAAACTAAAAAAAGTTTTTCACATTAAATCTGAGTTGTTCTTGCTCACTGATCAGGATTGTTCTAAATTGAGTAACTTTCTTTTGCCCAAATAGTTTATTGTTGGTGCCCGAATAAATCTGATTTTGCCCAAATTTTTTTACGTCTTGGTGGAAAATTTTCCTGCCCCCAGGGTCCTACGACTTGGTTTAAAAACAATGATCGTAACATCGTGAGTCGTTTCAATACAATTCTGCAAACGAAATTGCTTGAATTGAAAATAAAACTTTCATTTTATGATCTCTTATGAGAAGAAATCAGTAAACTAGCCTAATGGCCTCCTACTTTTATTTCTTAAACATGTCTTATTCACAAAAGTTTTTAAAATATTATTTTAGTCCATTATACTGTATAAGCCTGGATCTAATCAAACACTCCGAAAAATGATTTTAGTCCTCACTAACCTCAATCTGATATTTTTATAAAACCAGTTTCAGATAATCTGCTCAGCTTTCTTACTGTTGTGTCATAACAACAATATAGCCTAATTGCACTACAGAAGGTTTCGTGGCTATCTTCTAGTAGGCTGCAATGCCTTTCAACTGGTAGTCCGTGCCCTTCAACAATTTAATCGTTAACAGTTTCCACCTTTTAGAAGGCATAATAATAAATACACATCAACTTAAAGTGAAGACCAAAAAAAGGTTTTCAAACTCTGAAGTTTCACGTGCTCCTCCAAAGGAAGAAGACTTTTTTGTTTTTAGCTTGCATATACCAATAGTGGGCCGCAGCAATTGTATTCCAAGTATTTTGAGCCACCAGGCTAAAAAGGTTGAGAATAGAACTACTACAGTGTTTGAAGTTTATACAAAACCTATCAGGAAAATAGTGGAAGACGAATAATAAGCTCTCTCTAAAAATATAATGATTTTATTTTAAATTTTTTGATAGGCGATTGCTTGTTCAAATAGTAACAGATTGATAACTGCCCTAAGGTTAATTATGTGCGTTTACAAACTTATCATAAATTCAAGAAACGGTAAAGTGAAAATTGAAGTTGTCGATTGAAGTAAATTATTTGGCCTAAAGTAGATTGAATGCACTTAATTAAATAAAAAAAACATAAAATGTTTTTTATTTATTCATAATTTTTGAACTTCAGATTTGTCTGTATTAAGCAAGTCAAACTCGCGGCTCGCGAAGTCTTTTGCAGAATTTTTTTAATTAGATGATCAATACAAAATCAAAATATTAATTAATTCGAAAGTAGAATTCATCAACGAAAACGATACTGATTTTTTGAAACAACTGATTGGACGCTGACCTTTTTTTATTTTTCTAGAAAAAACAAAATTTTAAAATTAAAAGACTAAGTTAAGCTTAAAACTTCAAACTAAACGTTTAATTTTGGCAGATGTTAATTACCGAATTCTTTTACTAAGTATTTTAAAAAAGTACCTCAAATTCATTCCCACTGAACCCGTTCATCTCACAATAATATGTTGTACTTAACAAGATACCGATCCAATCGTCAGCAAAGATTTCTTAAATATAGAGGAGTTAAAGTTTGGAATGATGTTTCATGTATTTTTTAAAAAATTGCTACTCTTTATATAATCTTGGCTATACGTACAATCGTTATATCTTAAATTCTTATTCTTAAATCGATTAATATTTTAATTAAACTTATATCTACAGTGGTATATTTTTATCTCATTGCTCTAAAAATCGTTTATTTTACAATTTTAATTAATCGGTGGCTGCTCGACTTGAAGACCAATTTATTTTTTTGGTCACTTTGCAGTCTCCGCATACGTTTAGTATTTTTCACGTATAAAAAATTACGTCATTAAAATGCATTCTTTTTCTTGTTCTTTATTATTATTATTATTACTATTATTTTTTTGTCAGCATTATTGTAGTTTTTTTTTTTTGAATCGTATGAAATAAATTTCTCTGTTCTCACTTTGAGTTTAACTTAAAATCAGAAAAAGGTGAACGTAAGTTCCTACTTGGTAATAGAGATTTTTTATTTAATTAAACAGTGATTCTTTTTTTGTCTTGCTTTGATTTAAATGTAAAATTTTTAAAAAAAGTGAAAGTTAGGCAAATTGTAGAACCTAACAAAAGAAATTTTTAGATTTCAGATCAAATCCAAGCGAAAATCAAAAAAAGATCATCAACTTGTTTGCTGATCGGATTGCGGCCTGCTAAAATTTTTTTGTTTAAACTTTCACCGATGCGGCCCGTATACACAGTGGTAATATTGGGTGCGGCGAGTAATTCAGTGGGCTCAATCCTGCCTTTTTTACAGTTATCGAGTGGCCCCTTTTTGAAAATGCTGCATGTAGTTTTATTTTGTGGCGTTTTACATGGTTTTATCAATCTCAGCAACTCTCAACAATTTGGAGTTTTCAGCACATAAGAAAAATCTATGTCACATAGTATATGGCGCATAAAGTGACATTGGCAGAAACGCTTAAATTTAAAGCAATAATGCATAAATTCTATTCAAGTTTTAAATATTAACACCAACCATAAGCGTACAAACCATAAGGTCAACTCCTCCTCCCTTGAAGAATGGTGATCAGAGATATGCACTTATACATAATAATATATCAGATACAATGGTGTGGTATAGGTTTTTATTGTTTATTGGGCTTTGGTTTTTTAAAAATTATTAATGATTTTATTATAGAGATCGGTTTTTTCTATCACCTAAATTGCGTTAAAGTTAGCTAAGGTACAGCTATCAGATAACCTTTGAGTAAAAATTCCAAAGCCAAAAATATTTAAACTAAAGTCAGGTCTTCTATGTTTCGCTTTTGATTTCTATTGTTTTATTACAATGCCTGCGCGTGAGATACGAGCCTGACCTATTCTACTGTACATTGCTACGAAAAGCAAAACAAGTTCTATTGCAGTTAAGAAGCATCTCAAAAGGAATCTCGATAAAATTATAGAAAAGCGCCCTAAAAAAAAAAAACGAGAGGTAGGCCTATAAAAAATAAAAAGTAGTTTAACTAATCGGGTTGCCATGATAAATAAACCTTTTTTTCTATAAGTTAGAGATTCATTAAGTTTTAAAAAGTAAAAAATAAAACAAAATTGAATAAGTAAATTTAACAAAAATAGTTCTTCATTTTTACAAACGTTTTACCATTATGTCTGGTACCGTCTTATTTTGGGGTAAAACTGAATAGATGGCTCATATTCAGTCATTATCTAATGGTCCTCAGATGCCCGTTAAGTGAGACTAAGTTTGTTCCAGACTAAACCAAAGTTGTACTAAAGTTGTTGGCGCCCATTTGTTACAGCTGCGCGGAAACTATTAAACAACCTTGCTGAACTTGACATCCGATTGATCTTGTTGATCAGTGGACAAATTATAGCAGAAACACGAAGTACTGTGAGAGTACATCAAAGCTCCATGCTTTCGTTCCCATGACCAGTACTAAGCTTGTTGGAATGGGCTTGCTCCAAACCACCTTTGCTTAAGGTCAATCGCCTGCGGACTGGTGTTGGGGCATTTCATACGTCCATGCGCAAAAGGGGAACTTGCTCCTTCACTAGATCGCAAATGCGACGCCACTGAACAAACCACAGATGACTTCTTATCAACATGGCCCATAACCTACATCGTATATCACGTGGAGCACGTAATCTGACGGTTCTTGATGACGAAAGCCGATGATGGCTCAGCAGCAATGATGCCATCACCTGCTCCTTGCAGTACAGCATCCTATGATAAGAGTATATAGGTATACAGTCTATGATACGTAGTAAAAGAATAAACCCTCGGCCCCAGTCGTGTTTGCGTTTGACTAGGAGTGGATGCCTTTCCATACTACGATGACAACAACCTTTTTTTGGTCTTTGCTTTTTTTTGCTGTATTTTGCTACAAACAGAGTGGGTATAAGATAAATAGGTTCTTCTGTATGTAAAAGACAAAAAAATGCTTCTCACTTTGGCAAAGCAAGTTTTTTAAGCTGTTAAGGTGCAACTATAAAGAATGTGCCTATTTTTGTATTCAGTAAATAACTTTGAATCAATTTATATTTTATTTAAATTTTTTCCTCAACGATTATTCTTCCCTACAAATTACGAATTCCTCTTAGAGAGGCAAGGCTAAATTTCAGAAACACTGAGTCAGATAGAATTGATATCATTTGCAATATAAAATCCTCGATAAGGCAATTAGAGCTAATATTTTTTAATCAAATGATCATGCAATTAAAATTTAATTTATTAAAAACTTAATACAGGGAGCTCCGCTTATTATGTTCCTCTGGTTATTATAGGTAATTTTTGTGGAGCAAAAACAGAAACAGATTTTTAAAGCATTTATCTCCGCTTATTATGGCCAAGCTTCCGCTTATTATGGGCTCCTGCTCTTCAGGTTTTTTTGAAGTTTGTGTTTTATTTGCAAACAATCGCTATTTTTCCAAATAAAGTATTGTGTCACCTGTTCTTCAGTTTTTTTTAGGTTTGTGTTATATTTGCAAACAATCGCTATTTGTCCAAATAAAGTACTGTGTTGCTTAGATAGCTACTTTTTGACTGTTGCAATCACTTTTAGTAGCAGTCAAGACTTCTCATTCACGGAGAGATCGCACTTGAGTAGAAAAAATTGAAATTCTAGATCCAGTCAAAAACAGCAAGCCTGGTGAGATCTAAAGAGAAATTGCAAAGCAGCTGGGCGTTAGGCGAACGACGGTGCGAAAATAGCTGAAGGAGGAAAGAGAATTACGAACAGAGTGGGAAGCAGTTCAGCAAGACAGATATAAAGGGGCAGCGATCAAGGAAAAGGCGTCGAATGGGGAAGGACGATGAAATTAAAACAACGCTTATTTGCTTTTTTTAGCCAAATTCGCGAAAAAAGTGTTCCAGTGACAAACAAGTTGCTGACGAAATAGAAAAGTCAAAAGTTATTGAAAAGAAAATAGGCATCGAGTTCAAGTCGACAGTAGGATGCTGCGATAAGTTTTTTAAATGATTGTTTGTCCGGTGTGAACAATTTTGAAATAAATTCAAACGAGTAATTTTGACTTCTGGCTCTATGTTTCGTTCTTAGACTAAAGAAGACCTCCAACTGTTATACTTCTAAAATTGAAAATTTCTGTTATTGTGGCCCTCCGCTTAATATAGGCCACAACGTTTTGACCCGAGGTCGCCATAATAACAGGAGCCCCCTGTAGTATGTTTCAGCCAAGTGCGATCATCAGGGTATCTTATTGAAATAGATTCAATATATACAGTACAGGAATACTATATTTCCGAAAGAGCAAACCAGGACGCTTGTTAATAGAAAAAAAAATCGTCCCAAAAAAGCAATGTTCTCTAAAAAACAAGTTCTTCACTTTGAATCTGTCTCTGACTTCATGATTGTTGTTCCTAAAAAAGCAGGGTTCTCTAAAAAGAAGATGTTCACTTTTAATCCTTCTCGAATTTTATGATTTTTGTTCCAAAATCGTAGTTCTCTAAAAAAACAAAAAAAAAGGGAGGTTTTCACTTGGAATCTGTCTTGGATTTGTGGCGAACCGGGCGGACAAAGCCCTAAAAATCATGACTGTCGCGCCAAATTGTGACTGATGGTACGCCTAAATAGAATAGCTATAAAAGTGAGTTGTCTTCATACTGTAGTAGTAGCCTACTGCTTTATGATAGCAACGATTATTAATATTGAGTTCGTTTTGAGCTGAGTTAATTCAATTACGTACATCAGTAAGCTTAACTAATAGAAACTTTTAATGATATTTAATAGTTGCGTTTAGGCTTAAACGAAAAAGTTCATACCATTGCAAGGTGCTTTAAAAAGCATAAAAGACCTACTTTACTTTTAAACGTAATTTTGAAAAAGTTTTCCGCCCATGACCAGAATTACTTATAACAACCCTTTCAAACACAAGTCAACAAATTCAGTTTCTAAATCCTATTCAGCTTAATTTAGGCCGTATAATTCAAGTTTGGTGAAAATTTGTTATTATCAGGCAGAGCTTAAAAAATACACGATGGTATCAATTGACACCATCGTGTCTAAGCCACTTTGTTTCCCGAGTTGTTTTCCTTCTTGAGGCATCTTGGTGTCAATAGGCAACATCCAAACTTGGAAGAGCATTACTGATAAACTGTGCACAATTGTTTAAAATGCTAAATTTGGTATGTCGGAATGTACATTAGAAAACACTATCTTGAAGAAAAAAACATTTAAAAAATATCCAGACCCAATTTATCATGTAAAAAACTAACTTACTTCAAGAAGGCTTTGAAGTGGCTAATTAGTTTTTTATACAAAAAAACTTTGATTTGTAATGTCACGATAAACACTTAACACAAATTAAAACCTCCCTAGTGCTATCTGAAACAGGAAAAAGAAAAATGGTGTCAATTGCTACAAAAATCACCAAAAAGGGAGAATCGTACTTTTGGCTTGCAAATCCTTCATGAAAAATTTCTGCGCACGTCACTGGTACAAACTATTAATATATAAGGTAAACTATTCGAAATAGTCAAATTGTAATAAAAGTTATCTAAAAGTGGTTGAAATTTAGCAGCAACAACTGTGCAGCTAAAAATATACTTAAAGTTCGGTTCACACTGAAAGCGGACGCGGAAAAAGCAAGCGGAAAGTGTAAATTTTGAAACGCAAAATATCACTCTTTCCGCGATCCGCTTCTGTGTAAACCACAATTTAAAATGTTTGCAAAAAATACACTTTTCGCTTGCGCTTTTTTGCCAAGTGTAACTGGCGCGATTAATAGTTGACGATTTTTAAAATTTAGTGAACGGTTGCTAATTCAAAACTATGTTGAAAACAAAAAACAGCTGACGGCGCTAGAATTTAGTCTTTCTTAAATATACAGCGCCATGGAACAATTTAAACTTTTAAACAGCTGCATTGAGAGCAAAGAAATCTCTATAATAGAACAACTATGCAAGAAATAATTTAGAATAATTCAGAAATAACTATGTTTAATCAGTATTTTTCAAGACTATCACGACTTTATTTCAAATGTTTGTTGTGAAGAATTGGTGGCAAAATTTTAAAAAATATGCCCGACGCTTTTTCAAGAATCAAGGAGCAACTATTTCTGTAGGAACTTTAAAAAGTATACATACGTTTCTCGGACACTTTGGTGTTATAAGATTAATGCATTTTGTGCGATCGAAAAATCTCAATTACTCTATTCAAGAAGTTCGCAACGTGTGCTTTGAGTGCAAAAAATGCTTTTTGTTAAAACCAAATTTTTACACGAAATCAGATGAAAGCCTGATAAAAACATTTCAACCTCAGCACAGAATAAGTGTAGATTTCAAAGGACCTTTTAAAGTCGTCTAAATATATTTTTTTTGATTGCCATCATTGACGAGTATAGCAGGTTTCTTTTTGCGCATCCCTTTAGAGATATGTCCTAAAACATAATAACTGATTATCTTTTGGATTTCTTTTCAGTTTTTTGTTTTACAGCTTTTGTGCACAGTGACCAAGGAAGCTATTTCATGAGCCTAGAGTTGAAAAACTTTTTAAATAAAAGAGGGATGGCAACGAGCTACTCTACTCCAATCATTCAACCGGAAATGCTCAGGTTTAGCGACTAAATCAAATTCTATGGCGAAGAATTAAATTAATGTTGAAAACATGAAGACTAGGTGAAGAACACTAGGATGAAGTTTTACAGGAATCGCAATACACTCCATTTGGTCACTCCTCTGTACAGATCATCTAACGCTACCGCTCATGAGCAATTTTTTTTACTTTTCAGAGACGTTCACTCTTAGATGGGTCTCTCCCCAGTTGGTTCGTTGATGCTGAACAAGTTCTAATACAAAAGTATGTGCGAAATAAAATTGAATTAATATGCGGAGAAATAGAGTTCTTACATGCGAATCCTAACCATACTGTTGTGTGGTTTCGAGACGGCAAGATTGTTTCAATTACCGATCTGGTTCCCAGTCCTTCAATAGAAAATCTTGGTTCACCGCATCGACTCTCTGAGGAAAATCCTTCTTCAAACAATTCGCCCACGGAAAAATATTCAGGGAATTTTATAAGTAAAGATCTTTTCTTGGTCTTGATATTTGTCCAAAAACGTAATGATCTATTTATTAAAAAATAGTCATAACTTTGAATCTGTTCCTAATTTCCAAATTTTCGTCCTAAAAAAGTCGTGATGTTTAAAAAATGACACAGTTTGAGCAACGCGGTTCTTTTTACTTTTACGTCATTTCGAAAAATACCACGCGGGCCATTAAAAACTTTTATGCGCGCCACGGTTGGACGCTCCTGAACTAAAAGAAAGGAACATGTTGTACAGAAAATACATAAGGTATTCAGGTTGCTCGCCACAGTCGTCTGACAGCAATACTGCTACAATTCAATAACCTTGATTTCATTGACAAGTTTTAAAAAGCGAGATTTTATTTTTGGAAAGTTAAACTAATTATTGGCCTTTAAGTTTATATTTATTGATAGATAATACAAATGTATAGTTTGAATTAATTACAAATATTTATGTTTTGGTTTGTTTTCAACATCAAATCAAATCTAATTTCGACCTTATTTTTACTTTAATAAAACAATGTTAATTTTTGTTTTAGTAAAAAATTACTTTATTATTTATGAATGCTCTTTAATTATAATATAGTATTTTAATTATAATGCAGATTTTAATATAATGCAGTACTTAATTAACCTGGATATGATAATATATCGGTTAATTTTTATTTTGTTATAGGTGCGTTGAAATATACAGGATACATCGATTCTAACCACGAAATAGGCAAGTTCAAGTTCAAAGTATAAGCTTATTCTTCCAAAGCTTAAGTAAGTTTAATAAGCACATGTCACATTTGCTGATTTGACAAAAAAATACAAAATGTGTGACATTAGTGTTAAACAAGAGAGGCAGCGAAACATCATTTGAACACCAATCGAGCTGACTCAGAGTTCATTATTATTTTAAACTAATTCATTCATTAATTATTTTTGTAGACCTAATACTGCAGAAAATAAATAATAAAAAAAAGAAAAAAGAAAAAAAGGACTCACAAGAAATACAAAAAAAGCAAAATAAATCATTTATGAAGAAAATAGAAAAACAGACGCTATATAGCACAAATCAGTTGTATGAAAGTCAAAGATTATTATTGTTTTATATATTTCTAATACTTTAAAATTAGTCCAAATCGTTCTTCATGAAGTTTGTAACTGGGAAGGAGGACAAAAACAGCTAACGGAATAAATTTTTCCAACGTGATAATAAAAAAAACAAGAAAAATCTATAACGCAACAGTTTAATATTCTAATTTACAAGTGCATGATTGCATGCGAAAACATACAAAAACATGAAATTTAATTATATTGTCTTTCACGCAAATTTGTGAGGCTTGTAACGGCTTTTGCTGCAATAACTTAAAATTAGGATAGTACAGTGTACATAACTTAAAAAATATAAAATCCAACTGCATGACCATAACACAACTTTGTTTAAGGTCAAGTATGGGTTACACGAGGTTTTTATTAAACAATGCGCTTGGATATAAGATTTTCGATGCGAGATTTATGTCAAATTATCTGCTTGAGTAAATTATGATTTGACAAGGATCAAGGGTATAATTTGAGGTTTTCTCCATATCATGTGCTTTTTAAACTTAACCTTTTGCTAGATTTGGGATGCTTAAACTGGGTGTGTGAATGGATCATCAATGAGGCGCTGAGCAACTAGCTGCTAACTAAATTGCTAGTTGCAATGAAATGGAGATTTTGGACGCCGATTGAAAGTAAAGACCTATTTTTTATAGAGAATATGAAGATGGGGCTTGGACTTTGTTTTTTGTTGTGTCGTGATAGGGAGGCGCAATTATTGCTTGCATAAAGAAGAAAGGACACAAGTTTTGTTGGCATGAAAAAAAGAATGTCTCTTCAAAGGTTTGGAGACCACTGCGTTAGATTTAGGTGCAGTTTTAGAATGTTTATGGATGTTGAAAAATGCACAATTGCAAGCTCTTAAATCAGATTTAAGCAGGAAAATTTCTGTAAAACTTGCTCAAAAATGATTAAATTTGCTAGCCACTTCCACATATACATGTGATGATTACACAAACAAGATCTAACGTGATTTCAACAAAATTTAGCAAAAATACATAGAAGAACAACAAAGAAATTTTAACTGGGATTCAAACTAATAAAAAGTGCACTTTTTTTTCTTGATTTTATCAGATCACTGTAAATAATTTAATGCATCAGCCGGGTTATGTATGCTCATAAAACACAAGCCAATGTTGTTTGGAAATAGAACAAGTCAATGCCGTTGACTCGATGCTATCTTATTACATTTATTTTCATAAAAAGTGAGCAAAAGTAAAGTTAAGCTTTTGGTTAGAGTTCGGCTAGCTTCGAATTGTATTTAAAACTTCAAAAATCCGCTCACTATGTTTTTGCAAATCACAGGAGAACTATCTTATTTGGCATCTAGTCCAGGCGTTCTTAACCTTTTTCTCCAATTCCCCACTTTTTAGTGAGCCAATTCTCCATTTCCCACCACAGCATCGGCCTTTGACAAATTCGAGTTTTACCCATGAAGTGTTTAGTACGTAAATATACGCTTTTCTTTTTTGTGGCATTTTACGGCCCATAATTTTTGTTTGTATATATTATATTTTGTACTAACAGTTATTACATAGAAATAAAATACATATGAAAAGATTCGTTATGTTTTTTCTCAATTTATTTGGCCCATTAAAAACATACAAAAAAATGCAACACTAGACGCATACAGGTTAATGTGACTTTTCCATCTGTTTTGCCTTGACGAGTGCCTCAATGTTCGGTTCCACTTTTGAAATGGCACAGCGAAAATCAAATTCAACGTCGTCGTCGTTTGAAGGGTATCCACTCCAGGTCAGACACAAACAGGACTGGGGCCGATGATTTATTCTTTTACTACCCAAGGCTACTGTACTGCCTGAATCAGATGCTGGCAGTGATGTTATCAAGCCAACATCGAGTTTCGTCATCCAAAACCGTCAGACCTCGTGCTCCATGTGGTGCCTGATGTATAGGGCACCCCGTTAGAACATGGTCTGCAGTTTTCTCAGAGGCGCCACACTCGCAATTCGGTGAAGGAGCGAGACTCCATTTGTGCATGGACGAATGGAATCGCCCAACACCAGTCCGCAGGCGGTTGAGCTTAACCCAAGCTATTCGGGGTAAGCCCATTCGAATAAGCTTGGCACCGATCTCGGGAACAAAAGCACGGAGCCTGGAAGCATTTTCACAGTACTCCGTTTTCCATTTGTGATTTGTCCATTCAGAAGGGCGGATGCCAAGTCTGGCAAGGTTGTCCAAGAGATTCCGCTCACCTGGCACAAACGGGCGTCTGGATCTTAGTCTCACTTGGCGAGTATCTGAGGACCCACTTAAAAGACCACACAAGATATGATCGGGATCCAGAGATCTACGATGAGCCAAGGAGAATGTCGCTCCCAGTCAGCGAAGCTCAGCTAGCTGGGTGCCTGAGAGTACAGGTAGGTGGTCCATTGGAGTGGAACGCAGGCATCCAGTAACTATGCGCAAGGCGTCGTTCAAGACACTGTCAATGAGGCGAGTGTGAGCACTGCGACACCAGACTGGCGCACAGTACTCAGCTGTTGAGTAGACTAGAGATAAGGTGACTATGCGTAGTGTTTTAGCACCAAAACCCCATCTCGAGCCCACGAGTTGCCTCAGCAGTGTGACGCGCGAGGATAGTTTTTTGCGCAATGCCACTAAATGATGACGAAACGTGAGCGATCTGTCCAGTTTTACCCCAAGGTAAGTAGGGGTTGGACAGAACGGTAAAAGTCTATTGTTGTTGTAGACCTTTAGCTCACGTTTGGCCTCTAGGTTATTTAAGTGAAAGGCTGCCGTCACCGTTTTAGTGTGACTGAGCTTCAACCTCCAAGTCTGGAGATACGCTGAAAGTGTATACATGCCTTGGCTTAAAGTCCCTCCACGTCCTTCCAGTTTCCAGAAGAGTGCAACAATGCTAAATCATCAGCATAAGCAAACTTTCTGGAAATTATGGAAGGAAGATCGTACGTATAAATGTTAAATAGGAGGGGAGCCAAGACCGATCCCTGAGGAACGCCGTTTTTAAGACGGCGTAGCCTGCTTTGCTTGCTGTCACTGGTGGTAAGGGTAAAACTTTAATTTCGGACAAGTTCCATGATCATTCTGACCATGTGCTTATCCGGAAGAAGTCTCAGCAGCTTGCAGGTAAGGCCACGGTGCCAGACAGTGTCATAAGCAGCTGTCAGATCGATAAATACGGCACCGGCCTTCTTTTTAGCCTCGAAAGAATCCTCGATGTTCTGGGTTAGCAGAACAACTTGATCTACAATTGACTTCTCGCGTCGGAACCCAGCCTGCTCTTTAGGGAGAAGTGGATCGATTAATGGCTCAAAGCGGGCGTAGATAAGCCTCTCGAGGATCTTGTAGGGGACACAGAGCAGAGATATCGTCGATAACTCTTTGGGTCCCCCACGGTATTTGCTGGTTTTGGGATCGCGACCACGAGCGCTCTTCTCCAGATCTTGGGAATTTTGAGTCGGCGCAAACAGGAAGAAAGGAAGTCACGTAACCAGGACTTCAAAGCAGCTCCAGCATAGAGTATAAGCTCGGGGCAGATGGAATCAGGTCCCAGAGCTTTACCTGGTATTAAATGTAAACTTAAAGATTCAAGGTCAATCAGGCGGTTTCGCGATTTGGTTTTGATCTCAACCATGCTCGAAAACGCCGACTCGCCCAGGTATATGGAGGAAAATGCAATTAGTAGTGTGAGTGCCGCCACAGCAATGGAAGGATACGAAAAACAGTTTTTGCTGCGGAGTCATGCACCAGATTAAGAAACTGGTCTTCGATGTCTTCTGCTTCCTTCGGGAAGTTGTCAATTTGAAAGCTGAAGGGATCCCTTGTGAACTCTTTCATTGGGTTGTCGCTTTTGAAATCTGGAAAATAGTGCCCAAACTCGTCCAGCAGCCTGTTGAGGTTAATGATGGCTTCGTTCTTGAGGACGTCGCTGACGCCACCAGCAGTCTCGCTGATTCGCGCCGACGCGGACAGTCTCGAACTTGCCTTGCCACAACTCAAGTTTTGAGACGAAGGGTGAAGGCGTTCACTTTGTCTTGATGCCCAATTATATCGGAGTCCGTGCCCTGTAGCTTGTGGTTAAGCTCATTTAGGTGACTGAGCATGTCCGCGAGAAATGCCAGCCTGCACTGGAATGCCTTATCGGAAACAGCAGCTTTCAGATCTCTTTTGTTCCTTTCTTCAAAAATTGTGCAACTTTGGGGAGCAAATGCACAAGCCGATTTAACATGTCGCCTTTCGACAACCAGCAAACGGCAGTGTGGAACAGCAGTCCTTCGTAATCGGATTCCATATCCTAGCACAACTGTCAAAATAGTCGAGTGTTGAAGGCGCTCGCTTTGACAAAATTTACAAGCCCGATTGGTGTCTCAAGCGCTTCTTTAAGCGGTTGTGTCATCGTCCTTGATACAAGCGCTTCTCGATTTATGATGCAGTGCAGGGTCACCACCTTGGGATTCTTCTGCTTTAGTAGTTTCACAAATCCAGACCTCACACCCAACATAGCAGGAGCCCCATCTGTGCAAGCATGGACGAACTTGCTCCAGTCCAATCCTTTCTCCTCAATAAAGGCGTTGACAAGCTGCATGACGTTGGCAGCTTGGGTTGTTGTTTCCAGTGGGCGGCAAAACAGCAAGTCCTCTTCGATGCTTTGGTCGTGGATGTATCGAACGAAGACAATTAGTTGAGACAAATTTACCACATCCACGAACTCATCCAGCTGAATTGCAAAGACGGGAGACGCTTTGACCTTTGCCAAGAGTTGCAACTTGATGTTGCATGACATGTCGAAGATGCGGGACTTGACAGTGTCGTTGGACAGAGAAACTTGCTTCATCTTCGACACCGCAGATTCGCCAAGCAAAATGCCAGCGCACGACACACGGGTTTATAAGCGTCTTTCTGATGCTATGTGGCTTCTTCGCCTTCGCCACCTGCAGAGAAACAGCACGTGATGCGTGTACTATCGCTTTCGACTCAGTTTAAAATTTTCCGCCCTGTTCCATCCTCATTTTCTTCAAGTAGTTTGCCTTCAATTCAAAAAACTTAACTTTACTCACTAATACTGGCAAACCTTTTCTGAAGAATTATTGTGAAGCATAACAATAACCGAGCCTACGTAAAAATCGTCTTTAAAGAGAAAACATAATGGAAAATTTTAAAAAACTATACGTGAACAAGCAAGAATAACAGACAAAGAGCAAAATCATTAGGAAATTTCTAAATCAAAGTATGAATGAATCTCACTGTAACACCAACAGTGTTGTCGCTTTTACCCAAACATGACTTACAATACTTCATATATTGGTTGTTTTTGTTATTAAAACAGTCTGAAATGGTTGTGATTTGTAAAGTAAGTCAACATTTGGATGTAATATGTTAAATTTTGAAGCAGTGGTTCTTCTGTTCGGTCATTCCCCACTTAGCAACTCCGCCATTCCCCACCAGTGGGAAATTTCCCACAGGTTAAGAACCACTGATCTAGTCGGATGCATCAAACTGGCTGGAATTAAATGGTATTCGACACTGTTGTCTGGCTTTCTTGCCACATTCACATTAGAACTAATAACAATTCATGCTTTTTGCACGATTTTCAGCAATTGTTATAAATAACCCTAGGCATCAGCTGGTTTGTGCATGTCCATAAAACACAGGCCTATGTTGTTTAGCGTCCTTGTCACATTTACATTCGAGCGATTGTCAAGTGATGATTTTTGATAGATTTTCAGCAATCGTTGTAGATAATCCAATGCATCAGCCGGTTTGTGCATGTCCCTAAAACACATGCCTATGTTGTTTAGTGTCCTTGCCACATTCACATCCAAACCAATATCAAGTGATGCTTTTTCAACAATTCTCAGCGATCGTTGTAGATAATCCAATGCATCAGCCGGTTTGTGCATGTCCATAAAACACATGCCTATGTTGTTTAGCGTCGTTGCCACATTCACATCCGATCCAATATCAAGTGATGCTTTTTCAACAATTCTCAGCGATTGTTGTAGATAATCCAATGCATCAGCCGGTTTGTGCATGTCCATAAAACACGTGCCTATGTTGTTTAGCGTCGTTGCCACACTCACATTTGAGCCTTTATCAAGTGATGATTTTTGCTTGATTTTCAGCGAACGTTGTAGATAATCCAATGCATCAGCCGGTTTGTGCATGTCCCTTAAACACGTGCCTATGTTGTTTAGCGTCGTTGCCACATTCACATTTAAACCAATATCAAGTGATGATTTTTGATAAATTTTCATCGATTGTTGCAGAAAATCCAATGCATCAGTCGGTTTGTGCATGTTTATAAAACACAGGCCTATGTTGCCTAGCGTCATTGCCACATTCACATCCGAATTAATATTAAGTGATGATTTTTGATCGATTCTCAGCGATCGTTGTATATAATCCAATGCATCAGCCGGTTTGTGCATGTCCATAAAACACGTGCCTATGTTGTTTAGTGTCCTTGCCACATTCGTATCCAAACTAATATCAAGTGATGCTTTTTGATAAATTTTTAGCGATTGTTGTAGATAATCCAATGCATCAGCCGGTTTGTGCATTTTCCTAAAACACAATCCTATGTTGTTTAACGTCGTTGCCACATTTACATCCAATCCAATATCAAGTGATGTTTTTTCATCAATTTTCAACGATCGCAGCAGATAATCCATTGCATCAGCCGGTTTGTGCATGTCCATAAAACACATGCCTATGTTGTTTAGTGTCCTTGCTACATTTAAATCCAAACTAATATCAAGTGATGCTTTTTCATCGATTTTCAGCGATCGTTGTAGATACTCCAGTGCATCAGCCGGTTTGTGCATGTCCCTTAAACACAAACCTATGTTGTTGAGCATCCTTGCCACATTCACATCCGATCCAATATCAAGTGATGCTTTTTCAACAATTTTCAACGATCGTTGTATATAATCCAATGCATCAGCTGGTTTGTGCATGTCCATAAAACAAATGCCTATGTTGTTTAGCCTTTTTGCCACAGACACATCCAATCCAATATTGAGTGATACTTTTTCATTAATTTTTCGCGATCGTTGTAGATAATCCAATGCATCAGCCGGTTTGTGCATGTCCCTTAAACACAAGCCTATGTTGTTTAGCGTCGTTGCCACACTCACATCCGATCCAATATCAAGTGATGCTTTTTCATTGATTTTCAATGATCGTTGTAGATAATCCAATGCATCAGCCGGTTTGTGCATGTCCATAAAACACATGCCTATGTTGTTTAGCGTCGTTGCCACATTCACATCCGAACCAACATCAAATGAAGTTTTTTCATACATTTTCAGCAATCGTTGTAGATAATCCAATGCTTGAGTCGGTTGGTTTAGTTCCTTGCAACATAAGCCAATTTGCTCCAACGTCTCTAACTCATATTTAGTTGTGTATAGTAACAACATTTTTTTTTTTTGGACGATGTTTGGAGTAGTTGCTCCGTAAAATATATTTTCAGTTTGAGTGTTTTTAAAATTAATTATTTCAATTAACGACTCAAAGATTTCTTTTGCATCATCATTGTTTTTAGAGTTACGAAGTTCCGATCCATAGTCAAAAATAATTTCTAAACTGTTTTTTTTTAATAGGTAATCATGATTCCAAGCTTTAAATTTTTTTGGATTAAGTTCCAGTTTTGTTTGTTTTTCCAATTGATCTAAAATTTCATCAGCTGATTTCAATCTAGATGTTGGATTGTATTGGATTGCCCTGTTTTTTTTTGCAAAAATAACAAACTTTTCGAACTGTCCCAAGCAATAATACAATCTACAGTTTAACAATTTAGGATCAGAATAAAAATGAACTTTTTTCAAATCAAACTGTTTTGAAACACGGCATTGTAAAGCATAAACAATTTGAAAGTAAGATATTAAATCTGTTTCTTTTATGTCCTCTAAAAGCGTTTGAACTGCGTCTTGATGGCTTATTAAACTCTTTATTTGATCATCTTGTCTTTTTTGTTTCATGTACCTGATCAACCGTAATTCACACGCCACTGCAACAGCATACATCAGTTTTGATTTTAGTTTATCACTTATAAGTTGTTTTTGGGCGAGAGCTTCAATGATATCAAAACATGATGACGCATGAATGTTTTTGACCTGACCCAACGCTGATATGAATATTGTTGAACTTCGGTACAAGTCTTTTTTTATATTAAACGATTTGCTTGTGTGTTTTAAAAAGTTAGATCTCGTTGCAAAATTATCGAGATCTTCAATGAGCGTTTTTTTAATTTCATTGTATTTCTCTTCTTGGTCTTGATTGTCCAATATTTGGTAAACTTTTGATTGAAAATTATCGAAAATCTTTTTCTCTCCTCCAACATAGCAAACTTTAGTTAAAATATCTTTGAGGTGATAGCCATTTTTAAGATCTGTTTGAGAAGCAAGATATTTGAGCATTTCATCAACTGGCTTAATAAGCTCAGTTTTGTATTGTTTGGTTTCATCAGATAAAACTTTTTGTCCCAATGGAAACTTACATGCATGAGGCATCATACCATCAAAGCTAATGCCTCTTGTTGTGATTTTATCATAAAACCAACATTTCTTTGTTCCAGTTTTATTTGTTTTAAAACAATCTATATCGACGCTTGGAACAATCGTTTCCTGAAGATTGATTACAATTATTTGAAATATTACAGACAGCCATCTAAAGTATTTTAAAATTTCTTTATAGTTTGATCTTTGCTGACAGTTTTCTTCCAAAACAATGATATGTTCGAAATCCGAGTATGGAGTGATTTCGTTTCTTGCCAAGGATCCCATGCCAACTAAAGTATATTTGCAAGGTGTATTGCCCATTACTGTTTCGCAGTACTGCAATGTTTCAGCCATGATATGTATATAATCTGTGGCAATTTTATTTTGTAGATTTCTAATGGTTTTAACTTTTGTATTTTCTATTTCTTCATTAGTTTCATTGATCGTTTCAGATATTTTTAAACTGTCAAGTTCTTGATTTACATCATATCTCATTACTTTAACTTTTTCTTTAACTTTTGTTGCAAATCCGATCAAATCAGAATCTAATTGTTTTGCTCCAGCTTGTTTTAAAACACGAAAACAAAGTTTTCCCAAATCCTTTTTGATTTCTTGCATATTACTAGGTTCCCTGGTGATTGCTGCGTTTAGCAAAGTGGCACTTCTAATCAAGCTTACCATTGTGTTTCTCTCAAAATATATTTGACTGAGCTTGTGAAATATCTCAGCAGATTGTTGTGGAGCTTTTTCATTTCCATCTTTATCGCAGATTTGTATTAGTTTATTGGCTAGGTCATCTACTTGTTTTTGAAAAGTATCTTTGCTTAATGTGCTAACATAAGCACTTGAAGTTGAAACATTTTTCACTTGATTATTTTCTAAAAAAACAAATTTCGCATTAGCCCGCTCATAAAGTAAATTTATGAGATCAAAAAAAGTAAAAATAAAGTTTGTGGTTTTTATTATCGGATTGCTGCACAGAAATAAGCACCATTGTTTATCACGCACGCTAAACCCGACCCTGCTGTCTTTTTTTTTTTTGTATAAAAATTTTAATAATAGTTATAAACACACACAAAAATCAAAATAAAAAGAACACACATTTTTAAGAAGATGACAAAAATTTTTATATACCATTGGTTATCGATTTGACATTACGATGATTTTATAACGGAAAGCGAATGTGAAGAAAAGAAAAAGACTAATTTTAAGCGAATGTGAAGAAAAGAAAAAAAACAATTTAAAGTGATAGACTTAAATGCTGTATTTTGAGGAAGAGGAAACAAAAAATGAACAAAAGATTAACATGTATAGTTTAGTTTAAGTTATCTGGGAAATGTTTTTCAAGAAATATTTTGAATTTCGTTTTGATTTTATATTTTTCTTCTATAAGAAGGGATGTAGGAATGGGAAAGTTCAGGAAGAAGTTGTAATTTCTTAGATTGTATATGGAGAGTCGGATTAATGTGGCTAATTTAGATGTAATGATATGTGGTGCACTGATTGCATTGGTGTAGTTAAAAAGAAGAGTGCTTTGTGTAAGGCTAGTAGGTTTTTTTAGTGCAACAGTGAGAAGGGGTCTAGGTCTGAAATTAGTTTTTGGGTGAAAGGACAGTGAAAGAAAAGATGGTGAGGGTCATCGGAAGGAGAAAGACAGATTTTACAAAGAAAATCATTTGGGTTGCGAGGTTTAATGTTGTGTTTTAAAAAGAAACATCCCCATGTGTACCCTTTATAAGCTGTCCTGAAGGATATTTCCTTTTTCCAGGTTTGAAAGAGGGAAGGGCGGGGTTTTGTAAGTGTAAGCCGTAACCATATATGAGGGCTAGTAGTGTTTGTAATGGGGGTAGGGTTTGGTTCAGGTTTGAGGAGAGTTTGGTAAAGTGATTTAAAAGTTAGATTGTCAATGGTTTCTGAAGGAACAGAGATTTTTGTGTAAAGAGAAAGGGTTTTCGTCCACAGAGAGTTTGGTTTAGGACGGTGGGGTTGGGAGTTGGAATATAGATCGGGTTTTATAGGTAAGATTTTTGTGGCAATATTATAAATTCCATAAGCCATCCAGAAGTGGGGTTGGGGATTGGGGGTTTTGAGGAGAAGTATAAATTTTCATAAAAAGGCTGTGGTAGTTTTAAGTCCAATGTTTGGAAGGGCAATGCCACCGTCAGATTTGGGTAAATACAGGAAAGTTTTTTTAATGCGTTCAAAGGGTGAGAAGTTTTATAAAAATTTGAAGAGAAGAGTGGTTATGGTTTTGATTTGTTTTGGGGTTGGAAGAATGATTCTGGATAGGAAGAGGATTTTGTGTAAAAAGTGTTGATTTATGGAGATAGTTTTGAGAATAGGGAATCTTTTGGGTTTAGGGTAGCAAATGTAGTATGAGGGAGCGTACTGATTAGATCGTCTCAGTTTTTTGACAGATCTTCTTTATGAAAAGAAAAGGTTATTCAAAGGATTTTAGTGGAGGTAAGTGTTTTATCTTGGAAAAAAAGGAACGAAAGGAAGATAGTAGTTTAGGGGAATTAGACATAATGGAGGTATTGAATTGATTGATTTTAAGACCTAAATAGAGGAAAAATTCTTCGATAATTTCACGAATTTCAGAAAAGGATTGTGAGATGATATAAAAAGGGTCAGGTCATCGGCATAATGACTGACTTTGAGTGAAAAGGTACCAACGGAGATTCATTGGAATTTAGATAAAGCTAGTAATTTTTTTGTAAGTGGTTCGATTCCAATTAGAAATAAGAGCATACTAAGTGGGCAACCTTGACGGATGCCACATTTAATAGAAATAGGATCAGAAAGAGTGCCATTGAGGTTTAGTTGGGTGGTTAGGTCAGAGAGAAAAATTCGGATCCAGTTTAGAAGAGTATCTGGAATTCCTAGTTTTGAGGCAGTAGCAAGAATAAACTCGTGAGATATACTATCGAAGGCTTTATAAAAGTCAATTTGAAGTATAGCTAATGGTTGATTGAAGTCATTTGTACAGTTGATAGCTGAAAGGATGTTTAGATGGTTATTGAAGATCTGTCTATTCGGGAGACCACATTGCTGTTCTGAAGAGATAATAGAGTTAAGAATAAGTTTGAGTCTGGATGAAATTATTGTAGATAGGATTTTATATTCTGTATTTAACAGGGATATAGAACACCAGTCTTGGAAAGTTGTGGGATTGGGTTTTTTTGGGATTAATTTGATGAGGACGAGAGATTGGGAGCAGGTAAGTTTTTTTGAAGATAGGAGTTGTAAAAGGTTTGGCATAAGAAAGAATTATTGAAGAGAAAGAAATATGGAAGCTTGGGGTAAGCCTATCAAGGCGGGGAGCAGAGCTTTGATTAAGGTTTTGAATGGCTGCTCGAATTTCGTTATGTGTAATTAAAGGGGAATGGGGGAGGAGTTTTAGGACATCATTAGAGATTGAGGTGGAAATTTTATGAAGGTAATTGATGGAATCAGGAGGAGTAGTTGTAGGGTTCAACAAGTTTTTAAAGAAAGATATGTAGGGGGATAATTTATTCGATTTATTTTCTGCTTTTGAGGTAGGAGAAGAAGTGTTTAAGTCAGAAGGTAGTAGGGATTTGGATTGAGTTAGATTTTCAACAATAGAGGCTAAAGGGGAGGGGTTGTCAATACTAGTCGTTGGGGTAAGCGGGATCTAATTTGTGTTCCTTTTTGTTTGTTTTGTTGCAATTGTTCTAGTTGGTGTGTGGTATTGTAGATTTCTTTGTGTTTTCCCAATTGTTTTTTTTTAGTATGGTTTGATGTTTTTTGTTCTTATTATGTTGTGATCTGGAGTAGAAGATTAGTCGTTGTTTAATTTTTAGTTTAATTAAATCCCACCAATTTAGAGGTTGTTGGATGGGATTAAGGGGCTCAGAAAGGTTTTTAATGAAGGATTTGATTTAGAGGTGGATTAAAGGAATGGTAAGGATGGAGTTATTTAATTTCTAGTGTGATGATTTGAAGTTTATTTTGGAGGGTATTTTGAGGGTGAGAGATGGGCCTTTGTTGTGGTCGCAAAAGGTTATGTTGCAGTATGAAGACTGGGTTATTTTGGATGTTAAGGATGAAGAAATATAAATGCGATCAAGTCTGGATGTTGGATGGGAGTGGGAAAAAGAGAAGGTTTGGAATAGGGGTATACATAACGGTAGGAATCGATAAGGTCAAAGTTTGAGAGTAGTTTTTGGAATAAGATTTTATCAATGGTGTTAGGTGTAAAATGTCCTGTTCTGTCAATTGGATTTGTCACTAAGTTAAAATCTCCTGCTATTATTACTTTGTTATTTTTGTAATCTAGTTAGTGAAGGTAAGAGGTGAGTATTTTGATGGCTTTGGTGCGGTGAGAGGTTTGGGGTGATGATTTTCCAGAGGGGAGGTAGCAGTTTATAAGGGTATAGTTCATATCTGATAGGGTAAAGGAGAGTGATTGAATATAGTTGGGCAGGATTATGCTGAATGTAAGCATTTGTGACTTAAGGTGTAAGTGATTAGAATTGATGATTGTGAGTGTTCCTTGTCGGTGTGAGATTTGTGGTGTTAAAGAGTGACCGGTATTGGGATAAACTAAAAATTTGTATTGGTGTGAAAAGTGTGAAAGTTGCTGGTGTTGTATCGTGTGTGTTTCTTGTATAAATGTGATGTGGATGTTATGCTGATTGATAAATTGTGCGAGTTTGTCTGCTGATTTGTTGAATCCGTTTATGTTTAAAGAGTTGAGTTTTATTAGCATTGTCTAAAACAAAGGAAAAAGGAAAGTGTTTAAATATTTGTGGGATAAAGAAGATGTTATTTGTAAATTGTAGGGTTCGAAATCGTGTCGTGTATGCATGTGAGTTCATATTTTGTCTAGACGTTAAAGAGTACGTCGGTTTTGTATTTGCAAATTGTACAAAATTTGAATTTGTTTCTTTCACATAGATATGATAATAAAAGCAATAGTTTAACATATACTTTACAATAGTTACAGACAAAGGATATAAAATATAAAAGATACTGATTAGCATAAGAAAGTTAAAATTACATACAATTACTAAAGGAAGTTACAAACTATTTTCCCTTTTTTTTTTCTTTTGAATTGCTTCTTTTTTTCTTGGTTTTAAGTCAATTGACATGTTTGAAGATTGGGGTGAAGGTGAATGTTTTCTTTTTTAGTTTTCAGGGTCTTTAGATAATATGGGGGTTTGGGGGTCTTCATCTTTTGTTATGATTGGTTGAGGCGTTTTGAGATGTTGTATGTCGTCGAATGAATTGATGACTTCTTCTTGACTGGTGTTTAGGGATGTGGGGTTTAATTTGGGGCTTTGAGTTTTGGTGCAGTTTAGGGATGGAATGACTTGTTCCAGGGATGGAAAGTTTTGTATAGTTTTTTCAATGTTTTTCTTTGTAAGTTTTAATTTAGTCATAGGGTGGAGAAAGGGTGTTTTGATTGTTTTGGGGGTGAAAGTTACCGTTTTAGCATATGATTGTTTGGGGGGTTTGTGGTTATTTAGTATTGTATTTTCTTTCGCTTGGTTATTGTAAGATGTTTGCTTTGGACATTGTGTAAGATATTTTCTTTGGACATTCTTCTATTTGGTGGCTCGTTTCCTTGCAGTAATTGCAGCGTACTTTGGGGGTCTCACCGTCAATATCTACCGAGATGAATCTACCTCTAAAATTTATGGAATCCGGTGTTGATTTTCTTTTGAAATTTTCAAGGTATAAATGGAGATATGGGTTATGGATAAGGGGAGATTTTTTGTGCTTTCCAAATTTGTGGTGTTTTAGATTTCCCCAATTTCGAGTAATTTCTTTGAGAGTTTCGGAATTGATATCGAATGGATGGGATATAATGTGATGAATTGTCTATATCCTGGTGATCTATTTACTTGGATGGTGAGATCCATATTGTCATAGTTTGTAATTTTTTGTGGATCTTTAAAGGTGTCATAGATGTCTTCTACAATAGATTTGGGGGTATTTTCCTTAACTGTCACATTATAGATTTTGAGGACATAATTATGTGTGGCAATGCCATAAATTTCATTCAAATACAATTCAAAAATGCCATCTTTTAAAAACAAATCAATAAAGTTATTTACATTATGTTCCACGTTTTCATTGGGGAGTTTAATTTTAAAGAGCAATGAATTTTTTTTCTATAGTAAGAATGGTCAAGTCAATCAACAAGCAAGTGCCGACAGACCTGTTTCATCTTTATTAGGACTCGTCAGGACATTGTTTTTAATGAATTTTTTTGTTGACATAATTGTAAATTGGATAGGAAAAATAAATTTTTCTTTCTTTGTCTTCTTTCAACTAGTTTAGAAATTCTGAAATATAATCCAATTGTAGGAAAAATATAAGATAAATCCAGTGAGAGAAAATCCAATGCGAATTGCGAAGGTTTTGATAAATCAGAAGGAAATGTCAAACTTGTGGTTTTTAGTAATGGCAGTTTGTATACTAGACCGTCAAAACAAAATTGAAGCAATGCACGTTTCAATAAATTCAAAACCTCGCAGACTGACTGTCTAAATACTTCCTCTTTACTGAAAAACAATGACCTGACTGACTAAATGGCGTGCAAAGTTGACGATTGAACAGAGGACTCGTTAGTTGACTCCCGCTGAACATGGTTTTAGATTTTAATGTAAAATTAGAGAAAGTTTGATTGTTCTGGATCATGAAAGGAGCAAAATATTTAAGGTTTGTGATTTCCATGAATATATTGCTGCCCGACAGAATTGTGCAATAAGCGCGTCAATGATCAGATGCTAGAAAACATATTAGAGTTGTCGGCTGACAGCATTTAAAGTGCTCTTTGCAAATTATCTTTGACTGGGGTTGAAAACCATGGTCAGAAAGTAAGCTTGGGTTCAGCATATGTGATGCAACCTTTAGTGCAGACGACATTCTCTAATGCTGTCTTTGCACAAATGAAAAACCTAAAATTATTATAAATAGCGTAAAACATGGATATTATACCTAATTTATTTGAATTGACTCTAAACAATATTTTTTTAATAATTTTATCTAGCTTTGCTTGACTCAATGTTTAACTTTAACACTACCAAAACACCGGCTGGAAAAAATACTTTGTTAAATTTTTTTTTTTTTATAATTTTAGTTATAAAACACATATATCTAATAACACATATATAACAATATATAATATATAACAATCCAGATAAAAAAAAAAAACAGATGTGTATGCTTTTGGAATTGTGATAAGCGGTTATTAGATAGTAGAAAAAAAGCGATTAAATCATACACTTTTCACAAAAAAAAATTTAACATGTTGGATATAATACGTATAAATACAATGAGTTAGAAAGAAAAAAATTTTTATATTAAACGATGAAAAAAATAAGAATTAACATTAAAGAATGAATAATGTGTTGATTTTACTTGTAAATGCAATTAATAAAAAAACATAACAGTAGGTTAATAATAACAGTAGGAAATGAGTTTTACACAATTTTGGGCGAATGAATAATCAATAATAATATGATATAAATAATAATAATCAATAACAATAGAATCAAAATACAATAATACTAATACAGAATAGATCAATACACAAATCATAATACAGAATAGATAAATACACAACAATAATAATCAATAAACAATAGGAAATAGATTTTTCACAATTATGGGCAGCGAAGACAAAGCGATATTTACCATGGAATATGAAAAAAAAAAGTTTTTATTAGGCGGTAAGTTAGCAATATTTAATATCAAGGAAGGAAGTAAATTACAGTTAATAAGGTGTTGGGTGTCATAATCATTATTATTATTATTATTATTTGTTTATTAATTTAATATTTTTTTCAATTGATTAAAATGACAGCTTTGGTAAGCCTTAGGGGAAATTAGAGGAGTTTCCAGTTACTATTATGAGTAAGAAAAGAATATGAAAGGATGAATGTAAGGAGGTGAAATGAGGGGAAGGGAGAATTTACATTAAAAGGTCAGGAAAGTTTTCCTCCAAGAAAGTTTTAAATTTTGTTTTTATTTTGTACTTTTCTTCAATTAGGGAGGAAGTAGGGATGGGGGTATTAGAGAGGGAAATATAGTTTCTTATATAGCATAGGGAAAGTCTGATTAGTGAAGCTAATTTGGATGTTATGATGTGGGGTGCGCCAGTTGTGTTTGTGTAATTAAAAAGTAATGTGTCTTGTGTAAGGGAAGTGGGTTTTTTAAATATAGAAGTAAGAAGCGGTTCTAAAAGTTCAATTAATTTTTGGGTGAAGGACAGGAGAAGAAGAGGTGATGAGGATCATCAGAAGGGAAGGAGCAGAGTTTCCAGAGAAAATCGTTAGGGTTTCGGGGTTTGATGTTGTGTTTGGAAAAGAAACATCCCCAGGCATAGCCTTTATAGGCTGTCCTGAAGAATATTTCTTTTTCCAGGTTAGAGAAAAGGGAAGGACGGGGTTTTACAAGGGTTAGACGTAGCCACGTATGAGAGGTTTCAGTATCTAGGATAGGAATAGGGTTAGGTTCAGGTTGTAGTAGGGATTGATAAAGAGATTTAAAGGTTAGATTATCAATGTCTTGAGGGGGAGTAGATATTTTTGTGAAGAGAGAAAGGGTTTTGGACCAGAGAGGGTTGGGTTTAGGACGGTGGGGTTGAGAGTTAGAGTATAGTTCAGGTTTTATGTGTAGGAATTTAGTACCAATATTGTAGATAGCATATGACATCCAAAAGAAAGAATGAGGATTAGGGGTTTTAAGAAGATAGATGAATTTCCATAAAAAAGCTGTGGATGTTTGGCTACCTATATTGGGGAGGGCAATGCCACCATCTGGCTTTGGTAGATAAAGGGTAGATCTTTTAATGGGTTCAAAAGGGGAAAAGTTCCATAGGAATTTGAAAAGAAGAGTAGTTAGAGATTTAATCTGTTTGGGTGTGGGAAGAATGATTCTAGAGAGAAAGAAAATTCTGGGTAAAAATTGTTGATTTAAGGAAATAGTTTTTGAGTAAAGGGAGTCTTTAGGATTTAGAATGGCCAAAGAGGTGTGGGGGAGTGAACGAATAAGGTCGTCCCAGTTTTTAGACAGATCTTCTTTATGAAAAGAAAAAATTATTCCAAGGATTTTAGTAGAGGTAAGAGTTTTACCTTGGGGAAATATAGAGCGAAAAGATGATAGTAAAGTTGGGGAGTTAGAGATTATAGAGGTTTTGGAATGATTAATTTTGAGACAAGAATAAGAGGAAAACTTTTCAATTATATCACGAACTGTAGAAAAGGATTGGGAGGATGATATAAAAAGGGTCAGGTCATCGGCATAATGACTGACTTTAAGTGAGGAGGTACCAATGGAGATTCCTTGGATTTTAGATAAAGTTAATATTTTTTTTGTTAGAGGTTCAATGCCAATTAAGAATAAGAGCATGCTAAGAGGGCAACCTTGACGAATGCCACACTTAACGGAAATAGGATCGAAAAGATAGCCATTTAAGTTAAGTTGGGCTGATAAGTCAGTAAGAAAGATTCGAATCCAGTAATGCCACTTGCGTTTGCGGCAATTCATTCTGACAGCAGGGAAACCTTTTATTTAATTTTAATTTTATGACGTCATTCTTATATGTTTTGCCTAGAAGTATCTTTAAAACCAAAACATTGAACTTAAGCAATGTGCGTTTAAAGAAAATAACTGTTTGTTTTAGAAAGTCGCAATTAGAATCGGTGTAAAATTAAAGGTTTAAATCATTGGTTTACAACCTTTTTCGTGTGCGACTCATTGCAAATTAACCAGTGACGACTCGCTCATACAAGCTGCAGAGCTGCAGCACCCTCAAATGTCTGTGCAGCAGTTTTAGATATAATCAACAACGCTTAAAAAGTTAATACTTTAAATGATTTTTAATTTTTCTCAATGTTTTTTCATTAAATCCAAGTTTTGTAGGGTTTTTCATAAAAACATTTTTATAATTTAAATTTCACGCAAAGTAACGAAAAATGGCGCATTCCATTGACACTTTATATAACAGGTTGAATCTACCTTTGAGTTGCAATAAACGCAGTTTACTCGACGCCCTAATCATAGGCGTAAGAAGTAAAACGCTTTGCTTTTTTTGGCAAAAAAATTTTTTAGTTATAATGCCTAGTTAGCAATAAGTTTAATATCCTTTAAATTAACACAATTTTTGTTTTACATATGGCAGATGTAGGGGCGGCGAAAGTGGTTCCAGGGGGCAATTGTTTTTGAAATTTGTAAGATAGAAGAATTGTGTTAGATTTTTATCTGCAATTATGTAATCTTGACCGGGTAGCCGTTTTGACACGGCTGTTTTGGCAAGGCTATTTTGGCTCCATTCTAATTGAAACTAGCAGGAAGGTTTGAATAAAACAGTATAATCAATCACCCTAACTATAACCTAACCTCTAAAACCTAAACCCTAAAATTTTCAAGATTTTATGAATAAGAAAACAACACACTGCCACAATGACTGGCGCCAAAACAGCCGCGCCAAAATGGTTTCGCCAAATAGTCCCATCCCAATCTTGACCAACATCTAATCCAACAAAGTTTGAAAATATTGATTTAGACAAGGGGCCACTTAACTTTTTTCGAAAAGGACTTACTGATGTAATAGTAGTTTAGCAAGAACGGTTGTAAAGTGAAGACCTTTATTTATTTATTTTTTGGTCTTCACTAAGCTTTTTTGATAAAAATTTTCCCCATTATACCTACGCTTAAAATTTCCGTTTGTTGAAAGTGTCTTTGTGACCAAAAAATGCCCTTTATAAAGTTTTGCACCGCCCGCCAAAAATTTTTCCGGCTCCTCCTCTTGCAGCACCTCATCGTTTTTTACTTGCCAGCCGCCACTAAAACTAACCAACAGGATAAAAAGATTACTTTATCTGGTAAACGGCTACTAAAAATCTCCAAAAGAGATTTAATATCAAATGGAAGTCCGAAATATATTGTTTTACGGGGTTTGTTTTTTTTGCTGAAAAATGCAACACAGTCAAGCATCGAATCCTAAACAGTGCAATACCAAGCTTAAAAACAGAGAGAGATTTGCATTTAGTCTTGCAAATTCTAAAGAAAAAGATGCGCAGCTACTGTACAGGTTACGACCACCAAGTACCACTGATTTATGCAGACTCATCATGCACTGGTTATGCAAACTTTCGATTTGTTCGACTATTTTCCTTATGATATGGTAGGTATGTATATTCTTGTTTCCTTTTTTCTTTTTAATTTCTTATATTTTACCTGATCAAGGTATTGAGGGCATGCTTTCTACCGTTTTGTGTTTGCACTTTCTAATTATCTTACGTATGTTTTACCATTTGTTATTGGAATGCTCGTTCCTTTTCTTGATCTTTTTTAATATTTTAGGATTTTATGATTTTATGATTTATAATATTTTATGATATTGATTATGATTTTTCTGTGAACTATTTATAGTAATCGAGAAAAAAATGAATAAATGAATGAACGAATGAATGAATGAATAAATTTATACTGCAATCTGCTTATGTAAACTTCTTACCATTTGCAATTTTTTTTTCTTGCTTTTTGCTTTGCTTTTGATCCATAAGATGTAGTTTGTCTATTGAGATCAATTTTAATTATCGGATTTAGGTAACTTAGTAAATTTGTGATAACAATATGACAAAGAAGAAAACAAAAAAACACAAGAGATTTTTGTAAAATGATTAAATTCATTGTATTGAATGAATCCATTGTATATGTCAATGTATTAAATAGGTTTTATATGCATAGTGTTTTGATGTTTCAATCTATAAAATTTGCAAAAAAATATGACATACACAAAATTTAAACACTAAGCAATAAAATAAAACAATTTAACAGATTTAATCGTTATAAATAACAATTTGACTTAATTTTTCAAAATTTTCTCATTTTTAAAATTAAATATTGTCTGAAATTAAAAGTTATTAAGATTGTAAGATCTACAGTGTTTTCAGTTTCCAAAAAAAAGCTGTTATAACTATCAGACAATATACTGAAAATTAAATGCATTATCTTAAATTTGACAAGGATTTAAATTCAAACCGGAAGTTGTTAGAAAAATAAAAACAAAACGCTAGTACAAAAAAAATGGTTATAAGTTATCAGAACTGCAATTCTAAAATTAAAAGAAGAAAGATAACGTTCTACGTGCCAGCAAATACACAATTTTATTTAAAATAACTTTTAAGTTATTACAAAGTAAATAGAGATACCTTGAGCTCGACTTGTTGCAATACTTCAGTCTTTGTGAAGGTTTGTTTATTGAAGCAATTTCCGTATTTACTTAAACAAAAGTTTAACGATATGCTATATGCAGCTTGTTTCAGAACTTTAAACTGATGGCTGTTAAAAAGCTGAAAAGAATAAGTTTTACGATGTTATCTAAACACTGTTGTTTGAATCATATTCATTATTTTAGTCTTTGTATGTAGCGTATGGTAAATGTAAGTAGCGTAGACCTTCTTTTTTTCAGCTTTGACCTGTTTTCAATAAAACCTTGTGCCAAGCTATACAACCTTTTGTTAAAACATTATCTTATTAAACAGCGACGATCGACTTCGCCAGGATCATCTCGCCACGACTTGTATAAGAACATGCTTCAGGCACACATCTTCAACTCGCAATTTATTCAATTTTTTGTTCTTGCAATAACATACAATATCTCCTTCCTGCAAAGGTACCAGTGGATTTGCACAGCAATTATAGCAATGTTTCTGACGTGATTATGCTTTAGTTAATTCTTCAGATTATTTCTTGTTTTGAGACGCCTGCTTATGCATGCATTCATCTTGACCATTACTCTGACTGTAGGTCGGCTTGAAGTGGGTAAACTATTCTTACGTGGTTTATCAATATATTTGCTGCGCTTATTAGTTAGAATACAGCTTAGCTTTCGTTCAAGTCAGACGCGTGATATAAAATCATTACATGGTGTCAGGAGTTATTCGAATTGAATAAATATGATACAGTTTAAAACTCCAAAAAAAATTAATTTTAATACGGAAAACCTTGCTGAAGAATGGTAGCATTGAAAAAAATCTTTTAGAGTATATTAATTGTGACTGAATTGCGTACTAAACCAGTATTTACTCAAATTGCAATCTTTCTAAATTGTACAGGCGAAGAAGCCAGAGATATTTTTGATAATTTCAACATTTCACTAGATTATGAGAATCTCACGACTGACATTGTTTTGCACCGTTATAAAACTTTTCTGCAATATCAGGCGGTGATCTGTTATTGATACTTATAAGTTTTGACAGCGTCAGCAAACTGTTCACAAATCGTAGAATAAATGATCAATTGAATTACGATTAATAAAAAATAATTGTGGTTTTATACGTTCAAGGATAGACTATTGCACTGCAAAATTTTATTTGGTACCAATAATGATAAACATGTGAGAGTAGGTTGACGTCATTAAGAGATTTATGTACACAGTTAACCAATAAAGAGCAAACTATCAAGCTAGCTATTGTTTGCACTTTACCAAGTCAATTTTCACGAATAATTGTCTTGGCTGTTGAAAATTAGCGCAATGTGGTTGTAAAAAGCAAAGTACCAATGTGATATTAGTCGAGTCAAATGAGCCTTTGTACTTTTGCACAGTAATGTATCATTTGCCTCGATGGTAAGAAGTCAAATTACTCCTGTGCGTTATTTTTTCAATCAGTTATATACGTATATTACAGGCCAAAAGTAATTTTGGTCATATGCATTAAAGCAGTGGCAGAGTTAAGAGTGATTCCCAACTCATCTTTCTCTAGTATTTTTGCTTGCCATAAAACTATCAATCTTTAAAATTCACATTCAGTGTCACTTTGAAACTGTACTGTATATAAAGAGCAATGAATGTGTTATGCTTGATAATCTGTCAATAGTCAAATTTTGTGACTTTTCTTGTCGTTTCCTAGTAGTTTATTTCTTTTTTGATGTTTTGTAGTAATTTTTTAATAGTTTATTTTTTTCGATGTTTTGCAGAAGGCTCCCTCATTATCATTTCTTTAGTCTGAAACGTTCCATTTCCAATTTTTTTCAATAACGTCAAATTTTTCAGCCAATATTGTTGATAATTTTGATGTAAGCTAGGTAGGCTGCGTCATTCAGCTAATTTGCTGCTGTCTGAAATTCTTCTATTAATTTTGGCTTTTGACTTTGATAGATAGCATTCCAATTATCTAAAAAAGCTTACAAAAAAATTATTTTAGACTTAATGTTTTAATTTTCTGTTTTTGATTTCTTTGCCATTTTATTAATTTTCGCTTCGATTATTTGAATTTTTCAATTTAATTTTGACTCTTGACTTTGATAATTAAAACTCCACTTTTCCAAAGAATTTACAAAAGAATTTTTTCAATGCTTTAATCTTATCTTTACGAATTTTGACATTCTGTAAAATCAAGCTGTCTCTTTACCTTTTTAGTCTTTCGATTTTTTCTGTCTGGCGGATGATTTTGGTCAAATATTGACAAATATTGACTTATAGCAAACGATAAAGAAAAGTTTTCAAAACTTTTACAAAAGAATTCTGTTGTTTTCTGAATGACAATACGGCAAGTGTTTGGAATGGCCACAAAAAACGCAATCTTACATTTTCCCAAATTAACAGCTTTTGAATATTTCTTTTAAACACTTGTTTTTAAAGCGAGTTTAGAGGATTGATAATTTACTTTTATTGATCTCCATACGTTTTAGACGTTCAATTGTTCAATACAATCCTTTAAAGAAGGTTACTTAACTGTTTGTATTAAAAACGATACTGATCTATTGTCACAGCAAATTATTTAATTAAGTTTAATCTTTTAAACATCATTTACAATGGTAAAAGTCTCGAGATCGGTCTTGGTTTTGATACTAATTTTTTGTGGTCTCCGTCTGGTCTCGGTCTCGACATTATGCTGGTGGTCTCAGTCTTGGTCTCAAGGGTGTTTGTTCTCGGTCTCGTGTTTTTTTAATTGTTTTCGAGACCGGACAATTTTTAATATTTTTGTTCTTTGAGTTATTGTTATAAATTTTGCAATTTGCTTAAGAATGACATTCAATCGACTACCTTTGCTGCAATTTAAAGTAGTAAAAAGATTCAGCTCAAACTTTTATAATCTTAGTTTTGCAGCTTTCTTACGTTTGTTTTAATAAGCGTGAAAAATATTGTGGTGTGGGCCATCTTTTCATCTTTTTAAGCTAATTCGATGGAGAAAAAATATTATTTTGATTTTTTTAATCGGCAACAAACAAGTCTGGTGATGCTTTGAAAGTTTGCACTTACACCCTTATCCGTTAAAACATTCAGACCAAATTCATCCATTTATAGAAAACTGAAGTAACTAAATTACGTAAATATTTTTAAAGCTAGTCTTTTTTGTTGGAAAGCAAGCTTTAAAAGAACGAAAGAAATAATACGAAAGAACTATATCTATAACAGCATAATAGATTATGAAGTTTTAATTTAGTCTAAATGCAGCAGTAACCCGAGGAGTAAACATGGATTTTTAAATGTTGTCTGTTAGCTACAAGTTTATGTATAACTACCTTAAAATTTAGTCCGCCAGTCAAAAGTGGCTTAAAAACAAATCAAAATGCTTGTTTCGGACTTCGATTTAAATGTATGATGTCATAAGCAATATATTGTACTAATACGTGTTTAAAGTAAATTAACTGTTATAAAAAAAAACTTTAACGTTAGCTGGAAGCTACAAGTTTGTAAATATCCAATTAAAAAACTTCCTAAACCTGATAACAATATGTTAACGAAAAAGTTGCTAAAAATGTATTAACTAAGATACAACTTAAAGCCGGTAGTGCAATAGAATAAAATAGTATATTACAAGCCTGGGAAGAATGTGGCCAGCGAATGCTTAGAATATGAACCGTGACTCTATTGAATAAAGGTTTTATTTCGAATTTTGTTGAGTTGTAGTAAAGTATTGATATGGTAGGCAGTGATGGCTTTAATAAGGTGCAAACGGAGCTGCCGCACCGCCCCACCCCCCTAAAAAGCATCAAAAAGTTCCCTCCCTATGCAAGATATTGCTCTATTTGTTTACAGTAGCACCAGGACGGTGGCAGTCCTAAAATGAAGACCTTTTTTTAGAAATCACTTTGTTTTGATACACTAAAAAGTGGTTCCCTCTAAAACAATGACCTTTTTTAAAGATCGCTTTGCTTTAAAACACTAAAAAGTGCTCCTCCCTATTTTTCTTGCACCAGGCCTCCCTTTTTTAAGGCGATTACTTATGGTAGGAGTACAGTTATATATGATGATGCAATTTTTAAATCGCTAACAGTTTGACTACATCGATGATACTCGACCTTGTACACCCTGGGGGCCCAAGTTTTTTTCTGCAAGCTTCCCTTGGGTTGCAATCCGTAAAAGAGTAAAATGATCAAACGTTTTTTGTTTTCACTTTAATTTTAACAATTATCTTGAATCAGCTGACATGTAAACTTAGATTTGAACCAAAAAAGTCATTACCTTGATTGTACGTTATTTCCTAGTGACCTTGGAAAAGACACTGCACGCACTTTCTCCTGTTTGGCGGTCTTTGCAAACAGCTCTAAATTTTAGTCTTAACTCTAAATAAATAAACTTGCGAAACAAAATAAAAAAATTTAACGCAACAGAAAAATCTCGGATCTCCGAAAGCAAATCGGGGTAATAGCTTGACAGTTGCTAAATGTATAGCGCTTCCGTCGCTTTATTACGATTCAAGAGCGTAGCCGTACAAACCGGAGGCAGGGGAGGCAATTGCTCTTTCAAGGCGCAAAAATTAAGGCAAAATGATATTTTTTGGAGCATCAATCATGCACTATATGGGCAAGAAAAATTTACTCATTTTAGAACGATCCAGATCAATGCGCAAAATAACTAAAATTTAATGTGAACACTTTTTATTTCGGCAAAACCAATCGTTTCTGTTTTATTTACAACTTAAAAAACAAGTGAAGATTAAAAAAATTCTTTAGATTAAACCTAAGAAAATTTTGGGCACCTTAACGGAGTGATGCAAAATCATGATTCAAACAATCGTCAAAAGCATTTGGGCAAGATCAGTTTGTCGTCCCAAATGTTTTGGTATAATACGACTATGGTGATGAAGATCAAAATAGATTAATTGTTTTAGTAAATTATTTAAAGTGGTTTCCTTTTATTTTTTTGTATGCACTACGCTTTTGCTTTGTAAAAGCCATCATTGTTTATAATGATCGTGTTTTTGGCTTTTAAACCCCTCCCCCATTAAATTTTTTTGCATAAGCCACTGTATAAATCTAATCGCATAAAACAAAATACCCAATTGTTTGAAACTTAAACTAAAAAAGTGTTAATACGTCGAGGTAGCAAAAGAAACTTAATGTCCTAAAAATTCCTATTTTTGTCCCAAAGTTAAATTCAAACTACAAAAAAGGCGTTCACCTTCAATCGATCGGTATTTGGTAATTTCATCTCTAGGTAATTTTATCGTCGGTAATTTTATGGTGTTATTTTACGTTGGTAATTTTATCGGGTGTATTTTAAATGTTTGTATTTTTAGTACGATTAGGGTTAGGGTTAGACAAAAATTTTTTAGCGGTTCAGTTCCGCTTCAGATCCCGTTTATTTTCAAAGAAAGTCATTAGCAGTAAATGCATATTTTTGTTTCTGGTTTGGTTAATTTCTAATTTTATAAAAAGATTTTATGCCAATTTTTGCAAACGTATAAACCAAGAATTTAGCTTGTAGATCATGGCCATAAACATACCAGACCAACGAATGTAAGAAAGGAAGGCGAAACAATTTTTACTGAATCATGGTTTTGTACGATTTTACCAAAAAGGCCATACGCAATAAATATAACTTGACCAGAATACATTATTAGCTTTGCTATGTACCCTAAATCTTTTTGGCGCCAAAACAATTAATTTAGAAGTATTATGCGTGAAATAAGATAATTTTATGATTGAATCTGCTGTATAACACATTGAAATAAACTATTTGTGCGTGAATAAATTTCTTTTTTCCAAGAGACATTTTTACAGGTGCTTTTATGCCTCGGAAAACATCCTCAGTGCCCCGCAAAATCAGATAATTCTTCAATTTTTTTTTTTTTTTTTGTGAACAGGTTAGCCCTTTAATGGATTATCCCGAGTATACTCGTGTGTCACGAGTGTATCTTTTTGGAACATGACGAGTAAACGCGGGAAAAATTAATTATTAATTTTAAAAAGAAACTAAACTGAACTGAAGTAACTATAAAAAGAAGCTATTTAAATTTTGAATCATTGAAAACGTAATTTTTTCCTGAGTACAATGATATAAGATTTTAAAAAATTTGTTTTATAACAAGTTTGCAATAAGCAAAATAAAAGATCTAGTTTTTCTTGCAAAAAATCTTTTTTTCTCTAATAATTACAACTAGTAGCAAGATAATTTTAATTTTTAAGTCGCTACGTGTCGCTACAGTTCTACTCTTTGTGCTGGGGAAAGTCTTGTCTTGTTAGGGGGCGAAATGGGAAAGTTAGGCGCTATAATAGTCGCCAGGGGTTTACAGCAATGCCTCATTAGTTAATAGACCAACTGCTATTTGAACTTTGTCCGAGCATGTGTGGCTGTGTGCTTGCCAGTGATGAAGGTCTCGAGACCGATTTTTTGCGGTCTCGGTCTCGTCTTCATCTCGACCTTGTGCTGGTGGTCTCGGTCTCAAGGTAATGCGGTCTCGGTGTCGTGTTTTTAAATTGGTGTCGAGACTGGACACTTTTTGATATTTTTTTATTTGATGTTGCTGTGTTGAGTTTTGCAATTTGCTTAAAAACAACACTTAATTGACCCGCTTTGCCGTATTTGAAGTGGTAAAAAGTTTAGATTGAAACTTCTTTAATCCATAATTTTGCGACTTTCTTCGTTTGTTGCAATAAAGATTTTTATTCTGATCAGGCCCATCTGTTACAAGCTAATCCAATTACAAAAAAACTTTATTTAAGTTTTTTTCTTTCGGTAACAAACAAGTCTGGTAGTGCTTTGAATATTTCTACCTACATAATACCCTTGCCGTTGAAATATTAACACCAAATTAAACCGATTTTAGAAAAATTAAGTAACTTGATTGCGTAAGCTAATTTTTTTTAGTTAAAAGACAAGTTTCAACAAAAAAACAAAAGATAGAATACAGAAAAACTAGATCTACAACAGCATGATAGATTATTATGTAACTTTAATTTAGCCTGAATGCAGCAGTAGCCCCAGAGAGCGAACAAGAATTTTTAAAGGTTGTTTGTTATAGTTAATCTATTCGTACAGCTAGTTACCTACCTTAAAATTTAGTGCGCCTGCCAAAACTTGCTTTAAGTGTGTTTTAAAGCAGATTAAATATGATAGAAAAATACGTTTAACATTAATTGTTTCAAAATATTCTTTTCAAAAACGATTTAAAGTAGATTTAGAATTAGACTCCAATAGTAATAACATTATATTAACAATAAAGTTGCTCGGAGACTTAAAGCGGGTACCATACGCATATAACGCTATAAGTTGCCAAGTACAGAGTACTGTAGTTGACAAGTACTTTTACTACCCTAACTCTAACCCTAACCTCTAACCCTAACCCCTAATTCTAACCCTAATACCTAACCCTTACTCTAACCTAACCCTTAACCCTAACTCTAACCCCAACTGTCTAAACCTAATAAACGGCCGTGGTAGAATATACCGTGTTAAAATTTACCTATGATGAAATATACTGGGGTAGAATTTACCGATCACCCAAGTTTTAACCATATTTGTAATAAGCGTGCCTTCATCATTTTTGAGTTTTGAAAAAAAATTTTAATGAATATTCATTCTCTTTTCAACATTGTTAACCAGCGTGCTTTGTATGTTTCGGTTTTCTTCTGCTCTAGTTGAGCGGGTTTTTAAAGCGGGTTGCTTTATGACGCAATCACACTTGAGTAAAGCTCTTTTCAACACGATAAAGATGCTTGTTTAATTAAAATGTAATCTTATATTACTATTTAAAAAATAGAAATTTATTGTTTTTGGAATAATTAAAAACGCACTATTATTTTGGTAACATTTTTCGGTCTAGATCTCAATCTCGGTCTCGATCATTTCTGGTCTCAGTCTCGACCTTAGGTCTCGAAATTTGCCGGTCTCGATCTCGGTCTCAGTCTCGGTAGTGGAAACGGGCCTTTACTGGTGCTTGCGCACCATTGTTTGAATCTTTGCGCGCTTGATATTCACCGAGAAAAAGGTTTCTGCCTTTTTTTTGTAACAAATCAAAGGAAAAAAATCAAAACCTTTGGCTTTGATCAGCAATGAACGTGGTTTCTTGTCACTAAATAAATGCTTATGTAACACATTTTTATCGAGTAAAGGCCCGTTTCCACTACGAGCGTGGAAAAGAGCATTCTTTCTCTCTTTTATTGATCTTCGATTGAAGCGAGCGGTTAAAATTGAAGCAAGCGCAAAAAAACGCAATAAAACAAACAAAAAATGCTTTTTTCCACGCTCGTAGTGGAAACGGGGCTTAATGTATTTTTGCTAAAGCATAATACTACACCAGTATATATTACGTTTTAGCAAAATATTTTCATTTGGCTGATTTACAATTAGATTAGAATCAGCAAAACATTTTCACTTTAGTAAATCGAAATTTATAAATCAATCTTTATGCAAATCAAAAAATGTTTTTTGTGATAAGCAATAAAACATTTTTACAAACAGAAGGTCACCGTGCATTTGGCACACCAATCCTTTATTATTTTATGTGTATTTTTATTGTGTGTAATTTTTACTGTTTTGTTTTTCTCCTGTTTGAACCGTGAATCTGAATTAAATTAATTAAAAAAAATACTTTTATTTTAGATTTCCATATTTATCCTCCTAACACAAGAAAATGCTTCGCAGACGCCATAAATAGAGCTATTTAGAGATGTGACCGAAATCTAGAGCTGCTTGTCAAGACCGTCAAGCAGAGGAAAGAGCCGTAAAGCGTCTTTCTCAAGGACAAAATAATATGAGTAGTTTTTGAACCCCTACCCTGTCGATTATATTAACCATCAATCACAGCGCTTTTACCCACTCGGCCACCCTGTTAACATTTTATAACAAATACGGATTTATAGACAAATGATTCAAAACTTATATAAAGAAGAATAATGCAAAGGTTAACGCTAAGGGAGTTTTTCTAAACCAGGGTTCTTCAACGGGGGCGATATCGCCCCCCAGGGGGCGATTAGGGGCGATTTAAACAATTTGAAAAATTGGGGGGCGATTTTAAACAATTGGGGGGCGATTTCACAATTACAAATATTGTTATAAAACGATAACTAAAAATGGATACGTTGAAAACGTTCTCGCTGATTTCATTATTTCTTTTGTTATTGTTCTTCACTTCTTCAAACAGTTTTGGGTTCTCCTCATGCTCATGTATGCACAATTGCACATGCACACACATGCAATGACGTACACCTATGCAAGTGAAAAAAACGTTATGACCGAACAACGAATGAAATGGTAGTTGACACGAGTTTCCAGATATGCCAAAATTTTTATTTGACTGCGCAGTCAAGCAAGACTTTTTTCATAAGTGATCATAAGTCATAGACTTTACACATCACTAAACACCAACTGTTACGTGAACTGGCAATTTGATTGGCCTTTCGGAAATCGCTACGACAAATTTTAATTCGTCCTATAAATTTGGCTACGTCACTGTCATGGGTATCGCGCGATGGTCACAAGACCGCACGAGGCACACATGACCAAAAATCATGGGACCTCATGTGACTCATCGCTATAAAGGCCAGAATTGAAACCGGTGTCTTACTTTGGTCGTGGCTAGGAGCGACGAGGTAACGCGTGATAAGTAATCCAGAATATGTAAAATAAGTAAAATAATTATTAATTAATAAATTAACGTGTCACATGCGATGAGCAGTTTTTTCTGCTCATCGCATGTGACGTTTCTGTCTTCAGAGAGAGATAGCGATCTATAGCACTTGCTTTCATACAATCTTTTTCAGTAGTCCAGGGAAGGACAGAATTTTTAACAGTAGGCTTTCAAGAAAATGATCGTAATTTCTAAAAATTTAGGATTGTCATTATATTATTTTATGTGCCGCAGGCTACTTTCAGTTTCTTTTTAAGAGTAAATTTTATATGGTAATCGACTAATCGTATTGAAAGAGTAATGGCTTCTAATGCCAAAAAAAAGTGTCGTACATATCTTGTGGATTATATCAGGTTTGGCTTTGTGCCATGCCCATCCAATATTCAACTTCCAATGTGTTTCTTGTGCAAGAAAATTCTTACAAATGAGGCAATGAAACCGTCAAGGCTGAAAGATCACCTAACCAGGCTTCATCCTGATAAAGCAGACAAATCTATTGAATTTTTTCAAGCATTGAAAGAGCGTGAAGCTCAAAGTTCTATAAACAAGGCCTATGCTAAAAATGCTTGCCCAAATGTCAAAGGACTTATAGCCTCGTACAAGATTGCTTTTTTGATTGCGAAAAAGGGTTTACCATTCAACGTTGGGGAAAGTTTGGTAGCACCTGCTGTGAAAGAAATTATTTCTACTGTAATGGAGAAAGATCCCACACCTGTACTACGAGCTGTTCCACTGAGTGATACCACAGTAACCCGACGAATTAACGAAATGGGTACGAATATTGAAGATCAACTCTGTGAAATCTTACGAAACACTTCTTTCAGCTTACAATTAGACGAAACTACCACATCAGACAATAACGCTTTATTAATGGTTTACGTCCGTTACATAACTGATGGAAATATTATGGAGGAGCTTCTATTTTGCAAGTGTTTGGAAACAGACACTAAAGGTCTAACAATATTTCAGACTTTGTCAGACTACTTGCGAAACAAATCCATCCCCCTTACCAACATAATAGCATGTGCTACTGATGGAGCTCCAGCCATGGTAGGCAGGTATCGCGGGTTTGCTTCATTACTCAAAGAAAAAATACCCAATCTATTTACTGTGCACTGTGTGCTTCACCGTCAGCATTTGGTAGCAAAGCGTCTTTCTCCACGTCTGCAAGAATGTTTGGGAGTTGCTATCAAAGCAGTTAACAAGATAAAAGCCAACGCTAAAAATGACCGATTGCTTCGACAGCTATGCGAGGTAAACGATGAAGAGTTCGAGCATCTCCTTCTCCATACGGAAGTTCGTTGGCTGTCGAAAGGCATATTTCTGGCAAGGTATTGCAAACTTAAAAACAGCGTGGTGGAGTTCCTTGGTGAAGATTCTGACCTTGCCAAAGATGTAATTGCCTGCCATCAAGATAACAGTTATCTAGCTGATTTTTATGAAAAAATTAATACAGCAACGGACAAACTCCAAGGTAAAAAGATTACTTTGGTTCAAAGCAAAACTATAATACGTGGCCTAATCAACCAACTTGAGCTCTACCAGCAAAGTTTGAGCAGAAGAAAGTTCGATCACTTCTCTCGTCTGTCAAAAATGTCTGATAGTGTCACTGACGAACATTTGCTTGTTTACGTTGAACACCTGAAAGCTGTGATAGAAGACATGAAGGTTCGCTTTAAAGATCTGCTTGACCTTGAAGTTTTTCCGTGGCTAGTGGAACCATTCGCCACTAACATCAATGACTGCGATTCCACCATGCAAGAAATGCTGATAGACCTGCAAAGTGACGAAGAAGCGCGCGCAATCTTCAGGGCACATGGATGGGCAGCCTTCTGGATTAAGTGGAAAAACCGATTTCCGCAACTGTTGGAGAAAGTAGAGCTCTTTATTTTGGCCTTTCCAACCACATATATTGCTGAACAAGGATTTAGTGAAGTGCTCTACATGCGAAATAAATATCGCAATAGACTCGACATGAATGCGACTGGGGGAGATTCAATTCGACTGAAGCTGACTAGCTTGATGCCAGCTTTTTCTAATCTTGCCGAGCAACATCAGCCGCAAGGGTCGCATTAGTTTCATGAACTGTTGCATTTTAATAAATTGCCATTGCTTTTATTTGTGTTTTCCTTTTAAAAGCTTCTTAGATATATTTCGGGAAAACTTTCAAATGAAAGTACAGTAATCGTTTTTATGGGGGGCGATTCGGACCAACATTTTTTGAAAAGGGGCGATTTCATAAAAAAGGTTGAAGACCCCTGTTCTAAACCTTTTTTCGGCCATGCCCCACCTAATCACTTCAAAAATTCTGATGTTTCCTATTTGGTGATACATAGCTGCAAGAGCCGAAAAACATTTGGATGGCAATTTAGTTTGTCCAGAACAGGTGAAGACAAAAAAAAGTCAGAACTTTTAAACTGTCTGATTTCTTTATTTTTGCCTCAAAAGACTAGTGAAAACTATAAAAAAAGTGTCGCCACTTTGAAACTGAGAACAACTTCTCTAAAGCGTTCGTTACGGGCTTTCAGATGTTTTTTTGCTGATTACAAATTCCGACTTCGTAGCAACGCAAGGCCGTATATATATATATAAAAGGACGTGCGCATTCGCTCGGGTATTTTAACGTAACAGAGGATTTTTCAGGAAGTTTAGCCAAGAAAAATTTGCCGTGTTTCATGGCAAAAAATAAATATGCTTTGATATGAAACGACATGTGAGGAATTGATCCATAAAGGGGCTAAGATGGCGACAATGCCTGTATTGTCCCCAATTTGTAAGGCTATGTTTGTAGCCAAGTGATATTTCAAAGTTATCAATCGGCATGTTCTGTGTGTCAATCGGCATGTTCTTGGTGTCAATCGACATGTTCTTGGTGTCAATCGGCATGTTCTTGGTATCAATCGGCATGTTCTGTGTGTCAATCGGCATGTTCTTGGTATCAATCGGTATGTTCTTGGTGTCAATCGACATGTTCTTGGTATCAATCGGCATGTTCTGTGTGTCAATCGGCATGTTCTTGGTGTCAATCGGCATGTTCTTGGTGTCAATCGACATGTTCTTGGTATCAATCGGCATGTTCTGTGTGTCAATCGGCATGTTCTTGGTATCAATCGGCATGTTCTGTGTGTCAATCGGCATGTTCTTGGTATCAATCGGCATGTTCTTGGTATCAATCGGCATGTTCTTGGTGTCAATCGACATGTTCTTGGTGTCAATCGGCATGTTCTTGGTGTCAATCGACATGTTCTTGGTGTCAATCGGCATGTTCTTGGTGTCGATCGGCATGTTCTTGGTGTCAATCGGCATGTTCTTGGAGAACCATGGTAACAGTTGCAACCTGAAAATTCTTAAAGTCGGAATATTTTTGGTTGGCCTGTATTTTTCAAAAAGTTAAACACTAAATCTATTCACCGGCAAGTTATTAAGTTGTGAATTCTAAAACCGACTTTGTATATTACAATAAAGATGAATATATGTATAATAATGGTTTTGTGCGCCCCAAAAAGACAAGCAAAAATTTTTTGTAATTTTATTTTTAACATCAAGTTTTGTGGCTATTTTATTCTAGTGACAAGGTCTTAATATTTTTTTTATACTGGTGAATGTATGCATTTATTAGATTCTTTTTTTAACTGGCAACTTACACGCAAATATATAACAAATAAGGTGTACACTAGCAACCGTGCAAGTCTTTTTATTAAGTATTTCGTTTCTACTTTGTCTGCATGGTATCACGTTATAACGTGGGCTAGCTAAAGTAAATAAAATCAATTTTTTCCGGGGTCTAATGCGTCATCAAACTTGCACAACCTTATAGTTTTGGTTGTTTAGGAGTCTTTTTACTGAGTTTTATAAATCCAAATAAGGTCAAAATTTGTCCAAATTTTATGTATTGATATTACGCACAAAAATTGATATTACGCACTCATTTTCTACCGGTACTTACTTTTGCAATTTTTCCAGCAGCTATGAACAGTTTTAATATTTTTTTTTATCTGCATTTTATAGCAAGTATTCTAAAACTTGTTGGGCTGCGACTCCTAAGCGTTAATCTTTGCGCCTTTTTTTTATAATTTCTGAATCAACAATACAAGGTTTTAAGCCGCTTGTTTTACAATATTCCGCCGATCAAACCTCTTCTAAAAACTTTGGCAACCCCACCATGGGGTGCCCAATTTTTAGTTCAAAAATCTTTGATCTAAATGGTAAAATTGTTTACCAATATCAAATTTGATGAAAACAATTCTCGTGTAAGGGAAAAAAAGTGTCTCTAAATGCATGTTTGTTATAAAAAATTAGCACTGTGGCCAAGTAGTTCAAGATCTCGTATTGATGCAAACGTGATCGACACAGTAGCGGTTCAAAACTTACTCGCGTCATTCCGTTAAAAATTCGACTTAAATTTCTTCCTTTTTTAAAGCAATTATAACTATGCTACTTTGGTTCACTTTTAGTACAAATTGTTGACTGTACAATTTTGTTAGCAGCTTTAGTGACAATGGCAGCTTAAATTGACTGATTTTTAAATTTTGTTTACCACCATCTAAGATTAAAGAAACTATTTATAGGTCTAAAATGTTTTACCAATGGTGTTTGAATATATCTAATTACGATAAAATGTTGATATTTTGTTTTATTACAACAGGTTGGGAGCAAAAAGCATATTATCAATGAAAGTTATTATTCTGTAGGTTACGCCTAATAGATAATTCTATCAACTTCGTGATGTGTTTTATCAATACCATGCAGCTACCTAGTGGACACGGCAACTTTTACTAACCATTCCAAGCTTTGGCTCTACCTAGTTTGTTTTAAAAGCCAAATCATGAAACGAATAGCATATTTTGGTGATTAAATTTAAGTTGTTCAAATAGATTTAACATATATAGGCATACCATATTTTCGAAGGAACAAACCGGGACGCTCGTTAATAGAAAAAATTCGTTCCTAAAAAGTAGTGTTTTCTAAAATAGTCATCACTTTGAATCTGTCTCTGATTTTATGATTGTTGTTCCTAAAAAGGAGGTTTCTCTGAAAAGAAGGTGTTCACTTTGAATCTATCTCGAATTTTATGATTTTCGTTTCAAAATCGTAATATTCTCTAAAAAAACAAAAAAGGGGTTCTTCACTTGGAATCTGTCTTGGATTTCTGGCGGACTGGGCGGACAAAGCCCTAAAAATCATGAATGTCCCGCCAAAATCCGGACGGACTGTAAGCCCAAATAGAATAGCTATAAAAGTGAGTTGTCTCCATACTGTAGTAGTAGTAGCCTACTGCTTTATAATAGCAACGATTATTAAAATTGAGTTCGTTTTGAGCAGACTTAATTCGATTACATCAGTAAGCTTAACTAATGGAAATACATTTAATAGTTACGTTCAGGTATCTGGTTGAGTTTAGGGTTAAACGAAAAAATTCATAGCATTGCAAGGTATTTCAAAAAGCATAATAGGCTTACTTTACTTTTGAACGTAATTTAAAAAAAAGCTTTCTGCCCATGACCAGGATTACTTATAATAATCGTGCTGTTGGCTTGCAAACTCCTCCCCCCCCGCATGAAAAATTTCTGCGTAGGCCACTGACACAGACTATGTAAGGTGAACTATTCGTAATAGTCAAATTGTAATAAAAGTTAACGAAGAGTGATTGAAATTTAACAGCAACAACTGTGCAACTGAAAATATACTCAAAGGTTGGTTTACATTGAAAGCGGACGCGGAAAAAGCAAGCCCAAAGCGTTAGTTTTGAAACGCGACTCGCTTTCATTTCACTTTTCGCGACTTGCTTCCGTGTGAACCACGTTAAAATTTGAGCGGAAAATACACTTTTCGCTTGCTCTTTTTCGCCAAATGTAACTGGTGGGGTCAGTAGTTGACGATTTTTAAAATTTAGTCAACGGTTGCTATTCAAAACTATGTAGAAAACAAAAAGCAATTGACGTTATTGAAATTTAGTCTCTCTTAAACATACAGCGCCATGGAACAATTTAAACTTTTAAATAGCTGCGTTGAGAGTAACTATGCTAGAAATAATTTAGAATAATTCAAGTAACTATGTTTGATTTGTATTTTTTGAAACTATTACGACTTTGTCTTAAATTTCTATTGTGAAGAAGTGGTGACAAAATTTAAAAATCTACAAACCAGAATGAATTTTTAGTAAAAGTTAATGAAAGTTCGAATTCGAGTCCCTAAAATTCGAATTTACAAAACTATTTGCCCAAGTTGTTATTATGCATTGCATGCCTGTATATAGTCAACTAAGCATACAAAAACAACTCCAAATCAGCAGTTGTTGATTTGAGAGCTTGGGTTGAGTCAGGGGCGACTTCAGGTAGGGATGTTCATTTCAAAATACCAGCATATTAGACTACATCCGAATCTTTTTACAAGGTTATCGAATCTTTCCGGAATATCAAATCCTATTTAGCAATTAATAAAATCTACATTTTTTTAAATAAAAAACTATTGAAAACAAATATTGAAAACGTTACCGCACTCAAACTTGTACCTAGAAATCGCTACCAATATTTGTTTTCCCTGTGGGGGAACTGGCTATCATTCTTTGCTATATAAGGTTGCTAATAACTAGGCTTATCATACGTGCTGATTTTGTCAGAGCAGTCCTGATTTTTAGGTCTCTGTCCTGCTCATTTTGTCAGAAATTCTGAGAGAAGTTAAAGATAGACTCTATGTGCAGGCCCCCTTTTCTCTTGTTTTTTCCGAGATCACTAGTCTTCAAAGACCATGAAATTCGAGACAGATCCTAAGTGAAAACCTTTTTTTTATTTTATTTTAGAAAACACTTTTATTTTGGGACAAAGTTTAGGAATTCAGACACTGATTTGAAGTAAAGACCTTTCCTTTAAGAGAAAACTAATTTTTAGAGACGAATCTTTTTTCTATTAATCAACGTCCGGGTTTGCCCCTCCGAAAATATGTTCACCATAATTAAGTGTAATTATATTCAATCTTTATAAAGATATAGTTTTTTTGGCTCTGTGTGATCATAGCCAGCATATTGAATGTGACGCAGTAGGGAGCAAGCATTCTACTAGTTTCCTATTTTCGTTCAACGTATAATTGGGATCCGGTTCCAACTTTGGATCCGGTTCAAATTTGGAACCAGCTCAAAACGATTTGTTATTCTGAAACAAGCATCCCTAACTCCAAAATTTAGTGGCTACTCTGCCTCGTGTTCTATTTGCAACAAGTAGCAAATACACTACACAGTAGATTATTACTGTATGCCAAAGATAGTGGCTAAAATTTTTTGATAAATTAAAATATAGGATGGCTAAAACTGCAAACTTTTAATCATCGGTTATACCTTACCAGAAAACAAAGTTATATTCAGGCTCCATGCCTTCGGTTATCCAACCACTAACATTGTTGCGTCACAATAGCCACAATGAAAGGCAATTTTCTCTAACCTTGAACAGATTTTCGTAAAGTGTCTTTCCTAGAACCGCAACGAAAATTGTTTGCTCGCAAGTCAGAGCACCAGAGTGAGCTATTCTGCAGACTATAAAAAACTGTAGGCCTATAGTTTTTGATGTAGGCTAATACACGCTGATGTTGTTTTTGATAGAGAAGATGTAGGAATAATTAAAAAACTTGCAAAGACCATAGATATAATCCTGTTGCAGACTACGTAGGTTTTGGACCTCTGAGCAAAGGACCTTTTTAGGAATCGGATTACTTTGATCATTGCAAAAAAATTTTGAATCGTTAAATTGCTAAACCTTCTTTGTTATTGGCATAGCCGTACCTGCCGGAGAACAGGGAGCCATTGCGTCACAGTTCCAAAAATTTGAGCGAAATTTTCGGGCAGAGTTAGAAAATACTTCGGAAACATCAGGAATTTTAGGGCAGCGACAAATAATTATTTGGCAAAACAAATTTTTTGTTTATCGAAAATAAACACTGGATAAAGAAAAAAATTTAAGATTTAAGGTGAAGACTTTTTTTTGGTCTTCACCCTGAATTTTAAACAAAATATTTTTTCATATCCTTAATGTACAAGAAAATTAAGATTCGGGCAAAGATTACAAAATTTGAGCAAAACCGCATTGCAACCCCTCCCAGCAATGCCAAAATTTTTTTGACTGGCACTGCTGTGGTTATTGGGACTTTAGTTTTTGGGAAACTGGTTAAGAACAGAATGTTTAGGCATACAATATTTTCGGATGGGCAAACTGAGACGTTCGTTAATAGAAAAAAATTGTCCCTAAAAATTAGTATTTTCTCAAATAAAGGTTTTCACTTTCGGTCAGTCTCGATTTCTTAATTTTCGTCCCAAAAATGAAGTGTTCTCTCAAAAAAAAATGTCTCCAATTCAAATCTGTGTTGGATTTCTATCAAACCAGCCGGGACCAAAGTTCCTACAACATAAATCAATTAGTTGCCGTCTCCCTATTTGCAACCTATTTGCTCTATTTTGTTTTCAATTGTTAGTTGCTCTTATGGTTGGTAATAAAAACAAACTAAGACTTAAAATAATATTCTGTAAAGATAAAAACAGTTAGAAAAATTGTTTGTTAAAACATGTAGTTAAAAATAAGTTTACCAAATTGTTATTTGGTTAATGCAATTTTCCTTTGATAATTTTCCTCAAATTAACTTTTATAAGCCTGTGTATCTCTTTAGAAATTGATTAGCAAAAATGCTGTGGTGCTGTTCAAGAAATTTTTAAGTAAATATGGCAATTAAAAATTTTTTTCATTGTGTTCCTAGTTAAAAACTTCTTTTCCAGTGTGAAATTGTTTTATAATGGTAAATTGTATTTCTGAAATAACTGCACATTTTTTAGCAAATTAAATGTTTGATTTAACAGATAGCACTGTTGTTTGCTGAATGAATGAATAAGAGTTGTTCATACTACAATGTTGTGATATAAACAAAATTGTATAATTTTTACACAAAATTTTTTAAGCTCAGATGTTATGTCACTTCTTCATATCTTCATCACTTCTACAACAATAATAATACATTTAAAACGTTCCACAACATAAAGAAAAGTTCTCAGTCGTAAAATGAAAGTAAGTTTTATTCAAGACTTTTGGAAATAATTTGTTTATTCAATAAAAGAGCAAAAAATTAACTGCTATAAATCTTCAATTTCGTACAGTATTTTGAGATATAATGTTTTAAAAAATAAATTATAATTCTTATTGTTATTGATTAGTGTAGTTGTAATATGATTCTTTTGGTTTGAAGCACAATACATGAGAAGCTTCCGTAATCCCTTTATTTCAAGCAGTTAACTTACTCTTTACAAATAAATCTCTTGAATTGCTTTAAACTTTGTTCACATCGAATAGTTTTACTAATTTAAAATTTATTTAATTTCATGCTATATATAGTTTTACAATTTATTTTAGTTTGGATTCTGTGTGCGTGCAACCAACGTACCAACGTGCCACAGCGATAGTCGGTACGTTGGTCGCAAGTCTCAGCGCCTGGAAGAGAGAATTAAACAACACGTTCCTAGATCCATCGCCAATCCCCCTGTCTCGAACAACCGCCAAAGCCTTTCCCGCTCTTGCAAGGCCAACATACGCCCACAACAATTGCACAAATCCGCCATTGGTCAACATCTTCTTGACAACGCCCAATGCACTCTTTACTACAACAACAAAAAATTTTTTATTCTCGCTCGAAGTTGCTCTTTTTTCACCTTTTTGCTCTTGAAGCGACTTTCATTAAATCTCGCTTTTTTTGATACCAGGTATATTTTTAAAATCTTTTTTCATGCTTTTCTGGTAATATGTGAGTTAAATTGCTGTTAATTCTTTATTAAAAAGTAAACACAATTATAAAAACTCAAGGTTTCGGTGTACTATGATTTAGTAAACCTTCATCAGGAGATTAAATGAAATACAAATATCATCGTAATAAAACCACAGTGGTGCAAAGAAAGAAAAAAATATTAAAGTACGTTTATGATGGAAAACGACATCTAACGGATTTAAAAATTTTAATTATAATAAGCAGTTGGATAAAAACAATTGATTTTATCATTGAAAGCATCATTATTAGAATGAATAAAAAAGGACTCCGAAAATTTTCTTCTTATATAATCTGTTTTTTTCCAAAATGTTTGAATTATTCCAATCCATATGATGATTTTCCGAATATACATGTTTCACCAGAGCAGATTTGTTGTTTATATCATTATTTTCTAATCGTGCTAAATTTTTTGGATTCACATCACGCATGTGTTCTTTACATCTTGTACGAAATGTCCTAACTGTTTTACCAATATAAATGCCAACACAATGTAAACACTGAATTTCATAAATTACTTCTGGCTGCTGCACTTTTAATATTTTTTTATTTTTTTGCACCACTGTAGTTTTATTACGGATGATATTTGTATTTCATTTAATCTCCTGATGAAGGTTTACTGAATCATAGTACACCAAAACGTTGAGTTTTTATTATTGTTTTTACTTTTTAATGAAGAAATAACAGCAATTTAACTCAGATATTACCAGAAGAGCATGAATAAAGATTTCATTAAATCTCTTTATCCCCTTCTGTGTAAGCAAAAAGAATTCGTCTTCTCTTTAAAAATTTCTTAATCTTTTCTCTCATTGGCTAACTTCTTTCAGCCAAAGAAAACTCTGCTTTTCTTTTTATAATCCAGTTCGGTTTTATTTCTGCTTTATTCTGACGATTTCCCCTAAAGAGTGCAAGATGAAAAGCTTGAGGAAGAAAAATCGTTTACTTCACGCCATCTTCACATTCAGTACCACCAAACGTCTATGGAAATTAAGTCAAAGACAAATGAAATATAAATTAATTTAATTATGTTCAATCGCATAAGCGTTTTTCAGAACTAGTGTTCCATGTGGTGCTTGATGTATGGGGTCATGCTGATAAATCGTGGTCTGCGGTTTGTGTCGTGGCACCGCACTCACAATTCAAAGTAGGTGGGCGATCCCATTTGCATATAGATGTAGTACATTTGAATTGACGGATTGATGGCAGCTAGTCTGGTCGGCCTATCCCAGCAGTACATCACTCGACGAGCTTTGGGAAACAATCGGAAGAGAAAAGTGAGTCGCGCGTAGAAATGACTAGAATTGTCTCATTTTGTGGGAATCGAACTCTTGTAGTTTTGATTACAAATCGTTTGTGCTTTCTACTGGAAGATGTCTACAGCTGCTGTGATGTAGTTTGTAAAGTTTAAATCGTTTGGAAATTTTTTTAGATTGTATCGTTATTTAGCATAAATAGTTGTTTTTTTGAAAATGCGTAAGGTTCAAAATTTGTTTGTTTACTTTGTTAAAGATGTTTTTGTAAGGTTTTGTTTTTTATTTGATTCAAAAACTTTCAATCTATGTTAGCGGTTTCTGAACTAATCTGATTTTTCTAAGCCTCGCTTTGACTTAACTTCAATGGGCAGTTTACATTGAACAGATTTCAATTAAACTTTAACAAAGACTCAGAAATGACTTCAACCTAGCAGAAAATCGACCAGCGAGTGATCGATCGCTTCTATGTGACCTTGATGTTGTACGAGTTGTTTAAAGGCCGGTCGGTTTGGGACGTAGCTGGTCGATTTGAAATGCCCCGTGGCTTCTTGCAAAGCCTGCTGACTAGCGCTGCTTCGTTCGCTTCTTGTGTTTTGCGCTTTACCCAGGTTGGTTTGGATTTAAAATGAAGAAAGTTTTGTTTGTTGCCCAAAGCGCTTTTTTATTTTTTCCAGAAGCAACTATTGTACTTGACAAAATTGCTATTTATACAAGATTTAATGTAAAAACAGGATAGAGATGTTGCTTTAGTTGCTCCAACATTAGTTTTCGTCACTCAGGAATTTAATAATTTCTCCCCCTACCTTGCTCGAAAAATTGATCGAATCTCTTCAATATTGCCGTATTGAGCTTATTTCCTTGATGGAGATCGTTTCTGTAAAGATGGTTTGAGCCAAGCAGGTCTAATTCAATGTTTCAAAGTATTAAGTGATGTTGATCTTGTGTCTTTCACCCACCAGTGACTGAACCAGTCGTTGTCTTGTCAGTTCGATTGATGTAAGTCACTGTGACGTAACAGTGCGTATCAAAGTTTTATTCGGTGTGACGTTTAATGAAGTTAATAGTGAAATTAATGAAAAGTTTGCAAATTAACTTGTAGCGAGTTAACAAAATTTTTCGGACAGAGTTAATGAAGAGTAAAAATCAAGCCACTTTTTCTAGCTTTAATCTTACGTTTTGATGTTGCAATGCTATGTTCTGACGCCACAATCACAAAAGATTAGAATATAAGTTGGATTGAATTTGTAGTTAATAACTACATAAATATATAATTAATAAACCCTTGTCCTAATGTACATCGTCTAATTTCTATAGATACTCGCTCTCAACGCTAATTTAAGGAAACTGTTTGTGTCTAAATAGCTTTAAACGTTGTCAACCTGTGTCGAGCTCAAGTTAAAATGAATTGAAATTTGTTCAGCTTTACAAAGCCGGGTATAAATTGTTGGCTCAGCTCGCCTCTGTTAACCCTGACATTCTCGTTCGAAACATCGAGCTTCTTTCGAAGAGACAAGCTCGATAAATCGTCTCGTATCGTCAAGTCGTCGTAACAAATCGTCAAGTCGCGAAGGTAGGCGCTGTTTGGTGAGTTTGCTTTGTGCTAAATTATTACACGAATGTCAAACTCGAAACTTGCTCGTCTTTTACCGCTTCCGCTAGATGGCTCGCATGATCAACGTTTATATCAAAATAACAAGATTATATATACAGAAACGCTATATAAAAATGATGCTGACCTGTGAATGTTCCGTGACCTCTGAATTAAGAAGTTTTTTTATTGCACTTAATTTATTTTTTGAGCTTTCCTGAATAACAAGCGAATTCTACTATGAAGTTTCAACGAGTTTGTTGAGATGCAAATTGGTTGCTTTTTGCAAAACAAAAATTCAGTTCAATATAAAAGTTGTTTGTAACTTGTTGCTTATTGAATTTTGTTTATGTTTAAAAATTCAAGTGTCGCTAAGTTACGTCAATTTTTCTATCACGTGATTGAATTAAGTTTTTTGATTGAAAATGTTTCCGTTAACGGCGGGTTTAGATACTCCAGATTTTGCAAGAAGGTCAAAAATTGTCCTTGTACTTGTATAAAATTTTCAAAAACATTAGTTGTGCTTTTAATAAACGAACCAATTGTTGAATGATTTGGCTTTGTCGTCATCTATGCATGGCAGCGTGTGATTGGCTAGTTGCAGTGTTCTTTTGTGCGTACAAATCGATTTTTTATTTGTGTTTTTTCTGTTGTCATTGCTTAAAAGATAAACTTGTTCAAGAAACACCTTGTGAAATAAACTGTTGCTTAAGTGAGGCTAGAGAAAGCCAAAATTTGATGCTTAATGTTTTGACTTAAAGATCATCATCTCAGATCCGTATCAAAAGTATTAAAGTGCATTTGTATGCATCTGTCCAATACAATTCTAGTGAAAAACAAAAAAGTTTTTCAATTTTGATATGAAAAAAAAATCCTGTTTGTCCTAATCACACAAAAAGACCTTCCACGGCTAGTTTGATGATAGAAGTATGTCTGGATCTGAGATAATGTTTGTATGGTCATGATTATAAAAAATTGAATCATGTTTCTGGGTATTTCTAAATGCGCATTGAGATGATATAAAGAGTGTGTTTGAGACAGTTGTTGAGATTGAGTAGCGTGAAACTTGGTGCCCACTGGAAAGACACAGGTTTTGTTATGTAGATGTTGGGTATTTTTGTCTTGTCTTGCCAATGCAAAGCTGTATTCTGAATGGTTTGGAGTTTCATGACGTTGGTGTTTGATACGACAGAGCTCCAATGGTGTGTTTGCATTTTATAAAATGGGTCTGATAATAGCTTAAATATAGAGATGATGATTGGATCGATTACCAGCTACTGTACTTTTATTGCATCTGTTACATTTTTATGGCCTAGAAAAATAGTTTAAATACTGTAAAATAAAGATTTTAATCTTAGAGGAATTCCCTTTCGATACATTATCAATTGTCGTAACAATTACATTTTTTTCCTTTGCTCTTACTCCAATCGGTTTTTCTTCGGATTAGACTCGAGCATACTTGGTTTTACCTTGGTACATGAAAACGGACACAGTAATCTACAGGTAGCTTACAAAGTATTCTCAAAAGACATCACAATGTAACCGGTCAAATGTAATTTCAACAAGTTTAATAGGAACAAAAAAATAAGCAAAACTAAAACAAAATAACAAAAAGGAGGTTATTATGCTACAGGCCTGTGTTGGTCTTATGGATCACATCAGCCATAAGCTATCTTAGCCTCTAAGGTGAATGGTAACACAAAAAGTTAAGATCAGAATTTAATGAAGAAACTCTTTTGGATATAGGAATTCGAATTAAGAATCTACAATTTCAAGCTTAAATATGAACAGCGAACATTGAAAAAGCACCAATCAGAAAGAGAGTTGAAAAATTGAATTTCGGACCTCATCAAACCATTTAGATTTAATCACTCTTAATCTAAAACCTACGGGACCACAGACTTTTGTTTCTCTCGCTTCGGGTATTAGCCAAGCGAAGTGTAACGATTGTATTGTAGAGAACGGTTCTCAATTCATTTTGAAGCCCGCAACCCGTCCGGAAGCAAAAATCATTTTCGCAACCCTTGCACCATTTAATGTATTTTTTTTGTATAAAAGAGAAGTTTGGCAGAAAAGTTTGCACCCCAAGAAGAGTCTTCTCGCACCCCCAATTGAGAACCGCTGTTGGAGAGAATACTTCGATTCATGAAATTCAATTGAAATTCAAGAACAACTATATCATGAAATTCAACGTAATTGATGATCTTTGCTTTGACGCCATCTGGGGCAAGATTTTTTAAAGAAGCACTATGTGATTACTTTTGAAATGCAAGGCGAACAACCTCCTATTACTATTTCTAAAAGCTTCCTATTACTATGTTTGTTGCACTCCCGCTTCCGCTAAAGTTAAATCTCTTCCGTCGTTCGAGTCACTTGCAAAACAATTGGTAGCAAATCACAACAATTCAATCAAGAAGATCGAATTTTATTCTAATCATAACCAAAAGGCTTCAAAACAAAGGAATAATTGAACCATCCACTTCTTCCTGGCGCGCTTAAGTTCTTGTAACTAAAATCGAACGACAAAGAAGTGAATGGTAATAGACTACTCGCAAACCATTAACCGGTACACCTTTTTAGATCCACATCCCCTTCCACGCATTGACGATCTCGCAAATTAAGTAGCGCAATATAGAATCTTGAGCACTCTTGATCTTAAACGCGCATATTACCTAATTCTAATTTTGTCTCAAGACCGACCTTTATACAGCTTTTGAAGCCGACGGTAAATTGTATCAGTTTTGCAGATTGCGTTTTGGTATTACAAACGGGGTTTCGGCTTCTCAAAGAGTAATAGACAACTTGATTCAACAAAAAAAATATTGAAAATTTATGCTTATTTCGACGACATCATAATTGGTGGTGAATTTGAAGAGAAGCATAAACATAAGCATAAACAGAACAGGTTTTGAACGCTGTAAAGACGCTAACCCAACTTTTAACAAAGCTAAATCAAGTTTTTCTGTTTCAGAAATAAATGCTCTTGGCTATTGCATTTCTCATGGTGCTATTAGAACAGAACCTGTTGAATTGCATTTGCCCAATGCCCAGTACTAAAGCACAACTGAGAAGATGCATTGGTGTGTTTGCTTATTACGCTCGCTGGATAAATAATTATTTTACAAAGATTCGATTATTAATAGCGAACATCAAACTTTTATCGAATTCAGGGATATTGAAACTACTGTTGTTTAGGTATTCCTGATCGAATTCTTTGGGGCAGTTTGCTTTTGAAACCCTACGAAATGACCTAGTTAACGCTTGTCTTAATAGCATCGATAATACCGAGCTAGAATGTGACGCCACAAACTATGCAGAAGGAGCCACACTAAGCCGAAACGGACACCTAGTTACTTTTGCTTTAAAAGCTTTGTCACTATTGGAATGTCGCTACTCTACTGTAGAAAAAGAAGCAAAGTCTATTGTCGAGTCTGTTTGAAAATGGTCTCACTGTGTAATTTGGCAACCATTTACGCTTGTGACAGAGCAGCGATCTCTAGCTTTTCTTTTTGATCCAATAAAATAAACAAAGACCAAAAACAGAAAGATTGAAATGAGGGGAGCACAGTAATGGCTTTAATAGGGTGCAAACGGCACGGCTGCACCAGGACCCTTATAAATTCATCAAAAAGTGGCCTCCCTACGCAACAAGTTGGTCTATTTCTTCATAGTAGCACCAGGACGTCGATGGCATGTAAAAAGAAAGGAAAAAAATTAATAATTTTGGAGATCAGCAGGCTTCTACTCCTTAGGTTGTTGTTTCCTTGTGCTTGTGGAAATAAAGACTTTTTTATTTTTTAGTGATCATTTTGTCTCTCCATGCTTTAGATTACTCAACAATGGTCCCCCTAAATTGAAAACCTTTTTCTTTTTCTAGAGATCACTTTGTTTTTATAGAGTAAAAATGGCTTCAGCTACCTCTTTTTAGTATACTAAATAGTGGCTCCTCCTTACTTTTCTTGCACCAGGTCCCCCTTTTTGTAAGACCATCAATGGGCAAGTAGAGCTAAGTTCTTTTAAATAATCTATACTTCACAAACCTAAAGTTGAGAACATAGCAGCTGACGCTTATTTAGGAATCTAGGAGCAACTATTTTTGTAGAAACGTTTGAAAGACTTGTGTACGTTTGTCGGACACACTGGTGTTACAAGAATAATGCGTTTTGTACGATGGAAAAATATCAATTGCTCTGGTGTGCTTTAAGTGCAAAAAATACTTTTTCTTAAAACCAAATTTTTACGCAAAGCCAAATGAAAGCATGATATAAACATATCAACTACGGTATAGAATAAGTGTAGACTTTAAAGGGCTTTTAACGTTGTTTAAATATTGTTTTTTGCTTGTCATCATTTACGAATATAGCAGGTTTCCTTTCGCGCACCACTGCAAAATATGTCCTCAAAAACAATAATTAATTTAGGGTTGTCATACCGTCCGGAAAATTCCGGACATGTCCGGGATTTTATGTTCAATTTTGTGTCCGAAAGGAATTTTAAAAAAGACCCAAATGTCCGGTATTTTAGTATCAACTAAAAACAACGTGCAATTTTTTTAAAGAACACCACGATTTTGAGACAAAAATAGCAAATTCCGAGACCGATTCGAAGTGAAGATCTTTTTTTTTAGAGAACACCATGATGCGGCAAGCCATCTCATTTGAAACAAAGGTGGCTATAATGGGGAAAATTGATGCTGGCGAAAAACATGTGAACGTTGCACGTTTCTTCCAAATGCCTTCGTCAACAGTCACAACCATTTATAAACAGAAAGAAAGATCGCATATTAGAGCATGTAAAAGGTTCAGTGGTGATGCAATCAACCGTGATCAGTAAGAAACGTGAAAAGCTGATTGAAGAAATGGAGAAATAGCTAACCATAAGGCTGGAAAATCACCATCAGCGCCGTATGCCTTTGAGTCTTAATGCCATTCAAGAGAAGGCAATTTCTATTTTTCAAGACCTCAAGGCCAAGGCAGGAAAAAGCAGTGCTGACGAAACTTTTAGTGCCAGCCATGGCTGGTTTGCCCGATTTAAGAAGAGGGCCAATTTGCATTATGTTGCCGTAAGTGGAGAAGCTGCATCTGCAGATAAGGAAGCCGCCGATCGTTTCCCAAAATTTTTTCGGGAAATAATTGAGAAGGAAGGTTTCAATGTCGATGAGACTGCCTTTTTCTAGAAAAAAATGCCAGAAAAAACCTACATCAGCCGTAAGGAGAAGACGATGCCTGGCTTCAAAGCAGCTAAGGATAGGCTAATTCTAATGCTTGGGGAAATGCAGACGGAAGCCACAAGCTAAAACCTTTGTTGGTGTACCAAGCAGCTAATCCATGAGCCCTCAAAAACGTTAGCAAGAGCTCTCTGCCAGTGATCTGAATGTGGAATGGCAAGGCATGGGTGATGATGGCCATCTTTAAAGATTGGTTTTATCATCATTTCATCCCAGAAGTGAAGTTGTATTGCAGGGAGAATAACCTTCCCTTCAAAATTCTTCTCATTTTGGATAACGACCCCGGACATCAACCCACTTGGATGACTTTCATCCCAACATTAAAGTTGTATACCTCACGCCTAATACAACTTCACTTTTGCAACCAATGGACCAAGGTGTAATTTCCAACTTCAAAAAATATTACACCCAACGAACCTACAGAATGGCTCTAAAGGCTGTAGATAGCAACCTTGAAATGACTTTGAGGGGCTTCTGGAAGTCATTTGACATCCTCAAATCAAAAACATTAATGCTGCAGGCAGGAGGTTTCCGAAGTCAACCTCAATGCGGTGTGGAAGAATCTTTGCCCGCAATTTGTTAATGATTTTCGGGGCTTTGACCGGCAGGAGACTGGAAAAACCTCCTAACCAGTCTCGTCGGCATAAGTGTACAGCTTAACTCAAGTTGGAGGAGGAGAAATTTGAAGATCTGCTTGACTCCCATGATGAGGAGTTAAAAAATGAAGACCTTATGGAGTTGGATTCTCAGCTTAATAAGAAAGAAAAAGAAGACGAGCCCATTTCGATGAAGAAATTTGAGTCCAAATTGTTGGCGGAAAAATTTTCTCTCATAGACCAATCCCTTGCAATTTTTGAGAGACAGGATCCAAACGTTGAGCAACACACAAAGGTCACCAATAGAATATACGATGCAATACAATGCTACCGTATGATTTATGATGAAAAAAAAAGAAGACCATCCAATCATCCTTGGATAAGTTTTTTCGACCTCAACCCTCGACCTCCAAAGATGAGCCTCAACCTTCAACCTCTAAAAGAGCTAACCCTCAACCCTCAACCTCAACTTTCTTCGAGGATAGTGAAAGTGACGTCGACGATCCGAAAGCCCTTATGTGACTTTTTCTCCTCCTTCTCCTCCAACATCTCACTTTAAGCACCATTACCAAAGGTAAGTAAATTTGAATAAAACTCATTTAATTAAATTATGTTGCATTGTGTGTGTGTTATACACACAATGTATAGTACAGTATGAACGGTCATACCTTACTGAAACGTACTGCAACAACTTACGTTCATTTTCACGTTACGTTCAGTCGTTCGGAACGTAACAAAAACGTAAGTTAAGGAGCGTCTGTACACGTCTATCTGGTAAGCGACTGTTAGGACTATGCTAGAGAAAGCTAGATCTGGATTGGTGCCAGTGTTTCAGCGGCCGGAGTAAAAACTGGCGGCGTCCTTGGCGTTGTATATTAGGGCAAAACAATTAATACTTGCCCAGCCAGCCAAGCACTCATCGTCCAAACTGTTATCATCGTAACCCCAATCAACTTGACGACAGTTAAAATCGCCAGCATAAAGGCAGTGATGAGGAAACACTGGGAGATCCAGAGATGGCAATCCTGTTCGTGGAGGTTTGTAGACGTTGACTATTTTATAACCATCAACGTCCACGCACAACCACTTGATCTCCGATGTTGGTAGAGATTGGTCCAAAAACGTATACCGCAGTCACTCGAGGACAAACGTGGCAAGGCCATGCTTCCTGCTTAAAGAAGACCTAGCTAGTTGGTAGCTTGGAAGTACCAACGTCTCTGCATCAGTGCAATGGGTCTCCTGTAGAAGAATGCTAAGTGCTTCATACTGCAGAGCATGGTAATGAAGAAGGTTCATCTTGCTTGCAGTGAGGCCTTCGATGTTCATCTGAAGAATAGTGGGTTTTTGGATCTTGTTGGTAATGTGCCCTGAAAAGAGCAGTTTTTCCCAGGCATTGCCTCGTGCTGAAAAGGATGTTTTCCGATTAGCAGACCCTCGCTGAACATCGGAATGGGTGGATACCCTTCCGTTTTGGCAGGTTCGGTTTCGGTCTGTCATGTTTGAGAGCAATAACAGACATACTCACAGCAGGCTACGAGAAAGCACCTGTCATCTGGGCCAATAATCCATGCTGGAGCTGCTTTAAAGTCCTGGTTACGTGACTTCCTTTCTTCCTGTTTGTGCCGACTCAAAATTCCCAAGATCTGGAAAAGAGCTCATGTAGTCGCGATTCCAAAGCCAATAAAACCCGTAGGAAAACCAAAGAGTTATCGACCGATATTTCTGCTCTGTGTCCCCTACAAGATCCTCGAGAGGCTTTATCTACGCCCGTGTTGAGCCATTAATCGATCCACTGCTCCCTAAAGAGCTGGCTGAATTTCGACGCGAGAAGTCAACCGTAAATCAAGTTGTTCTACTGACGCAGAACATCGAGAATTCTTTTGAGGCTAAAAAGAAGGCCGGTGTCATATTCGTCGATATTACAGCGGCTTATGACACTGTCTGGCACCGTGGCCTTACCTGCAAGCTGCTGAGGCTTCTTCTAGATAAGCACATCTTCAAAATAATTATGGAACTTGTCCAAAACCAAAGTACCGAAACCAAAATACTACCCTTACTACCGGTGGCAGCAAGCAAAGCAGGTTACGCCGTCTGAAAAACGGCGTTCTCAGGGATCGGTCTTGGCTCCCCTCCTATTTAACATCTATACGTACGATGCTTCCATGATTTTCAGAAAGTTTGCATATGCTGATGATTTAGCATTGTTGCACTCTTATGGAAACTGGAAGGACTTGGAGGGGACTTGAAGGAGTCTTGGAGGAGCCAAGACATGATGTTTCGTAATGCAAATCGCTTTTCCGGCAAAAATTTAAATTATCTTCTTGACCTTTTTCAACGCGATATGTGCAGCTGCCAATAACGAGGAGATTTGATGTATTTGACTTTTTTTTAACAGATCGATCAATTTATAGACTTTAGATTTGATGACCTATCTTCGCTCATAATGACCTAAATGCATCGTTTTCATTAAATAGTAGCGATGTGAACTCGCTTTGGCCAGTAATTTGTGTAAGTGCATGAAATTGATTTCGTTGTAAAGTTTGTCGTCCGAGATACGCGCCCAATTCAAATTTACTATAAATAGAGAGACATCGCTCTCATCAAACAGTAACCATAACTTCGCTGATAGAACATGGACGTGATTTTGCTGAATGGTCAGGTGACCATTGTTTTTGCTGTACTATGCTAAGTTCCTGCGCTTGTGAAAATGCAGGTAAAAAATAAATTCTATCTTCTCCTTTGTATAAGTTACAACTATGTTTTTTCTTAATCGGGCGTCAGAGTTACGCATATTTAAATATAAGGGCAGCTTGTAACTTAGAGTGATTTTGCTGACCTTATCAAACAAGTTTAGCACCTTGAGAACGGATAAAGCTATTGAATTCCGTTAAATCATCGGACAAGCCAGCATTTTTTTAATGAAAAGTGAATTTAAGAATCGCGAGTCTTTCTTTCTAACAATATATTGAATTTACGAGTTCCTTTTTTAATAAAAATTGAATTTATAGTTTGTCTCTTCGAACCACATGTCTACACTTTCAGCATATTTCCAGACTTGGAGGTTAAAGCTCAGTCACACTAAGACGGTGACGGTAGCCTTTTACTTAAATAACTGAGAGGCCAAGCGTGAGCTAAAAGTCTACAATAACGATAGGCTTTTACCATTCTGTCCAACCCCTACTTATCTTGGAGTAAAACTGGACAGATTGCTCACGTTTTGTCACCATCTAGTGGCATTGCACAAAAAACTATCCTCGCGCGTCACACTGCTGAGGTGACTTGTAGGCTCGGGATGGGGTGCTGGTGCCAAACCATGCCTTATCTCTGGTCTACTCAACAGCTGAATACTGCGCACCAGTTTGGTTGCATCACTCACACCCACCTCATAGACAGTGTCTTGAACGATGCCTTGCGTATAGCACTGGATGCCTGCGTCCCACTCCAACGGACCACCTACCCATACTTTCAGGCAACCAGCCAACTGAGCTTCGCCTACTGGGTGTGATAACCTCCTTGGCCCACCATGGATCTCTGGACCCTGATCATATCTTGTATGGTTTTTTAAGTGGGTCCTGGGATGCTCGCCAAAAGAGATTAAGATCTAGACGCCCATTTGTGCCAGCCGCGCGTAATCTTTTGGACAACCTTGCTGGACTTGACATCCGCGCTTCTGAATGAACAAATCATGATTGGAATGCGGATTACTGTGAAAATTTTTTCAGGCTCCGTGTTTTTGTGCCCAGGATTGGTGCCAGGCTTGTTCGGATGGGCTTACCCCGAGCAGCTTGGGTTAAGCTCAACCGTCTGAGGACTGGTGTTGGGCGATTCCATTCGTCCATGCAGGATGGGGTCTCGCTCCTTCACCGAATTCCGAGTGCAGCGCTGCTCAACAAACCGCAGACCACGTCCTAGTAGCGTACCCCATACCTTGGGCACCACATGAAACACGAAGTCTGACGGTTTTGGATGACGAAACTCGATACTGGCTTAACAGCATCACTGCCAGATCTGATCCGGACAGTACAGCAACCTGGTGTAGTAAAAGGATAAACCCTCGGCCGCACTCCTGTTTGTGTCTGACCTGGAGTGGATGCCCTTCCAAACAACGACGATGAATTATAATGCAGTATCTTGATTTAATTAACCTGGATGTGTTCATATTGGTTGATTTTTATTGTGTTATAGGTGCGTTGAAATGTATAATATACATTAATTTTTACCACGAAATAGGAAAGTTCAAGTTCAAGTTTATTCTTCTAACGCTTAAGTAAGCTCAATAAAAACATGTCACATTTGTTGATTTGACAAGAAAACAAACAAAAAAAAAGAAACAAAAAGTGTGACATAAGTGTGAAACAATTGAGGCAGCAAAAGATCATTTGATCACCAAGTCGAGCTGCCTCAAGTCAATTATTATTTTAGATTAACTCAATTATTAATTTTTTTGTAGACCTAACAAAAAAAAGTAGAAAAAGGAAGAAGGAAAAAAAGTAAAAAGACACAGAAGAAATACAAAAAACAAAAAAATCATTTATGAAGAAAAAAAAAAAAAACAGACGCAATATCACATAAATTATTTGCATGCAGGTCAAAGATTATTATTATTTTATATATATTTGTAACGCTTTAAAATTAGTCCAAATTGTTTTTGATAAAGTGCGTAATTAACTAGGAGGAAGGAATAAAACGGCGAACGGAATCAATTTTAGTGAAAAATGTTTTCCGTTGTGATAATAGAAAAAATCTATAACGCAGTAGTTTGCTATTCTCAGTTCAATTCAATTCAGTTTTCTTTTATTTCTGCTCCGCCACATGAACAAAATAACGAAATGTTGAAAAGTTTGTGAGTTGTTGAAAGACGACGTTAGAAAAAGAAGCAACAAAACGAGTAGACGTTGTGACTTGCTAATTAGCGATGAAAAGTGTGATCTGTTGTATCATATAGAAGTAAGGTTGCTTCACCTCATTATAAAGTTATTCTAATTTAAAAATTCCTCCATTCATAAAAAAACACCTCATTCACCTCATTATTCTAATTTAAAAATGCATGATTGCATGCAAAAACATACAAAAACATAAAATTATATAGTCTTTTGCGCAAATTTGTGAGGTATGTCACAGCTTTTGCTACAATAACTGAAAATCAGGATAATATATACATAGTAAAAAAATTAAAATCCACGCGCATGATCATAGTACAATTTTTTTAAAGTCAAGTATGGGTAAGATGAGGCTTTCAACCAACAATGCGTTTGGATATAATCAGATTTTCAATGCAAGATTTATGTCAAACTATCCCGTTGATTAAAATAAGATTTGACAAGAATCAAGTGTATAATTTGAGTTTTTTTCCATATCATTCTCCATAAACCTAAACTTTCGCTAGATTTGGGGTGCTTAAACTGGGTTGTGTGAAAGATCATCAGTGGGACGCTGAGCAACTGGCTGCTAACTGAATTGATAGCTGCAATGAAATGGAGATTTTGAACGTTGATCAAAAGCAAAGACCTATTTTTTTGAGAATATAAAAATGGGGCTTGGGTTTTTTTTTTGTGTCGTTAAGGGGTACGCGAGTATTGTTTGCATGAAGAAAGAGCACGAGTTTTGTTTGCATGAAAAAAAGGAGGCCTCTCAAAAAGTTTGGGAAGCCTTGCTTTATATTTAGGTGTAGGTTTAGAACGTTTATGTATGTTGAAAAATGCACAATCCCAAGCTCTTAAGTCAAATTTAAGCAAGAAAATTTCTGCAAATCTTCCTCGAGAACGATTTAATTTACTAACCACATCCGCACACATATTTAATGATTACACAAACAAGATCTAAATGGTTATATAGCAAAATTCAGCAAAAACACATATAAGAACAACAAAAAATTTTGACTGGGATCCAAACCAATAACAAGTGATATTTTTTCTTGATTTTTTCCAATCACTGTGCATCAGCCGGTTTGTGCATTTTCATAAAACACAAGCAAAGATCGACATAAAACACAAACACAAATAAAACCTATGTTGTTTAGCGTCTTTGCCACATCCACATCCGAACCAATATTAGCTGATGCTTTTTCGTTGATTTTCAGCGATCGTTGTAGATAATCCAATGCATCATCCGGTTTGTGCATGTGCATAAAACAATTGCCTATGTTGTTTAGCGTCCTTGCCACATTCACATCCGAATCAATATCGACTGATGCTTTTTCTACAATTTTCAGCGATCGTTCTAGATAATCCAATGCATCAACCGGTTTGTGCATGTTCATAAAACACATGCCTATGTTGTTTAGCGTCGATGCCACATTCACATCCGAACCAATGTCAAGTGATACTTTTTGTTTTATTTTCAGCGATCGTTGTAGATAATCCAATGCAGCATCCGGTTTGTGCATGTCCATAAAACACATGCCTATGTTGTTTAGCATCTTTGCCACATCCACATCCGAACCAATATTAGCTGATGCTTTTTCGTTGATTTTCAGCGATCGTTGTAGATAATCCAATGCATCATCCGGTTTATGCATGTTCTTAAAACACCTGCCGATGTTGTGTAGCGCCTTTGCCACATTCGCATCCGAACCAATATTAGCTGATGCTTTTTCGTAAATTTTTAGCGATCGTTGTAGATAATCCAATGCATCAGGCGGTTTGTGCATGTTTATTAAACACGAGCCTATGTTGTGTAGCGTCGCTCCCACGTTCACATCCGAACCAATATCGAGTGATGCTTTTTCGTAGATTTTCAGCGATCGTTGTTGATAACCCAATGCATCATCCGGTTTGTGCATGTCCATAAAACACGTGCCGATGTTGTTTAGCGTCGATGCCACATTCACATCCGAACCAATATTGACTGATGCTTTTTTGTTGATTTTCAGCGATCGTTGTAGATAATCCAATGCATCAGCTGGTTTGTGCATGTCCATAAAACACATGCCTATATTGTTTAGCGTCGATGCCACATTCACATCCGAACCAATGTCAAGTGATACTTTTTGTTTTATTTTCAGCGATCGTTGTAGATAATCCAATGCATCATCCGGTTTATGCATGTTCATAAAACACATGCCTATGTCGTTCAGCGTCTTTGCCACATCCACATCCGAACCAATATTAGCTGATGCTTTTTCGTTAATTTTCATCGATTGTTGTAGATAATCCAATGCATCATCCGATTTATGCATGTCCATAAAACAATTGCCTATGTTGTTTAGCGTCGATGCCACATTCACATCCGAACCAATATCAACTGATACTTTTTCGTAGATTTTCAGCGATCGTTGTAGATAATCCAATGCATCATCCGGTTTGTGCATGTCCATAAAACACATACCTATGTCATTTAGCGTCGATGCCACATTCACATCCGAATCAATATCAAGTGATGCTTTTTCGTTGATTTTCAGCGATCGTTGTAGATAATCCAATGCATCATCCGGTTTATGCATGTCCGCAAAACACCAGCTTATGTTGTTTAGCGCCTTTGCCACATCCACATCCGAACCAATATCAAGTGATGCTTTTTGTTTTATTTTCAGCGATCGTTGTAGATAATCCAATGCATCAACCGGTTTGTGCATGTCCATAAAACACATACCTATGTCATTTAGCGTCTTTGCCACATTCACATCCGAATCAATATCAAGTGATGCTTTTTCGTTGATTTTCAGCGATCGTTGTAGATAATCCAATGCATCAACCGGTTTGTGCATGTCCATAAAACTCATACCTATGTCATTTAGCGTGTTTGCCACATTTACATCCGAGCCAATATCAAGTGATGCTTTTTGTTTTATTTTCAGCGATTGTTTTAGATAATCCAATGCATCAACCGGTTTGTGCATGTCCATAAAACACATGCCTATGCTGTTTAGCGTCGATGCCACATTCACATCCGAACCAATATCAACTGATGTTTTTTCATACATTTTCAGCAATCGTTGTAGATAACCTAATGCTTGAGTCGGTTAGTTTAGTTTCCTGCAACGTAAGGCAATTTGCTCCAACGTCTGTAGCTCATATTTAGTTGTGTGAGGTAACAAAAAAAATTTTTTTTTTGACGATGTTTGGAGTAGTTGCTTTGTAAGATATATTTTCAATTTCGGTGTTTTTAAAAGTAATTACTTCAATTAACAGCTCAAAGATTTCTTTTGCATCATCATTGTTTTTAGAGTTATAAAGTTCTAATCCATAGTTATAAATAATTTCTAAACTGTCTTTTTCTAGTAAGTAATCATGATTCCAAGATTCAAATTTTTTTGGATTAAGTTCCAGTTTTGTTTGTTTTTCCAATTGATCTAAAATTTCATCAGCGTATTTCAATCTGGATGTTGGATTGTATTTGATTGGCTTGTTTTCTTTTGCAGACTGAACAAAGTTTTCAAATTGTCCCAAGCAATAATACAATCTACAGTTTAGCAGTTTTGGATCAGAATAAAAATGAGCTTTTTTCAAATTAAATTCTTTTGTAACACCGCATTGTAAAGCATAAACAATTTGAAAGTAAGATACTAAATCTGTTTCTTTTATGTTTTCTAAAAGTGTTTGAACTGCGTCTTGATGGCTTATTGAACTTTTTATTTGATCATCTTGTCTTTTTTGTTTCATGTACCTGATCAACCGTAATTCACACGCCACTGCAACAGCATACATCAGTTTCGATTTTAGTTTATCCTTTATGAGTTGTTTTTGGGCGAGAGCTTCAATGATATCAAAACATGATGACGCATGAATGTTTTTGACCTGACCCAACGCTGATATGAATATTGTTGAACTTCGGTACAAATCTTTTTTTATATTAAACGATTTGCTTGTGTGTTTTAAAAAGTTGGATCTCGTTGCAAAATTATCGAGATCTTTAATGAGCGTTTTTTTAATTTCTTTGTATTTCTCTTCTTGGTCTTGATTGTCCAATATTTGGTAAACTTTTGCTTGAAAACTTTCAAAAATGTTTTTGTCTCTTCCAACATAGCAAACTTTAGTTAAAATATCTTTGAGGTGATAGCCATTTTTAAGATCTGTTTGAGAAGCAAGATATTTAAGCATTTCATCAACTGGCTTAATAAGCTCCGTTTCGTATTGTTTGGTTTCATCAGATAAAACCTTTTCTCCCAATGGAAACTTACATGCATGAGGCATCATACCATCAAAGCTAATGCCTCTTGTGGTAATTTTATCATAAAACCAACATTCTTTTTTTCCGTTTTCCGTTGTTTTAAAACAATCGATATCGATGCTTGGAACAATCGTTTCCTGAAGATTGATTACAATTATTTGAAATATTACAGACAGCCATCTAAAGTGTTTTAAAATTTCTCTATAGTTTGATCTTTGCTGACAGTTTTCTTCTAAAACAATGATATGTTCGAAATCCGAGTATGGAGTGATTTCTTGTCTTGCCAAAGATCCCATTCCAACTAAAGCAAATCTGCAAGGTGTATTGCCCATTACTGTTTCGCAGCACTGCAATATTTCAGCCATGATATGCATATAATCTGTGGCAATTTTTTCTTGTAAGTTTCTGATGGTTTTAATTTTTGCATTTTCTATTTCTTCATTAGTTTTATTGATTGTTTCAGATATTTTCAAACCGTCAAGATTTTGTTTTACTTCATTTCTCATTACCTTAACTTTTTCTTCAACTTTTGCCGCAGCTGCGATCAAATCAGCATCTAATTGTTCTGCATCAGCTTCTTTTGAAACACAAATGCAAAGTTTTCTCAAATCATTTTTGATTTCCTGTATATTACTAGGTTCCCTGGTGATTGCTGCGTTTAGCAAAGTGGCACTTCTAATCAAGCTTACCATTGTGTTTCTCTCAAGGTATATCTGACTGAGCTTGTGAAATATCTCAGCAGATTGTTGTGGAGCTTCATTTCCATCTTGGTCGCAGATTTGTTTCAGTTGCTTGGCTAGGTCATCTACTTGTTTCTGAAAAGTATCTTTGTTTACTTTGCTAACATAAGCACTTGAAGTTGAAACATTTTCAACTTGATTAATTTCTAAAAAACCATATTTCGCATTAGCACGCTCATAAAGTAAATTTATAAGTTAAAAAAAAACTAAAATTAAAGTTTCAGTTTTTTATTATTGGATAATGCACAGCAATAAACGCCTTTGTTTACAGTTCTGTATACTGTATTTCTTTATTCTTTATTTACATATTTAAATGTTCTTTATTTTTTATTTATCTTTCTTTATTAAAAAAATTTTATGCACACAACGATAAATTAAATGCTGGTGACGACAAATTAAGCGCTCGCGGCGACAAAGTAAATTTAATCTAAATATGTTTCCTTATTCTCAAAACATTTTTTACGACAAAGTTAATGCACGCGACGACAAATGTTATGCGCACAACGACAAATTAAATGCTTGTGACGACAAATTAAGCTCTCACGGCGACAAAGTAAATGCTCGCAGCGATAAATTTTATGCACTATACTGTATCACGCACGTTAAACTCGAGCTCGCTACCTGACCGTGTTTTTTTTTTACTAAAGAACATAACATCAAATCAACATTATGCTATATCTCTTCTATTATTTTAATTCTTTTTGTTGCCGTTTTTTCAGTGAAAATACTTGAATGGGGTAATGACCCAGCCAACAATGCTATGCAGGGCCCATGCGGGTACGGGACCCGTATCGATTTGGCCGCGGGCGCTGCAGTGGTCCCGCATGGGCTAACCGCACGGGTTTAATTTGGTTTTCAGTTTTAAGCCGTGATCAAAAATTAAAATATGCAAATAAGCTAATCTTTTCAATTATTTTAAAAAAGCAACAATTTGAATAAACAGTTTGATAATTATGAAACTCGTGCGGTAAGCCCATGCGGGGCCACTGCAGCGCCCGCGGCCAAATCGGTACGGGTCCCGTACGGGCAGCCCTTGCAGGGCCCACATGGGCCCTGCATAGCATTGTTGGCTGGGGAGGGCACTTACTTCAAACAAAAAACAATATAATCTTATATAAATAATGAAGTGCTCAAAGAAAGAAAAAGAGGTAAGTGAAGTAAACGTAGAGTAGTGTCAAAAACAATTAAAAAGAAAGTATAAAAGAAAAAGAGAAAAGGATATAGGAAACTGTAAATGTCGAAAATCTCACTGAAAAATAGCATGAAATTTAATTTGAACACCAATAAAAAAAATTCTCTTATTTCATTTTGTTTTTCGTTTCTACTACCAATCATTTTGTTGTTTATAATAAAACCAAATCATTTTTTTTGAAAAAACATTACTAGGAAAAAGTTTTTTTAATGTTAAATTAGATAAAGTTTGATTGCTCTGGCTCATGTAAGGAGCGAAATATTTGAAGTTTGTTGTTTCCATCAATGCATTCATTGCTCCCCGAAAGAATTGTGTAATGCGCACACCGATGATCAGATGCTACGAGTAGAAAGCATACGAGTATACGAGTTGTCGGCTGGCAGCATTTAAAGTGCTCTTTGCAAACTATCTTTGACGAGGGTTGAAATCCATGGTCAGGAAGTAAGCTTGGGTTCATCATATGGGATGTAATTTTTAATACACTGGTATTCTCTAATGCTGTCTTCGCACAACTCGAAAATTTAAACTACTATTGCATAGAAAGTAAAACTTCAATTTTATAACTACTTTAACTAAATTAAAACTCTAAAAAATATTTTTTAACAACTTTATGTAGCTTTACTTGAATCAATCTTAATTTTAGTACAATCGAAATACTGGCTGGAAAATAAATACTTTTTTAAAAAGTGATGCTATTTAAACGTTTGCGACAGTTCAATTTGACAGTAGTAAAACGTTTACTTTTGATCATATGACGTCATTCTTTCATGTTTTGACCAGAAGTAGCTTTAAAAACAAAATATTGAACTTAATCAATCTGCTTTTAAGAAAAATATGTGTTTATTTTAGAAATTTGTAATTAGATTTGGTGTAAAAATAAAGTTTTAAGTCATTTGATCACAATCTTTTTTTGTTTGCAAACAAACCAGTGACGACTCGCCCAAGGGGCTGCATAGTTGCGACACCTCCAAATATCTGTGCAGTAGTTTTAAATATTACCAGCAACACAGAAAAAATTAATACATTTAATAATTTCTATTTTTTCTCAATTTTTTTTCAGTAAATTTAACTTTTCTTGGGTTTTTCAAAAAATAATTTTTTTAATTTAGAATTGACAGGTTCTTGAGCAGTTTTAAACTCAGCCCAAAACTTTCACTCAAACTAACGCAAAATTACGCATTCCATTGACTCTTTACCTGACAGATTGAATTTACGTTTGAGCTGCAATAAACGCAGTTTACTCGACTTAGTCATAAGCATAAAAAGAACAACACTCCGCTTTCTTTAGCATAAAAGTTTTTATCCTTAAAATTAACACTATTTGTGTTTGGTATATGGCAGATTTAGGACCGAAAAAAGTAAGGAAAGGAGGCAATTACTTTTTAAATTCGCAAGATAAAAGCATTGTGTTAGATTGGTCTCTACAATTATATAATCTCGACGAAAATCTAATCCAACAAAATTTGAAAAATTGATTCAGACAAGGGGTCACCCAGTGGCGGTTTGCGGATTGGAGCTGCAGAGCTGCAGCACCCTAAATATCAGTGCAGCAGTTGTAAGTATTCCAGCAAAAAAGTGCCCTTTTTAAAGTTTTGCACCGCCCGCCAAAAATTTTTCCGACGCTTCTGATTGCAGGACCTCTATGTTTTTTATTTGCTAGCCGCCACTGAAACTAACCAACAAAATAAAAAAATTGCTTTATGAAAATTCAAAAAAAGGTTTTATTTCAAATAAAAGTTCAAAACTTATTTTCTTTACGGCGTTTGTTTTTTTCGCTGAAAAATGCATCAGAGCCAAGCATCGAACACCTAAACAGTGCAGTCCCAAGCTTAAAAACAAAGAGCGTTGTAAGATTTACATTTAGTCTTGCCTCTTAAGTAAAAAATGCGCATTTACTGTAACCTGGTCACGACCGCCAAGAGTCGCTGATTTACGCAGACTAGTCATGTACTGGTTATGAAATTTTTCAATTTGTTCGACTATTTTCCTTGCGATATTGTATACGTATATTCTTCTTTCCTTTTTTCTTTTTAATTTCTTATATTTTACCTGATCAAGGTGTGTGGCATGCTTTTACCATTTTGCGTTTGCACTTCTAATTGTCTTATGCATGTTTTAACATGTTTTAACGTTGGGATGCTTCTTCCTTTTCTTGATCTTTTTTAATATTTATGATTTGTCTGTGATGATTTAATGAATGAATGAATTTATAACGCAATCTGCTTATGTAAACTTCTTACCATTTGCATTTTCTTTTTCTTGCTTTTTGCTTTGCTTTTGATCCATTAGATGTTGTTTCTGTATTAAGATTAATTTTAATTATTGGATTAAGGTAACTTAGTTAATTTGTGATAAAAATATGATATACAAGAAAACGCGAAAGGTATTTGTTAACGCTAAGTAATAGAATAAAATAATTTAACTAAATCAATTGCTATAAATAACAAATTGAGTTAATTTTTTTAAATCTTGTCATTTTTAAAATTAAATATTGTCTGAAAATATAAGTTTTTAAGATTAAAAAATCTATTTTTAGTTTTCATATAAAAGCTATTATACGTAACTACGAGACAAAATAACCAAAACTAAAAGCATTATCTTAAATTCGACAAGGATTTGAAGTAAGTTTAGAGATTACATGCAAATACTTTACTGTCAAACATTTAATGTAATTTTGCATAATTTGAGACATGTAATGATGTAATTTATACTTGATATAGATGTGAATTTATCTGAAAACATCAATCTCTCAATTTTTTCTTTAGGACTGAAATTTATAATTTTTTGGCAATTTTTGCATTTTTCAGTATCTAGAGCAGTAGCCAATAGACCGTCAAAAAATAAGGGCAAATTGTTTTTTTATATTAATGTTTTAAATGTAAGGTGAAGACTAAAAAGGTCATCACTTTCTATCAGCGTTCAAAATCTCTGTTTACGTCCCAAATTTGAACTGATAACAATGCAAGATTTAGTCAACAATCAAAATTCTAACACTTTCGCTTAAAAACTTGAAACACTTAAACAAAAAGTCTAACTTCTAAAAATAAAATTTATTCTTTCATAAAAAAAGGCGAAAGGCCAAACGTTAAATTTGGAAGCCAAACATCTTTTAAAAAAAGCCAAATTTCTCAGATTTGGCTTCAAAAAAGCCAATACAGCGACCCTGCTTTTTAGAGACAAAACTGAAATTCAAAATAGAGTCAAAGTGAAGAACTTTTTTTTAAGAGAACAGTACTTTTCAGAGATAAAAAAAAAATCTGGTCCAAATATTGTGCTGCGAGTTTTGAAAAAATTCCAAAATGTGCCGCAAACAGAAAAAGGTTGAGAACCACTGGCCTAGAAATTATTTGCAAGTGCTAAATTTAGTGTCATGGCTCACAAAAAAGAGCTAACAATTGATGAAAAAACTACGGTAAGTAACAAAGAAGAATTTATTAAGTTGATAAAAGAGACTGATTTGACTTTCAATAGTTTATTTCCAACCAGTGATGGCTTTAATACGGTTCGAACGCAGCGGCCGTACTGGGCCCGCTAAAAAAACGTTAAAAAGTGGCCCCTTAAATAAAATAATGCTCTATTTCTTCATAGTAGCATCATGACGGCGGCCTCCCTAAAGTAATAACCTTTTTTTTAGAAATCACTTTGTTTTAAAACACGAAAAAGTGGCCTCCCTTATTTTTCTTGCACCACCCTTTTTTGTAAGGCTATCACTGTTTGCTGCAACTAACATATCAGCAGCTACGATTGCAAATATAACATCAGAAATTCATAACAGGATGCTGAGTGTCATTTAAAAGAAAGAAGAATCACCATAATAAATGTTGAGAGACTTTTTTTTTGTTTTGATGTTAATTTGTCTTTTGTTTGTGTCAAATCATGTATTATAATACTGATAAAGTTGTTATATGCTTGTCATAGAACGTTGTAAAGTTGATTATGTCAACAAAAAAGTAATATTTAAGTTACAAAATGGATAGTTGCAAAGAGTAATGGCTTTGCAAAATAGGGGTTTACTTTTTTGTGTTTCAAAACAAAGCAATTTCTAAAAAATCACTTTTGGGGGGCCACCATCAGGATGCTACTATGAAGAAATAGACTAATGTTATACTTAAGAGGAGCCACTTTTTGACGTTTTTTAGGGGGGCCCAGTGCGGTCGCTGCATTCGCACCGTACTGAAGACATTACTGGTTGCAAATAAACTATTGACAGTCAAATTAGTCTATTTTGACAATTTATTAAATTTTTCTTTTATTATGTAGTACTTTTCATCAATTCTTAGTTCTTTTTTGCACTAATGGTTCTTTTTTGCACTTTTATGCACTTTACTGAGCTATGGCACTAAATTTAGTAGTTGCAAATAATCTCTAGACACTAAAAAATGCAAAAATTGCCAAAAAATTATAAACTTCACTCCGAAAAGAAAAATTGAGATATTACTGTTTTCAGATAAATTCACGTCAGTGGCGTGCGGTCAGGGCATGCATGTCATGCTTCGCATGATCAACTAACTTTTACGTGATGACCTTTTTTTTCTTTATCAAAAATACCACGATTTTGCGACAAAAATTGAGATTTGTGAGACTTATCCGCAACGATGACCTTTTTTTAGAGAGCACCATGATTAGGGACAAAAATTTGTCTTCGTCCTAGAATCTCAGACAATTTTTTTGTCCTAATCGTTAAGTATTGCATATTGTCGGCAGCGTGATCGAGTGGTAAAAGCGCCGTGCTTATGATCAACATGGTCTCGGTTCAAAACCCACTCGCGCCATTCTGTTGTGTCCTTAGGAAAACACTTTACGGCACTTTTCCCTGCTTGGTGGTCTTAGCAAGCAGTTCTAAATCAAAATCGTATCTCTATTAAATTACAAGCGAACAGCAATATTTTGGCATCTCTGGAAGCAGGTCGGGTAATTGCTTACCCTATGTATAAGCGCCTCCGTCGCTTTCTTCCGAGTCAGGAGGGTAAATATAGAGATAAAATAAATAAATAAATAAATAAATAAATGTTAATTACATGACCAGTATTGGCATACCAATTGCATGGCCAGCCTCAGAGGTCATCGTACGCCACTGATTCACATCTATAAACTATAAATTACATCATTACAAAAAGATTATTATAAGTTATCAGGACTGCAGTTTCAAAAGTAAAAGAGAAAAGATAAGTTTTACGTGCCAGCAAATAGATAGCCTTATCTAAAATAACTTTTAAGTCATTACAAAGTAAATACCTTGAGCTCGACTTGACGCAATACTTCAATCTTTGTAAAGGTTTATTTATTGAAGCAGTTTCCGTATTTATGTACAAAAACAAAACTTTAACGATACAAAAACAAAGCTATACGCAACTTGTTTGACTACTTAACACTGATGATTGTTAAAAAGCTAAAAAAAAAAAAGTTTTACAAAGTTATCTAAACACTGTAGTTTAAATCGTATTCATTATTTTAAACAGGTGGCATTTATTAATTCAGCTGATGTTTAAACAATTTTACCAACTTATATATGACACACTGTCATAATATGTACTAAGTTTCGAACCTTTTTGTTTCTCTGTGTTGTTACTTTGTTAATCGTGTATTTGTGTTCTCTGCCGCTAGCTTGTTAATCGTGCCACTTTATTATGATTGCTTTGTTGGTCTCGCCCTTTTTAAACATCTTTAGTTGCTTGGATTTCTATCTGAATAAGATTCATAACGTGATCTTTTTTTTTAACCTTATTTATAATTATTGTGTTTCTTTTATAGATTTGTAGCGGCGTTTTCTTAGTTAAAAAAAAGCAATACTTTTATGCTCAATGTTAAATTACGACACACACCAAAATAAAAAAAAAAAATTTTTTAGTTGATTCACAACCTTTCAAAAGCAATGTAAATAGCGTAAGCCTACTTGGTTTTTTGACTTTAACCTGCTTTCAATAAAATCTTGGGCAAAGCTAAACCACTTTTCATTTTAACATTATCTTATCAAAATAGCGATGATTGATTTCTCCAGAATTATCTCGCCACGAATGTTACAAGAACATGTTTCAGACGCACATCCTCAACACGCAATTTATTCAATTTTTTGGTGCGAAAAATGCGATAACATTCAACATATACTTCCTGCAAAGATACCAACGTCTTTGCACAACGAACATAATTGCATTTCTTATGTGATTGTGCTTATAGTTAATTCTGGGTCATTCCATGACAAATCGCCACAAAAAAATTTTTTTTTTAACCACTATATCTCCGATTTTGATAAAAATTGGTGTATGTGGTTATCTTATAGCCAAAACCCACTGGTGCAAATATTACGTTTCTACAATTAATACTTTTTGAGTTATAGGGGGGCAAAGTTTTGGGGGAGCAAAAAAATCCTTTTCAAAAAACGCTTATATCTTCTTCAAGATATGTTTAAATTATAACATGTTATATATGGTTGAAATCAGAAAAATTTTCATTCATAAGCCTTAAAAATATGCAATAAAAACAATGGGTATAGACCGTTTATTATGCTTAACACTCAATACAAATGATTCACTAAAGCAATTTTTAGGAAAAATTTTACTCAATTTAATGGATTTTTTAAAAAAATTTATCAATTAAGTTATTATCTCAGTCCTAAAAACATAAATATGGCAATACTTTTGAACAGCATTCACTTTTTATTGCATTAATAGATACCTAGTTGCTAAACTTGAGATTAAATGATGTTAGGTCTACTTAAATATAGAACCTATGTCCCCATCATGAACCTATGTCCCCATCATTTTGCTAAAAATACAATGTTGTTGATCGGCATCGGCTTCATTTTAAAGCAGGGAGTTGCAAAAGTAACTTTAATGTTTAGTAGGTATTTAATTCATAATAAGTATGATTTTTAAACATTTTGTATTTAGCAACCATCTGTGATAAACTACTATCTACTCGTAATTTTAACAACAACAAATTTACATGCTCTGTGTTTTTAGATCAAGCTTTTGACACTATTAATCATGATATACCAATAGAAAAAATTTAATATCTAGTTTAGATTAAGAGGCAAGGTCGTATTTATCATAAAATCATACCTAAGTAATAGAATTCAATGTACAAAAATAAAAAATGTTTCATCTGATTTGACTACACTTAAATGTGGAGTACCACAGGGTTAAATTCTTGGACCCTGTTATTCCTACTCTAAATAAATGATCTTTCAAATGTATCTAATATGAAGACTACTCTATTTGATATCTGTGCAAAATAATGTTAATAAAGAATTGTTTGTAATAGATGTATGGTTGATGTCAAATAAACTATTATTAAACTACTCTAAAACCTATTTTGTACCATTCAGTAACAAAAGAAAAATTTTACTAATCCCTTTGATATTACCATCAGTGGTCATTTTATTGAAAGCAAATGTAGTTTGAAGTACCTTGGGGTAACTTGAAATGAGCACTTAAACTTTCTAAAGTTTGTGGCATAGTATTCAGACACTGTGCTACCCTAGCGACATTAAAAACTATCTATTTTGCATTATTTTAATCGGACGTCTAAAACTCTGTATTGAATTGGAGAAGAGCTAATAAATCAATGCTGGCTCCTATTCAGGTCCATCAAAATACGTTCATTCGTTCTTGTTTATTTTTACCAAAATCAACGAATATAAATTATTTCTTTCATAAATTTAATGTCCTAAAAATAAACAATGTTATTAAATTTACTTATGCAAAGTTCATGTTTAAGTATATGCATAATATGCTTCCTAAAACTTTTTCGGATTACTTTCAATGAACATTCAATGAACAAATTCATAATTATAATACTCACCACATAAAAAATTGATTCGTTTTTACCAGGGATGCGGAGTTAGCAATAAAATCTATGGCTCCAGCTCCGGGATTTTAAAATGACTGGCTCTGGCTCAGCTCCAGCTCTAGACTCTAAAATTTCTTCCCACTCCAGGCTCTGGCTCCAGCTCCGGCTCCACACCCCTGCCTTAAACTGTTTATTTATGTGTGCTATGATCAAATTCAATACTTTATTTTTTCTTTTATTTTCTACAGTTATCCTTCTGACTCGCAGGAAAGCGACGGAGGTGCTATACATAGGGTAGGCAATTACCCCGACCTGCTTCCGGAGATGCCAAGATATTGCTGTACGCGTAATTTAATAGAGATATTACCGCAATTTAGAACTCCTTGCCAAGACCACCAAGCAGGAGAAAGTTCCATAAAGTGTCTTTTCCAAGAACAGAAAAGAATGGCACAAGTGGGTTTTGAACCGAGACCATGTTAATCATCAGCCTGGATGCTTTAACCACTTGACCACGCTGCCTACTTCACTTTTTTTAGAAATGTTTCACTCTAAAAGTGACCATGACTCTTAAAAATCGGCAGCGTGGTTGAGTGGTTAAAGCACCGGACTGATAATCAACATGGTCTCGGTTCAAAACCCACTTGCGTCATTCTGTTGTGTCCTTGGGAAAGACACTTTACAGCACTTTCCCCTGCTTGGTAGTCTTGGCAAGCAGTTCTAAATTACAGTAATATCTCTACTAAATTACTAGCGGACAGCAATATCTTGGCATCTCCGGAAGCAGGTTGGGGTAATTGCTTACTGTGAAAGTGTATTTCATACCTCTCAGGGAGGCAGAACATTAACCAACTCAAACAAAGGATAATAGCACTATGTATTTCTGATTTACCAAATATACTAGAGGCAACTCTAAAACATAATATTTAATTTGAATAAAAAAATTTAGCTGGTTACTTTTAATTCAATACAAAGCTGGAACTTAAGCTGGTGCAACTTTACTGGTTCCAAGCCTTTCAAAATATCAGGCTCCATCTCCAACATATTAAAAAATTGCCTCCAGTTCAATTTTTTGAAAATATGTAGCTCCAGCTTCACATTTTTAAAATATATGACTTCGACTCTGACCCCACTTTTTTAAAATATGTGGCTCTGGCTCCAGCTCCAGCTCCAGACCCTAAAATTTCTTCCTGTTCCAGGCTCCGGGTCCACACCCCTGGTTTTTAACTGTATGTATCTTCTAATTTTACTGAAAGATGTTAAATTTCAATTGTTTAAAGATATGGTCTAAAATTCCTGAAAACATTAACGAAAACTCATTTCATAATTTTAAAAATTTGTATGTATTTGAATAGTTTTAAATTGTGTCGGTATGTTGTAATTTGCAACAATTTGTAAATTGTAATGTTTTTGAATTGTTTTCATTTTTATCAGTATATTTTTTCATGACCTGACAGTTGATCGAACGACACTTGATCAAACGACACTTGATTGAAATGTAGAGTATTATGACATCACAATACTCGTATGTTGTAACCTTGCCTCGTGTATTGCTACAGTCAGTCGTTGTTCGTTAAGTTAATAAAAAGGCAGTTGTTTTGAGCTTATAGTTTTAAGCAGTTATACTGTAGTTAATAGAACGCTACATTTTGGCGAGCACGCCAGGACCCAAATAAAAAATAATAATAATAATAATAAATTAAACAGAGTGAAGAATGGCGGACGTAATTTTGTTGCAAATTAAGTATAAAGAAAAACTGTATGAAATTCCTGCCGACTTGAATAGTACAGCAGTTCGTTGCAGTTATTTGAAAGGAATTGACAAGCAAGCAGAGGGCTTAAAATATATTAATACCAGTGGGAATACAAGGTTTTTAAGAAAGCTCGGAGATTATGTATACCTACCAAAAGATGAAGAGGATGTTTCTAAAAAAATATTTGAGCTTGTTCTGCAGTCGGCTCCAGATATGACACCCATTATGTCTTCAACTAGATTACCAGAAAATGAAGGAAAATTAAACTTTGTTAATAACAGTGTGGCGTTGCAAGAGAGTTTTTCCGGCAATAACTGGAAACAGTATTTTCAACATTTTTTAAATGTATCGTGTGCAAATGAATGGAATGAGGTTACTAAAGGTCGACAACTGGCAGCAAGCTTAAAAGGTATCGCATTGGATGTTCAGAATAGTCTGCCTTATGAACAACGTTGGGATTTTTCTGCTCTTGTTAATGCTTTAAGCTATCGATTTGGATCATCTTCAACTAGTTTAGCTCGATCGCAGTTTCATACCGCCAAACGTAGAACAAACGAAGATGTAATTGATTTTGGTAACCGGCTCCGTGGTCTTTTGGCTGAGGCTTATCCATCGTTACCTTCGTCAAATGCAAAAGAATTGATAATCCAACAGTTTATTGATGGTATAGTTGACGTAAATATTCGGCGACATATTGTGGCAAATAATTGTTTGTCTCTGGAATCAGCTGTCGATCTAGTAAGATCGTTGGAAGCTTGTGAGCACGTTGCTCTTGAAAAACCTTTCTCATCACAATCTCATCGTTCATATCAAGAATCAAGGGATGAAGTTCAAGATTTGAAGCAAATGATTACGGACCTGAGTCGTGCTGTTTCAAACACAGGTCTCATGCGTGACAATCGTAGACAGTCGGACGTGAATAACGGCCCTTTATGCTTTAATTGTGGACTGACCGGACACATTGCTCGTTCGTGTCCAAGCAAAACATCAGAGGGATTCAAACGTACGACGAACAACAAACATTTAAACTAACGAGGACTGACCGGATGACCGACGCGTCAGTCCAAGGCGGAATGAAGGTCAATCAGTCTGAGGTTCGTTGGTTTGTTAATTGTGTTATCTTTAATGTAACCGCTAAATTATTGGTAGACAGTGGAGCAAGCATAAGTATGATTGATATTAAATTATTTCAAAAAGCTCCATTAACATTGCGCTCTTCTTTAAAACCGATTAATGTGTCATATGTTACCGCTTTAAATGGTTGCCCTGTTAAATGTCATGGTGAGTGCGACGCACCCTTGAAATTCGGAAATTTTGTGTTAAGGCATAATGTGATTGTAGGTGATTTAGATGGCTGTGAAGGCATTCTGGGAGTAGATGTCTTAAATAATCACAAAGGAGTCTTAAATTTAGGCGGGGGCTACCTTGATTTAGGTGGGCATATTATCCCTCTGGATCATACATCCTTTGTCTCTACACCGGCATGTCGGGATCCGACTTTAGTCCTACCTGAGTTTTTGCAATCAATGGTTGATCGCATTGAGGGAGTTTCGGTGTCTCAGAGGAAACAAATAATTGATCTTGTTTGTGACTATCAAGATGTTTTTGCAGATGAGCAGGAGTCATTAGGTCGCACTTCTACAATTCGGCATAAAATAGACACGGGTGCTGCAAAACCGATCAAACAGGCTCCACGTCGTTTACCACAAGCTAAGCGGGAGATAATTGAGACTGAAATTGACAGAATGCTGAAACAAGGCATTATTGAACCCAGTACCAGCTCGTGGTCGTCTCCGGTTGTTTTGGTAGAGAAAAAAGATGGGTCCCCTCGTTTTTGCGTTGACTTTCGCAAACTCAATAATGTCACTGTAAAAGACGCTTACCCACTTCCAAATGCGGAAGAACTAATTGATGAATTAAGTGGGTCACGATGGTTTAACACTTTAGATTTAGCTAGTGGTTATTGGCAAGTAGAATTGGACCCTATTGACCGTGAGAAAACCGCGTTTACTTTTCATGGAAAAGGTTTATTTCACTTTAAAGTAATGTGTTTTGGACTCACGAACGCTCCGGCTACGTTTCAAAGGCTTATGGAAACAGTATTAAAAGGAATTTTATGGAAGATATGTGTTGTGTACATGGATGATGTCATTTGCTATGCGGATAAGTTTCAAACTGCATATAATAATTTAAAGATAGTCTTTCAACGTTTACGCGAGGCAGGGTTGCGTTTGAAACCTAAAAAATGCAGATTATTTTCTCGCTCCACTAAATTTTTAGGTCATGTAGTTTCCGGAGACGGAGTGTCACCAGACCCAGAAAAGATGGAAGCAGTACGAACATGGCCAGTCCCTCAGAATGTTACGGACTTGCGAAGTTTTCTAGGTTTTTCTTCTTATTATAGAAAGTTCATCCCAAATTTTTCGAAAATAGCATTCCCGTTAATAAAGTTAACACAAAAAGGAAACAAATTCGATTGGACACCGGACTGTCAGAAGGCGTTTAAAGATCTAAAAAGATGCGTAACACAACCTCCAATTCTGGGATATCCCACAGTTAATACCCCATTTATACTCGATACCGATGCTAGCTCTCAAGGACTCGGCGCTGTTTTATCGCAAATGCAGGATGGTCAAGAGCGAGTCATTGCTTATGCGAGTAAGACCTTAAGTAAATCACAAAAACGTTATTGCACTACCTACAGAGAACTTCTTGCGTTAGTTTTATTTGTTAAACATTTTCGACATTACTTGTGGGGACGCCGTTTTGTCGTTAGAACAGATCATAGTGCTTTAACATGGTTGTTATCGTTTCATGAACCAGAAGGAATGCTCGCACGTTGGATTTCAGTTTTAAATACATATAATTTTTCTATCATTCACCGCAAGGGTATGAATCATGGCAACGCTGATGGATTGTCACGGCGAAGTTGTACAAACGCTGAGTGTGCAGATTGTGGGGTAGCCCTTCAACACGGCTGTGAGCACAAATCTCTCTCCCCAAAAATTCAAGCAGCTGCTGTCAGAAGTTTGGAATTTGAATCTAAACCCAATTGGATGGATGTTTGGAGTTTAAAGCAGATACGTGAATGGCAGGTTGCTGATGGTGAAATTAACAACATTTTATATTTTAAAAGTGTGAGTCAGTATCCCCCAACTAGCCCCGAAGTTGTTGGAAAAGAATTTCGAAGCTACTTAAATCAATGGGACTTGTTGTCTGTAGAAAATGGCGTATTATATAGACACTGGTACGAGCATGATTCAGATTGCGAGTCACGTGTTGTTGTTGCACCCAAACAGCTACGTCGCGAGTTGTTTCACCATTTACACGAATTGCGTACTGGAGGCCACCTTGGGATAAAACGTACTGTCTATCAATTGCAAAGAAGGTTTTATTGGCCAGGCCTACAAAGTGATGTTCGCACCTGGTGCCGATGGTGTGTTATTTGTGCGAAACGAAAACCTACTCATGGGCGGCATCGTGGACTGCTCAAACAATCTGTAGCAACGGCTCCAATGGAAAGAATTGCGATTGACATTTTAGGTCCTTTGCCGAAAACTGTATCAGGTAATGAATACATCATGGTCGTCAGTGACTACTTCACGAAGTGGATAGAGTGCTATGCTCTGCCAGATCAGCAGGCATACACTGTCGCAGACGCACTTGTCACTAAATTTTTTACAAGGTTTGGAGTGCCATATTTTCTGCATACAGATCAAGGAAGAGATTTTGAATCTCAGTTATTTCAGCATGTTTGTGACTTACTGGGTATTCAAAAGACGCGCACGTCCCCATATAGACCTCAATCTGATGGCTTGGTTGAACGTTTTAATCGAACAATTCAGCAAATGTTGGCATCATATGTGAATGAAAGTCGGAATGATTGGGACGACCATTTGCCGTACCTGTGCATGGCTTACAGGTCCACCGTCCACGAATCCACAAAATTTTCCCCAAATAAATTAATGCTTGGTCGTGAAATCAACCTACCATTAGACGTCATGGTAGAACAACCCCCGTCCGCGACTTCAGAACAATGTTACGTTCAGTATGTAGAGTGGGTGAAGAAAGCCACCCAACGCTCGTATGCGGTTGCGCATGAACATTCGAAGAAGGCAGCGCTGAGACAAAAACGTAATTATGACAAGCGTGTGTCCTTAAATGAAATGCAGGAAGATGATTGGGTCTGGTATTTTTACCCCCCAAAGGCCAAGCAAAAGTTGGGCCAAGGATGGACTGGACCATACTTGGTAACGCATAAGGTTTCCGATGTTTTGTATCAGATCAGGCCTCATCTTCATCTAGACCCAAAATTGTACACGTAGATAATTTGCGCCCCTATGAGGCAGAGATCATGCCCACCGATTGGCGACATCTTTTATCCACAGATAAAACAAATAGTGATGACAAGTTTGACAAGGATGAACGCGAAGGTTGTGATGGTGATTGCGATACCAATGAATCCCAACGGTCCGATCAAAATTTGAAGGGGATATCCAGGTTTGGTAGGGTGCGTCGCCCTCCTAAGTATTTGAGTGATTATTGTTGACTGCATGATTCCGTGTTATCGCTACTTGTCTGCAGTGTTTTGTTTTTTTTTCCTGTTGTTTCTTTTACGTATGTCACGATAATGCTTGTGGGTTATTCATGATTTATTTATTTATTTTTTGTTATTATTAATTTTCTTTTAAGAGGGAGGGGGTAGTGTAGAGTATTATGACATCACAATACTCGTATGTTGTAACCTTGCCTCGTGTATTGCTACAGTCAGTCGTTGTTCGTTAAGTTAATAAAAAGGCAGTTGTTTTGAGCTTATAGTTTTAAGCAGTTATACTGTAGTTAATAGAACGCTACAGAAACATCACTTGATCGAAATGACATTTGATCGAATAAGAAAAAAGAAAATTTACAACTTTGAATCTGTCTTAATTTTTTGTCCCAAAACCATAGTGATCACTAAAAAAACTATTACTTTTCACTTTGACTCTGTCCCGGTTTTGTCAATTTTTTGTCCCAAAAACATAGTAATCCCTAAAAAAAAAGATCTTCCTTTTCAGTCTGTCTCTTATTTCTCTAAGGGTCTGCAAGGGTGGGGCCATCACACAATCCCCCCCCTAAATAACTGACTACAATGTAAATTGAATACAAAGGAATGGCAGCAATAGGCATCTAACAAAACATAACTATGGCATGAAATCTACTTGTTTCCCCCATAAAAATGCTGAGCCCAGGAAACTCTTTCAAAAACCCTGACCGTGACATTGACCAAAAAGTAAAAAAATAAACACAAACTGTTCTCTTACTGATGACCTCTGCTTTTTATAAATTTAATTTACAGCAACAAAGACATTGTGTAATCGCAAAAACATACAAAAGTAAATCTTTTTTTTTATCAACTGTCAATTTCTATCATGTGTCATTTCGGTCAAGTGTTGTTTCGATCAAGTGTCGCTTCGTTCAAGTACCGTTGTGATCAAGTGTCGTTTCGATCAAGTGTGTTCAATCAAGTGTCTTTCAATCAACTGTCATAACACCATATTTTTTATGATTAACCTTGATCAATATTATTTTTTTATTTGGTTTGTCTTTGTTTATATTGCAATTTCACTTTTTATATGTATGTATAGCATCTGATTTAAATAGTTAAAGGTGCTAGCTTACATGTGGTAACGTAAAAGGTCTTTTGCTAGCATCTTCTTCTGGCAGCAATTGCATTGTACTATATACGTGATTTTTCATTCTTTTGTATGTGTCTTTTTATTTTTGTTTTTGTTGTCAATGAAGAAAAAAATATAAAAAATGTATAATTTGTATATGTATTTGTGATTATAATTCCATTACATTACAAATGAGTTACGGCTAGTATTGCTGATGGTTATACAAAGATTTTAATTTTTTACTATAATACCTATACATTCATATTTATCAGAGGTATTATTTTTATTTATGTATTTTTTATTTTATCTCAATATTTATCCTCCTGACTCGTAGGAAAGCGACGGTGGCGCTAATATATAGGGTAGACAATTACCCCGACCTGCTTCCGGAGATGCCAAGATATTGCTGTCCGCTTGTAATTTAATAGAGATATGACTGTAATTTAGAACTGCTTGCCAGGACCACCAAGCAGGGGAATGTGCCGTAAAGTGTCTTTCCCAAGGACACAACAGAATGGCGCGAGTGGGTTTCGAACCAAGACCATGTTGATCATAAGCTCGCCGCTTTAACCAGTCGACCACGCTGCCATATTACACATGCTATTTAGTTTGCACATTCCACAATATCTGATACCTACATTAATCCCCATTAAATGTTTTTTTTTAAATATTATAAATTATTTTAAACTATTTAGAATCTAAAATGCCAAGAAAACATTGCCAAGATTTTCAACGTTAAAATTGAGGTATGCAGGAAAATCTTTTACATTTTAATTGAATTTTTCAAAATATTTGCCCTAAAAATTGCTTTAGTGAATCATTTGTATTGAGTGTTAAGCATAATAAACGGTCTATACCCATTGTTTTTGTTGCATATTTTTAAGGCTTATGAATCAAAATTTTCTTTCAAAAAATTTTTTTGGGGGTTTTCAAAATTCTTGGGGGGGTGGCGGAAAAAACGTTTTTCAAAAATAAATAACTTTTTTATATTAATATTTATAAAATTTTTGATATTATATTTGAATTCCTTGTTCTTTTCTGATTTCAACCATATATAACATGTTATAATTTAAACATATCTTGAAGAAGATATAAGCGTTTTTTGAAAAGGATTTTTTTGCTCCCCCAAAACTTTGCCCCCCTATAACTCAAAAAGTATTAATTGTAGAAACGTAATATTTGCACCAGTGGGTTTTGGCTATAAGATAACCACATACACCAATTTTTATCAAAATCGGAGATATAGTGGTTAAAAAAAAATTTTTTTGTGGCGATTTGTCATGGAATGACCCTTCTGCAGATTAATTTTTGTTCTAAGACGCCTGATCATTAACATCTAAACCGGGGAATACTTCATGCCCGAAACTGGTCAATTACGATATTCCAAAAGAGCTAAATAAAGATTTGTTTTTTCTTTGTTAACTTTTCTCAGAATCTTTTTTAAGGTTTAAACTCTGCGTTCGCTTGACCATTACTCTGACTGTATGTCGGCTCGAAGTGGTCACACTCTTCTCACGAACTTTATCAGTATATTTGCTGCGCTTGTTAGTTAGAATACAGCTTTCGTTCAAGTCACACACGTTGTATAAAATCATTACATGGTGCCAGGAGTTATTTGAATTGAGTAAATATGATACACTTTAAAACTCCAAGACAAATTAATTTTAATGCAGAAAACCTTGCTGAGAAATGGCAGCATTTAGAGAAAAATGTTTTAGAGTATATTAATTACGACTGAATTTCGTACTAAACCAGTATCTACTCAGATTGCAATCTTGCTCAATTGTACAGGCGAATAAGCCAGAGATATTTTAGATCAGGGCTGCCCAAAGTGCGGCCCGCACAACAAGTTTTTGCGGCCCGCGACTAACTGCCTCATGATTTAAGTTTTTTTTGATTAATTCTTTTCAATTTTTTTGTAAAAAAAGTTACTGTCAAATTTATTGGCACTACTTTTTTCAAACATTAATTTCAATCAATTTCAGTAAACGCTATTTGTTTAATGACGTCAGTAGAAGTAGAATAGGAAGCAGCAAAGTTACGCCTCGTTAGCTACCAGATAAGTGATGAAGTAATGTTTTTCCTTTTACAGTATCTTTTATGTTGCTTTTATCACCGCGTAGTTTTTACAGATTAAATTTACAGATTTACAGACACACTCGTATTAAAAAACAAAGAGCTTTGTTAACTGCCGCATATTTTTGTCATTAAGTATTAAAAAATGAGTGCCGCAAAGAAAAGACGGATTGAAGATTGAAGATGATCTTGAAGATGAAGATGATCGCACGTTTCAGAAACAATGGACTGACAAATATTTTTTTGCTAGTGCAGAGAAAGCTTTATGTTTAATAAGTAAAAAGAACATACCTGTAATGAAAGATTACAACTTGAAGAGGCATTTTGAAAAAAATCACAACTTACCAACAGCTGGTTGGAGAAAAGAGGACGCAAAAAATAGAAAAATTACAAAAAGAATTTGTTGCACAACAGTTAATGTTCAAAAAGTCAAACCAAGAATTGCAGGCTTCTACTCATGCTAGTTACGTCGTAGCTTATGAAATAGCAAAACGAGGAAAACCATTTTCAGAAGGTGAATTTGTCAAAGACTGCATGCTAAAAGTTGCAGGAATAGTGTGCCCTGATAAACAACGTACATTTCAAAATGTAAGTTTGTTGTAAAAGAAAAGTTTGTCGTAGAGTTGAAGAAGTTGGCAGTGACATTAATGACCAACTTAAAAGCGATATAGAAAAATATGTATCTGTGCCGCTGGCTTTGGATGAGTCCACGGACATTGGCTCTACAGCTCAACTGCTTATTTTTATCAGAGGAGTAACATAAAACTTTCAAATTTTTGAAGAACTTTTCGCTATGATAAGTTGGAAAGATCGAATGCGAGGTTCAGATCTCTGCAATGCAGTATCTGATGTTATTGAAAAAAGTAATTTGAAATGGTCTCAGTTAGTGGGTGTAACAACGGATGGTGCCCCTTCCATGATAGGAAAAGAATCATGTCTTGTTACTCTTCTGAGAAAAAAAGCAATGGACAATTCTGAATCTAACTTGATTTACTACCATTGTAACATTCACCAAGAAGCACTGGTTGCACGTGTTCTCAGAATGAATGATGTAATGAATGTTGTGGTAAAATGTGTTAATTTTATTTAAAAAAACAGGATTAAACCATCGCCAGTTTAAGATCTTTCTCTAAGAGTGTAACGCAGAGTATGAAGACGTTGTGTATTTTGCTGCAGTCTGATGGCTAAGTAAAGGAACAACATTGATGCGATTCTTTTTACTTCGAAATGAAATTGCTGAGTTTATGAATTTCAAAAATCAAGAAGTGCCTGAACTGAAATGCTATCAATGGCTATGTGATTTATTTTTTTAACAGATATTATAAATCATTTGAACAGTTTAAATTTGCAATTTCAAGGAGCTGAAAAATTTGTTTCAGGTCTTTATGATCACCTGAAAGCATTTCAAAGAAAACTGAAATTGTTCCAAAAACAACTAAAAAAAGAGATCTATCTCACTTCATTGCTTGTAAAAAGCTAATTGAAGAAGATCAAAACGGCAATGAGGCATTGTTGTTACTACGTTCTGAAAAATATACCACTGTGTTTGAGAATGTTAAACAAGAATTTCAGCTACGATTTGTGACTTCCACTCACATGAGTCAGAATTTATGTTGCTTTCCAATCCTTTTCATTGTGATCCAGAAAGTGCACCTACTAATATGCAATTTGAGCTAATCGAACTGCAAGAAAGTTCTGACTTGAAATCATCTTTCCGAGATCTGCATTTAGACAAGTTTTATTCCTTAGTCCCAACCTCAACCTATCCAGCTTTGCGCAAGCATGCCTCCAGAATGGCTTCTCTTTTTAGAAGTACCTACATTTGTGAGAAGAAATTTTCAGTCATGAACTTCAATAAATCGAAATATAGGACAGCACTTACTGATAAACATCTTCAATCAATCCTTCAAATTTCTACAACACAATACACACCAAGATACGGAAAACTTATTGGCGAAAAGTCACAGCTACATGTACATACTTCGCCCTAATTGTGCTGGTGTCTTTGTAAATAATATAATTTAAAACGAACTTTAATTTTATTAAAGTCTAGCACCGGTTTCAAAATTGTTTAATTTGCTAGGAAATAGACTTAAAAAATTTAATGTGTAGTTTTCAAAATAAAAATATTTCAAACATTTTATACAAAGCTTAATTGTGCGGCCCGCAGAAACTCAAAAAGAATGTAATGTGGCCCGCTCCACAAAAACTTTGGGTACCCCTGTTTCAGATGATTCCAACGTTTCACTAGATTATGAGAATCTCACGACTGACATTGTTTTGCACCGTTATAAAACTTTTCTGTAATCCCAGGCGGCGATCTGTTATTGACACTTATAAGTTTTGGCAGCGTCAGCAAACTGTTCGCAAATCGTAGAATAAATGGTTAATTGAATTATGATTAATAGAAAATAATTGTGGTTTTAGTACGTTCAAGGATAGACTATTGCAGTGTAAAATTTTACTTGGCGCCAATAATGTTAAACACGTGAGGTTAGGTTGACGTCATTAAGAAGCTTATGTACACAGTTCAACGAATATGTTACAGGTGATAGTATGAATGCAACTGATGCTTTCAAATAATTTCATTAACTTAAATATAATATCTGAAAAATTCAATAATAGTTAAAAATGCCCATGTTGATTGACAACTTTTCAAAAGCAATGTAAATAGCGTAGGCCAACTTGTATTTTTGACTTTGATCTGCTTTCAATGAAAGCTAAAGAAAGCTACAGCACTTTTTATTTTAACATTATCTTATTAAAACAGCAAGGATTGACTTTACCAGGATTATAAACATAGCTATTTGTTTTTATCTAATGTTATTAAAAAACGATAACATATTTCTGATAAATAAGCTTTTTGTTTAATGTCACTTTTTTAACAAGCCACTAATAACGCAATCGTTCTAAACAGCACCAACACATTTATAAATAGAAAATGCAAAGTAATACAACGTAAACTTTATCTCTTTTCAAAAAATAAAAATTATTTTCAAATTTTATAATAGAAATGATTAATCTAATTATGTAAACCAGGTGTTTCCAAACTTTTTGTTCATTGGTATCTTTTGGTATCTTTGGTTCATTGGTATCATATCTTACTTTTTATAGATAACCAATTCATTGCAATTCTTAAAAAAACCTTAAAATTCCAAAGATCAACCACTAACATAATTCTATTTACATTTATTTATTCATTCAAATAAAAATATAAACAAAACAAAAATTTAAACAAAATAATTACAATATTTCAAGCAAATTATTTATCATAATTGAAACAAAAGCTTAAAGTTACCTCACTGATGTCTATATCTGTGACAAAGCGACATTACTGTATGAAATTGGGCCTAACATTACGTAATCATGCAATATGGAACGACATGATGTGAAATTCGAAAATGTATAGAAATGAAAAGATAAATTTTACGTTTGAAACAAAATTATGTAACTAATTTAAAACATAAAACTAATTTTATGGCAAGCAAAACATTATTACAGAAAGATGAGTAGCAAATTACTCCCAACTCTGCCTCTGCTTTAATGAATATGACCCAAATCACTTTTGGCCAGTAATACTCATATATTTAACTGAACGGTAATTTGACCTCTTACCATCGAGGCAAATCACACATACGATGCAATAAGTACGAAGACTCATTCGACCCTACCAATATCACATTGGTACTTTGCTGTTTACAACGGCATTGCGCTAATTTTCAACAGCCAGGACAATTACTGGTGAAAATTGACTTGGTAAAGTACAAACAATAATCAAGCTAGCAATTGACTTGGTAAAGTGCAAACAATAATCAAGTTATTTTGAATTGGAATTCTGGAATTGGAATAAACTAGGATTCTAGAATTTCTTGACTTTTATATTGATTTGCTGAAAAAGATGGTACTATTTTTAGTTGGCCCCAAACAAGGGTTATCGAGTAAAATAGACGTTTTTCAGCGAATTTGTGAATTTTTGCTTGCTATTCAGAAAAGCGTAAAATTTCAATTTCACTCTTTTAATAAGTGACATGAATTTTAGCATCTTATTGGATTTGCGTGACAAAGCGAATTACGTCAATTGCCCAACGTCGACATGCCTGAGGCCAGTGGCGTGCACAGAAAGTTTCGAAGGGGGACAAAGTTTCGTCACAATTGTGTGACGTCACAAATCGACTTGAAGAGTGCCGAAGGCACAACCATTATAGGGTGGTCCGGGGGCATGCCTCGGAAAAATTTTGTAAAATTACACTTAAAAATACGCATTTTCGTTCCGGTCAAATCGGAAGCTTCTCGAAAACCAAAAAAGCGTTCACATATGTTTCGAAATCCAGGGCGAACCCCAAATTCTCGCGAAAAACCAGCTTTGCTTTTGCTAAAACTCCTTGGTTTTGCTTTACAATTTCTTATTTTTAGGGTCTGAGGGAGAGCCATGGCACAGTGGCCTCCCCCCTCGGTACGCAAGTGCCTGAGGCGACAAACTGCATTTTCTTTTTCTAAACTTTTGGCGATTGCTTGAAAACAGCTTACACATTTACATTCTGTTGTGTAAAATAATTGTTGTTTGACTAATTAAAAAAAGGTTGCTTGAATATTAATTGAGAACAAAATTCAATCTCTACAATAAGCACTTCTTATTGAACATTCTAATAACTATTCATTCGTGTGGAAAAAAATTAAATAAACTACTGTACAAGTTAGGCGTAACGCTCACGCTTTCAGGCAATCAAACAACACCTGACTCTTTATTGCCTTTCACTTTGCATTTGAATTAGAGATTATTTGTTTCAATGTCGAAACTTTGCTTACTTTGAAAATTCCGTCGTATTTTTTATTTCTTAGTTCACTTGTTTAAGAAAGGTTTTCAAAAGTTAACAGCTTTTAAATGTGGGTTTTGCAAGCAAAAAGCATAGAATAAAAACAAAATATTTGATATGATTGAATTTCAATAAAGCAGGGTTTTTAACTTATTTAAATTTATGACGTACCGGTTCCGAACGATTGAATTTCAATAAAGCAGGGTTTTCAACTTGTATGAATTCAAGACGTACTGAAGTCTGAAAGAAGACTACTCATTTTCGAAACGATATCATTTTATAAACGCAACGAAAATCACGAAATTTTTACCTGCAACATAAAGGACTAAAATAACAAAAACTACACAAAAACTTAACACGCTACTGAACTAAAACTTAAAGCAGAAAATAACTGTACAAGCAAACGATATATTATGATGTCTTAGTACGAACTAAACAATCAGATTTCTACAAAGTCTTCAATTTATAAGGGTGACTTCTTTCCTCCAAACAAATTTTCAATTCAGAATTTTAAAAAACGGTTCTCATTTATTGTAAACTGTTTGATAAATTCATTTCAAAAGTCATATGGAGACCAAAACAAGGTCTATTCTTGAAGTTCGATTTTTTTATTCATTAAAAAGGGTTAAAAACAGATCAAAACAGAAAAACAAAACAAAGAAATTTTAAACAATACTATAAATAAATTATTACACTATTAATTTACAATATACAAAAATACTTCGATAATTAGTTTATAATCAAGAATAATTTAAATATATTTAAATATTTAGCAATATCATAGTACAATAATTAATTTATAAAAGAAAATTATTGAAATTATTTAAATACAATACATTAACCATACAATGAGTAATAAAATAAATACTATCATATAAAAATATTGATAAATAGATTACATAATAGTTGACATACAATAAACATTATAATCTAAAAATACTAAATGGTATAATCAAAAGTAAGTACTTGATATGTGTTGTTATTCGATAATTTAATTTTACAATATAAGTGTAATATTTCATGTGCAGAAATAAGAATACTTTTTGCAAGTGCTCTTTTTTAGTATATAGATGTCATTATCATCAATACAATCTTTATCCGGTTTAAATATCCTCAGTGCATTGAGGTGCTTCTCTTTTATGTTACTAAATGTCCCCAGTGAATAAGATTATCCTACTTCTTCCGCAACTCTTCTACATCTTCTCTTCACTTGCACCGATCTGCTGCATCTTCTTTCCTAAGCCAATCCTTCTCATGTTTCCTTCAACTTGTTTCTTCGATTTCATCCTCGGTCGGCCCTGTTTAGGTCAGCGGTTATCAACCTTTTTGAATGCATTCCTCCCTTAAACCATTTTGGTACTTTTCATTCCTCCCCTATTACGCTAAGTTTGTTAAACGTTATTTTCTCACGACTCTGCTTGCACATTCTGAAGTAAAGCACAACCTTAGTCTAGTACTCTAGTCGTTGCACCTTTTGGATAAGCCACTGTAGTGTTAATGACAATTATCTTTGCTGGGTAACTTCAAGCTAACAAGTTTGGTTGATGCTGGGCTTCGGGGGGAGGGTAACTTTTTTGAAAAAATTTTTCCAATCAAAAATACCACTTCATAGTAAAAAATTGCGCTGATTGAAAAAAAAACATATATGAGGTTGTAAAAAAGAGATAAATGTTAAATTTTAATTAAAAAAATTACAACTAATAATAAATTTTTATATGATATACTGGGTGTCCATGAAGTGTTGAACACTTTTCAAAATTTTATTGCTAAATAACTAAAGTAGATGAAATCATAAAGTTTTTTGCAAAGTAAAATTTATTTATTAAATTAATTTATTTTATTATTATATTTAAAAATTTCTAGCAGTTAAATTAATAGCCATATTTCAAGAGTTTAATTTTTCATGCTATTTATAGACTTAAAAATGTGCTCCATTTGTAGCTCTCAATATGTCTCAATATGATCATCCGGCTTAAGAGCTTGAACAATTTGTAACTTTTAAGCATGGAGCCGACGTTGTTTATGTAAAACTTTTTAACTGTGCTTCAAGAAATAGCAAGTTCATTTGATGCAACATGAATTGATTTCCTTGAGCTGCGATGAAATGCTACATGCACAGCATGAACAGTCTCCTCATCAATGCTTAGCCTACCCAATCTTTTGTGATCCAAAATTCTGCCGGTTTTCATAAAATTTTTAAACCATCTTTTAATGATGTTAGTGTGAGGAGGGTCTTGTCCAAACACATTTCTAAATTTACGTTGCAGTCGGTGATTTCAATTTATGGTACCAAAGAACATATTGTGCTTTTTGTTGAATGGTCAACATGTTTCATACTTTGTTGCAAACTTACGCCTTTATTAAAAATGACTTATTCTTGCTTATTTTAACAATAAAATAACCTGTAAAAAATAACAAAAAACCTTTGTGGTGATATAATTCACTGTCGAAAATTTAGAGCTTCTATTTTATGCGGTTTTTGAGATATTAAAATTTTAAATGTGTGCAGGACTTTATGGACACCCTGTATTTTTATAAGTATGAAATGATATCAGACTAATTGTTTATTCAGCATTTCCATGAACCTGAACCCTAAATCTATTTAAACTGTCTTTTATATATTTAAACTGAAGCCTAAATTTAAACTATAGCCATTTTAAATTTTAGCAAAGTTATAACTAATAAATAAAATAAATCATTAAAACTTTTAATTTTATAATTAAAAAAAATATCCGTGTACTTTTTTAATTACAATTTAGCATTTAAAAAATTTTTATTAACTGGGATATCGATATATGAAATCAGTGCATTTTTTAGCCCAGATTATAAAATTTTTGTCGAAAAAAATTTTTCAAAAAAGCTACCCTCCCCCGCGAAACCACTTTATGTGCCATTGTTTTCATCAAAACATTTTTTTAGGTCGTCTCGATATATGACCGTATCCCCTAACACCATTCGCCCTTGCCTGTTTATCTGCTGCTTCCTTCAATCCCAACATTTTCATCAGCTTCTCTGTATTCCTCTTGTCCACCAACTTTACACCACACATCGGCCTCACCATAGAGCTTTCTGCTCTTCTCGAAATAGCTACTTCATTTTCTCTCAAACATCACGTTTCATTTTCATATAACATAGCTGATCTTACATAGCTATTATATACCTGTTCCGATGTTAAAAAGTTTTTTTTGAAATTTTGTTACTTCCACAAATTTAAGTTTTTTAAATTTTGTAGCAAATTTATTTGGTAACTTAGTACGTGTTTAATCGTCTACCTTTTTGGCGCCTGTAAAGAAGGCCTCGCCAATAACGCAATCTAGGTGTCTACTAAACGATAAGTTTCTTAATCTTCTTGCTGGATCTGACCTTCGAACCAGCGACAGCAAAAATATAGTCTAGCTAAATCACAGCTCAGACTACCACAATATCTTCTTTATTAAGAAATATGCTCCAATCCACTTAGGAGCCCGAATAGTATAAATCAAAGCAACAGGTTAAAGCTCAATAGCTTAATTCTTCACAATCACGTAGACCACCAAAGACTTGCGTTCAAAAACTATGACTTCACACAGTTAACAATTTTCCAATTTTAAGTTACCACAACGAAACATCGAATTAATAATACTGCTTTTCAGCGAATCTTATTTATACCAGTCAGTAAGGTTACTCGAATGTTCTGACATTATCCAAATCACCAACACTATTACGTCATAATCAAAACAGGTCAATCGGATCGTTCTGGAAATTACTTTAAATTTCGTGAAATTAAGCAGTGTTGCCATTTTCTTATAAATAAATGTAAAATATTTAAATTACTTATAAAACTGTTATTTCTTCGGCTATTTGAGCCGGACCAACGCTAAATCAAAGATATTTTTTATGAGATTGTGAATCTACATAATTTGGGCGATTTTTAGGAACGGAACAATACCTTTCCTTTCATCGACAAAAAAATCTTTTTCCGAGCAATATCTCTCCACACTCTCTAAATTTCTTCCATCCCAATTTGTTCTTGCAGTCACTGCGGCTTCATATCCTTCACTGGCATTCAACCTATTGCCAAAGAAGCAAAATCCCCTCACAGTTTTCACTTCATCAACATTATCTCATGTTGCACTTCTTCCGCATCATTTATCGCTTTGTCACATTTACTACAAACAAAAATTCTCGCCGCACTTGCAGTTATTTTCTTCAACTTAGAATACCTTCCATGAATCCATTGATCGCATTTTGTACATAACACTGAGTTGACAGTCACTTTTTTGCCACATATTCCACACGAGTCTATTTTACTTCGTATGACTCCACCCTCAGTCCCAAACACCATCACTTTTGTCCTTTTAAGATTCACTTTTAGTCCCTTGCTCTCCAATGCACTTTTCCATTTTAGAAACCTTTCCTTCAGACTCTCCATCGTTTCATTCATAAGTACCAAATCATCTGCGTACAAAACCTCTTTCCTTATGCCTTCTCTTGTATTCTCTATCACAATATTCACCACAATTACAAACAACAAAGGTGACAAAACGGATCCCTGATGTACACGGACCGCTACATAAAATTCCTACAGAAATTCGGATCCAACTTTAATCTTCGTTTTTGAACCCTCATAAAGACTCATCACCGCTTTCACTAAAATCTCTGATAGTCCTTTCTTCCTCAGTGCCAATTGCATTACTCTTCTTGGAAGCCTTCGCTAGATCCACAAAACTCATGAGCAATTTTTTATCTTTCTCCCTGTATTCCTCTTTCATTCTTCTCACTATGAAAGGAGCATCTGTCGTCCTTCTTTCTGGCATGAAGCCAAATTGGATATTATCCACCTTCATTAATACTCTTATGTTTTTTTCCAATACCCTTTCAACGATCTTCATTCCATTCTTTAATAACTTCACTCTTCTATATGCTCCGCAGTTCGTCACATCTCCTTTTCTTTTGTAGATTGGCACAATCACACTATAGTCTTCCAATCTTCCGGCAATCCTTTTCCACAAGTATATTTTGACAAAGTTTCATCATCACATTAATTTCAACTTTCCCACTTGCATTTACCATTTCCATGCTCACCTTTGAAAATCCAGATGCTTTTTCTAATTTCATTTTCTTCATTGCACTTATTTTTTTCTCTAAGGAAACCGCTTCCACTGGACCTTCCACAATACCAATCTCAGTTTTTTGATCTCATGAATTTTCTTTACTCATTGTCTTTTGCATATTTTCTTTCCAATATCTTTTTCGATCCTTCTCGCTGAACACAAATTTGCCATTTATTTTTCTCAAACATTGTCCACCATTTACAACTTGTCCTTCCTGTTTTAAAAACTTCACCAGCTTAAACGCATTGTTTGGTTTATCATATAAATTACACATCTCTTGCTCAGCCTCTTTCCTCATTGTTCTACTGATAATTTTTCTTGTTTGATTTCTTTTTCTTTTGTAATTATCTTTATTCTCCTCTGATCGAATCTTGCACATCTTTCTAATGCATTCTTTTTTTCTTTATTGCTTCTTGCACTTCCTCATTCCACCACCATGTGCTTCCTCGCTCCCTTCTTTGTTTTCTCTTTTACACAAAGTTCTGCACAAGCCTGCAAAATCTCATCCTTAAACGAATCCCACAAACCTTTTGCTTTAGTATTAGCTACTTCTTTCACCTTGTCCTTAATTTTTTCATTGTTTTTTTTTCTTTTAGTTTCTATACCCTCCATGTGATTCGACAGTCTACACGCGCTTGTGAATTTTTTTTCTCTTTCTCTGTCCTAATCTTTGGCTATGTCTCTGAAGCAGGAGTTGAACATAAAAGTTTAGCAAAGAAGTAGGCTAGGTGTGGTTCGACAGTCTACACGCGCTTGTGAATTTCTTTTATATCTTTATTTGTCCTAATCAATGACTATATTTTTGTGAACCGAGTTCAATATAAAACCTAAGCAAAAAGAACGACTGCTACTGCATACTTTTTTTAAATCTTACTTTATACCATGTCATATGTCTTGTAATGAGTCTAAATTTTGTAGAATTAATGTTGACTTTAAAGAACTCAAATTAAACAATGCCAACTTTCTTCTTATGACTCGGGCTGAGCCCAAGTTGCCCAAGTGTCCGAGTCGCTACAAGGTTGAGGCTTTGTTTTTTGTAAAAAAATTTAATGCATTACTACGCTTCAGGGCACACGATTTGCTACGGTTCATCGCGGAAAAGCTTCTTTTATTTTCGCTGTGCGATTACTTTAACCACAACGTGAAACAATGTAGCTTATATTCAGTAATAATTTCTCTAACGACTGTTGGTTAAATATTCGCATATTTCACTATTCGTGTTATAAAAATTATTTAAAAACATTGAAGTGAAATAAATTACTTATAATATCTATAAATTTTAAAAATGCTCTCTAACCAAAAAATCTTTTGTGAGCAAGCATTGTTTTTCTTGCGGCGGAGTTTATTTCTGAGATTTACTCTTACTTGAAGAAAAAATGTTTCAGGAATTTACTTTCTGCCCCTACTTGTTTTATTTGAATTTAAATAGAAACTGTTAATCTCATAGTTTTGGGCAAAAACAAATTAAGTGAAAGATATTTTTTATTACAAGCAGCACATAAAAACAGAAAAAAAATTATTAAAAACTAAACAGAGATTGAAGTAAAATACACCAAATAATTGCAGATGAATAATCAAAAAACATCAAGAGAGAAAGTCCGCATCTTCATCAATACGAACGTCGTCCTAGACCAGTGGTTTTCAACCTTTTTCATACCGTGGCCAACTTTCCAACCCTACATTACTCAATGATCCACTTCAATGAACAAAATTTAATTTCCGTTGCAAAAATCTGGTGATCTTAAAAAAAGGTCTTAACTTGGAATTTGTCGGCGATTTCTCAATTTTTGTCCCAAATAATATAGTGATTTCTTAAAAAAAAAGGTCTTCATTTGGAATTTATTTTTGATTTCTTGATCATTATGACATCATTATACACAAGTCTAATATTGCTTTAATTCTGATTTATGTTCCGTCGCCCACTGAAAACAGCGTCATGGCGCACTGGTTGAAAACCACTGTCCTAAACTTATAGCGACTGCAAAAATTTACAACAATATTATTTTTATGACCTTTGTATAACATAAACACAAACAATTGGAGAAAAAAATACAAAACAAAACAAAAATCACACAAAAACTGTTATAAAAAAGTGTGGTCGAGTGGTTAAGCGCCTTGATTGTAATCAAAATGATCTTGGTTCAAAACCTACTAACGCCATTCTATTGTGTCCTTGGGAAAAACTCTTCACAGCAGTTTCCCCTGCTTTCTAAATTTCCGTCATACCAGTTCTAAATTTGCAGTCATATCTCTATAAAACTAAAAAACTAAAATAACAAATTTTATCCGGACAGAAATATCTTGGCATCTCCGAAAGCATGTGGGGGTAATTGCTTGTTCTATGCATTATTAGAGCCTCCGTCGCTTTCCTTCGAGTCGGGAGGATAAATATAGAGATAAAAGAAAAAAGGTCTTCGCTTTGAATCTGTCTTGGATTTCTTGATTTTCTTCACTAAAAAGTAGTGATTTTACTTTTACACAATTACAGTCGTCCGCGACCCAATCAAATTAAACGGTGACCCACTTTTGGGTCGCGACCCAGGGGTTGAGAAGAACTATATTGCAACAACGGTGGGCAAATTGCGGCTCGCCGACCTTTCGTTTGCGGTTCTTCTAGCTAAACAATAATAACGAAATCGAATAATGTACAATTGTTATAGGGTTTCCCGACCAATAGTAGAACTTTCCCGATCAATAGTAAAACTTTCCCGACCAATAGTAAAACTTTCCCCACCAATAGTAGAACTTTCCCGACCAATAGTAAAACTTTCCCGACCAATAGTAGAACAATTTTTTTATTTAGAAAAGCTAGGCAACCTAAATTGCAATCTTAAATCTTAGAGTATTTCTTTTAATTTTTATGTTTGATATTTAATAATGGGGCGTCAAGTCAAATTAGTAGAATTTTTATCTTCAGTAATAAAAAATAATGGAAAAAACAAAAATTATATATATATATACATAATTTAGTAAATTTTTTATTCATTTATTTCTTCTCTTCTTTCGGCCTTTACTATGTAACGTAGCATTTTACGGTAAAAAGAATCGCAATGCTCCCGACCGATTTCTGCGAATTTTAATGAAATAATTTCTTTTAATTCTTGTTCATTCCTTGCACAAGCTCTTATCACTAGATTCTTCCAGACAGAATTTAGGTTGATGTTTTTTAATGAGTAACGCTTCGTGAATTTTACAGTCGTAATCTGAGGAACATTTCTTTATAACACTAAAACGATGTATTAAATTATCCATATCTTTTTTATTACACAAATTGCATTCAATAATATATATGATCTTTAATTTTGCTTTTGACCGAAGAACCTAAATTTAAGTGTTCCTTTGCTCTTGTTACCACATGACGTGTTGACTTACCGATGTAAGTCAGACCCGCATCACACGGGCACGAAAAGCGATAAACAACATTTGATAACAAAAGCGCAAGTGTGTTACATTTTAAATTGAAATAGTTTTCAACTTTGCAAGTTTTATATATAGAAGTTAAGTGCATGGCAGAAAATTTCCTAATAAGTTTCGAAATGTCTTTTGCGAATATGTGAGATTTTTTAAAAACTAAATCAAATGTTGGATTTTGCTTGCTATAATTTTTAAATGGATTTCCTAAATTAAAAAAATGTTCTACTATTGGTCGGGAAGAATCTACTATTGGTCGGGAAAATTCTACTATTGGTCGGGAAGATTCTACTATTGGTCGGGAAAATTCTACTATTGGTCGGGAAGATTCTACTATTACTATATTTACAGTTCAATTTGGGTTAAGTGAAGATTTCTAATTAGGTGCTACGTCGGATTATAGCGTGGAAATAAAGCATTTCTTTTTTGTTGTTAAAGATCATTTACACTACAGCAAAATTTGAGTAAAGCGAGCGTTATCTTTTTCTCATTTATTTCTCGCCCGCCGAGACATGCTGGTAACATTAAAATAAAAAAAAAAGATAGTGATCACTTCTCTGTAATGAAATTTATCAAAACATCATATCGTGAAGTCTAACAAATAAAGATTTGAGAAAATTAATTCACACCGCTTTGACTTCATATCGCCCAGATTTTCAAAAGCTAGCTAATAAAGTGGAAACCAACAGTAGCTTCAATGCTGGTAAAATCTCGAAAAATTGTAAATCGTGTAACGTTATATTTGTTTTTATTATTTGATTAAAACTTGCTTTGTTTACTGTATTTGCATTAACACCTCAAAAAGAATTTGTGGCCAGTTTTGAATTTTCACATATGGCTCTTTCATTGAAAACTTTGCCCAACCATGTATTATAAATAGCAAAAACTTTAAATCGATACAACAGAAAAACGTCGTTACGACATGATCTTTGTTTCACATAAATTGTTGTCGCGAAACATGCAAGGTGGCACTATATTTGGGTTGAAACATAAAACTTTATTTTAGCTAAATAAAAACCTATCGAAAAAACCGTAGTAATTAACGGCAAAGTTATTCACATGATTGTAAATATAAACAAGGTTTGTCTAGTTGTAAAGCATGCGAAGTTTTAAGTATTTATAGCCAGTGATAGCCTTACAAAAAGAGGGCCCGGTGCAGGAAAAATAGGGGCGGCCACTTTTTTGTGTTCCAAAACAAAGTGATTACTAAAAAAAGTCATTGCTATGAGAGTCCAAAGTAATTACGGTACTAAAATAAAATAATTTCGGATCTAAAGGACATTAAGAAAAGCCTAGTCGGAAAAAACAAATTTTGATGATATAATTCGTCGAAAGCAATACGCGAATTTTGCGACAAAAATACAAAAACATTCAATGATTTACTGTACTGTAAAGAGACTGAGAAAAGTGTAGCGGTTTTTCGCACTGAGAATTTTCCCGATGCTGGAGAATGTTTAGTTTCTTTTATATCTTCAATCTTATTTACAAGCGCTAGTGATGACGAAAAAACTCAAGCGTGGATTGATATTTGCTGTAAAGCTATTTGAAAGAAGCAATTTTCACGTTCTACTGTAAACAATTATTCTCTTTAACAATGTCCGTTGAAGTGTGACCAACGAAACGTCAGTTTAAAAAAATAAATTTTTGATTTTGGTTTGACAATATCACTGAATAAGCATTCAGATTAATTAAAAATTAATACCTGGTTAACAATTGCACCAGAGCACATGCAATGTCACATTTCTAATATGTTTCAATTCAATGTTTTCTTTTATATATTTCTTTTGTCGCAAAATATAATTTTGAAGCATTTTGAAAAGGTTTGATAATATTTCGGCCTTTTTTATGTCGTCAACAACAAAAATCATCTACCTTTTATAGATACTTAATTGAAAAAGAGCGACAATGTTGTCTCCAAAAAAAAGCTCTAAATAATTGAAAGTTTAAGAGAAAAGTATCTACAATATAAGTTGCTCATATTAAATTAGTATCCGGATAGTGATAACATAAAACAACTTTTAAATTTTCTTTTTTCAGGGTAGATTCAATTCAGTTTAATTCATTGCTTAATATACATATAGCTATAATTCTTTTTGCACTGCAAAAAAAAATTTTTAAAGTAATTTGGTATCTCTTACTAAATTTGTCACTGTTGTTTGGTACGTGGCTTTTTTCTAAAAAAGGTTGGTGACCTCTGGTCTAAATTGAAATTTTACTGGAATTGTCGTTGCACATTTTGGTCGAGATTATTTTGGTAAATTTTTTTTATTTTTTTTATTTTCATCTCTATCTTTATCCTCCTGACTCGCAGGAAAGCGACGGAGGCGCTATACATAGGGTAAACAATTACCCCGACCTGCTTCTGGAGATGCCAAGATATTGCTGTCCGCTAGTAATTTAGTAGAGATATGACTGTAATTTAGAACTGCTTGTCAAGACCACCAAGCAGGGGAAAGTGCCGTAAAGTGTCTTTCCCAAGGACACAACAGAATGGCGCAAGTGGGTTTCGAACCGAGATCATGCTGATCATCAGTCCGGTGCTTTAACCATTCGACCACGCTGCCGACACATAAAAAAAGATTTAACCCCACCTTTTTGTCATGCTAATTCCAAACGACACTATCTGCCCCTTGTGTCACCGTGTTTTACAAATATTGCAGAACAGGGAGCAATTGCCCTCCAATTTCTTATTTTCCGGCAGCCTGGTTGTAGCCTATTAATTTCTAATTTGATATTATTTCTCATTCTTGAAATAAGCTGTTCATTACTTCACATTTCGAAATTAATTTTTTTTCAATGTAAAGTTTGGATTTCTTGCTACTGTTAGCGACTAAAAAAGTTGAAATATCTTGCCACACCGCAGCACAAGAAGAAAAAAAGACAATTTTTGAAGAAAAACTAGGGTCAATACTTTTATTTATTACTAACCCATTTTTTATTCAATTTTTATAAATTGCAAATCTTTTTAATAAGAAAGAAACAAGCTTTTAGGTAATATACAATATGAACAGTGGTGGATATTCAAATTTAGGGGTCTGAGGCAAGGATTTTCAAAAGTTGATGTTCTCTAAAAAAGAAAAAGAGCTGTAATCTCGTCTTTCACTTTTTTCTCCAAAAACCATGGTGATCTCTAAAAAAAAAAAGGTCTTCGCTTTGATTTGATCTCGGATTTCCCAATTTTTCTCCCAAAATCAAGGTGTTCTCTAAAAAAAATTGTTTTCACCTATAATCGATCTCTATATTTCCCACTTTTTGTCCCGACTTCATAATAACTTCTAAAAAACATCTGCAGCCAATTAAAACTGCATGTGCTATTTTCGATGGGGCCCCTAAAATCAGCCGTTCACGATTATGACATGCTTATTCTATATAGGCCTATTATTTTTGTGCAGTTGTGACATTCAAAAAGTGAAAACAGGTTCTATTGAAGGCCGGATAAAATTTTTGTCGTTTCGTTTCACCTATTTACCTAATAGAGTAAACACAAAAAGATGGATGCACGAATTATGTACATGTAGATTTAACTCCAAATGGATGTAAGTGAGAATTATCGAGGAAAACTGGAAGAAATTGAGGAAGCCCTTTCTCCTGCATTGGAAATAATAGACTGATGACAATGGTGACTCATCTAATAAGTCAGCTTTTCATCACTTTATCGGTTTGCTGAGATCGGTTATTAAAAAATAAAGTTTTCTTTGAACCTATGCAAACCGGAACCAGGTGACACTGACACCACTGGTTATAATTTTGTTTGTGGAGTCAGAGACGTGGCATTGCAGAGTTGCATGTTTTAAAGAGCAGTCGAAGTCGTTTTTTTAGATTTGGAGGAAACGGAGTGATTTTTTAAGTTTGCTGAAGTCAAAATTTGTTGGCAGAGTCGTTTTTTAGGTGTACTTAAATTGGAGTATAGTCTGAAAAATATATCTGTTATGAGTTTCGCTATATAGTATCTAAAGTTAGCTCTTTTATTTACACGGAGTTACACGATAGTTATACGACTGAATCTTATTCAAATATAATACTAACAACTAGCAGTTTATACATAAGAACAAATGTTTATCACACAGTTAACCATTCTCATCAAACCGAGAGAAGAAGGCAGTAAAGCCGGGCACTATAACGTCACATAATATAACAACTCCTTTTAAGAAGCTTTTTAGAGAAAAGATTGTCCAAGAAAAATATTAGTACATTGTACAATCCCGATTAATAAACATGCACAAACTATATACAATAGGGCACAAGCGTTATGAGTTTTACGCTCCCTCATACAAAATCCCTTAAATGATTGGGAAAGCGTTTTTGTCTCACACTTCGCCGCGAGGTTGGAGATGGTGGAAAAACTTTATCTTCAAAATGGACGTGACGTTTGTCTGATGTCATCATTTCCTCTTTGGGATCTCCCCTTCGGTGGGGATGGGGCAAATAAAACATCCATTGCGCCAATAGACTCGACCGCTCGGTAGTTTTATGTGATAGTCGCCGTTTTTCCCGGCGCCGGTAATGAGTTCCGATCGCGACCATATTACCAAAAATTTTTTTGTAATATGGTCTTGAATTCAAACATGTTGTCCAATTTTTAATGGGTTGGAGTGTTTTGCTTGTTTATTGTATTCAGTTTCTGCAGCCACTTGTATATTTGATAAAGCTGCGTCCTACTTGTCGTATTTGTTTTGCCAATCTTCCTTAAAATATTTTAGTTTAGCTGGGACGATTGAACGTAGGGGGGCACCGTATAAAATTTTGGCTGGTAATAATCCATGGGCCTTGGGTGTGTTAACCCATTCAATTATGCCGCTGTTAAATTCATCACAGTCTAAACTTCCATGCTCAGTAGTTTTGGCAACAAGGTGCTTCATGGCTTTCACTGCTGCTTCTGCATGTCCGTTTGACTGTGGATAATGTGGAGTGCTTATGGTGGAAGTTACTCCCCATTTCTTGAGAAACTGTTGAAACTTGCTTGTTTGAATTGCGGTCCTCGATCAGTTCTAATTCGTACTGGTGCACCTCATTCCACAAAAAATTGTCTTATAGTGCTGATCAGTGGTGAATATTGGGTGAGGCGAATAAGGCAGTTGCCTCGGGCCCCCCTTTTTCGGGGGGTCCCCCCCTAGATTTTAGGGGCTCTTCCTCGAAAATAGCACATACAGTTTCAATTCGCTGCAGATGTTAATTTAGATGTTATGATCAAGTCGGGACGAAACGCGGGAAATGTAAAGATCGATTCTAGGTGAAGACCTTTTTTTTTAGAGAATATCTTGACTTTGGGACCAAAATACAAAATCAGGGACCAAATTGAAGCGAAGACCTTTTTTTTTTCATGAGAAAAATAGGGAAATCAGAGATGAAACCGAAGTGACGACCTTTTTTTTAGAGATCACCACGAGTTTTGGAGGAAAAATGAAAGCCAAGATTAAAGCCCTTTTTTTTTAGAGAACATCAATTTTTGAAAATCCTTGCCTGGAGCCCCTAAAATTGAATATCCACCATTGGTGCTGATTATCTGATATGAACTAGGGTCATGAGAGAACTCGCTGAGTTTAATCCATCCAGACAGACGGTCTACATAAACCAGGTATGTCTTACCGGCATAATAAAACAAATCTGCTAATACGTCTGCAAAAGGTCTTGATGGGAGGGGATCGCGTTGTAATGGTTCTTGTTGTAAGCTTGGCTGGTGCTCTTGACATTTAGTGTAGGCTTCTACGGTATTTTTGATATCACTATTTATTCCTGGCCAGTACACTATTTGACGCGCTCTTTGTTTTGTTCTTTCGATGCCTTGATGTGAGACATGTAGCTTTGTCAATATTTCTTTTCTTTTCTGTGCAGGGACCACAATGCGATGGCTGTTAAGAAGAATTAATTCATCTTCAAAAGTAAGCTGATCTTTCAACTGTTTAAAGGCTGAGCTGAAGGATATTCGTTTCCTTTTGAAAAGTTGCTTTTCCTCTCTTGGGTCTTCTGGGTCTTTTCCTCTCAAAATTGCAGGGGCCTTTTGCGGATCATTCTGGTTGTGTCTACGTTTATGATATCTGCTGGTTCTGGGTCGCGGCACGGTGCTCGTGACAACGCATCTGGGATCCAGTGGTGGATATTGGGTGAGGCGAATGAGGCAGTCGCCTCAGGCCCCCCCTTTTTTGGGAAAACAGCATATACAGTTTTGGATTCGCTCAGTGGACGATTTGGAGTGAAGACCTTTTTTTTTTTTTTTGGAGAACACCTTGATTTTGGAAGAAAAAGAGGGAAATCAGAGATGAAATTGAAGTGAAGACCTTTTTTTTTTTTTTTTTTAGAGAACACCTTGATTTTGGGAGAAAAATAGGGAAATTAGAGGTGAAATTGAAGTGAAGACCTTTTTTTTTTTTTAGAGAACACCTTGATTTTGGGAGAAAAATAGAGAAATTAGAGGTGAAATTGAAGTGAAGACCTTTTTTTTTTTAGAGAACACTTTGATTTTGGGAGAAAAATCTCCAAGCCCAGATCAGACCTCTTTTTTTTCTCAGACAACATGAATTTTTGAAAATTCTTGCCTCGGGCCCCTAAATTGGAATATCCACCACTGCTGGGATCACATGGTCTTTGCCTTTTCTCCAGGCGCTGTGCAGTATAAAAGCACTGAGTATTTCTTTAAGTTTCTGAATCTTAGGATTATCCACCATATCGAGTGTGTGGATGTTCAGGATTGACTCTAACGGTTTATGATATACTATTAGCTCAAAACTGGGTAAACCTTGCAGATATATTCGGCATTTCCGCATAGCCCAAATTACAGAGAGCAATCCTAGTTCAACCATAGCGTAGTTTGACTCAGTCTCAGTTATGAAACGTAATCCTGCTAGAACCAATTCCATGTTTCTTGATGTTTTTGCAAAAGTGCAAAACCTAGACCTTTCAACCGAGATGCATCTGTTTGCAGCATCGTTTGCAGATTGGGGTCAAATGCAATCAAAATATGGGGGCTACAAAGAATTTTTTTGTCTTTGTAAATGCTTCTTCATGCTGGGGTGACCAAAGGAAAGCATTTTTTGGTTTGATCAAGTCCCGAAGCGGGCCTGCTGTTTCAATAAGTAGGTTAGCGAATCCACCCAGTTGGTTTGCCATGCCCAAAAAAGAACGTAATTTAGTTATGTTTAATGGAGCAGGGAATTCAGAAATTACTTCAATTTTTGTGGGGTCTGCTTTAATACCCTCGCTGTTCACTATTACGGAATTTGTTGTGAAAAATTGTCGCGAGTGCCAATCAATTAATTCGAGCACAGTAAGAATTAATGGAGGAGAGTTGAGTGTAGAGGAAGATTGGAAAGGTCTCGCGCTAGACGTAACACACTATGGTTGTCAGAAGTACTTGACCATAGTTGATTGCGGCCCAAGTTAATTTGCCATTTGGAGAAACATTCAAAATGAATCAGAAAGTCAAGTCGTGTCTGTGTTAAGAGAGATATTTTCTCAGTTTGGTCTACCAATTAAAATTTTATGTGATAGGCTAATGCTAAATCGTTCAGATCCAATTTGATGCAGGAATTTTGTAAGCTTTGGAAAATAAGTTTAATTTTTAGATGCGCTTACAAACCTGCTGGGAAAGGGATAGTGGAACGCAATCACAGAACAATTAAGCGAATGTCTGCTCGTTGCGGGAAAAGTATTGATTACTGCGATTTCTGGTACAATATCACCCCACATGGCAGTAAAGGCATAATTCCGTCAAGTAAGCTTATCTCTTACGAATGACAAAATCCACTTTTGGAGGTAGAAGCTAATTCTAAAATTGATGATGGTCAGGAAAGCGATAAACGTGCGTACTCCGTAATGATAAAGTTTGGGTAAAGCCTCACGGAACCCATTGCACTTCCCTATAGAATCCCGGAATTATGACAAAAGTCAACTCTGAACACAATGTGGAAGTTGATGGGGTGCCGAGACATGTGTGTGACATGAGGAAAAGATGGGCGGATGAGGGCGAGCGAGGTGATAAAGGTCTTATTTCGGCGAATTTACCAACAGTTGGTCCAAATTTTGTGTCTTCTAGTTCTGGATCCAACTTTGAAAGAGACGCTGAAAGGCGTAATGCCACTTTGGAAAATGGCAATGATGTAGAAAACGAATCACTTCTACTACCCCGGCGGGGGTTACGTGCGAGACGATTGCCAGCGCATCTTAAAAACATTTTCGTTAACGATGATTTTGAAATCACGGGGAAGTGTAATTGAAGGTTAAAAATTTGTTTGTAAATGCTTTTCATGTTTGCGAGACTATTCTTCTTTGTGACGTAATAACTACTTTTTACGAATCGATAAACTTAACACAATTTCGCGGCATTGTGCGGAGTGAACAAGAGTTGTTTACAGTGCTGGTTTTGGCTGATAGTTTGTTGTTACGTTTTGGTAGCTTGCCAATTGTGTCGTTCTTCTTTTCATCTTTTTTATTAATACATTCGTTACAAAAATGATTCGTAAGCTTTTTATTTATTTAGTTGTTTTTATTTTTATTTTTTTCACTCAAATTATAAGCTGACTGCCGACGACGCCATGTTATAAGTTTCACTATAGTATCTAAAGTTAGCTCTTTTATTTATACGACTGAATCTTATTCAAATATAATACTAACAACTAGTAGTTTATACATAAGAATGAATGTTTATCACACAGTTAACCACGCTCATCAAACCAAGAGAAGAAGCAGTAAAGCCGGGTACTATAACGTCACATAATATAATAATATCTGTTACTTCCACAAATTTTAGTTTTCTAAATTTTGGAAAGTTTTTTAAATTTTGTTCCGATGTTAAAAAGTTTTTTGAAATTTTGTAGAATTTATTTGGTAACTTAGTACGTTGTTTAATCGTCTACCTTTTTTGGCGCCTGTTAAGAAGGCCTCGCCAATAACACAATCTCGGTGTCTACTAAACGATAATTCTTAATCTTCTTGCTGGATCTGACCTTCGAACCAGCGACAGCAAAAATATAGTCTAGCTAAATCACAGCTCAGACTACCACAATATCTTCTTTATTAAGAAATATGCTCCAATCCACTTAGGAGCCCGAATAGTATAAATCAAAGCAACAGGTTAAAGCTCAATAGCTTAATTCTTCACAATCACGTAGACCACCAAAGACTTGCGTTCAAAAACTATGACTTCACACAGTTAACAATTTTCCAATTTTAAGTTACCACAACGAAACATCCAATTAATTATACTGCTTTTCAGCGAATCGTATTTATACCATTCAGTAAGGTTACTCGAATGTTCTGACATTCTCCAAAGCAAACAACTATTACGTCATAATCAAAACAGGTCAATCGGATAGTTCTGGAAATTACTTTAAATTTCGTGAAATTAAGCAGTGTTGCCATTTTTTCTTGTAAATAAAAATAAATTATTTAAATTGCTCATAAAACTGTTATTTCTTCGGCTATTTGAGCCGGACCAACGCTAAATCAAAGATATTTTTTATGAGATTGTGAATCTACATAATTTGGGCGATTTTTAGGAACGGAACAATATCTTTGTCTGGTTTTAAAAATAAATAGCCTAAGGGTTGCATGAACGAGGTCAAGAAAATCTTTTTAATTTTTACTTCTTTTTCTATCTTCTAAAATATTTTTAAAAATTGTTTTCTTCTTGTGGCCTATTGGCTCAATTGCTGTTTTTTGATTTGAGCAGTGTAACATCACTATGGTGGGTAAACAGCGGGGTCCCATTGAGAAAATTTTTTGTAAAGTGTCTTTCCTATGGGTGCAACGAAAATCGTTTGCTCGCAAGGCAGAACACCAGAGTCGGCCTATCACGCTGAGCTATTCTGCAGACTATGAAAAATTGTAGGCTATAGTTTTTGACATAATACACGCTGATGTTGTTTTTGATCGAAAAGATGTAGAAATAATTAAAAAACATTCGACAACCATAGATATAATGCTGTTGCAGACTACGTAGGTTATGGACCTCTAAGCAAAGGACCTTTTTTTAGGAGTCGGATTATTTTAGTCGCATTGGCATAGCCGTACCTGCCGGGAGACAGAAAGCCATTGCCCCCACGTTTCAAAAACTTGAGCAAAATCAAAATTTTACGGGCAGCGATAGGAAATACTTCGGCAAAATCAGAAATTTTAAGGCAGCGACAAGAAATTATTTGATAAAACAAAATTTTTGTTCATCGAAAATGAACACTGGAGGAAGAAAAAAAGTTTGAGATTTAAGGTAAAGACTTTTTTTTTGGTCTTCATCCTAAATTTTCAACAAAATTTTTTTCATATCCGTAGTTTACCAGAAAATCAAAATTCGGATCGCAAAGGTCATAAAATTTGAGCAAAACTGTATTGCGACCCTAAAAAATGTTTTCGGCTGGTACGGCTATGGTTATTGGGACTTTGGTTTTTGGGAATTTGGTTGAAAACAGAATGTTTAAGCATACCATAATTTTTCTGAATGGGCAAACTGAGACGCTCGTTAATAGAAAAAAAAAATTCATCCCTAAAAAGTAGTGTTCTCTAACTAAAAAAGATCTTCACTTCCGGTCCGTCTCGATTTCTTGATTTTTGTCCCAAAAATGAAGTGTTCTCTCTAAAACAAAAAAGTTTCCAATTCAAATATGTGTTGGATTTCTGGCGAACCTGCCGGGACAAAGCCTAAAAATTGGGACGTATAGAATGTTGCAACATGCAGAAGCGCGAAATATGAAAAGGCAATATAAACTCAAAATTTCGAACCAATCTAACGTTTTTCTCCAAGCTTAGGTCATTTTTTTAAAGTAGAAGCGAAAGCAAAAAAGTTATCCATCTGAATAGACCAGCTAAAATGGTTGATAAAATATGTACAGGCCTTTAATACGATTGAAAAGAAAGTACCGGATAAGTCATCCTCTTAGAAGCTACATTATTTATCGTAATAACATAGGCCCCTGCTTAATCAATTTATTTTAGTAGAGAGCGTAAATAAAACAAGTCAATGCTTGTAAGAGTATAAAGTTATTAATTAAAAAAACTTTTTTGATATTTATCTGGTCAGGTTAAGAGTAGAAGGAATGGGTTGATTTAATTCAATAGAAATTAGACGTTGATCTAATGTGCCAAAGACAATTTTGTTGTTTACTCAACTAGTTGAAAAGCATTTCTGGCTTTTTTATATTATTGGTTGTGGAATATTTTTTCATGAATTTAATATTTTAAGATCTGTATTACACCAGAGTAATATTTTCAATTAGAATGAATTGTAAAGTATCTTTGAAAAAATTTGGCCAAAGAAAAAATTCCAGCTTTACTAAACGAAAAAAAAGAAGTAGTTTAAAAAATTTAATGTTGGTTGATGAAATGCATCATGCTTGTGATCTTGATTCAAATACTTCAATAGAATGCAATAACAATTGTTCAGATGCTAATAATAGTCAAGTGGAATTGTTTGCTGATGTAAGCAATGCAAGTATGTGGTTTTGCTCATAAATTAAATGGAAATAATTATTTACTGTAAATTTTGTTTATAAATTATTCAATCTGACAGCTTTGAATGGGCTTTTTAGAAAACAAATAAACAAAATTTCTGAAAATTTTTTAAAAGCTGTTGCTGTTTTATATCAATAAGAAGCATAGGTAAATACATGCAACAGAAAATAGCCGAGTTTTTGGGAGTTTCTTCAAGAAGTCATTGTAAGTGATTTTTGTTCCTGAAACTAACCCAGATCCCCTTTGCAATTACTATCACTTTTTAAATGATCCTTTTTCTCTTGGTTTCTTTTTTATTTAATCTGGATGCTGAAAGGGTGATTTCAGGTTAGTTTCGGTTCAGTTTCAGTTCAGTTTATTCCCATAAGCATGAAAAGATCAACTACAATAACAACAAAATATAAAAGTGTCAAATCTATATTTGCTCATGGAGGAGACAGCGAAAAGACCAAAAGGTTATCAAAGTCAGCTGCCACCGCATTAATTAAATTTGAGAGTAACCACAGTCACAAGTAATGTTTAGATGTTGAATATATAAGTATGAAATATAGACATAATAAAACCAAAGCAGCAACAATAACTGCAAATAAACAGAAATAGTAATACACAGAAAAAATACATAAACACACATAACAAAATAAAAAAAAAAATAATAATAATAAAAAATTAGTTGTATGAATTGAGTAAAAGTTTTTTATATTCTTTTTTAAATTGATGTTTTTGAATTAATTTTATGTATTGTGGCATTTCACTAAAAAAATTGCTTATGGTTAGTTATTAACCTTTTGTCAGGTGCTTATTCAACCTTTTGTCAAAACCATTTAACAATAGCCAGGAAGATTTTGGTCAAAGTTTTATGAAAACAATCCATTTTCTTTGAATTGTTTTCATAAAACTTTGACCAAAATCTTCCTGGCTATTGTTAAATGGTTTTTGCAAATAAACCTTTTCAAATTAGTTGAGTGCTTATGTCTTATGTATGTAGAACTTTTCTAAGTCATGGTAGAGAATGTTGTGTAATCATGCCAGGAAGTATAACAAACTCAAATATTAAAAGGATTAGGCAGAGGCAGAAATGCTGTACAAGGACAATTAGGGTATGTCACTATTTGACAGGACAAACTTATTATGTCTACTTGATAGCAACACCATTTAACTGATTGGTTTAGTGGGAACTAGCTGGTATGATCTTATGGAGAACTATCAACTGAACTGGTTTGTAAAATATTAACTGTAATAATTATTTATGCATCTGCTCCACATTAGCTGTAGCCATGCAAAATTTTGTAAATTAAAATCACTTTTAAAATATGAAATAATAGGCATCCAAATTTGTGATGTCACAACTAATTACTGGTTTAGTTCATATATATAAAACAATTAAAAGATGTTATGGCTTACTTTTTGAATATAATATTTATGTTTAGATTCCCGTTTTTTTGACAAAAGCACAAATGAAGAAAGTACATTATCAAACTGCACAAATGAGCTAAAAGATAATTCCAACCAAAACAAACAGTTGGTTTCCGAAATTGACTCTGTGGAAAAAGATATATGGGCCAACCATGGTGCCTTGTCAGATATTGCACTGTTGTCATATACCACTCCTTTAAAAAAAAATGTTATTACAAAAAAAGATATTAAAGAAGATTTAAGTCATAATTATTGTGCAAAAGATAAACGCAAAGTCCTAGACAATTTATTTCATGATTCTTGGTTTGAAGAAGTTGATTTATCGCTTTTAGAAAAAGAATGCAGTATAAAAGATAAAAAAAACTTACATTTGCCTGATAATGAGCAAGTACTATCAAACAAAAACAAGTCCTCTGATCAAATCAAATCTATGCCAAAACTGACTGAATCAACACCAAAATCGGAAAAACCTAAAAGCAATTTTCGGATGAGACTGCGTAAAACGTGATTTATTATTTTTTGTAAGCTTATTACAGTTTTAAATTTCTAGAGAGTGGCTTGTGTTGAATTGAAATCTGTTAGATCAGTGTTTTCCAACTGGTGTGTTGCAGCACATTAGTGTGCCATGAGAGGTCTTTAGGTGTGTCACGAAAGATTTTGGAAAAAAATTATTTAGGAATGTTGAATTTTGTGGTTCTTGTACATAAGCTTCAGAGGGAAAGAAAAGGTTTGAGTTCAAATGCAGACTTTTTTTTAGAGATCACCATGATTTTGGGATGAAAATTAAGAAATCATTGACAAATTTTCAGTGAAGATGTTTTTTCAGAGATCACCTTGATTTTGGGTATGAAATGGAAAAATTTCTAGCTGAATCTAAGTGAAGACTTTTTTTTAGAGATTACTATGATTTTGGGACAAAAATTGAGAAATAATCGACAAATTTTCAGTGAAGACCTTTTTGTTATTAGCCAATATAATGGGTGTGCCATGAAAATTTATGTAGCTGAATAGTGTGTTGCCATATAAATAAGGTTGGAAACCACTGTATTTGATACTTCTACACAAGATTTGCTTTACTATTTACTATTAAAAAATACTAATTTAAATGAAATTTAATTAGATATATTTTTATTGTAACTTAATTGACTAGTAAAACCTCAAATTTTTTTTCAAAGTTTTGACAGCAACTTTTAATTTGCAATATTTGTTGTCATCTGCTTTTTTTTTCACATCGTAATCATCATTTTTGGGAAAAACAGTGAATTACAGGGTGGAAAAAATGTCCCTGGAATTATTTTTAAGCTTTAAATTTAAACAAATTTTAATTGCTCTAAAGCATAAATTGATGATCAATTGAAAGCTGTATTATCATTCTTCATTTACAGTTTGGGTTTTTAATTTTAACCCTAGAAAGACCAAGAAATATGTATAGCATTGGAGACCAAGTGGGCCTGTTAGGCCTGAGCATATTTTTGTATTTATGAGCTTTTATAAATGCACAATATGTAGTCATATCAATGCTAGTAATGCAAGTTTCAGAGCATTTATTCAATTATTTGTTAAACAAGAAGTTAATCTTTCATCTAACTTGGCCTCATAGGCCTGATGGTCTTTCTAGGGTAAATTGCCATAAAATTTGTCAAAAATGAGTAAACATCATGCCATTATTGAGCTTCATCATGCAGGAGTGTTCAATGTGATAACCATCAAGCAGCTTAAAGTACCAAAATCAACTGTGTACAACACTAGCAAGATTTAAGGAGCTGGGTGATGACAAACACCGTCCTAGAAGTGGACACCTTTGCACAGTTTGTACACCCAAGATCATCAAGGCAGCTCATGAGAGGGTCAGAAGGAATTCAAAATGATCAATCAGAAAAATGGCTCAAGAGATGAATATTAGTCCAAAAACTATGAGGATCATCATAAAAACAGACCTCAAGCTTTTGCCCTTTAAACTCAAGAAGCTCCATCAGCTCACTGAGCTTCAAAAGATCAAAAAAAGAGAGCAGACAAAGCTCAAGTTCTTCTAAACTTTATAAAGGATGGCACGTGAAAAGGAGACATTGTGTTTTCAGATGAAAAATTGTTCACAGTGGAGGTCAAATTCAATCCTCAAAATGACAGAGTGCTGGCAAAGAAACATGATAATATCCCTGAACATCCGAAAACAGTTTATTGCCAACAAAAACGGGCCTCGATCATGGTTTGGGCAGCGGTCTTCAAAACGTGGAAGTCACCCCTCATTTTCATTAAACAAGGCACGAAACTGAACAAAAGTGCGTATATTGGGGATATTTGGATCCCTGCATCTCAAGCAATTAAGAAACACTTTGGAAATGAAAACTTCACCTTCCAACAAGACGGTGCTCCTTCCTATACGTCCCGAAAAACTCAAGCGTGGTGTAGAGCCAATTTTCCGAATTTTTGGAGCAAGAAAATGTGGCCCCCTGCTTCACCTGATTTGAATCCTATGGATTATAATATTTGGTCGATATTAGAGGCTGAAGCTTGGGCTAAAACACACGACACCATTGAAGGTTTGAAGGTGTCTCTGAAGAAAGCTTGGGCCAAAATACTTCAAGAAAAGCTCCCTGTTTCAGTTGAGAGTTTCAGAGGAAGATTCGAAAGAGTAGTAAAAGCTAAAGGAGGACATATTGAAATATATACACATATTTTATTTTGTCATAGTCCTAGTAATAATATTATAATATATTTATTTAATATTCCTTTACTATAATTGAAACATTGTCAATTCAATTTGTCCAGGAACTTTTTCCCACCCTGTAGTTCAGTGTATTTCCCTTTGCTCGCTTGTCCTTTTTGGGGTTGTGGGAGTGCAGCAACTCAAGTTGGGACTTTCAAGCATCCCGATGTTTTGCAACTAGCGGCAATTCTGCCAGTGGAATTCCAAGATGCGACCAGGTCAGATCTTCAGCTTAATCCCACCAGCAAGTTCTGGTTGCCCTCTAGGCCTTTGGCCATTTAGAAGAGCATCCATTAGCTTGGTTTGCTGTTTGTTTGTGGGACATTAGTGTCACAACTGTCACATGGCCATACCAGCACAGTTGTAAGGTAGCAAAGACTGTTTGTTGCCAGGCAGACAATGTACGTTTTGTCAAAATACTTTCTTTGCTCATCTGTACTCTGCATCCAATTTGGTCCAAATTCTTCCCATAATTTTTCTTCAGACTGTTTGATGATAGTTGGGGCAATCTTGCTTGGCAGCAGAGTACTACAATCGAAACTGCTCAGATGACTTGTTTGTTACCCAAGCTCTAAACGCCACATTCTTTACACAGATAGCTCCTTTAATTCTTGGTTCTACCAAGCACTTCTTTTCTCTCTACTCGTTTGATCTTTCAAAAGTTTGCAATCACAACTTTTATTTTTGTATTGTTTATATTTCTTAAAAAATTGTTATGGTTTTTTTTTTCAGATTAGCAGAGAATGCACGAAAAACTCCACAACCCCAAAGTACTTTACTCAAATTTAGTAATGAAGCAAATACCGAAGAATTGAATGATAGAAACAACTATTTGATTGACCTTGATGATGTATCTACACAAGATATCGGACCGTTTTTCGGCCTCCCTACAACAGTAAAAAATTTACTAAAAAAATTGCGAGGAATTTCTTCTTTGTATGGTAAGTTGTATTATCAGATTTTAACCTTGGTTTTTTGCTTAACAAAAGATTATCTTTTTAGATATAAGTACAGTATTTACTACTCTATATTATTTTTAAAGGTTTTATTTATGTATAATTATGTAATATAATTCAACTAAGATTTGATATTCACTTTACCACTTTTAAAGCAGATTACTCCCTCAACATAAAAGCAGTGATAAATTGCTATCTTGCAGTTTTTTCTTGTTAATTTGTTTGTTTTAACAATTTCAATAATCGATTTGTTTGTGTTAACAATTCTGTCAAGAGTTTTTTGAATTCGTTTCAACATAAAAAAATTTTAACTTTTTATTAAAAGTTGTTTTATATGTCTAAAATGTTTTTTAAGTTTTTTGGCATAAGCTTTTTTGAATAAAGTCAAATGGTGTTTATAGGTTTTGGTTGTGACTCTATTCTCAATCAAAGTTTTACAAAATAAGGCTATTCATCCTTTGACATTTTCAGATTGGCAAAAAGATTGCTTAACAAGAGATGAAATAAAAGCTGGAAAAAATTTGGTTTACACTTTGCCCACAAGCGGCGGAAAGACCTTGGTTGCGGAAATCTTAATCATGAAAACGATGCTTTGTTTGAAAAAGAATGCGGTTTTTGTTTTACCGTTTGTTGCCATAGTCCAAGAAAAAGTAAGTGATACATATAGAACATCTCCAAGATTATTACGGTTTCAGAAACGGAACTATTTCAATAACTTTAAAAAAAATTTTTTTTAGGAACCAGGGTTGGGAAGTAGTGGTGATTCCTACTCCGGAGTAAATTTTTTTTTAAGTTTCTCAACTTAAAATCAGTCTCAGATTTTTCCATTTTCGTAACAAAATCATGGAGTTCTCTAAAAAAAAGAAGGGGTTCTTTACTTGTAATCAGTCTCAAGTTTTTCCATTTTCGTAACAAAATCATGGAGTTCTCTAACAAAAAAAGGTGTTGGACCTGGAATCAGTCTCGGTTTTTCAATTGCAATTTTCTAAAAATTTCCGATAGTTTGGCAAACCAATAATGCAGTAGAGGAGTAAGGAGTAATGAATATTTTTTGCTATTTCTACTCCTACTCCTTGGAAAAACTCCGACTCCCCTTACTCCTTGCGCCTACTCCTACTCCCCAGCTCAGATAAGAACGACTTCGATTTTAAAAATTGTGTTTTATGCAAAAATTTAAAATAACTTGCCGATCTTTGCGTCACTGGCATTTACATCGCTGGTCGTTTAGGGCAGCGGTCCCCCAACCTCCGATCCGTAAAGTATCTTAATTTTCGCATTGAAGCATTGCAAGCTTTTATCGTTTGTATAACTACGTTTGGCTGATTCGTAGCCGTTATAGAGATCGAGCTCTTAATAGATCAAGATCTATTCAGAGGTTGATTTTGATCCATGGGCGCACTAATTTTCACAACTGGGCTTAAAATCTCAGCAAGTGCTAAAGCGAAGCAAAAAATTCAATAAAACAAACACAGAATGCGCCATCTCACGCTCGTATTAGAAACGAGCTTTAGCCCGTAAGTGAAAGAGTGAAGACCTTTTTTTTGGAGTTCACCACTTTTTTTGGTCGAAAATCGGGAAATCCGCGACAGATTCAAAGTGAAGATTTTTTTGTCTTCACCCTAAATCAATGGTTCTCAACCTTCCAAATTTCGTGGATCTTTTTAACCGATATTCAAAACTAAATTTTTTTCACCGGAACTTTAGTTCTTAATTGGTAAGTTTATATCAGTAGCTAGTTTGCCACTCGGGCTACTCGGTCTCTGCCCGAGTCATTGTTCAATTTAAATTCTTTAAATTTGAATAAAAGCTGGCATTGTTTAATTTGAATTCTTTTTAGGCAACGTTGATTCTACAAAGCTAAGGCTCATTACAAGACATCTGACATCGTATGAAGTTTATGTCAGACTGTACTTTTAGTCGTCCCGTTGGTGGTTTATAGTAAATATGCCGCCATTGAGTAAATATACCTCAAGACGCAATGAAACCCCGCGACGGCGCAAAGCATCGCACGCGGAGTTTACTAAACTAAGCGGTTGTTTGAAAAAGACGCGGGGTTGTAAGGGAAAAAGCCCCCACATTTGAAAAGGTGTTGAAATTCTGTCAGCCCTTTCTTTTGGGGCGCTGGTTGCACCCCTGCTACTGTATAAGCTACCTATGCACAGTATTGTAAACCACCTATATTATAAATCACTTTTATACTACAAACCACCTACAGGACGACTAATAAGTACAGTATGCAGTAGCAGTCGTCCTTTTTGCTTAGCTTTTAATTTGAACTCGGGCCTCAGAGAAATAACCCTAGTTGCAGGATAGAGAATGTAGTGATTTACAAGTAGGCGTAGATGGTTGAAACAGCAGACATTTCTTTGATTAATCTTTATGCTCAACTCTTGCTTCAGAGAAATAGCCATAGATACATTGCAAAGAAAAACATACACAAACACAGGTAAACTGTCAAAAGAAGACATTCTTTTCCTTAACCTTTATACTGAACTCGTGGTTTAGAAAAATAACCATAGATTAACACAGAGAAAGAGAACGGAGAAATCTACAAGCTTGTGTAGACTGTCAAATCACCCACTTCTTTGGTTAACTTTTATGTTCAATTCGTTCTGTAAAGAAATAAGCCGGAGACTAAAGTCACAGAAATTGTCTTGCATTGTAACTATTGTGACGTAACAATGATTAGCGGTTGGGTGGCCGTAGGCAGGGAGCCTGAACAGAACTTTGTTTTCTGGTAAGGTATAATAGATGATTTACAGTGTATTGTTTTTGCCATTATACATTTAAATTCATTACCAAATTTTATTCACTGTCTTTAGCGTACAATAATAATCTACTATGTAGAGTATTTGCAACTAATTGTATCAGTATCAAGCACGAGCCTGAGTAGCAACAAAGTCACCCCCGGTTTATATCAGTATCATAGGGTACCAGCCGAAAAAAAAAAGTTTTTACTCTGAATTGTGATTTTCGGTTTTCAGTTTTCATGATTTTCGTCCCTAAAAATCTAATGTTCTGTAAGAAAAAGGAGGTCTTAATTTCGAATTTGTCTTGGATTTTTAGCAAACCGGCTGGGACAAAGGTCTAAACATCGGGACATATGGTAAGCCTAGTATTACAGTTAATATACAGGGTGCGGTGTAAGTAACGCTCTTTTTATATATTTGTAAATAACGCCTATATTTACATAAAACAATGCTTAAAAACTTTCCAACAAGTTATTACCTTTATTTTCTTTAAGGTAATGCAATGAATTGATCAATAAAAGTTACTAAATAAAAGTGATTGTTTTATGAAAATATAGGCGTTGCTTACAAATATGAAAAGGGCGTTACTTACGCCGCACCCTGTATAAAATGTTCAATTGCAGTAAAACAAATCCCCTCTTGAAAATACAAAATTCTTGCCCCCCCCCCCCCGGTTGAGAGCACCTGCCCTAAATAATTAACATTACACCACCCAAGCCGCGGTAAATTTGTCTAACGTTGACAGAAAGGCTGGGATCATTAGTTTAGGGTTATCGTTTGCTAAATTGAATTCCCCGAACTTTAATTAAAATGCAAATGTAGGACTGTTGCTTTTGCTTGCTATCATATATTTAGCACTATTAAAAACGGAATGGATGTGGATTTAAATCGCATAACCTGCAGTTTCTCCATTTTCAGATTCAAAGTTTGTCACAGTTTGCTGTTGAATTAGGATTTCTTATAGAGGAATACGCTGGGGGCAAAGGAAGGTTTCCGCCGAGAAAGCGAAAGAAGAAAAACGTCCTTTATGTGTGCACCATAGAAAAAGCAAATTCTTTGGTAAATAAAAAGACATATCAATATAAAAAAAAAGAAAGAACGATGTAAAATTACTTTTTTCGTAATTTATTTGGTGAAAATCAACGAGATTCTTTTGTAAATTTCCTTCAAAAACCTTGACTCGCAATACTTTTGGTTTAACAAAAGAAGGAAAAGATTTTACCAGCCTTGCTCACACTTTCAAACGTGTTTTGCTGCAGGTCAATTCCTTAATCGAAAGTGAACGACTTGACGAAATAAAACTAATTGTCATGGACGAACTTCATATGATTGGCGAGGGAGGAAAGCGTGGCGCTATCATCGAGACAATGCTCGCCAAAGTCTTGTATTTATCGAAATCAAGTACGATGTATTTGCTTTGTATTGCAGAGGCGTTCCTACGATTTCCTCTAAAGTGGGCACCAAGTTTTATACCAGTGATTGTTGATGGGGGAAGCGCAAATAGGAGGGATCACGTTATTATAATCAGAGGCTTGTCTCAGATCCGAGGTTTTTGTTTTATAATTAGATCAATTCCTTCGCCCCCTTCTCCCCCCCTTGAATACTTCTAAAATTAAGAATAATCTTCTCATTGTAACCTTCTTAATTTTCCATTCTAGTTGCAAAGTTTCTTGATTTTAATTGTTACCAGACTGTTGATGATTAATTTTGAAATTGATGTTAAAGCGATTTTCTTACTGTCAATTAAAAACTTATTTTCCAAGTCCTAATCTAATGTTTGAAATCCTCCTTAGTTGTTTCTCCAAATCGTAATTTGCCTGCAATTCTTTCAAAAACTACGTAATTGATTTAAAATACGAGAGGCGTTCAGAAAGTAATGCAACTGATTTAATTTCTTGCAGCATTCATTTTATTAGCATCTGATTTTTTTACAGATTATAGATTGGTAAGTAAGGTTTACAGATTTCGTAAAAAAATAAGGGCATGATTTACTGCAATCTGCAATTCAGATTTTAAGCAATCTGTCTTCTTCGTTAGAAGGTAAAACTGGTAAGTAAAACTGGACAGAAAGAACCTACTAAAAGCGATCTTTGCGATAGGCCAAGAAGTGGTAAGCCATCTTCTGCTCACAGTTATGCTAACATTGATTAAGGAAAACAGACGCATTACTATCAATGAGCTTGTTGAGTCATTAGGAGTAAGTGCAAGGAGTTCTGTAAAGATCATGGATACCCTGGGATATTCAAAAGTGTGTGCAAGTTGGTTCCTAAGGCAGGTCATAGAGGCTCATAAGCAATCCTGCCAAAAGCTTGTTCTGAACTTCTGAAGTATTGCCATAGTGACGAAATCTTTTTGCAGCAAATAGTGATCGGAGATTAGACTTGGGTTCACCACTTCGAACCAGAGTCAAAGAGAGCATCAATGGAGTGGCGCCATCCCACCTCATTACGCTCGAAGAAGGTCAAATCTCAGCAGTTTGCAGGAAAAGTGAGAGCGACTGTGTTTTGGGATAGTGCTGGTGTGATACTGGTAGACTTTATGTCCAAAGGAGAAACAATCAATTCAGATGTTTGCATCAATACATTAAAAAAGTTGAAAGCAAGAATACAAAGAGTTTGACCTGCTTTGGAAATGTCTAAGTTTTTATTGCAACATGACAACGCTAGGCCTCACACCAGCCTCAAAACCCATGAGGTCATCAGCTCTCCTTTGGCTGGACAACAATTTCACATTCCCCATATTCGCCAGACCTGGCACCGTCTGACTTCCATTTGTTAGGGCCCCTCAAAGAAAATTTGAGGGGGCGACATTTTTTCAATGATGAAGAGGTCAAAACTGCTGTTAGGAAGTGGTTAAAAACGCAACTTGTAGAATTTTACAATGAAAAAATTTGTGCACTCGTTAAAAGGTGGAAAAAGGCGGTTCGTAAAGCGGGAGATTACATCGAGAAGTAACTATAAGATGCTCATGCCATATACTTTCTTGTGATAGACGATTTGTGTACCTGTAAAATTCAATGTCCTGAAAAGAGATCTGGTTGCATTACTTTCTGAACGCCCCTTGTAAGTCAATTTTGCCAATACCAGCATTCAAATTGTTATGATCTTTATAGAACTTGGTTGTAACTTTAACTTTGTACAATGCAGCTCCAATTCAAGTGATCGGAATGTCGGCGACTCTGTCCAATCCTGACGAGCTGGCTTCTTTTCTTCATGCAAACGTCTACTGCAACGATTTCCGCCCTGTAAAACTCGACGAATATGTCAAAGTGACCGACTGCGTTTATAAAATCAACCCAAGCAATTTGGAGGTGGAGGAAAAATTAACCAAAGAAAGAACCTTGAGCCAATCGGTGAGTTTGCTCTCGATTTAAAGTTGTGTTCTTTTGTGTTTGTCTGTTTGAAGTTTTAAATTGTAGATTTTTGATCGGGGTTCAAATTTTAAAGATGTTTTAAAGAATAATTATATTAATGTGCTTTTAAAAGATTTAGATGGTGCTTCTTGAAAAGTCGCACTTTTTTGTTGTTCTGTGGAATAAACCTCAAAAGTTTTTTGTTTCGCGACCCAATTTTTAATAGAAGTTTTTGGCGACTCTTTGACAAATAAACCAGTTGGTCAAAGTAAAGCCAAAGTTAAAAAGTGAATTTCTAGACGACCCAACCCAAGCATTTTACGATTCTAAATGGAGTTGCCACCCATAGTTCGGAAATTTTTGGCGTAGAAGATGTAGATACAGAACAAATTAAAAACAAGTGTAATATGATAATTTAATCACTTGTTTGTAGTCCAGTCTTTACTCAATCTCCCTTGTAGCATTATGCAGTACAAAATTTCCATTTCCCAAATCTTTTTTCCAGACGAATGGCCATGTTGTTGACACTGACCATTTATCTGGACTCGTGCTCGAAGTGATTCCGAATCACTCTTGTCTCGTTTTTTGTCCTACGAAAAGAAACTGCGAGAACGTCGCTCTGTTAATATGCAAATTCCTGCCAAAGCAAGTGTTGTCGATGTTTAATTTTAAGTGTTGAAATTAAGTTAATGTAGAACAGAGTTTTAAAAACTTTTTCCCCCCTTCTTACGCATTCATCAGCCCTTTTCGTCCTACAATAAAAAATAAAACATGTTTTCCTTTTGGCAGGTTTGAATCGTTAGTTGCAGCCACGCCTTCACTCTCGCCTTTTTTTAGCCTGTTTTCGTTGCATTTCTCTTATATCTTCTTCAGCAACCTTCACCATCGTTTCTTAGATTTTTCTTATTTCATCCTTGCATAACAATCTTTTAAACATGTTATTCTGATGTTACTGTGATTGTACAATGTTATGGATTGGGCTCTTGCGTAAAAGCGTGTTTTATCGAAGAACTATACCGGTGTTTAGGGGTGTTCTGTTGCGATCGCTTGTTGTAGCTCGCGTGTTGTATCGTAGCAACCGCAAACCGTACACATAATCAATGCAGATTAGTGTAATTTTTTCTAAGTGTGCGTTTAGTTTTAAGTTGAGAGTTGCTCCAATCTCGATAACCATTGATGTTTCTCGATCTGTTGAAAATATTCAGCTTATTTGTTGCTTTTTTTTTGTGTTTTATTATATTTATGTCTCATAGAAAATTGCTGGAGCATTGCCAGAAAGAAAAGCGCAAAATTTTAACCGCTTTGAAAAACGAAAGTGGAAATGTCTGTCCAACTCTGTGGAAGGTTATACCTTATGGCGTCGCCTATCACCACAGGTACTCGGTGTCGAAACATTTTTTGAATTTGCCTGACTCAAATCCCTAAAATAAAAATTTATTGTTGTTAAGCTAATTCTTGAGGCGATAGTTTGGAAATTGGCTGATAACGGATACCGATATATGAGCGCTTTTGATGTCTCTAATTTTTCGGTTTTTGTCCCAAATAAGTAGTAATTCTTATATCGATATCGGCAAAACATGGCCAATACCGATACCTTGCCGATAATATCGGTTAATATTGCCGAATATTAATATATAAAAATAATATTGTCGAAAAATAAGCAAAACATTTTGGTCTACCTACAGGGTACGTAGCAAACCTGATTCTATGAGAAGACGGTGACTAAACCTTAGATTTCCCATGTTTTTTCAGCGGATTGACCAGTGATGAGAGGAAGGTCATTGAAGAGGGCTACAGAAACGGCGTGTTGTCCACTATAACTTGCACTTCGACACTAGCTGCCGGAGTGAATCTTCCTGCTCGAAGGTGAGTATCCCGGATGTTGGGTGTGAGCGTTATCCGATAGTAGATCCGGCTGTTGTCCTGGTTATGAAATCGCAAATTATTGGCATTGGTTTTTGTTCTTTAACATGCTTGCTGCTCGAGCTTTATTTGTTAGTTCATGTGATTTTTTTGCTGTTTATTATTGATAGATTTTGATTTATTTTTCAGGGTGATAATTAGGTCTCCTCACATTGGTCAAGACTTTATGACGCGCGCTCAATACAAGCAGATGATTGGTCGAGCTGGAAGGGCGGGAATTGATTCAAAAGGAGAAAGCTATTTGATTGTGTCTAAGCCTGAGGTAGAAATTTAATTTGACTGGAGTAGCTATTGCTAGCAACAGCACAAATTATAAACAGTAAACAAGTTATCAATTCACCCAGTTCAAATCAAAACTTAAATTTTCGTTTTGCTCATTTCGGGAATAGGAGTGGGACCAAGATTATGTTAATTTTGGTAATAGGAGTGTGATCAAGATATATATTGATTTAGGGGATAGGAGTTGGACAAAGATTATATTAATTTGAAGAATAGGAGTTAGACAAAGATTATATTAATTTAAAGAATAGGAGTTGGACAAAGATATATTAATTTGAAGAATAGGAGTGGGACAAAGATTACCTATTAATTTGAAGAATAGGAGTGGGACGAAGATTATATTGATGCATCCGCCATCAACACGGAACTCCTACTCAACTTGGCCATGCTAACGGTGTTTTTGTTATTTCTTATTTAAATTTCTTGCTGTACTTTTTAGATCGACCAGAAATCATTGCAATATTAAACCGTTTTAAGCAATCAGCACTTTTAGACATTGCCCAAACCCCAGTTTGCATTTTTTGTCACAAAAACCCTACATTTTTGTATGATATTTGAATAATCTGTAAAAAAATCGTGAACAGAGTTTCCAAACCAATTTTTTGAAACAGTTTTTCTATCTTAGGATCAGCCTCGTATTTATGATCTAATTTCCGGACCACTGGGAACATGTAGAAGCAGTCTTCTATTTGATGGTGGAAAAGGCTTCCGGTCACTTCTGCTAAGTTTGATCTCGTTAAAAGTAGGTTATCTAAGCTTGGACGACTTCTTTTAAATTTGATGTTTTATTGTATCTGCTTATCAATAATATTATTTGTATATTTCTCATACATGCGAGTTCACAAACACACTAAGAACAAATGGCCACTGTAATAACGATGATCATTTCTATTAAATGTTGAGATTCACCCGAAATAGCGTCACTTTCTGCAGTTGTGTCTTATATCTAATTTATTAATTTTTCGTTCGAACTTTAATTAGCACCGATATGTAAAGGGTGTCCCAGAAGTCGCGCACCTTGTAAATTTAATAATTTATTTTTTATGTTCCAGATATGGGTAAAAAAACTAACTATACAGGAATGAGTTAAATTGTTTTTTGCGTTTGCAAAAAATGAAGCAACATACCGCTCCGTAGCTGAAGAATTTAACCGTACTCATCCTGAGCGAGAAAAGCCATTGAGCCATGCTACTGTCATCCGCATAATTTGAGCATCTGTTATGATTATTATTAATAAAATTGTTATTCGTATGTAATTAAAAAGATTTACATGGTGCGCGACTTCCGAGACACGCTGTATGTAATGGTTGGCGATTGCATTCGACAATATTAGAGTAATATGTGATAGTCTTACATTAACTCAATTATAAAATCTTCTCTCTTGCTGAATTTTCATCTGCACCAAGTTTTAATAAAATCTTTTTAGATCGTTTCTAAAACAAGAGAAGCAATGGACTTCTTTAATCAAACACTCTGCTCTAAACAAATAAAAATGTTAAGAGAGTTTTATCCTGATCTTCTTGGAGGTAAGATGGTTCCTTATCATTTTTATGAGATGGAACTAAACTTATCAGGCATTCGATGTTTGGTTCTTTCAGGTTACGCTGCATGAAGAATTTAGAAGTCTTTTTTTCTTACCGTTACAAATAGTTTAATGAAATTATTTAGATATATCTAGAAAAGAGGCCGAAAACGATGGCGACGAAATTTCTTCGCAACTAGTTGTCTCATCTTTTCAATTTCTCGTCAAACTAAAGTTGATTGAGGAGGTCGAAGTGGCAGGTTTTTATGTTTCTGTTATTTTTGATTCTATTTTATTAACATGGTCGGACTACTTTTAGTTGTGGTAGGCCGTTTGAAAGTAGATGTACGAGGAAAACTTACAAAAACATTAATTTTAAAATAGAAGCTTTTTTGTCTATTTTTAACATTTGTGCAATGAATAACTAGAAATCACTCTACTAACAGATTGTCCAGATCATAAACACTTGCTTCACTGATTGGCTTATTTGCATCAATGAAACTCGTGATTGTTAATTCATGCCTCGAATAGGTTTCAAAAATCAGCTCCTAATTTTATTGAATGATCTGACTTAGGTTTACGACAAGTCATGTTGACTCGGCTACGGTTATAAATGCTGGCTCAGCTTCATGCCGAAATTGATCACGTTATTGCACGGTTCAATGATTATATCATTCAGGTGAAATCGTGTTCAAGCCGACCAGGCTGGGAAAGGCGACTTCGAAATGCGGGATTGACTTTGACGTCACACAAAAATTATTTGACGATTTGAACAGGGGTCTGACATCGTTGGTTCTCGAGAATTACCTTCATCTTCTGTACTTGGTATTTTATGCTTTGAAGAAAATTTTCGTAACGCTTACTCTTTAACGTTAAAATATAAAATCTGTTTTTTTTTTTCAACCATTAAAAATCAACTTGAAGCATTGCAGCTATTAATAAATTTAGCAATTTCGCTTTTTAACAAAGTAGAATTAAAACTATAACCTGCTGATAGTGAGTGTGTAAGCCACAGTATGGTGAACGCTTTATCGAAATGCCTTGGCTGCCGCATTAAGAACCATCGGGATGTCTCGTGCTTTAGAACGTTCTAGACCAGTGGTTTTCAACCTTTTTCATACTGTGGCCCACTTTCCAACCCAAGGTTACTTAACGACCCACTACGGTGAACAGAATTTAATTTCTGTCGCAAAAAATCTGTAATTTTTTTAAAAAAGTTTTCACTTGGAATTTGTTTCCGATTCCTCGATCATAATGACATCATTATACAAGTCTCATATTGCTTTCGTTTTGATTTATGCTTTGTGGCTCCCTGAGAACAGCTTTATGCCCCACCACTGGGCCATGGTTCACCGGTTGAAAACCATTGTTCTAGAATGTTCCAGCACCAAAACACACAATTACACCTTTTATCAACTTCTAGGTGTGAACAACTAAATATATGTGCTTCCAGCAAGAATTTATTGAAGTTGCTTATTGGCGTTTAGCTTAGGGAAACGACAGGCGACCATTAAGCATTTTCAAAGTACGCAAATTTTGACGTTTTTGATCCAAAATGAAAGGTACTTGTTAATACCAGCTGCTTGGATCCATCTTGGGATAAAAACAAACCCGTTTCTCTTTCCGAGAACAAGCAGAAGAATTGTTTGTAAACTTCAAAAATTATCCACTCCCTTTACTTTGTCACTGTTTTCAGGTAACTCCGTACGATGCTTGCTCTAACGTGACACCAAACTGGTTGATCTACATGAGTGAAATGAACCGCTTGACTGGCGCCGAATTGACGGCGGCTAGTGTGGTCGGCGTACCCGAGCAGTACATCGCTCGCCGAGCTTCGGGAAACAACCCGAAGAGAAAAGTGAGTCGCGCGTAGAATTGAATCGAATCGTCTCCTTTTGTGAGGATCGAACTCTTGTAGTTTTGATTGTAAATCGTTTGTGCTTCTACTGAAAGATGTCTACAGCTGCTGTGATGTAGTTTGTAAAGTTTAAATCCCTTAGAAATTTTTTATGTTGTATCGTTATTTACCATAAATAGTTGTTTCCTTGAAAATGCTTAAGGTTCAAAATGTAGATGAGTGTAGCATTTGTTTGTTTACTTTGTTAAAGATGTTTTTGTAAGGTTTTGTTTTTCATTTGATTCAAAAACTTTCAATCTATGTTAGCGGTTTCTGAACTAATCTGATTTTTGTAAGCCCCGCTTTAACTTCAATGGGCAGTTTACATTGAACAGATTTCAATTAAGCTTTAACAAAGACTCAGAAATGACTCGAACCTTGCAGAAAATCGACCAGCGAGTGATCGATCGCTTCTATGTGACCTTGATGTTGTACGAGTTGTTCAAAGGCCGATCGGTTTGGGACGTAGCTAGTCGATTTGAAATGCCCCGTGGCTTCTTGCAAAGCCTGCTGACTAGCGCTGCTTCGTTCGCTTCTTGTGTTTTGCGCTTTACCCAGGTTGGTTTGGATTTAAAATGAAGAAAGTTTTGTTTGTTGCCTTTACTTGACAAAAATTGCTATTTATGCATAATTTACTGTGAAAGTAGAATAAAGGTGTTGTTTTACTCATTTAGGAATTCGATAATTTCTGGCCCTACCAAGCCTTGCTCGAAAAATTGATCGAATCTCTTCAATATTGCCGTATTTCAGAGCTTATTCCCTTGATGGAGATCACTTCAGTAAAGATGGCTCGGGCCAAGCAGGTCTGTATTAAGTGATGTTGATCTTGTGTCTTTCACCCACCAGTGACTGAACCAGTCTTTGTCTTGTCATTTTGATTGATGCACGTCACTGTGACGCAACAGTGCGTATCAAAGTTTTATTCGGTGTGACGTTTAATGAAGATAATAGTGAAATTAATGAAAAGTTTGCAAATTAACTTGTAGCAAGTCAACAACATAGTTTCGGACAGAGTTAATGGTAACTTTAAATTTAGCCACTTTTCGAAGCTTTAATTGTACGATATGACGTTTCAATGCTATGTTTTGACTTCACAATCACAAAAGAATAGAATATAAATTGGATTGAATTTGTACGTAATAGATATATAATAAATAAACACTTGCTGCTAATACACAAGGTGTTTAATGTTTATAGAATTGCTTACAACGAGAATTGAACAAAACTGTCCGTGTCTAAATAGCTTTAAACGTTGTCAACCTGTATCGAGCTCAAGTTAAAATTGATTGAAATTTGTTCAGCTTTACAAAGCCGGGTATAAATCGTTGGCTCAGCTCGCCTCTGCTAACCCTGACATTCTCGTTCGAAACATCGAGCTTCTTTCGAAGAGACAAGCTCGACAAATCGTCTCGTCCGCGAAGGTAGGCGCTGTTTGATGAGTATGCTTTGTGCTAAATTATTACACGAATGTCAAACTAGAAACTTGCTTATCTTTTAACGCTTCCGCTAGATGGCTCGCGCGATCAACGTTTATCTCAAATTTACAAGATTATATATACAGAACTTGCAATGAAATACAGTGAAAAAGTTTTCTTGCAAAGAGCATTAGAGTTCAATGTTTATACTATTCAAACGTACCAAGAAATATACGAAGAAGATTACCTTAACGCTTCCGTTTAAAATTTTTCTGTTTCGTATTTTAGGTTGTGATTGATTTCTTTCGAGATTTGCTGAAAACGTTTCTTAACATAATCTTGCGTCATCTCACATCCATGCTATTAACCTCAGTGATGTCACTATTCTTGGAACAGTAAAGATGAAAAAACGTTTTTGTTTTAGGTCTTGTTAGCTGAAAAGATTGATTCTTTACAAGAAGAAATGGAATTGCTTAAAAACACTTCCGACCTGTGAACTTTCTGTGACCTCTGAATTAAGATTTTTTTCATTGCACTTAATTTATTCTTCGAACTTTTCTGCATGGGAAGCAAACCCTTCTCTGAAGTTCGAATGTGTTTGTCGAGTCGATTTCAAACTGTCTTGCTTTTTCAAAACAAAAATTTAGCTCAATGTAAAAGTTGTTTGTAACTTGTTGTTTGTTATTGAATTTTGTTTTTACTTAAAAATTTGAGTATCATCAAAGTTACGCCAATTTTTTCGTCACAGGATAAGTAAGTTTTTTTATTGAAAATGTTTTTGTTAACGGCGGGTTTAATTACTTTTTCGGATTTCTCAAGAAAAGGTTTAAAATTGTTTCCACATTTTTGTGAAATTCTAGAAAACGTCAGTTGTGCTTTAAATAACGAACCATCACTAAATGATTCGGCTTTGTCGTCATCCCTGCATGGCAGCGTGTGAATGGCTTAGCTGCAGTGTTCTTTGGTGCGTGCAAATTGGTTTTCTATTTGTTTTTATTTAGGTTGCTGTTGCTTAATAAATAAACTAGTTTAAGAAAGAACTTCTAAAATAAGCTGTTGCTTACATAAGGTTAAAGAAAGCTCAAAATTGATCAATTTAGTTTCCACCCATTTGCTCTCCCCCTCTGAAAAACATTTTACGCCCCCCAGTTTAAGAACTTAGTGCTGTGGGATCATGATTTAGGCAACCGTTGATAAAATTTGGGCAAAATCGTCTAACTCACCCACATTTTTTCGGCTCGTATGGTTATGCAGATCTAGCAATTATCCCGACCTGCTTCCGGAGATGACAAGATATTGCTGTCTGCTTGAATTTTTTTAATTTGTTTTTTAGTTTTATAGAGGTATGACTGGAATTTAGAACTGCTTACCAAGACCGAATGCCGTGAAGAGTCTTTCCCATAAAGTACACAGCAGAATGGCGTAAGTAGGTTTTGAACCGTGACCATGTGGACCACAATCAGGTTGCTCTTTATCACTAGACCACACTGTCGACAAAGTGCAAAATTCGAAGCAAATAATTGGAAAAATTACTTTCGCTTAGTCACGCTGCGCAAAAAGTAATTTTTCCGTCACTTAATTTTGTTTATTTAATTACGCCACAAACGAGAAATTGTAAACTTTAGTCATATCACCGTAAAAAAATCATTAAAAAAATAAATAAAAACTTTCGGGCAGCAATGTCTTGATGTTTATGAAAAACAATCGGGACGATCGCCTGACAGTTGCTCTAATTATTTTAACTTCGCCGATGCTCTCCTGCAGGTCAAGAGAATAAACCGATGATGAAAAGTATAGGGAATAGCTCTCCTAATTCTGCCACTGCTTTAATGAATATGACCAAAATCATTAAAGCAGTGGCAGAGTTAAGAGTGATTCCCTATACTCATCTTTCGATAGTAAATTTCTTGCTTGCCATAAAAGTAACGAAAATACAATTAGTTATAATAACTAGAATATTTTAAACTGAAGTGGAATTTCAGTATGAATAACTCCAAGATATATCAATATACTGTATACAATGACACACGGTTAGCATATTCCGTGCGAAACAATTGCAAAATTAATAGTAATGGCCTTACAAAAAAGGGGACCACATCTCTAAAAAAAAGGTCATCACTTTCAATCGAGTACATGATCCTTACTTTCGTCTTAAAGTTAAGATGCAAACAGGGGAGGCGCCGTCATGGTGCTACTATGAAGAAATAAAACACTATTTTGTTAGGAGGGCCGATGCGGCCGCTCCGTTTGCTCCATACTAAAGCCATCATAGAAAATAAAGCCTCTATTTGTTTAATTATCATAAACACTACCCTACGCTTTTTAAAGTAAAAACTGTTTAAGTCTACTTATACATTTATCTGGTATATTTAACAAATTAAACTGTGACAACTGATAAAAGTACAAATTTTAGAAAGTACTACTAATTTCTTCAATATTGTTTTAGAAAATTGTGATACAACAATGCTATTTATTCAACTTATCCAATAAGGAAGTTGTTGGCCATGTAAGAAAATGTAACAAATCATAGACGGATGCCAGGTCTTTCAACATTGTATAGGCTTGCAGTTTTTTAGGTTTTAAAAAATATATAAAGTTAAGTTATGTGTGATCTTCGCCCGAACGTTTAGCGCAACAAAGGCTTACAGACACACAAAAAGTTTGAAAACGAACAGCTATTGCACTTTTTTGGTTGTAAAGGCACACTTTCAGTAAATAGTAGGCAAATAAATTAATTATAAGAATAAACTGGAAAAATCAAAAACTGGTTTAGAGCGGTTTCATTATATTATCCTGTTTGGTTAGGCGTGTTAAAATAGGACGATTCTTATTATTCTAAACTTTTGCACTGTAAACCAACGAAATTTAGTAGCCTAACAAATTCGTTGGTGCTTCGTAGTTTTGACATAATAAAAAACTAACTCGACGTAATAAATATAGAAGCATCATACAATAAAACAAATTAAAGACTTCTTTTAAAATTTATTTATTTTTAAAATCAACTTTTCTATCTAATAAATTTAATTTAGGTGTTGCTCAAGTGATTATATTTGTTATTGGTCAGTGGTGTATCTAGGGTATGGCAGCCATGGCTCGTGCCATGGGCGCCGTTTGTACAGGGGCGCAAAAAGGGCGAAAAGTTTTAATCGTAAATTGTTTCAATAAAATAATTTCAACTTGGAAATAATTGAAACTCGTATTTTTACTTAAATACTAACGTACAAGTATCTCAATTCAACAACAGTTGTTAAAAATTGTCAGCCAACGATCAATGCCATTTGCTCTGTCACTGAGCGCAATTGACAGTAACGTTATAATTCAACATAAATGAAACTGTTAAATTAATACTGTACTGGACTAACTGTACCTCATATTAATTATTTGCTGTGCTGTCGTACTGAAGTAAAAATTTATAAACATTCGTACCACGAAACGTACTATATTTAAAAAAAAGAGTGGAGCTGAAGGGAGAAAAAGACAAAAACAGGAGGCAAAGGAAGCTGAAAAATTGAAGAAGTTCTTTTTACCTTTCTTTAAGAGATGTTCTGCTAACACGGCTGATAATCCGATCTTAAAAGTGAAAAGTGATCAATCTAAGCAAGAACCTGAAGAAATTGGTAAGTCTAAGCAAGAAAGCGAGGAAATTGGCCAATCTGAGAAAGAAATTGAAAAAGTTTTGAACGTGAACGAAGAACCTGGATCTGACGTACCGGACTTTATTTCAAAACGCGATGTTGGACTTATAAACTTTGATATAAATACTGAAAACCTATTTTGTCAAATAGGATGAGAGCAAAAATTACCAAGCTTGGTTCAAAATATTTTCAGAACAGTCATGGGCCTTTTTTACCCAAAAATAATCGTGCAATGATCAGTAACTGGTTCAAGAGGAAATTAGCAAACGGCGAAGAAGTAACGCGTTTTTAGCTGATGCATTGGCCTTCTAAAAAAAGCCGCTTATTGCATTTGCTGTCTGCTCTATTGTCGATCAGATCACCAATCTTCATTGCAACAGGAAGCTGGATTTAGTCAGTGGAAAGCATCCCAAAGCATGATTGTTCACGAAAATGCTAAACATCACAGAGAGTGTTTTAAGACGTGGAAAGAACTGGAAAGAAATTTAAGCAATAAAACCGGAATTATTGATGCCGAATTTCATGTACAAATTGGAAAAGAAAAGCAAAAATGGCGTGAGATTCTTAAAAGAATGTTGCATGGAATAAATCAATAAAGTATCTGGCAGAACAAAATCTCGCTTTGCGAGGGCACAGGGAATCACTTTAAGCAGATAGTGATTCAAATGTTGGTAATTTTCGTGGCTTAATAAAATTCCTTGCCGTCTTTGATTCTGTGCTGCGAGAGCATCTCGGTTTTATTGAAAGCCATTTACATTCAACCTCTTACCTTTCTCCAGGTGTTCAAAATAAATTTATTGACCTCATGGCATCTCATGTTCGCAAAAATTTAATAGAAAAAATTAAAAAAGCCAAATACTATAATCTTATATTTGATTCAACCCCTGACCAGGCGTATCTCCAGCAGGTTTCAAAAGTTGTAATATATATTGATATTGACTTTGATAAGAAAATAGTGTGTGTTAAAGAGTCCTTTCTGGGCTTCCTTCAACTTCATCAAAAAGATGCTGCAAGCTTCGTTGAAGTTATTATGCAAAACTACAGAAGGATGAAATAAAAATAGAAAATTGTCGCTCGCAGTGTTATGACAATGTTGCTGCAATAGCGGGACATCGGAATGGTGTACAGCAAAGAATATACGAAAAAAACAAATAGGCAGTGTTTATTAACTGTGACAATCATTCACTTAACCTAGTGGGTGTTCATGCCGCTAGACAAGACACAGAATGGTTTCTTTTTTTGGGACCATTAACTCATTGTACAATTTCTTTTCCCGTTCTATGCAGCGTTGGGAAAAGCTAAAAGATGCCGTTCCGCTGGTTTTAAAACCTGAGGCCGAAACTCGTTGGAGTTCTAGAACAGAAGCAGTAAAACCAATAGAGTTATACCTTGAAAAAATAGTTCTTTTGGTTAAGAACATAGTAGAAGATGACAGTCAAACAATCGACATTCAGAGCGATGGTAAACAAATATTAAATCGTATTCTGACACACGACTTTATGACACTGATAGGGTTTTGGAAAAGGCTATTTATACTAATTGATAGAGTTCAAAATTGATTACAGGATAAAATAACGAATTTTTACAACGCAGCCCTAGATTTAAAAGGCCTGAGAGATCGTTTTAATGATGAAAGAGAGAGAAAAGTTGATGAATATTTGAAAAATAGGAAAATTCTTTGCGACAAATGGGGCGTTGAATTTAAAAGAAGACCGAGACGCAAAAAAGAATGGCTGGTGAGAATGTCCGGGATGCAGGTTTATTGGCAACAGATCAAATGAAGCGGGTTATGAAGGGAGCTCTCGACCGTCTTTACAAAGAAATGAATGACCGTTTTTCTTGGTTATTTGACATCGGTGTCAAGTTGGCTTTTTGCTTGATGTCCCAAGAATTTTGTTACAGTCGTAAATGTGGAAACTTAGATTTGCTATGTGATAATTTAGCTTCTGTTTACAATGACGCGCGACCTTGACGGCAAGCAATTATTTGGAGAAATTATTGATTACAAAATGTTGATATCAAGTCGTACCAACGTAAAGTTACCGCAACCTGAAGATCTTCTTACATTCATAGTCGAATATGGGATAAAACTATATTTCCCAATCTCCGGATAGCTTTATAAATTCTGCTGACAGTGGCAGTATCCATAGCAAGTTGCGAGCGATCGTTCAGTAAACTAAAACTAATTCTGTCGTACCCTCGATTCTCAATGAGTCAGAAAAGGTTATGTGATCTAGCTTTATTAAGTATAAAAAGTTATGAAACAAAGAAAAACTAATTTTGATAAAATCATTGACGAATTTGCGTCAAGAAAGGCACGAAAAGTATTGTTGTAAGACCCTGTTTTTTGTTGCCTATTGTTTAGTGTCGTTATTAAGTTGCTTGTTACCTAATTATATTGCGTGGTTGAGAAAAAGCAATTTAATATAAACTGGAAAAAGAAACAAGTGAAGTAGGGGGGCGCATTTTTAAGCTTTACCATGGGCGCCATTTTACGTAGGTACGTTACTGCTATTGGTTCTTGGAAAAAGGTAGCTATTTATACCAACAATGGGATTCAAAATTTTAAGAAGAGCTTCTCTTTTGTATAGAGGTCACTAACAACAAGTTTTTTCATTATGCAGAGCTACAAAAATGCTGAGATTACGTTAGATGCAAAAGTTTGCTGAACGCGGTTTCATTGCAAGAAACGTTTTGCACGAACTGCTTCGAACACCTTGAATTCCACCACTCGTCGTCGTCGTTTAAAAGGGCATCCAATCCAAGTCAGATACAAACAGACTGGGGCCGAGGGTTTTTTTACTACCCCTGGCTGCTGTACTGCCCCGAACAGATGCTAGTAGTGATGGTTTTCAGCCAGAATCGAGTTTCGTCATCTAAAACATCAGACTTCGTGCTCCATGTGGTGCCCAATGAATGGGGCACGCTATTAGAACGTGATCTACGGTTTCTTCAATGGCGCCGTACACGCAATTTGGTGAAGAAACGAGATCCCATTTGGGCATGGAAGAATGGAATCACCAGACACCAGTTCGCAAGCGATTGAGCTTAACTCAAGTTGTTCGGGGCAGGCTCTCTCCAGCGGGCTTGGCGATCGTGGGTATGAAAACACGGAGCCTGGATGTATTCTCTGAATACTCTGCATTCTATTTATAATTTGTCCACTCAGAAGCGCGGATGCCAAGTTCGGCAAGGTTTTTTTTAAAAGATTTCGCGCAGCTGGCATAAACAGGAGTCTAGATCTTAGTCTTTCTTGGCAAGCATTTGAGGACCCACTTAAAAGACCGTACAGGATATGATCATGGTCCAAAGATCCATGTTAAGCCAAGGAGAGTGTTGCTACTAGTCGGCAAAACTCAGCTGGCTGGATGCCTGAAAGTATGTGTAAGGGGTCCATTGGAGTGGGACGCAGGCATCTAGTGACTATACGCAAGACGTCATTTAGGATATCCTCTATGATGCGAAAGTGAACGCTGCGATACCAGAATGATGCGTAGCTGTTGAATAGACCAGAAATAGGGAAGCTGTGCGTAGTGTTTTGGCACCAGCACCCCATCCTGAGCCTGCAAGTCGCCTCAGCTGTGCAACGCAAGAAGATAGCTTTTTGCATAATGCCACTAGATGGTGACGGAATGTGAGCAATCTGTCCAATTTTAGCCCAAGATAAGAAAGAGTTGGACAAAACGGTAAAAATCTATTGTTGTTGTAGACCAGGGGTCAGCAACCTTTTAAATGTCACAAGCCCAAAACCAACTTTATAACGTTATGGTGGCCCGCACTTTTTTTCATCACCAAAACCTTTGTTGCATTGATGGAACGTCTCAACATGCTTTAACAATGGCAGTGTTTCTAACCAAAATAGACAAAAAAGAGTTAAAAAGGCCAAATTTTTTATTGAGCTAAAAAAGAGCTAAATTGTATAAAAAAAATTTCTATCTAGTTGTAACGTTAAATATTTCTATTCATCGTTTTAATTAATTATTGATTGACTAAAATTCGTTGTTTTTTTAAAAACATTAAAAATATCTTCATCATCATTTACTTGCATTTCATTTTCAATGGAACAGCTTTCAGAAGTGCCAATTTTCTTTAAAATTTGGGTTGGAAAGTCAAAAATTATTTTTTCATTTTAATTGCAGTTAAACAATGCAATTGAAGTTTTAAGAAAAATTAAAAGCACTTTATTTAAATTGACCCTATACTCAATGGCACCTGCACCAGTGTTGTCCAACTCATATGTTGAATTTTTAAATTTCAACAGTTTTTATGGTATTTTGAAATGGTCCGTTTATACCTGCTTCATAAAGTTTTATTCACAATAGTTGTGTTCTTTCCCTTGGCTCTTATCCTCCTTGTTCTTGTACAATAAAGCGAGGGCCGAGGAAACGATGTAGCGAACTTAACATACGAACCGTTGGAATGTTCCACCTGGCTTCGTGTTGGTCACGGGACGGTTCCTTGTTAAGTTGCTCATAAAAGATCGAACGCGTCCGGCAGTTGACGATCGATCGGTTTGGAGTTAACTCCCGAATGATGTTAGTTGAGGTTGGTATACAAATTTAGACTGCATTGGAATCTTTGATTTGTGGTTTTATTATAGCTGGTATTAGCGACGTAGTTGCTATAACGAGACAAAAAATTATTTCATAGCAAGATAACTATTACAAGATTACACATTTATTAACCTTTACGAAATGATTATAAAACGGAATAAGAATTTTAAAAACGATCTAAAGTGGCAATCTTGAACACAGGGATGCTGAAATACAACAAAAAACTTGCGTGCGAGACCATGATTTGCAGCGATGTAATAGTAGATGGTGGTTGTGTTTTTTTAGTTTTTGGTTTACTCTAGTTAATTTAGATGTAAATGGAGAAACATCACTTAAATTTAAAGTGATAAGTTTTTTATTTATTCTACACCAGTGGCGTACGCAGAAATTTGTGAAGGGGGGGTTTTGGAGCCGAAAACACGATTGCTTTAAGTGGTCCTGGTAGTGGGCAAAAACTTCCAAAATTAGGCCTACATTAAAAAATACAGTGTTTTGGTTTTAAGAACATCTTGCAGAATTGTAAAACTAACTTTTGCGAAGGTATGTGCAGGTAATTCAATTATGACAAAAAAATTTCCAAATTGAAAGCAACTCGTGTAAATAATGAGAACAATAGATGGAAAATCAAACGAACAAAATAAATAACCTTACTTAACAAATATTTTAAGTTTTTTTACAGGCTTATATTCAAACGCCAGTTTTTTTTACTTAATCTGTTAATTACGTCACCAGGGCGAGGCGTGTGACTCCTATAAATATTTAGTAATGCAAGTCCATTCATTCGAGTGGTACCAGTTGTGTTTCGTAAGCACGTTTTTAGTCTGCGTAATGTGGAAAACGATTGTTCACTAGTGCATGTTGTTACTGGAAGAGTTAACAAAATGGTCATCAAGGTAAATGTGTTAGGAAAAGCATCGGAAGTTCATTTCTTGATGCTGCTTAACGCATCAGTTGGTCTTTCTGCTGCGTTTAATCGAAAAAGTTTTCTGTACCATAATATTAGTTCAGGCACAAGTTTTCCCGAGGATTTTGTAAAATCATTTTCGTAAAATTTTTCCAAAACTTAATTTGTTGAGGGGTTGGTCCACTAGTTGAATCAGAGGAAATTAAACACTGAAATTCACAAATAATTGATTTGTTGGCTGTAAATCTTGCTTCGAGAGTGACAATAAAGTTATCAAGAAATGGAATAAAAATCCCTACTCTAAAATATTTTTCATCTGTTTCAGCAGCAATATTGCATCGATTGGTCAGTCTTGAAGTAAGGCGTGGTGTTTTTAAAATAAAATCTTCGGTTTCGGCCGTTTCTTGCGCAAAAATATAAAGCTAGTGAAATTCATATTCGGCTTTTCCTCTAAGACATTTCAATTCATTTGCAATATTATGTGCAATGTTGACGGCCTCAAGAAGGTTTGTCGACTTTTTTGCTTAACTTTGCACAAAACAACATTATCCAAAAACATATTTTAAAACTAAAAGACCAATGAAAAATTCACTTTGCCTAATTGTCGACAGCAACTGCAGAGCTCGTGATGAAGTTTCTCTGTCTGGCCATGCTGAAATTTGTGCCAAAGCTTCTACAACGGTAAATTGTAAATTTGGAAAGGTACTAACACTCTTGTGTCGATCGACCATGTGGTGGCACAAATTTGAACAAGTTTTTGAGCTTTTGTTGTTGACGAAATCGTGTTGATGGACTTGCGCAAAATGGTTTGACGTTTTGAAGCATTAAAAAATTTGTGAACTGAAGCTATCGTTCCCATGCAGTTTATCCCATTCCCATGCTTAACTTTAAATATTTTACAAGTTTGAAAGTTTTCTTCACAGTGGAAGCTGTACATTAGCTAACTTTGAAGCAATTTAGGCGATAGCAAAAATTGATGCGCAAGCAGTAATTAAGTTTAAAAAGCGCGGTAAACAATAGAAACTAAAATCATATTATTGAAGCCTACTTATTACCATGTAGGCCTATATATGGCTGAAAATCATTCTTCAAGGGGGGGTTTTGACCCCTGAAACCCCCCCTTGCGTACGCCTATGTTCTACACCATATTTTGTATTTGAAAATGAAGCGTTTTCGGATCACTGCTATAACCAGATGTATGACAGTTTTGCTGCCGCATAGATTGTTTTAAATTGTTATGTCAAAAAATAGGAATGCAAACAAGACTGCGGGCCGTATACTTTTAATATCTAACTAATATGTCATGGGCCAGATGATTTTGCTTGGCGGGCCGTAGGTTGGCGACTCCTATTGGCTTGTAACTTATCTTTAGCCTTTAGATTACTAACAATAATAATAATCTCACAACTGATTATATTGCGTAGCTTATCAAAAAAAAAAAGGAAAGAAAAAAGACTTTTAGCCACAAAATTTCGTCTTTAAAAGAACTTTAAATTTTAATTGGACCCGGCGTGGTAAAATATTTCTTTTCAAAAGCCAGAAAGCTTAAAAATTTTGGTCTCCACTGCACAATTTATGGCAGTCACAACACGATCAATATAATCTTTAAATTTTTTAAATTTTCTAAAACTTAAAAACTTAACAAACAATTGACACCCAAATTTATGTCTACTGTGATGTACAGGCATGGTTGATCTCGAAAAGTGTTTTATGATTAATTTTAATCACAATGTTTAAAAATTGATTTTGCAACAAACAAAAGCAATAAAACATTGGTGCAAAACTCTTATAATACAAAATATAAAAAAATGGTTTTAAAATTTGAAACTAACAGTTAACTATTGTTTTTTAAAAGTTTTGTGGCTTACAGATTAAGAACCATAAAAGAAACTGATACTTATACTCCAATTCGCTTTTTATTTTTTATGTTGGCAACACAATTTTTAAGAAATGATTTACTAGTAATATTACAATAATAATAAAATCATTATTTACTTCCTATTATAGCACTTCGGCATTTGCATTTATGTTTGAGCTATTGTAAAGCTTTTTTCGCAAAAACAATCAATGTAGTTCTGTTGAGATAAACAGAAACTGTCAAATATTAGTATAGTTTGCATTTTTTTGTTTCAACATTGTAAATATATGTTGTCTTTGGCATTGTTGCTTCGGCAAAATGAAATAAGAGTTTTTTAGATTTGCTTCGTTTTAATTGTATGATTGATTGATAAAGGAATAAATAGTTTACCATACATAATATATGTTGGTATATTTTTTTGTTTCGAAGTGATAAGTTAAAAAAAAAATAAAATAGTGGTAGACCTTGCACAGTTGCAGGTGCATGCAACGGTCATGACGTAACAAGCAAAGATGAGAAGATTATCTTAAGTGGTTTATTATCGTTTGATCAAAACGTTTTAGTTCAATTATCGTTAAAAAGCGCATTAAGGTCTTTAATAATTTGCTTGATCAAATTATTTGCAGTAATTGCCTTCAGTCAATGAATCATAATTTTACAAAAATATTTTTTATGAATTAATTATGAATTGCTGAAGTTATTTAATATTTATGATAAGCTTTGATTAAACCCTTCGATAATTTTTGTTCTTGAATTAGAAAAAAGTAGCTTTGTTTATTCCATGCAATTTGTTAATTTTTTCATAATAAAAAAGGATGTCAATTTTTTACACTGGATTGCACTACTCCTGTAATCATTAATTGTTAAAAATCTACACAACCATTTTCTAGTTTTTAATGTCTTATTTTTTAACTGTTATCACATTAAATCAATTTTAATAATCTTTTCTTTCATTTGTATATATTTTTTTATATATGTCTTATCATTATTTGTGTTTTTGTTTATCTTGGTTATAAAGCTATTACCGGTATGCCTTAGTAAAGAAATCATTTGTATTTCATATGCATTTCTTCAAGGAAGGACCATAACTATTTTTTGTCAGTTGGCAGCTTGGTGTAGTGGTGAAGAGTCTTGTGATTATGATTGACATAGTTTTGGTTTAAAACCTACTCTCACCAATCTGTTATATCCTTAAGAAAGACACTTTATGGCACTTTTTCCCACATGATGGACTTGGCAAGTAGTTTTAAACTTTAATTCATACTTCTATAAAACTAAAACAAAATTATTCAGAAAATTTCTACTGGACAGCAATATCTTGATACAGTGAACATGCACAAACTTATATGCACACTCACTCTTACAAACGTTCCAAACATCATCATGAAATTTATATGAAACTACTTTAAGGATGATAAGCATGCATTCAATACAATGGCACACTCTGAAAACTCAAACAAAGCAATGCTAGATTGTCACAAGGTGGAGTTTTGTCTCACTTTAATGACATTTCACACCTCCCAAAAGACATACAAATCATAACACATGCTGATGACATAATAGTTGCTGCATCTCAAACCAAACACTGTAAGGCATAACAACTCATTCAACCATATCTTCCCAAATTTATAACTGGGCCACCATTAATAAATAATGTTCATATAAACACAGAACAAAACTACCACTTCACTTTTTACACCAGACACACAGCTGAATATAGCACAACTCTATCATTTAAATTAAACAATGAAACACTACAAACAACAAAACACACAAAAATTCTTGGAATCATTCTTGATCCAAAAACGACATTTTCACAACATATAAACTTCACTATCACAAAAGCAAAATAAATGCTTAACATTTTGAATGTATTTACTTCTATCAAATGGGCTAAACAAAAAGAACTAATTGACTCTACATTCAAAGCTATCACTTGCCCCATTTTGAAATTAGCAAACACTATATGGAGCCATAACATATCAAGAAACTGCAAACCATTCAGTCAAGAGGATAAATATAGATATGATATTAAATAATAAAACTAACCAGAATTGCCTCTTACACCTCCAGGGGGAAATGAAAAAGAAACCAAAAAAAAAAATATTTTCGAAAAGCAATAGTTGCCACAGGGGGATTTTGGGTTAGTTTTACTAACAAAAATCACTCACAGTCACTTTTGCTTTTTTTGAAGAAAGACTTTTATTTTTTTCTTTGTAACACAGAAAGTACTAAATCAACCATTGCATTATTTTTGTTAACTTGGTGTCTTTTTGTTTTAGTTTGTTTCTTAATGTTTATCTATTTTTTATCCTCTTTAAATGAATTTGTTTTCATTATTTTAAGAATTTTTTAAAAATTTTGGTTATATTAAGATTGCTTATTGTTGCAGTTTAAAGGTCTGGTACCACATAAATTTTTTTAATGAGATGATTTTGTGATAACTTTTCTGCTTTGGCTGTTTATTATTGTTTTAATTTTTGTTTTTGTTCCAATGATTAAAATTTAAAAATTCTGGGAAGTCTGATGATGGAAAAGATGCTAAGCAATACTCTTGTTCATTTTTAGTTTATTTTTTGATAGCTTTACATATAATTTAATCTTAACCTTGCCTGATCTTAATCTAATCCAAACCATCTAACCTAGCTTAACTGAACTTGACTTTACCTTATAAATTATGCACACCCAATTACAAAAGTTTGTAATCTAAACTGAGCCAAAATGGAAATTTAACTCTGGCACAGTGTTTTGCTATCCAATATTAAAATAGCTGTGTTGTGATGGTTTAGGAAAAATGTAAAACATATAAAAAACAATTAAAACAAGAAAAGTTGTTACAAGCCATTACATTTTAATAGATCCAGTAGCCTACTAGATTTTTAGCCACAATGTTTATTTATTGATGAAAAATGCTGCACACTCGTTAGCATTGTTTATATTTTAAGTAATGCGCAAATTGGACATAAGCTAAAGAGCATTTATTATCAACTCAAACTGTAGCAATGCTCTGGTTATATATATTAAAGAAAAAGTATAAGGTTGTTGATATATAAAAACATTAGCATAAAATTTTGTGTAATTATTTTTTATTTTTTGAAACACCAGGTAATATTTATTTTGCAATCAATACTCTTAAGTTTGAATTTTGAATTTGAATTTGAAATTTGAATTTGAATTTGAAAACATTAAGTTTCAATTTGAAAATATAACTATAAATATAACTAGTTTATTCCCAATGTTTTCAGTATTTGTTTTACACTTTTAAATATAAAACAAACCATATAAAATTATTGACATACTAATCACCTCTAGATTTTTGTGAAAAATTTTTGTCTTATCAAGACAAACAAAAATTTTCAAAAATAATGATATATGTCATAATTTTATACATTTCTTTAGCTGCATATCTAATTACTACTGTTAATCAGAAATTATCTAAGTTATTCAAACAAAAAGATATTAGCCATATTTATTGCAATATTAGTTTGCAAAAAACTAGTTAAATGAAATGTTTACTCTAAAGATGCTTATTAAATTTAATGCTTTATGTTTGGAATGCTTAATTAACCATGTACAAATGAATCAGGAACATAATATTTTATTATTACTTCCTGCTGTAAAAGTGCTTTGATGTAGCTCACTATAATTGATGTGTTTATAAATCCATAACAAAAACATTTCAAAATGGTATTTATGCCATTTACTTTACAAAAAGAACACCAATACATGTATTTGATAAAGATACATTTTTTGTGTTAGGAGAAATGCTCTTTAACATGCAGTATCTTATTAAAAAAACTATTGAATCTTTGTTGCTTCATTTATGAATGAAAACTGTCTTGTTAAGTAATGTTTTACATTATTTTGAGTTGTTTTAGATTTTATAGCAATTAAGAAAATGAAATTAATTTCAGACAAACTAAATGAAATTTCTTTTGTTGTTAAATTCAAAGCAAAAGTAGTTGGGTTAATAGAATGCAAGTGTATGCTGTACTTTCAAGAAACTCTTAATTGTATTTGTATTGGAAAAAATTTGTTTTTTGTTTTGTGCATTTAAACTCTTTGATAATCTGGTCTTTTAAATAATTTTTTTTCGCATTTGATGTTCATATGACTTATTGTTGTATCTATGTATTTTAAGATTTTCAAAACAACTTAAGATTTTTAAAAATTAGTATACAAACAATTTTGGAATATGGGAAATACACCAGCAAAAAAAGTTGATCAAGCTGAAAGTGGTGAGTATATTGTTGGTAATGTATTAGAATGGTGGTTTCCAACCGCTGGTCCCTTTGTTTTTTTGCTGGGCCGCAAAGTATTTTTCTTTCTGCCAAGCAAATTTTATTACGAAATCGTAAGCATTGCAAAGTTGTTACTTCCTGTAAAACTCATTTTACGCTTGACCAATTCACAGCAGTAAACTGGCGTATCTCGCCTTCCATGATGACTCAAAATAGTTTAATAATGAAGGTTATTAACCTTTCCATAACCTAAGCTTTGTGCCGTTCACAATTGTTTCATCATAAACTGCATCTAACTTTCAAAAAGTTTCAATATAAATCCATTCTTCACTTTTAAGGGACTGCTATAGCTAGTCTTGTTAAAGTGCAGAAAGATTAATATGAAATCAATGAAACAACAAGGTATTATTGGTGCATTTTAATTCTTTTTGTTTTATCTCTATATTTAAACAAAAAAGATAAAAGTAAAACTTCTGAAACGAAGCAAGTATCAGTAGATGTATTGCAAGTGTAAAGCAAACCACAAAAGAATATATTCAGGTAAGCTGATTGTCACAGAAGAAAGTAAGAAACGAAAAGGGGAATTCGGCAGAGAATACGACAAAAAATACTTCGAGCTTGGTTTTACTATAGCGCCGTGTAGTGAACAATCGCCACAACCCTTATGTTTGGTGTGTTCGCAAATTCTCTCCAATGACACTATGAAACCTTTCAAACTTTCTCGTCACTTTCATTCAAAGCACAACAAACAGAACTACATGTCTCAGAAACTTCTTTAATGCCTCGCTTACCTCGCATACTGGCAGCGAAACAGCAGCAAATTTCACACTAAATTGATTTTGTAAGTAAATAGATTGCCATTTTGTTGTAATGTTCGTCTTAAATACATAGTCAATTCCGAAATCTTGCATTATATTACGCATCGACAATTTTGGTTAACCAAAAGATTTTAAATATTGGTTCTATTCACTACACGATCTTTTCTGCGGGCCCATAAACATTTTAAAAATTTTTATCGATCCGCTGTTGTAGAAAGATTGCACTGCATTACAAATATTTATCAAAAGTTGAATCACATTTAATAATATTTCTATATTTAATTTGTTAAGTTTTAAGACGTAACTTGACAAGTTTTTTTACGAATTTATTGCTGTATTTCAATTGTTCCTGCTAGTCTTTTTTAATTTCGATTGCTAGATAAAAAAAAAGCATTGTTATTTTTTCTTTGAGCTGTTATGTTTTGTGCTGAAAACGATTTGTATCAAATCAAAAAGATGCCGGCAGCGTGGTCGAGTGGTTAAAGCGCCGGACTCGTGAGCAACACAGTCTCGGTTCAAAACCCACTCGCGCCATTCTGTTGTGTCCTTGGGAAAGACGCTTTACGGCACTTTCCCCTGCTTGGTGATCCTGGCAAGCAGTTCTAAATTACAGTCATATCTCTATTAAATCACAAGCGGACAGCAATATCTTGGCATCTCCGGAAGCAGGTCGAAGTAATTGCCTACCCTATGTATTAGCGCCTCCGTCGCTTTCCTGCGAGTCAGGAGGATAAATATAGAGATAAAATAAAAAAAAACAAAAAATCAAGGATGCCTAGCCTCAAAACTTTTTAAGAATTAAACAAGCTCATATGTATTATGTAACTAAAATTTTATTAAACATTAAGCTTTATACTTCAATTTTGTGATTTTGCCTTAGTACAATCACCCAAAAAATTAATTAGAAAGGAAGATCTTATGTTATTTTTTTAAAGATTATGATTTCTTTCTTTAGTTGTAACACTTGCAGTTTTTTGATTGTCTGGAGAACAGCATGTTTTGATCAATTTATCAGAGATGTTCGTTTCGGTAAATGATTGATTTCCAATGTTCTGATTCATTAAAATTAAGCATTTTTAAGAACTAGTCTCCGATATACGTGGCTTTCTTCTTTTTTGGTTTATTTTGTTTCCCCTAATTTAGCTAAGACAGGTAAACATTGAGAAATTTACACTCTGTGATGATTTAAAGAAAAAGAAAAATGTTCGAACTTTTACAACATATTTCAGCGTATTTTTTCCATTACATCAGTTCAGTATTCATAGTGACTTCTGTATTTGCCTTGACATTTTTGCAAAACCATCTTTAGCAGCCACAAATTTATACGCACATAAACAAAAATCTGATAATTCGAATGCTAATGTTGCGTTGTAGTTTTAACTCAATGTGACCCGAAGTAAGCAGAAATAGAAGAGAGAAAAAACGATAACTTTTTCACTGGGCTGCGCTAGTTAATAAAAATCAATAAAAAGCAGAGTAAATGAAGTCAATAAAAGAAGGTTTAAACACGAGCAAAGTGCATTTTTGATTGCTTTTATGATGTTGGACTGGAAAAAACGTCGAATTAAACCAATGACTAGAATGACGACTTACCTCAACTGCTCTACGATTTCTTTACGAACTTTATTTTTATCACCAGATTCGGTTTTATTATTGGAATGAAACATAAACCGTAACAGAACTCGTTAAAAGTTGGGACTTCAAATTAATAGCTCTTAAGGTTCAGCAGTGCGTTTTTGCGTCGGGTGTTTTGTATATTAACAATTCAAATAGCTTAAAACCCTATAAAATTAGCGTTTACACTGTGCAACAGCTTCAAAAGGTTTGTCTTACAGATCACTTTATGGTTTCTTTCCAGAGACGTACTTTCATAAATTTTTGCCTTATCTGAACATACAACTACTCATGCTGTAATTTATGTAGTTGCAAACTTTCTACATGTTCGTCAAACCATTAATGATTGATAGATAACTTGCTTGTACCACATACCGAAAAAATCGAAGGCAAATAATCTTATCTGTTTTATCGTTGCAAACAGGGAACGACAAGAGTTGGGTCGACTTATCTTAAAACGAGGTTCACAATAGAGAAAAGACGATCATTCAAAAGTTGCTTATTTTACAGAAAAAGAGCACTTAGCTATTCACATTTAATCAAGCCGTTCAGTATTGTTGGTTTTGTATAGGTCACATTATACTGTATATGACTAAACCTTTATTCTTAGCTTTACTTTGATTTGATTAGACTGAGATTTGAGAAAGTTTTTAACTCCAGCAGGATCTGCGAGCAAATCGTTATTTTATAAAGTAATTTTTGCAAATAAATAAGTAAATGAATAAAAAAAGAGGTATAGAATCAGTTTGCAATTTAGTTTACTCCTTTTGAGTTGACGACATTATAGGTTCGCAATGGTCTATTTGCACTTTTATTAGTAATTTCAAACTCTGACGAACTGAGTAGTAGAATATGATAATTCATTTTTAAAGCTTTTTTTTTTGCATTTTTTATCCTAAGATTTACATATGCGTAAAAAAGTCTTGTTTGACTCAGATAGTGAAAGCTGAAATTTTATTGCTAACTAAAGCGAAAAAAAAATGGCTGCTTCATACTAGTTAGTTGCAATAAAAAGGGAACATATTTTTATTATGTAAATGCGAAAAAGCGTTTTTTTTTTATTACTATGCGGTTTACGGGGCGCAAGTGCCTTGATGCTAATCCTCTTGTATATTAGCTACTTAAGCTAGTAATGTCTTACTGCTAAAATTTTTCAGCCCTTCAGGTGGCGCTTGTTTTTCCGAAGCTATTAAAAAAAGTTTTGCCACACACATCTGCCGCAATTTTCAGTATTAAAGAGAATAATTTTTTACCTGAAACCGTTGATTTTTTGTTTTATGCAAATAGAATGTCTAGTGGAAATTTAAAAAACAACAACTGCAATTCAATTTCGATTGAATTTTTTTGTGAATCGCTTGGATACCCAAACTAGTAATAAAATTGATTTTCATTAATATTTTGTCGTTTTTAACATTATTGATTGGGCTTTATATCGTCGTTTGGTTTTGCAGCAAGCTGTTGCTTTTTTGATAATAAAATTGAAAAAAACCTGTTCGATTTTTTAAGGAGAAAGTGTCTTTGACTTTTTCTTGCTTTTAAAAACACAGTAGCTACGCCGAGTCTATGTATTAATATATTTACCTAGTTTTATATTCGCTTTGTTTGAACGTATTTGTCTACCGTAGTCTTGGCTAGTGATATGCTCTAGAGATTGCTAGCGAAAACTTTTTAAGCAAAGTGAAAGTGCAATTCTTGTTTGAGCCATTTGAGATAAAATGCTGTAGATGCCTATTAATTAGTCAGGTTCCGGACATTGCTCGTGGCGGCGTAGCTGCAGTTTTCACGCTGAAAGAAAATTCGGTTTTGTGCTTGCCGTTGGCTATATACTGTGTAAACATTCAAAAATCGCTCATCTCATTTCAAGTAATATTTACTTGTTGGACGAGCAGTTTTGAATCAGAAGTTGTGCAATAAAAGTGATTCGTCGGTTTATATGAAAGTCTTTTGTAAAACTATTATTGAATTTTTTTAAAAGTCAGTTTTTTTATATCAGCAGTTCAGCATAACTCTATTTATGCTGTAAACAAAAGTATATATTTTTCTGATGCTATTCTATACTTATAGTTACTCGAAAACTTGGATGAAGTTGATGTGAACAGTAGTTAGTTACGACGGCAGCGTTTACGTACCAGTAGATAAATATATCGCGTACAACTATTTTTCTTAGTTTTGATTGTTAAAAATACGTTGATTACGTATGATTTCACAGCCAACGCGTATTAAATTCCAATTTTAGACGCGTTTTCGGATAAAGATCAGAGCGTATTGACGCAGCACTTTCTACGTTCATAACGCTTGCACGTTCTGACGCACGAAGTGACGCTACGTGCGTCAAAACTGCAGTAATCCGAAACCGTTAGATCTACGGCAGAACTATAGTTGCATTTAACAGCATTGACAGTAGGCGGCGAGAGAGAAACCTCCTGATTTAGTTGAAGTATATTAATTGAAGTAGACATGTTTTGCATTAGAGTGGTTGCAGTGACTGCACGAAATAATAAAGCTACTATTCTTAATGCACGTTTTACGTCAATTTTTGCAATTGTCAGGATTTTCTACGCTCAAACAGGTTAAGAAAAGCGGGGTTGTCTGTATTTTTTACGAAGTTTATTAAATTTCTAAAAAAATTTAGTTTTAACTTTAATGACTGTTTTCATTTTTAAATAAATAATATAACTAATGTCATTATACTGTATGCTGTCACTTTTACCAGGCTATTAGCTAAATTAATTTGGTTTATAGCGGTAGATATTTCCTGTATAGCTGGTTGTGCTACATACTGATTGCATTAACAAAGCCGTTGGATTTCGTAGTAAGATATCTATTTCGAAAGCTGTTTCTTGGTAACGTGAACATTTTTACAAACTAAAGTAGTGCTTTCACTTTTTCAAGTCGTCGGTGCAAAGCTTTAAAATCTGACCAATATCAAAAGTATTGTTGGAAGCTTCTAGAACTAAATTATCGTCGAACATAGTGTAATTGACTAGCTGGGTTCTGTCGCCGGCACTCAAAAATATAAGAGCTCTTGTGTTTCATTCTGGCCATTTGGAAAACAAACATGCCGCAACTGTCGCATTGGTTTGGAAAAAAGGACTCCTCGAACAAGTCAACTAAAGTATCAACCAAAGAGGATCATGGTAGGCTTGCAGAAACGTTACTGGTTTAATCTTAATAATTCGAGAATTACAATGGTATAAAACTAGGTTTTGTAATAAGTTTCTTTAGTTTTCATGCTTAAGAGTTATTATATTAAGCTTTTATTATATTCTAATCGTAACTATAATTAACATTTATTATTTTGTTATAATATTTATAATGATTTGAGGTAAATCTCCGTTATCAGTTTCTTTAAAGCATCAAAATTTTATAAATTGATCACTGTCTTAGTTTAGAAGTTTTTTAAAATAATACTATTTCAGATTTTTTTCACCCATAAATAGCAAAAATAGCGAATATCTTACTGTTGTTTAGCCCTAAGCTAAGAGCATGCCTTTGTTTGGGCTTCATGAAACAAACGTTGCCTGTGGCTTACGACTCATGTCATTGGCCTTTAAAACATGAAGACGTGGTTTAGGGCAAAGTGGTCAATCTGTTGGTTTGAATATATAATATGCCCGAGTTGTGCGTTGACGTATTATTAATATCCGAAATTGATTCCCGGCAACAGATTATTCGACTTTATCGCATATCGATAGTGTGTGGGATTAATCTATTTTTTATCTTTCTTTTTGTTAATAAGTTCTGAAGCAATGTTTATTGGTCAGAGAAAAACAAAACGTTTTTAAATTTCCTTTTAAGAATTATCTGGACACAATTAATAGAAGAGAAAACGAAAGAATAATCTAGAAATGGCTTGCAACAGTTTGCTTAAAAAAACAGATATTTTTTATCATCTTCATCCGGTTACAAAAGTTTTGCATACTCTTGTTTTCTATTTTTGGTATCACCTAATGATGCACCGCCGTGAGTTTGATTCTCAAACGAATTGAATTGAAAAACATGAAATATATAATTTTAGCCCTTTGTGACATATTTTTGACGCAACACAAGCGCACTCTGCGTCAATGAGGACAAATACCATTGTTTGATGCGTACGTTTTAAGAAATTTGCTTCGACAGTCTAAGGAAGTAAGTCCATTATTGTTATAATAGTAAAACATTGATGCGTTTTGGTATTTAAAAAAAAAGATCGATTTTATTAGATGTTGCTAAAATCAAAGTTAGAAAATAAACAATCGTTTCGTAAAATTGGAAAGGAAATGAACTAACCTTACACACTCTTGTATTGATTTTAATTAACCAAAACAAGGAACACTGCCTTTACATATATTGTATTTTTCCAATGCCAACTGTTTCGATTGTTTTGATATAGGTAATTGTGTTTCATTGGTTACGTTACGAGCTTTGACTTTTCAATATTAGTTTTTTTCATACTCTTATTTTAATTCATTCTTTCATTGCAAGCTTTACTGCTAAAACAAAAAAACGTTTTTTGAAGCTGTGTGCCAAAACCATTTTTTTTTATAGGCTGCGGTCTAAAGTAAACATGACTATCAATTAACGAAATTAGCTTCTAGCAGAGCACTGACGGCTCCAATAAATTATACGCATTGATTAAAAAAAGCGAAACATGGTCGCTGTTTCACTGTTTGTACATATAGCAACCTATTTATTTTTAATTCAGGGGTGGGCAACCTTTTAAGCTCGCGGGCCGCATTTACACGTTGATTCTGTTTGCGGGCCGCGCTATAGTGATATTCAAAAAAAAGTTTCATATTTTGGACATTTTTTTAGAGATCACGACGATTGAAAGCGAAAGGAGAGTCAAGTTATTTGCTTTAGGCCTTCGTGGGCCGCACAGAAAGTCACGGTGGGCCGTCCGGGCCGTAGTTTTTCCATCCCTACCTTAACTATTAAGCTTTTCAAATGTCCAGCTATTGTTATTATTGTGCCTTTCATACACACAGCGTTTTAGAGAAGCCATCGTTTTGTCCTCTTTTAAACCACAAAAAGCTATGCTTTTTAACCCTTCGATCACGAATTCAATATTAGAAAGGGGAGGCAAACGACACATTATTGTCCAAAAGAACAAAAACTCCAATCAATTTCGACCAATATCACATTGGTTATTCGCTTTTTATAAGTATAAGCTTGTCAGAATGGAAAGGAAAGCGGACCGTACCTAGTTATTGGTTCCAACAGCCTACTTTAAACAAAGCTGTACAAAATAGAATTGATTTATCTCGACCACCGTTACTCTCAGCGTCACAATATATCATCATTTTGAAAATTACCAGAAAAACGAAACAGTTTTTTGCATAGCCAAACGGTGACGGTTAATAAATGATGGATGATAAGTACGAGATTAACAGCCTGTCTATCTTTATTTTCTATGGATAGCAATAATGTCGATCTCGTTTGAGCGACAAATTACTGAGACTGTCGAGCACTGCTACTTGCTGTCGAACCTCGTGTTGTTTGCCTCGAATTGCAAACAAAAAAAAAGTTCTTGCGTTCTTTAGCGCAATGCTACTTTCCATTTTTTTTAACGCTCTTGTACTTAGGTCGGGTTTTTTCAACTGGTCTTGTACCTAGGTCGGGGGTTTTCAACCGGTGGGCCACAGTGGTGATTTCAGTGGGCCACAGAGCATAAATCAAAATGAAAGCAATATATACTGTATAATGAAATTATTATGATCGAAAAATCGGAAATAAATGCTAAGCGAGGTTCTTTTTTTATGTTTTTGGGAAGAAAATTGAGAAATTGCCGACACACTCAAAGTGAAGACTTTTTTTTTTAGAGATCACCAAATTTTTGCGACAAAAATCAAATTTTTTTGACCGAAGTGGATCGTTAAGTTACCTTGGGTTGAAAAGAAAGTGAGTTACGGTATGAAAAAGGTTGGAAACCACTGACCTGGTTGTCGCATATCTGGTGCTTATTGAGCGGCTCGTTCTACAGTTCATCCATTTGTTACCAACCTTCTCAAATTATTTTACAGGGAGCATTCATTTTTAAAAGATTTGAAAAACAATTGTATCTTATGCTTAAACCAAGGTTGGGCAAACTGCGGCTCGCCAGAAAGTTCTGTGCGGCCCGCGAAAGCCTCGAACAAATAACTTTATTATTTCTTCACTTTTAATGGTGGTGATCTTTAAAAAAAAGGCAATCACTTTCAATCAATGTCCGAAATTTGGATGCCTTTTTTAGTGATCACTACGCTTTTGAGACGAAAATCACGAATCCGAGATAGATTCAAAGACTTTTTTTGGTCTTTACCCTAAATTTTATGCAAAATTTCTTTACATGTCCGTGAACTATTACAAATCATGATTTGGGCAAACGTCACGAAATTTTGGCAAAACTCAAGTTTTTTTTCGGCTGGTACACCTATGACGTGGCCCGCGAACAAAATTAACTTCTAATTGCGACTCTGGAGTTTTTTACTGAATATTGTTTACTGTGTATTTTGCTAACTGCAGATTTATAGAAAAACTTTGCTCATTAATGGCCAGCATAGTTTTTTAAGATATTAGAAAGCAAAAGCTTATGCAATAGGGTTGCATAAGCTTTTGCTATATTTATTTTTGTCTCAACAACACATTAACGAAGCTCTTGTTACTTGTAAAAAGGATTTTTAGTAAAGTGTAAAATACTCTCTTACCTATCACGGATTATTTTCACTGCGCAAAGCTTTCCTAAGAATTTAAAGTTTTCCGGATATTCAAAACTTTAATTCAAAGTTAGCCTATGAGCGATTTGCATAGCTGACATGGAAAGGTTTTTTTTTTAAGGGTAATTAGCGAAGGTTTCCTAACGCGTCACTTTGCTCGGTCTGCTTTGAGGTATTTTTTACCTCTATTTTACTGTTTGTCATTTGCTTATTTTTTATGTAACCCCAAAGTAATCAATCTTATTGTTATTTTCAAGACACGTTTTGTCATAAAAAGTTATTGTAGGGTCACTTTTTTTCAAATTTCGTACCACACGACATTAATTTGTTCTAATAATTTAGTTTTTTTTCAAATTTGGTCGTTTTAGATCTTTCATCCTTAAAAAAGCATCTCTTCATAACATAAGTACCCAAGATAATCTTATCAGTCTGAAAACAGTTATCATTGCCCGGTAATCTAGTAGTTAGTATTTCTGCCTCCGATGTGGGAGGTCCATTTTTTGTTTGTTTGTTTTTGTTACTCGGTCTTGCATTCCTAAACAAAATACATGAAAATCATTTATTCACTATACATTTCTATAAAACAAGATTTTCTAAACACTAAAGAACAGCTCAGGCCGAGCCAGAGCTGTAAATCGGCTCGGGTTCGGGCTTAAGTTATAATTCGGGCCTTATTTCGGGCTTTGGTTTGCATTGTAATATCATTATTCAAGCGCTCATTGTAATATCATTATTGAAGCTCTCGTTGAGTTGCTGAAACTATCCTGCAGAAAGCAAATTACTATTTTAATCAGCAGGATAGGAGTGACGTCATTTCTTAAACAAAGACTTGTTTATATCGCCCAGTTCGAAATTAAAACAATAAAAGTTACAGAGTGTTTTGCCTTTTCTGGTTTCAAAATAAGAAAGGACGAAAGACCGACTTGTTTACATAGCAGCTGCTGGAAGCAATAAAATTTAAACTTCGTCTTACAGTCTATTGTCTACATTAGAAACTTTTGATTGCATCAGAAAAAACGAGCTGATTTAAGATTTTGTCACGTTTTAATACAGTAACTTTTTTAACGGTACTAAATGAGAAAGAAGAAAGTATTGTATAAGCACAAATTTGTGCAGTTCGGACACGCTGTCTTTAAATTATGTTATCGTTTTGTATTTGTTGAGCGTTTAGTCAGATTAGATTCTCCAAAGATAATCATTTAAGCTGTTTGTTCAACTAATTTATTTGCTAAATATTAAACCTAAAATTAAATTCGGCTCCGATTCGGGCTTAAAAAAAATTCGGATTCGGGCTTGTATTTTCGAGTTCGGGTCTAAAAATTGGGCCCGATTACAAGTCTGGGCCGAACATTTACTTCAATTTCTTGAACGCGGCATTAGCGCCCGGATGTAGCGAAAGTGATTGAACAATCAAGCTCGGTCAATGTTACAGAGAATGATTCCGGAATTTGTTGGTCATTTCGGTTCGTGGTCTTATCCCCATCATTGGTGGCGATTTGTCTTGTGCAGGGCTTGTTTAGATATGCTTATGCAATCACATGCATAGCCGAGTGGTGAAACAAAATTAATCTTGGTTCTATCTAGTATAAATATCTAAACTCTGGCGCAAACCCAATTAGAAGTCTTTTGGTAAATGCTCAAATGCAGGCGGTTGCGGGTTCGATTCCTGAGTCTGCCATATCTGACCCAGCGTTGCCAATACTTGCAACTACTTGTACATTGCTGTAATATCCCCGGTGTTATGTTACCCATTAAGAGCAAGTGCTGCAAACTTACACGCTTCGCATCTTCCTTTCATAACAGAGGCCAAAGTTTACCTCTTGCTTGCGATGAATAATGAAAATACTTTTCATGCCATTGCCCATACCTCCTCCATTCTTTATAAAAAGCTTCGATATAATGAACATATCGTACGCATAATTTTGGTGAAAAATAGCTGAAAAAAAGGTGGTTGCAACAGATAGCGGCCAAGGATCGGACGTGGTATCCCTGATTAAAAAGTTGCTATATTTAAAACTTCCTCGTATTAAAGCTAATCTTTTTTGCTTGGATCTGCACAGTTTCTTTTTAATTCTTGCTTGTGTTGTTTCAAATGCGCATTTGGACTGTCCTTAAAAATCGATTTTTTCACTATTGTTACTTTCTAAAGTGATTGTAATTTTAGCTTCTTTGATACTCGGCGCAGATGTTGTGACAAATAAAAACCATCCAAACATTTTAAAAGCACAATACGTGTGGCTTTTGTCGTATGTCTCCGATCGTATACGCTGCAAGCTATCTATAATTCCCGGTTAAAGGACTCAGCAGAAATACCAAAAATAGCTTAATTTTGTAAGAGTTGCTTTTGTTGCCGATATCGACGCGCCGTTTCGCTTGACTTCTTTTTGTCCAAGCCTGATCTCATTTTCAAACAGCGCACTTTATTGGCAAGACTTGACGCTTTTTACTTGCTGCTAAAAAAATCATGCAGAACATATACTCGTTTTTTGGCAAGGACAAAGAAGGAAAGCATAAGCATGGGGAGGATTGTATGGCTAAGTACAATGCCCAAGGTTCGTCATGGACCTGGCTTTTTAAACTTCAGAATATTATTTTGTAGAATATGTTCGATTAGATTAGCTCTTATTTGAATTTGATTTTGAATTGAAGCTTTTGGCTTTTCATGCATACAGAAATTTCTTTTCTAAAGTTTTAAATGTTATAAGTCGAGTTTCACGTATAGTAAAGTGTTATAAAATAACCCCAAATTTGCTTGTGTAGTATCTATAAAATCAATTACAAATTTAAAAAAATAAGTTTGATAAACGTTTTGTATTAACATTATTTTATTTTATGAGGTAAAACCAGTTTACTTGTAAAAGCTGTAAAAGCAATCCTCAAAATTAATTTTTTTTTAAAAACCCAGAACAAGTTCTTCTACAGCTATGTGCTGTAGACAGGTCACTTTTTCAATCGTAACAAGCTTAACTCAAAATAACCTTTGCTTGTCGATGTAATTAATTATTTATGTTTGTTTTTCAGTAAAAGTCTTTTTGACCGAAGCTAGAGAAGAATTTTTAAAGAAATGGGAAACTCCAGCGCAGGTGAGTAATGGCAGTTGTATTTTTTGTCAGTGTTCTCTCTAATTTTCTCTTTTAAACAATTTTTAAGAGCATAAATTGGTCCATTTTCTTGTTTGCTTTAATGAAAAACCTAGGTTGCTTTTGGAGGTTTTGCATGCACATTGAACATTCAAAGCAATAAAATCTTTATTCCAATTTAAAGGATTACAGGAGGATATTTTTTTGTTAGCAATTTAAGTCAAGTGCGTTTGGTAACCGTTTGAAAAATGTACCGAGTTTAACTGCAATTCTTATTTACGATTTAATTCAACATCTTGCACCACCAATTTGAAAAATAGCCTATTGCTTCAAAAATCCTTTGCACTACTTTCTAAAAGTGAATTTGCTTCGTGATTAAAGCTGTTTGTCAGTTCTTATAATTTGCTTTAAAGACGCTGTTGTCGAAAGTGAAAATAATTATCGATTGGCACTTATTCAGTACAAAATTTCGTTACCTTCGTCACAGGTCGAAAAGCACATGTTCTAAGTATAGCCTCTAAATTTACGGCTTTATTGTTATTGACAAACGATTCAATTCACTTTGTCGTCGTTTCTTGTTAAAATTACTCTTTGTTATCAACGAAGGTTGCGCTGGTTGGGCGGATTCGCCATGCACTCGCTTGTGTTGAATTGAATTTACTGCGACATTCAAGAGTTATTTTTCTTTGTTGTCGCTAAATCTTTGGTGCACTTTACGATCTATTGCTTCAGGTTTTTAATAAATTTACAATCTATTAAAATCTCTTTTATCCGATGTTTGTTACTTTAAGAAAAATGATTTGTTTAATTTAATTGCGAAATTAGTACAAGAAAGAAATAACGTGGCGACCACACTCCGAAGTGATAACAAAAAAATTTTAAATTTTTACCAAATTTACTGTGTAATTGAATCGCCTTTCCCCTCCCTCCCCGCTTCAAAGTTGGAATGCCCTTTTGTTCTAAAGCGGTTGGAACGATCGGCCTTACCTTGTACACAACACAGCGGTATTGTATAGGGACATCGCTTTGCGCGCTTGCATTTTTCCATTTAACTCTTATCGAGCAGTTGAATTGTTTTGATGTAGAACACCGCCAAGCTGGACGATTTCGAGCGAATGAAGACACTTGGCACGGGGTCGTTCGGTCGAGTGGTTCTTGTCCAGAAAAAATCCGACTCCTCGTATTACGCTATGAAAATTCTCGACAAGCAAAAGGTATCATCTAGCTTGAATGCGATTTCAGCCAAGCTGATTATTACATTTAATTATTCGTTCATAATGCATCGGCTTCAACGTCATCGGCGTTTGTGCTTTGCCTAAGCGTGTAATTCTTGTCTTAATGCCTTTATTATTCACGTTTTTTTGCCGTTTAAAATAGCATCAAAGCCGCTTATATAAGTTTACATGATTCATGTTGATAACGTATGTTGTCGCATCTGCTCGCTCGCTTTTGCTTTTAAAACCAACAGCTAGCCACGTTTTTGGCGTATTTTTGAAATATCATGCGTTAAAAGGATATCCATGTTGTTCGTCTTTTGATTAGACTTGAATACTGTGTCTCGTAAATTCTGCACTGGACGCTCACTCGCTGTTTTTATTTGCCCATCTACACAGTATCAAAACGAGCTTTTTGTCGGATTGACTGCCAAGAGTCCTTTAATTTCCAAGTAATTAATTAGAATTGCTCGAGCTGCAGCCCGCGCATTGCGCCGCTTCTTATTTCCGCGGCAAACGCTGCATTATCTTTGCCTCTGTAATTACAACGTTAAAAGGGCTAGTCCACTTTTTGATTTTAAGCATGACCGTGCCGACATAGAGTACTTGCTGTTTCTATGATTCAAAAAAATTATTCCTACGGAAACATTGCATCTGAATATCGGTACGCCTTTTAAATAGGCAAGTGCTACTGCAAAGTATACTTTAATAGACGATTTCTATGCATAGAAGTGTATAATTGGTCTGATTCTCTCTTAATTAGCAGTCACTTGTCATACCTTACACAGAAACAGAAACTTAGCAATGAACTATATATGAGAACTTGGGTTGGCACTGTCGTCGATATTAAATGCATTTGCATGGACTTGCAACCGTTGGAAATGATTTACGACGCCACAATGAGCGCTTTTAAAAGTAGCATTTCCGCCTCATTCTCGGTTGTTACTGACAAACTTTGACAAAGCGTTGTTTTTGACAGGTCGTAAAGCTAAAGCAAGTAGAACACACTTTAAACGAAAAGAAGATTTTGCAAGCCATTAGTTTTCCGTTTCTGGTTAAAATGGACTACTCCTTCAAAGTAAGTGGAAGGTTTTTACGCCACTTCACTTCACTTCATTTCACTTCACTTCAGTTTCGAAAAGGGACACCGTGCTTTGGTCGCTTGAGTTACACGTTTTTCGTGCAAAAGTGAAAATATCGTTTTAAAAATTTAGAGTTTTGATCAAGGTTTTAATTTACAGCTCTTGATTAGAATTGAGCGAATTATGAGCAGTTGCGTATTGAGAAAGTGATGCGAAGTTATCCAAATTATACTGTTGTTGAAATGGTTAAAATTAGAAAAAAATCGATTTATTTCTTGTTAAAATGTTAAAACTGGACTTGTTTCTGAAATAATTTCACTGAATGGCAAAATGTTAATATGCGAATTTGTTTGTCTTGCGTTAATGCTTGCTTGTTAGGCTTTAATGAATTCTTGAATTGATTTTCCATGATTACATGCTCAAACATAGACCAATTACATAAATCATAAAGGCTAGTAAAAGCTTTTTTCCTGTAACGCAAAGTCATTAACCACAAGTATTGCCGAGTTTCTCGTCTTTGATGTGCTTATTGTTAAATGGCATAAACCACATTAATTGCGAACTGGTGATTATGGAAAATATAAACAAAAGTTGTTTGAGCTTCAACATACATTTGCTAGTCAAGTGCTGTAATAGCAATTAAGCAATTAAATGAAAGCCGACCTATTCGTGCGTTTGAGTTTTAAATGGCATAGTTTTACTAAGTCACTATTAAGCTAAAAGTAGCCTGCAATTAAAATTTTTCTTGCTAATAGAAAGTTTTTATAGAATCCGGTGCTAAAAAACACTTCTACTGAATTTTTTTTTATGTAAAACGTACCTTGGCAATCGCAAAAACTTTTTAGGCACTTCAAATTTAATCTCATTTGGCTATGTCATTAATCGCGTCAGCGCGCTTGTTGCCAAACGCTTTTCAGTACATACATCTCAACGCCTATGAGCGTTTTCTGTTTTATATCAAGGGTCATTTTTCTTTCCTGAGGTATCGTAACAGAAGTTGTTTATTCCCGCTTCCGGTACGGCGTAATTAAACAGCGGCACATGACAGAGAACAATAACAACTCTGTTTTATCGATGGAAATTTATTCTCTTTTTTTTGCGTTGCATGTATGAAATGCTTCAATTTCTATCAAACCGGTCTTTAACTTGAATTCACTTTTTTTTGACAGTAGGAGATTAAATAAATGGTGATTTTGGATTTTTTTTACACTGTGCTTCAGGTTTTTAAAAACTGCTATTTCTGCGTCAGGTTTTCACTACAAGTGTGGAACGAAACAGTTTTTGTTTTTTTGATTTTTTTGGCTTCGCTTAGCGCTTAAGCGCGGAAACAAGTAAAAAGTCAATAAAACGAACAAAGAATGCTCCATTTTACGCTAGAAATGGACACTAGCCATAAGTTTTTTGTGATGAAAATCGATCGAAGTAAAGTTCAAAAGTAGTACAAGTAGTGTTACCTGCGATTTCCCTTAAGTTTTTATCAGATGTTTTAAAACTGATCAAGCTGATTAAGATCGTCGCCATTGGCACAAAATGATTTATTTTGTAAACAACATCGCATTGTCAAAAGATGCGAGTCGTAATTGTTGTTGTTGTCGCTGCCCCTCCTTCTCCAACACTGGCCTTGAGAACTAACTTAAATTCTGACTCTTGGGTGAGCGTACTCGCTTTTGAGGTTTCCTGGTTAGTGGCCTGGTGTTGTGTTGGTTCTTATTTTAGAAAACTAATCTCTTACAGATTTAAATACTTTCGCTTTGTAATTAGTTTGTCAAAAAATAGACTGTTACACACAAGTTTTCATTAGTGTTGGCTTTAGAGAATGAAAAAAAGTTTTTAGTATATACAAGGTGTGGCTTTTAAAAAATTCCAACTTTGTAAGTATTTGTGATATAAAGAATCTGTAAAAGTATTGGCAAACTTAATATACCTAGTTTTAAGTACAATTATAAAGTAATTCTTCACTACGATATTTGTAGCAATTTTTAATATATATAAAAACAATTTTTTTTTTTTAATAGTGAATTCTTATTTTGCATCCTACTATTTTCCCTTTGCATTGCTATTAATAATGAAATGTGGAAGCCAAGAAGAAATACAATCAAACAATAAGAATGCAATATCTTCCAATTCTTTTTGCAGCTTTAGACCATGTTAAAAATACGACTCCAGAATTACACAACTAATAAATACGCCCCCAAAATTATACAACTAAAAAATACACCCCAAGAATTGCACAATTAAAAACACGCCCTCATGTGTGTATTTTTAACCTGATCACAGGTTTTTTTATCACAATTACTTACAAAGTTATGTTTAAAAAAATGGCACATGTTTTTAATAGACATTTTATATTATTTTTGTCGGAGGCCGTTTCGTGCTGAAAAAATGTGTAGTTTCTTTTCTTAATAACTTTAGTTTTTATAAAGTTGCTTTGTAAAAAACACCCTGTTTGTGAAAGCTGTAAATATTGTTGTGGTTTTCTTTTAAAGCTAAGCTCAACTTGAAGATAAAGCTAGACAAAGATTTAAACAAAGATGGCGCTTGAGGAAGGCCATTGTAGAAACGGGCTCTTTAACAAATAGATATAATATTCAAAAAGTTTTCGAATAGAGTGTCAAAAAATGTATTTACCATTTAACCGAATTTCAAGAACCGGTTTGATACGGTTAAACCGGCTTTAAACTGCATTTACTTGTGTAAGCATTTAAAAATTTTAATTCCCAGACAAATTCAAACAGCCTTACTGGTTTCTAGAGTTGCCATCGTTAAATTACTTTTCTTTTTCGACAGTGTAATTTTCAATTACTGCTTGTGGCTTTCAACATTTTCAGTCGTTGGAGGTTTTTTCTCTTTTAAAAATCGCCAAAAGGCGCCTTGCATCATTGATCATCATATTCGTGTCAACATTTTGTTGTGGGTTTATATCGTCTCGCCTTACGAACCGTTTTCAATCTGAATGATATTGATTAAGAAATGTAAACATTCAAATTTCTCCCGTGTACTTACGTGCTATAAATAGTCGCGTACAAATTGTTTTCGAGCAATTAAAACGAATTTAGTTCTGACGCTTGCTAAAACGGTCCTCAAGCGCGATTACGTTTGAGGAACCACTTAAATTGAAGACTTAACCAGAACAACTTCTTGCGATGACAGTGTTTTTTTAATCTTTTATCTTTAATTGTTCATTCTTCAAAAGACAACTAATTGTAGACGTTACTAGCTTTTTGGCGACATGCTTTTTTAGACTAAAAATTTTTTTGTAAAAATAAGTCAGAGCTTTTATTTTTAAAAATTTTATTTTAAAACCAAAAAACAGCAAGTCGTTACTAGTATCTATTGTTTATATGCTTGAGATAAATTCATATTTACTCTTCTGTGGATCATCAAGATACTCATACAACTTAAGCTTTTATACAATTCAATGGTTCATTGTACAATATTAAACCATGAATAGTTTTTCTATTGGATCAAGTAAATTAATGCAAAAAAGTAGGCGCAAGAACCTAAATTACTGCTGCCGTCGTTTTGTCACTGCCTATCCATGAATCGAATGCATGCCTGCCCATTTCGGTTAAAGTTTAACCTGAAAATTCGTCGATTTGAAAACATTTGAACCTGTCCGTCAAGCGCTTTGTTGTTCGATGGAGCGGCGATTCAAGTGATTTCTTTAAATGGGCAACGACTGAAATTTATTTGCTTTTAGCAATGTCGTCGCGCAACGAATTACTTTGTCATTTCTTCATGACTTATTTTTATAATGTTCCAGTTTTGTTTCTTGTGGAATGTGGATCAGTGTTCGGTTTGCGTTGATTCAAGCTGTTTCTTGTATGGTTTTACAAAAAGCTTTTGTATTTTTTTCATGGTTGTATAGTTCTACAACGAGTGTAGACAGCAGTTTGCAAACTTATTCTAAATGATGATTGTTTTACTGGCGCCTCAGAGCAAACCGCAGACCATGTACTGACAGCGTGCCTTATACATCGGGCACCACATGGAGCACGAGGTCTGACGATTTTGGATGACAAAAATCGATGCTGGCTTAATTACATCACTGCCAGCATCTGATCCAGGCAGTGCAGCAGTCTGGGGTAGTAAAAGGATAAACCCTCGGCCCCAGTCCTGTTTGTGTCTGACCTGGAGTGGATACCCTTCAAACGACGACGATTGTTTTACTCACGAAGCATTTAGGGTTCGATCCTTGAGTCAGACCGCAATATTTTGGTCGATTGTTGACGTTTTTCATACTTTCATTGTACTGAAACTTTTAAGAATGTAATGCAGTATTGTTTTAATCGCTGCGCTTCGATCAGGAGTGGGCAAACTGCGAGCCGCGACGAGTCTCTATGCGGCTCGCGAAATCCTCGAGCAAATAATTAGAATTTTTTTTGTCTCCAACCAAATTCCTGGTGACTGTTTTGAGATTTAAGGTGAAGACCTTTTTTTTAAAGATCACTATATTTTAGGGACGAATGATATTTAACAACGACCTATAATTATTTTAAAATTTACCAATATCAATTTATGTGAGGGCCGCGAATCATTTCAAAAGCCGTAATGTGGTTCGGGTTTGAAAATTATTTGCCCACCCTTGGCTTAGATAGCTGAGTAATTAAAGCGTTTGATTTTAAAACGGCAGGATCTAGTTTTTTTTTTTTTCTGTTTCACCTCCTACAGATAAGAATGGGTATGTAAAAAACTGAAAAGTTTGCTCATGCAATTGCACGTTATCTCACCACTATGAGTCAATTTTATTGTTAAATATTAATATTTATCGAGTATCGGGCTTAAATTGTTACGAGATTCCGTACTCGAAATTAAAATTTTATCAATATTTACTGTTGCTTGTTGAAATTCAAACTTCAAACACCAACTGTTCTGACATTTCCTCTTCTGTCCTGTTTTTGCGAACCGTAAAGCTTGAGATTTTATTGTGGAAACAATTTTACTCACGGAAACATTAGTTGGCCTAAATCAAAAGATTCCTTTCTTCTGGTTTGTTGATGCATGAAATTGTACAAAAGGGGACCAACAAACCTGCCTTAGTTTTTAAAGAAACTGTTCCAAAGCCTTGGCCATACAGCGTTACTAATTTTGTTGATACTTAGGATAACTCCAACCTTTATATGGTGCTTGAATACGTGATCGGAGGCGAAATGTTTTCTCATCTTCGAAGGATTGGAAGATTCAGGTTGGAAATTTTTAAATCACTTTGTTTGATACGACGGAATTTAAACCAATACAACATCAGTTCATAGTCTTTTGTGTTTAAGTGGCCCAGTTCGAAAACCTATTTTTAAGTGTCAAAGCTTTTGTTGATGTGCTTTGAAGGACTAAAAAAATACTCTTGAAACCATGAAAAAGTTTGCCGATGTCGTTGAAATCTTTTTTTAATCAAACGAAAATAGTCGCAGAACTTCTCTAAACATAGTATTTACTCGTGGAAACAATTTAAAAAATGACGTCTTTTCAGCGAGTCGCATTCAAGGTTTTACGCCGCTCAGATCGTGCTTGCCTTCGAATATCTCCATTATCTCGATATTATATACCGGGATCTGAAACCTGAAAACTTGCTCATCGACTCCCAGGGTTATCTACAGGTCGGTTCTATTTCTTCGACTGTTTATCACAGGCATATACGTAATACACCCCGCAAGAAAATTAAATTTTTTCACAAAAACTAACAAATCTTTGAAATTGGTTAGTAGTAAAAGGAAAGTTTAATAGAAGTCGACTGACGAATCAAAAAAAGTTGCTGATTCGGATCTGAAAAGTTATCTCGACTTCAAAATGTTAACATACGGCCTGCAAGAAATAGTTTTACATTCTGGCCCTGCCACTGTTTTGAGTTGTAAAGTCCCTTTTTTTGTTTTACCAGGATGAATTATTTAATTTGTTTGATTGTAAATCAGTCTTGACTGTGGTTTATACTTAAAGCAGAGTCGTGTCTAAAATAAACAACGTAGACATCTGGCCACCTGTTGATCGCTCGGTTCTTAATTGTCTTTATTACTAACCTCGATTTACTTGTACAGGTTACTGATTTTGGTTTCGCCAAACGCGTTAAAGGCCGTACTTGGACACTGTGTGGCACCCCCGAATATCTTGCCCCCGAAATTATTCTCAGTAAAGTAAGTTGTTTTTTTTCATATTTTCTTCGTTTTTGGCTTACTTTCACTATCTTATTTTAAGGGATACAACAAAGCCGTGGACTGGTGGGCTCTAGGTGTCCTCATTTACGAAATGGCCGCCGGTTATCCCCCTTTTTTCGCCGATCAACCCATTCAAATTTATGAAAAAATTGTTTCCGGCAAAGTAAGCGTTAAAAACTAATCAAAATCTGACTTTGAAATGCTATTGACAAGGTTTTTGCTGCTTATTTACGTTAAGACGATCGTGTTGTCGCCTCACATTCGATACATCGTTTCAATTGCTGAGAATGCCGCAAGCGGTTAACGTTTTACTTTTTTTAAAATTTAAAAACGTTTTTGTAGATTTTAGTTTTGATTTAAACTTTAATGTACCTGACGTACCTTGGAGGCGTTTCTTTAACATTTATTTTTTCGTTGAGTGTTTTTAAAATGTTTTGAAATAAAACGTTTAATCTTGAATAATATTTTGAACCGAACAAAATGTTCATCAAAAATTTTTTTCGGTCTAGTTGAAAATGTTTTTGCTAGTCAGTAGTTTTTTATTTACGGGTTAAAAGAAGTTTTTAGAAGTTCCGTATTTTATTGGTCGTTTTTAACAAATAGATATAAGTTATTTCACCGTATTCGTCTAAAACACCAAGTCAATTTATTTGCGAATATTTTAAGAACCATTTACTTGATTGACCAGAAATAATTCGCGCTGCGGTTGTACATTTTCGTTTGATCGAAGTCGAATTTAGCTATACTCAGCAGTTTGATATTTCTTTTTCATTTAAAATGAATCAGGGATTAAAATGCCGAAGCGACGCGTTTTAATGACTAGGCTAAGCTATACATAGATTGGTTATGAAATCATATTGCTTCTATTTCAGTATAAAATGTTCATTCTCAACCTTTAGCCAGCATTGCTTTTTTGAAAAATCTCAGCTGGTTTTTTCTCCCGGCGCAGTTGCCATAGACTGATTCTTAACATTTCGTCTGTTTGTTGATTTAATCTTCGTCGTATAAATCGTACACTTCCACTGCATCTACCATTCCAACAAAGAATATTATTTTGTTTGTCTGATTTTATCTTCAATCAGAAGGGGCCACCACGACAGATAAATTTCTTGGGCCTAATCCTGGTAACCCTGGACCCAACATTTCTTTAGTCATATGTTGAACTAACAACGAGCAACTTTTAGATTATCAGCTGGGGCCTAGGCCAGAGGTGGAAAACCTTTTGTTATTGTAGGCCAGATTTTGAAAATTTTGGCAAAGGAGGCCTAAAAAATAGCCAATTATTTTGAATCTGTCCCGGTTTACTTGATTTTTGTCGCCGAAATGTAGTGATCTCAATAAAAAAAGTTATCACTTTGAAACTGACTCAAATTTCTTGATGTTCGTGCCCAAAATGAAGTGATCTTTGAAAAAAAAGCTTTCCTCTTATCAGAAGTAGTCATTGACACGTGATCCTGTTGTCATGGAGACCGCAGGCTTTCCGCCTCTGGTCCAGGCGCTTTTTCTGATTGTGCTGCGACTCCTGCTTGACATTGATTAAAAACACGTCGAATTCCAGGTTCGTTTTCCCTCCCACTTCACTTCCGAGTTGAAAGACTTGTTAAGAAACCTCCTTCAGGTCGACCTCACCAAGAGATACGGAAACCTAAAGAACGGAGTCGCTGATATCAAGTCCCACCGCTGGTTTCAATCGATCGACTGGATCAGCATTTACCAAAAAAAGGTAAAAGAAAAACCGTATTGTTTTCGCTTAAAGTTTTGCTTTTGATGGAATGAATCCGGTCTTTAGTCGAGCAGAAAAAAGATAGATGTGTGGCTGATGATTAGGATTAATTATGTTGTTATTGATTTTAACCTTCGCTTGTTGGTCGAAGAAAATGGCAAGATTTTGAACGTAGTATGAACACAATCTGATTGATAGTTTTCAGACGTGTGGCTTTCTTGTCACACAGACTTGTATGAATTTCTTTTCCAAGGCATTTTTTAAGCTTTTACTTAAAAGTAATGTTTTTGTGTACTACAGTATAATTGGGATTAAGACGTCAAAAAAATGCTTTTGTTAAGGCCTTGTGATTGCCATTGTTTTAAATTGGTGACGTCATTTATGTTGTTTTGTGACGTACTTTTACAATTAGACGAAGTTGATTGTTGACTTATTTTGTTGATTGTTTTAAGTAATTTGGTAAACCTGGTTCAGTTGATTCGAGTTTTATTATATTAATTAATTATTTATTTAGCAGTAAAACGCGATCAAATTGGTTTTTCTTTGATAAAATATTTTGTAATAGATAGCTGTTAGCTTTTTTTTTAAGTCTTCAAAGTTGATTCTTTCACTGTTGTTGGAAGAATTAATTCGGTTATTGTTACAGTTTCACCATATACCTCAAGTTTTTATTAACTGCGTTGACAAAATGCAAATATGCTGTGTCATATACTGAGAACTTTATTTGAAACGTGTAAGCTTATAAAACCCTACTCTCAGATAGAATTTTTAAATAAAAAAAAGTTTTTTCCATCTTTTTTTATCTGATTAAAAAAAGTTCTGTAATTTAATTAAATTTTTTTATTTGTAGTTACAGCTTATCTGTTTATGAGTAATTTATAATTAAAAACTGTCGCCCTTCGAAAAGCAAACAAATACATCTTGATACTCTCTGCTACTTGGCAAATTATTGAACATTTAGCAATATGCAGGAATCCTAAGCTTATGATGTCATAATATTATTTCATTTTATCTCTGTATTTGCAAGACTCGTGACTTGCAGGAAAGCGATGGAGGCGCTATATATAGGGCAAGCAATTACCCCGACCTGCTTTCCGAGATGCCAAGATATTGCTGTCCTGTTGAAATTTTTATTTTGTTTAGTTTTATAGAGATATAACGTACATGTAAATTTTTAAATTCCACCCATTCGCATGTTTATTTTCATCGTTTAACCTTCTACGTTAATTAATTAAGGTTTTAACAAGTTCAAACTACTACTCTTAGTCTTTAAGTTTTATAAATATTTAATATGGAGCCAATTTTAAGTTTATAGGAATGTGAAGTGCAAGTTAAATATATATATAATTTTTTTTATGCTAAACAGAGCCCACTTTATTTTTCTACGTAAAAAAACTCACGGCGAAGAACTTTGATTCTAAATATTTTGATTAGAACCAGAGATGTCAATATTGCAATTTTTTCAATGTTGAATTTAGAAAACGAAGGTTTTGGTAAATGAAAGCAGGATTTGGATAGGAGCGGCAATAGAATGCGGTCTAAGTCGCTTGTTTTTATCAATTGATTATGCCCGTCATTAACCAAATGAGAGTTTGGTGTATCTATTCTACACTACGTTTTTTTGGTTTTTGCCAATCTTTTTTACTAACTCTATTTTCGATTGTTAGTTTTCGGAGCTGCTGTTTATTTTTTTTGGTTTTGCCAAAAAAATTTTTACGTAGTGTGCTTAATCTTTATTGACATCTAGCGTTAATGCTTTTACGTCAGCTTTTATTGATAAATAAGTCATTTGGTCAGCTCAATTGCATTTGATGAAATTGTGTAAATATTGCTCCTCCTTTTTGACTTTTTCGTGCGTTGATTGCGTGGTGGTTTATGTTGTAGACAGAGAAGGTACGTGTTTGTATCTAGAGGTTACCACTACTGCAAACTGATCTAACAGATCGTCTGAATGGTTTTACTCGGTTTTGCCTTGATCACGTGACGATTGCTTGAACAAATTGACGCAAAACATTAAATGGGTCCAACAATTGACGATCGATCGCTTTGAAGTCAACTGCTCATAGCGTGGTGATAAAACCTTGATTTGCGAGAAAAAGAACGCGAGTTCGATGCTCAATCTACCCGGTTCTTTTGATGTGGAAAGGCATTTCACCACAAACTCCTCGATGGGGGCCATACTACTTTTCTATAATAATTACACAGCTTAAAATAAAAAGTAGCAATCACTTCAATACGGCAATGCAAGGAAGAAGATTTGATTTAGCCGGGACAATTTAGTGTAGTGATCCAAATCTCATTGCTCTTTTTCGTATACAGTAGATTCCGCTTAACTGGCTCACGGATAACTGAATCATTCGGTTAGGTGGATCATTTTTTTAAGTCCCGAATCAAATGTGCATTTTTTATGTTCAAATGTACGCCGCTTATCTGGATCGTTTTCGAATTATTTCGAATAACTGGATCATTTTTGCACCGAAATTTACAGTAAAATCCCCTAAATTCAGGGAATTTTGAGAAATTAAATCTTATAGCAACCTTTTGCATATGCATACCATGCATAAATCTTTTTTTTTGCACGTCAACATTAGAATGAAGATCCTCTAAATTTGCATATTGTTTCTACGCTTACTGCAAACTTTGCGCACGTCCATGTCTCAGTCATTGATCACGCGCTAAAACATGATTGTGCCTAGTGCCTAATTTGTGCCTTTAATTACCTTTTCGGCTAACTGGATCAAAAGCCCTCCGCCCGAAGTAATCCAGTTAAGCGGAGCTAACTGTATTTACTTTTTCTTCGAAGAATTCTTGTTGAAGTTTTGGTCAGTTTGCCTTTTTGACCGAATATGAATTTTGTCTTAGTGGCGACGCACCAGATCAAATTCGTGTTGGTTGCTGTCATGTGTGTGAGGCGAGATCTCGATACTTTCTCGGCATAATTTTTTTGGTATACATAATTTAGCATTATACATAAATTAGCATAATTTAGCTTTCTTGGCATACATAATTTAGCATCAATCTTCTCGATACTACCTTCCATGGCATAAACAAGCTTTACATATCTCTCTTACTTATAATATCTATTAAAGATGCTGCCAGATGATGATGGTGATGATTGTTTATTTGCATTACATTTATACAAGGTGCTGACTAATAGTAAAATACTTCTAGAAGCGTAATCTAACATAGAAAAAATCACCAACGAAAACAGCAAGTCGTTGTTTTAAGAAGCAGGAATGACGAAAAGTCATCTTCGCCAAGAGCGCGAGATTTCATAATAAAAACTCGATTATTGGACGGTTTGTCGATTCTAGGTCGAAGCTCCGTTCATCCCGAAGTTCAAGCATCCCGGATCGACGGAGAATTTTGACGAGTACGAGGAGGAGCAGCTCCGCCAACATCCGACCGAAAAATGCGCGAAGGAGTTCGCCGACTTTTAACTTCTGTTTTCCGGCCGAACCAAGCCAAAGCGCCCGAGAAAAATTTGCTACGCGCGTTGCGATACGCGCGCTGGATTTTCTCAAAAAATGCGAACGAGCTGTGGTCGCCTTTTTCTTGTTATTGTTGTGTTTTTCTTTTGTCGTTCTTTGACTCGGTGCGCGCTGCTGCCGTGTTGGGTTCTTATTGATTTTTATATTTTTTTTCAATTACATAATCGTGTTTCTTGTTTTTAAGACGCTAGTTTTTCGTCACACATCGCGTTTTTGCTCAAAATCGCTAATTATTCTGTAGAAGCGTACCATGAAGTTACTCTTTTTTTTATCACAGTGCATTTACCGCAAAGCTTTTTTGACCTTGAGCTGGTTGAAACGAAACATTTAAACCTTGTGCAATTCCCATGGCTCTTGTTAAGCTATGTGGCAGTTGTAGATCTTACTTTTTTTTATGCACATGTTAACGTGTATTGAAAGAAATTAGATCATAAAATGAATATCGGCTAAAATCCAAACTGTTGACAACGTACGCGTATTGCTTTATTTATAGATTAACAATTGTATATAAGAAAAGTTTTAACACATTTTACGTGTTATTGCAATTTGTGCGGTTTTTAATGAAATTTTGAATTCACTGTCTTTGCGAGTTGTTACTTTTCGAAGACCTGAAGAAAGGCTTAGGGTTTATCTAACCGTAAAAAAGGATTAAAGGCTTATCTAACACTAATTGGGAAAGAAGCAACATGGTGTAGCATGTCTTTAAAATTAAACTTATTTGTTTAGTGCAGTGGTTCTCAACCTTTCTACACCAGCGGACCGGTAAAATTTTTTAGATGTTCACAAACCGGCAGCAAAAGATCGTATAGTGAATAGAACTGATATTTGAAATCTTTTGACATTGATGCTGAGGCCTTTAAAAATCGTAGAGTTGCACGCTTTGGCAAGCAATAAAACAAAAAAAATCAAAACAATTGATGACCAAGTCAAGTTCAAAGTGGCATTGGTAGCAATCGATTTCTTTGGTAGCTTTATTTAAAATCAGGTTCAAAGCATTCAATTCATTTGCAGGAGGCAGGGCCTATATTGTATACAGAGAAAAATTATTTAAGAAAACAATATTAATTAAAAATTTTTTAATTTTTTAAATGGTAATAATTCTCAAAAGTTTTTAATAAACAACATTTAAACAAATTGACAAAAATTAAAACTATTTCAAAAAAATTATATTTTGAAAAAGAGCTTAATAGCAGAGAAAAATCCCAAAAAACTTGGGATAGATATTATAAAGACGCTTCTTTCTTCAAAGAGCAAATCCGGCAAGAATGCACAAAATCTACATGATTTTGCATCTAACCACCGAGCAAAACAGGCGGAGCAATTTAACGAATTCTTCTGCTCTATTGGCAAAAAATAAGCAAACAATGTTCCTATTTATCAAGCAAATCATTTTAAGACGTACCTTGCAAAACAAATTCTGAATCCACATATCTTTAAGCTACCAATATTATTGAGATTGTTAATACTAGGTCAACATGAACAAAGCTATAGGTCATGATAAAATATGTGCTTACTTTCCTAAAATTGCATCTTTCACGTTAGCCCCTTTTCTACTGATATCAATTAATTACGCTTTTGCTAATGGAATTTTTCCAAGTAACTGTAAAATTTCTAAAGTAATACCAATTCACAAAAATGGAGAGAGCACCAATAACCCAAATCATTTTTAGACCCACTTCTTACATATTTTTAAAAAATATTTAATCTTTAAACATGTTACCTGCTTTATAAACAAACGTGCTGCGCTCAACCTTCAAAAATATGAATTTTGAAAAGGTATTTCCACAGTTTATGCTGCTATTAATACAGTAACCTGTTGTTACTTCCACAAATTTTAGTTTTCTAAATTTTGGAAAGTTTTTTAAATTTTATTCCGATGTTAAAAAGTTTTTTGAAATTTTGTAGAATTTATTTGGTAACTTAGTACGTTGTTTAATCGTCTACCTTTTTTGGCGCCTGCTAAGAAGGCCTCGCCAATAACACAATCTAGGTGTCTACTAAACGATAAATTTCTTAATCTTCTTGCTGGTTCTGACCTTCGAACCAGCGACAGCAAAAATATAGTCTAGCTAAATCACAGCTCAGACTACCACAATATCTTCTTTATTAAGAAATATGCTCCAATCCACTTAGGAGCCCGAATAGTATAAATCAAATCAACAGGTTAAAACTCAATAGCTTAATTCTTCACAATCACGTAGACCACCAAAGACTTGCGACCAAAAAACTATGACTTCACACAGTTAACAATTTTCCAATTTTAAGTTACCACAACGAAACATCGAATTAATTAATAATACTGCTTTTCAGCGAATCGTATTTATACCATTGATAAGGTTGCTCGAATGTTCTGAAATTATCTCAATGAAGCCAATCACATATAAGCATTATTGCGTCACATGCAAAAACAAGTCAAGCGGAAATCCAGGATGTTCTCAATAAAGCGAAATTATGCAGTGTTGCCATATTTTTATAACTAAATGTAAAATATTTAAATTACTTACAAAACTGTTATTTCTTCGGCTATTTGAGCCGGACCAAAGCGAAATCAAAGATATTTTTTATGAGATTGTGAATCTACATAATTTGGGCGATTTTTAGGAACGGAACACCTGTACATATGATAATATTAATAGAAATTAGTTTACAGCTATCCTTTTTATAGATTTAAAAAAAACGTTTCATATAAAAAGCGTTTGTCATAAAACTCTTCTCAGAAAGTTAAACCATTATGAACTTTTTGCTCCAGTTGATAAATTACTAGATTCCTATTTGCTCTGCCATAAATTTGTATCATTAATTAATACTCGCTCTACGATTCGATTAAATGGTTATGGGGTACCGCAAGGATCAACTTTCGGCTCATTGCTATTTTTATTATACGTAAATAAATGACTTTAATATTGCTGTCCAGAGTGTTCCATGACTATACGCAGACGATATTTGTCTTCTGCTCTCTCACTCAAATCTCATAATTCTTTAAGAAAAACGAAATCAAAAAATGTCTCTATTGTGTAATTAATGTAATTTAAATAAATTAACTATAAATTTGCAAAAATGTCAAGCCATAATCATTTCACCTAAAATCAATGCAAATGTGATAGATGTCTCTGTAATGGTTGACAATTTACCAATTACTTTAAAAAGCCTCGTTAGATACTTGAAAGTAGGCTATTTATTGACTCAAAATTAAACTTTCAAAATGTTGTAGCCTATTAGCTTTCTAGAGCCGTTGGCATCCAACATAAATTACAGCATGTTCTACACCAAAATGCTCTTCTCAAATTATATTATTATTTTGTTCATCCCCATTTACTTTACGGACTGGTGGCATAAGGTTCCACGTTTCCCACCTACTTGCATAAACTTACTTCTATTTCAAAATAAAGCGGTGAACTGGTAGGCGAGAGGTATTTTCCAGAAAGTACAAATCATTATATGCAAAACTGAAAATACTAAAACTTCTTGATTTATATAAATTTGAGATTGCTAAACTAGTCCATAATTGTATGAATTTTAAGCTTCCTCTTTCCTTCTCTGATTATAATTATTTTAACAAATATTTGTTATTATTTGTTAAAATAATTATTTTAACAAATCTTGTGATAAATCCAAGCGTTCAACAAGAACTTCAACAAACCTGTATAATTTGTACAGACCATTGTATCGTACTGACAAAATGCAAAGAAGTATTAAGTATCAAGACGTTAAGATATGGAACTCCATTCCACAAACAATTCAAATTCTTCAAGATCAAATTAAAACCGTTTCTGTTACAAACTTATAATTGGATAAATTTCTAATTCTTCACTTAATTCTAATTCTAATCGCCTCCAGTAAAATCTGGATGTTGTCGCAATAAACTTCTGTGTTTTTGATTTTAAGTTTGAAGGTTGGCTGTTTGAATTGAAAGGCGATTCGCAGCTTCTCCGTTGTCAAACAACACATTTAATTACTGTCCTGTTACTATTTGTTTATTATTTATTATGTACTAGTTTTTTTTCATTTTATTTTGTACTTGGTAATGTTGTTTGATGGCAAAATAAACTGAAGTCTATGTCTGTGTTTATGTCTATGAATACAACTCTTCTATTTATTTTATTATTTATAAATACTATTGAACTGAAGTGGAGTTGAGAGTCTACTTAACAAAGATTTTTAGTTTTACTCCCAAAATTATCAAAATTGATGTTTTCATTATCATGTTTCAAATAATTCGTCATGTAGCGTTCCCGAGAAAAGCTCTTCGATACAGTTTTTCCAGCATGGCAATTTCAATTAAATCTCTTGATCAGGGTCATATAATTCTTACAAATATTATTCGTGTTCGATTGCAACACTTGTGCAAACAAAGGCTAGAAAAAATCTGAAAATAATAGAAATATTTTTTCAATGTTTTCACTCCACTATTGCAGAGCAGAAAACCTTTAAGAAATAATTTTGGACTAGAAAAGATGGAAGTAAACTGTTTACAGAAGCAGGTTAAAGCTAAGGAGAGTGTACGAACATTGTACAGGAACAAAAATAAAATTAGGAAAAAGGTTTTTGTAAATGTGCAACGACAACACCGTTGGAAAGTGATGGGGAAATTTGATTATCACCAGGATTGTCGAGTCAGTGGAATTTTTTCCGACTCCGATTCCAGCTATTAAAAGTCTAATAACTCCGAATCCACAACCATGATTATTATCACTCTTTTGAACGTTTGAGAATTATCCGATTTGTGCAACCTAACTAAAAAAATTTGCACTACTTGATAGAAAAATCTAACTTATACGTTTCAATAAAGCTCGTTTATTGAAAATGCATGGTTTAATCGAAAAAAAGAACAAAAAACGTGGCTTCAAAACATAGCAGTGCGAGAAGCTTTAATCAAGTTAAAATAACTTGAATTTTGTTAAAAAATGCTTCCAAACACCATTTCTTTAAACAAATAGAAATCCTGTAGCACTGGTCATATTAAAAAAATTTTATGTTGTTGGTACATAACATAGTTTTCATTAAAATCTTTTGTTTTCAAATAACAACTTTATTTATAAGTTTTAAAAACTTTATTTATAGGCAAATTAAAAATTAGGTATAACTAAAAATTTGTGCTTTGCTAAACAAAAATATTTGCTTTTAACAAATGAATACATATTAAGCATGAAGATCAATCACATCGACAAACCATAAATAGCTAATTTAAAAATTTTTAACATCACCACAGTGTACATTGACTGATTTAGTTGATTTTGTAAACAAGCATTTAATTAGAAAAGAAAAATTTAGTGGAGTTCTACTCCTTTAAGTCTCTCCTCATCTTTGATCTATTTCTTGCACAACCATCAAATTTGTAGCCAATAAAGGAAAAAGAAGCAAAACCTCTTTTTTTAGGATTTCCTGAGAAAATTTTTCTATTTTAATTTGTTTTTGTATCAATATAATCCCTGTTTGTTTCATCTCGTTGGCTGTGGCCTTGTAGCCACCTCATATTTGGCTTCTCGGGTGAGGGAATTTTAACCTCTTTCTTGTTTTTTTCCTTCATGTCAATATTCTTCCAGGTCCTCCTCGCATCAAAGTTTTTTGTGCGATTGGAGGACGCTGTAACAACGGTGCGTTTGGATCTCCTACGTTAAGATCCGTCTCCTCAGCAGGTAGTCCGGAATCACAGGAAACTGCCTTTGCACTTCCGGCTGACGCTTCAAAAGATTCGGCTTTGTTTGTTCTCGGAGACAAACTGCTTTGCAAAGCATTACCGGGACTATTGACAGGAGGAGGTGGTGGAAATGGTAACCGATTTTTTGGTGTCGCATAAACCGGTTGCGGTAAGTTTGATCCTTGGGAGTAAATATTTCTGTTTTGCTGACGTTCTTCGCCGGGATTGACGTCGTTTTCAATCACTCCGTTAAGGGATCTGTTTCCGGGTCCGGAAAACGGCGGAGCGTTAAAATTATCCTGTGATGCGATTTCTCCGTAATCCTGACGACGCGGTGAACGAGGAACGCGATAGTCGCGTGAAGAAGAACAGCTTGAACTTCTGCTGCTGTGAGAAGTCGGGCCTCTTCGATAAATCGGACCCCGTCTTTGGTGTTGAACCATGCATTCTTCTTGCAAAGGCTCGTTATAGCTTTCCACAAACTGGGGATTCGAGGTAATCTGGTTGGTTGGCAATCCCGAATTAGAATGAGGAAATGATGAGGAACATGCACGATTTGATTGAAGGCGTTGAGGAGACAAATTGGCGTTCGAAGGAGCTTGATGATGAGTAAGGTACGTGTCTGCCGAAGATGAAGCAAGTTGCAGAGAGGCGGAGTATTGAGGAGGAGGAGGAGACGGTGATGGAACAACAGCGGAGCTGTAGGTCATCCCACTGCTTCCGCCTCTGAAACAATAATGTGCTTTTTGTCAATTTTCCATTATAAAAAAGTTGAAGTTTCATTTTTGCAAAAAATTATTAAAAATTTTGCGACCTTACTAAAACAATTATTCAGAGAACTCCGGCGCCAAACGAATGTATTTTATAAACTTTTATGTTTTTTAAGCTAGTCTATCTTCTTAAAAATTTTTAAAGTGATCTGACAACTCTTAGTTTAAAATGTAAAATAACATTAAAAAACATTAAGTTATTTTCAGCATTGAGGAAATCAGGCTTCCTGGTGACAAAAATTTTACGCAAGCTCACATGCTGCTGGTTTGATAAAATCTGTTGTACTTTGCTCCGCTTGCTTCGCTAGTATTTGTCATTTGCCTGTGAATTCCTTGAGCCAATTGTGACGTCATTCGCGTGTCGGCGCCACGATCCCAGCCTTGCAGTTTTGAACGAAGATCCTGAAAAACACGGCGATCGATTTAATTATTGGCATGTTGTGACTGAAAACATTCTTCAAATTACTGGCGATTCGAAAAAAAAAGAAACGCGTTTGTAAACTATCCAATACGAGGATTTATTTGCGTGTGCAAAATTAAGGCAAAAATTGCTTGAATTCAACGAGAAATTTAATGAAACCGAAGCAAAAGATTAATGTGTGAGTTTCAAAGAGTGCAAACAGTTATTTCTGACATAAATATACGGAATCAGCCTTAGTGACGCACTTTGAAATCCGGTCTTTGAAGCGGTTGTCCATTCCAGCACTCGAGCATGAGGGAGTAGATTTTAGCCGGACATTGATCTGGACACGGAAGTAGTTGCCGACGAGAAATCATTTCGAGGACCTCGTGATTGCTGTATCCGCAGTAGGGATGCATTCCGTAGCTGAACATCTCCCAAAGTAAGACTCCGAACGACCAGACCGTGCTCTTGTCAGAAAACTGCCAAGAATTCAAGGATTCAGGGGCCATCCATCTGAAATCAAACGATGATTATCAAAAAAATTAAATTCATTATCATTGTTCATAATATACATCTGAAATATACATCAAGATAAACTTGTCAGCGGAAAAAAAAGATCATATAGTGTCACCAAGAGACAGACCTGATTGGTAGCATTTGGCCTCCTTGCGGCGATCTATAGTAACAGGACAAATAGGAGTCTTTGACTACTCCAAGATTGGATATTTTTAAATCCATGTTTCCACAAACTAGCACGTTACGAGCAGCAAGGTCGCGGTGAATGTAATTGTTAGATGAGAGATATTCCATTCCTGATGCGATCTGAATCATTTTTACGTTGCATTACACTTCTTGTGTTTGGAAGGTTGGAAGCACTATAAACCTTACTTGAGTCGCCATGCGAATAAAATCAAAGGTTTCAACCGAAGAAGTCACGTGACTCCCGGTGTTGCCGGGAGCTTTGGTAAAATCTGCTTGTGGCGAGCGATCGGTCAGATATTCCTGAAGGTCGACGTTGTCCGTGTATTCGAAGACCAAACAGCGCAATGACGAGTGCATCACGACGGCCTGAAATTATCATAGTTTATCCTAAACATGAGAAAATAATCCGTTGACGTTGCCCAATAAAAGACTTTGTAAATTAACTAAAATTCCCTTGCAAAGTAATTTGATTTAATTTTATGAAACGCGAATTAGAGCAAAATAATTCTGAAAAAATTAAGGCGATTTCTAGGTTAATGTCAAGGATAATTTTAATTTTCCTTGTTTTTTTTTCTTTATACGCATTTTAAACAATTAATTTCTTGCCTCACCAGTGGCATCTTGAACAAAGCAGCAAAACCTTTCTTGTAAATCAATTAAAATAGTGGCCCAGATGGTAGGTGCTTTCACGCAGCCTGGGCCGTAAGTAAGTCTGTTCATTGATTTTAAAAATGACAGACCGAAACCGAACCTACCAAAACGGAACGGTATTTACCCACTCCGATATTCAGTGTGGGTCTGCTAATCGGCAAACGTCTTTTTCAGGACGGGGCAATGTCAGGATAAAACTGCCCTTTTCAGGGCACATTGCCAACAAGTTCCGAAGACCCACTATTCTTCAGCTGAACATCGAAGGCCTCACTGTAAGCAAGATGAACGTTCTTCATCACCTCGCTATGCAGTCTGAGGCACTCGTCATCCTACTGCAGGAGACCCACTGCACTGATGCAGAGAAGTTGGTACTACCAAACTACTAACTAGCTGGGTCTTCTTTAAGCAGGAAGCATGGCCTTGCCACGTTTGTCCACGAGCGACTGAGATACACGCTTTTGGACCAATCTCCACCGACATCGGAGATCGAGTGGTTGTGTGTGGACGTTGATGGCTATAAAATAGTCAACGTCTACAAGCCACCTCCAACGCGATTGCGATCCCTGGATCTCCCAGTGTTTCCTCACCCTGTCTTTACACTGGCGATTTTAACTGTCGTCATGCTGACTGGGGTTACGACGACAACAGTCCGGACGGTGAGTGCTTGGCTGGCTGGGCAAGTATTAATTGTCTTGCCCTCCTATATAATGCCAAGGACGCTTCCAGTTTTTATTCCGGCCGCTGGAACACTGGCACCAATCCAGATCTAGCTTTCGCTAGCGTAGGCCCAAACAGTCACTTACCGGATAGACGTGTCCTTGAGAAGTTCCCCAGGTCACAACATCGACCTTCGTTTATTACACTACCAAGGTTTGCTATGGCAGTGCCAAGCATGCCTGTTAAGCGATGGAACTTCCGCAAGGCTAAATGGAGTCACTACATTGCTTTGACCAATAAATTCGCAAAGACTTTGTTGCCGCCTGATTCACTTGATGTGGATGCGGCTTACCAGGACTTCTGTAACACTAAATTAACGTAGTAACACCATTAACCCGAACTATCCCAATGACTACATTTGTAGTCATTTGTAGTCATTATTTCAAATGCATTTTCTAACTAAAAATAACTGTTTTTTTTATTATTTTAGATTATGAATAGCTTTGAGATATATAGTTGTAAAATATCTTTACAAACACTGTTTTAAGTTGTGCCATAGAATTGTACAGCCTATCAAAGTTTTTAGTTTTTAGTTTTTTAGTTCTACCCTTGGGTTAATATGGGTTAAGAAAGCAGCCAAAAAAACTATCCCACGGGGGTATCGAAATAACTATATTTTGTGTTGGGATGCAGAGTGTGAATCCCTCTATAAAACCTTTCTGCAGTCTCCTCAGGGAGACGACTCAAGCTTGGCTGCTACAGCTCTGCTTTCCAAGATTGACAGAGAGCGGAGGGATCGATAGTCCGAAGCAGTTCGGAGCATTGACTTCTCACACTCTAGTCGAAAAGCGTGGAGTATTTTGAACAACTTTACTGGTAGGTCACGACACTCTCCTCGTCACTGTCCCGTTTTAGCTGATGCTGTTGCATCTCAGTTGGTTAGAAATGAGAAATACGAGGTTGTTGACCGCAAGTCATCTCGATTTGTCTTTAAAGAAGTGTCTGACGTTTGGAGGGCCACAACACCAGACATAGTAAATATCTCTGACAATTTTTCACAGAGAGAATTTACTGCTGCCCTCCAATATTTAAAACCAGGTAAAGCTCCGGGACCTGATTCCATCTGCCCAGAGCTTATACTCCATGCTGGAGCTGCTTTGAAGTCCTGGTTACGTGACTTCATTTCTTCCTATTTGCGCCGACTCAAAATTTCCAAGATCTGGAGAAGAGCGCTTGTGGTCGCGATCCCAAAACTAGGAAATCCTGTGGGGGACCCAAAGAGTTATCGACCGATATCTCTGCTCTGTGTCCCCTACAAGATCCTCGAGAGGCTTATCTACGCCCGCGTTGAACCATTAATCGATCCGCTGCTTTCTAAAGACCAGGCTGGGTTCCGACGCGGGAAGTCAACCGTAGATCAAGTTGTTCTGCTAACCCAGAACATCGAGGATTCTTTCAAGGCTAAAAAGAAGGCCGGTGCCGTATTTATCGATCTGACAGCTGCTTATGACACTGTCTGGCACCGTGGCCTTACCTGCAAGCTGCTGAGACTACTTCCGGATAAGCACATGGTCAAAATGATCATGGAGCTTGTCCGAAATCAAAGTTTCACCCTTAACACCGGTGACAGCAAGTAATGCAGGCTACGCCGTCTTAAAAACGGCGTTCCTCAGGGATCGGTCTTGGCTCCCCTCCTATTTAACATCTATACGTACGATCTTCCTTCCATGATTTCCAGAAAGTTTGCTTATGCTGATGATTTAGCATTGTTGCACTCTTCTGGAAACTGGAAGGACTTGGAGGGGACCTTAAGCCAAGACATGTCCACACCGTCAGCGTATCTCCAGACTTGGAGGTTGAAGCTCAGTCACACTAAGACGGTGACGGTAGCCTTTCACTTAAACAACCGAGAGGCCAAACGTGAGCTAAAGGTCTACAACAATGGTAGACTTTTACCGTTCTGTCCAACCCCTACTTATCTTGGGGTAAAACTGTACAGATCGCTCACGTTTCGTCACCATTTAATGGCATTGCGCAAAAAACTATCTTCGCGCGTCACACTGCTGAGGCGACTCGTCGGCTCGAGATGGGGTGATGGTGCTAAAACACTTTGTCTCTAGTCTACTCAGCAGCTGAGTACTGTGCGCCAGTCTGGTGTCGCAGTGCTCACACTCGTCTCATTGACAGTGTCTTGAATGACGCCTTGCGCATAGTTACTGGATGCCTGCATCCCACTCCAACGGACTACCTACCTGTACTCTCAGGCATCCAGCCAGCTGAGCTTTGCCGAATGGGAGCGACACTCTCCTTGGCTTACCGTGGATCTCTGGACCCCGATCATATCTTGCATGGTCTTTTAAGTGGGTCCTCAGATACTCGCCAAGTGAGACTAAGATCCAGACGCCCGTTTGTACCAGGTGCGCGAAATCTTTTGGACAACCTTGCCAGACTTGGCATCCGCGCTTCTGAATGGACAAATCACAAATGGAAAACGGAGTACTGTAAAAATTCTTCCAGGCTCCGTGCTTTTGTGCCCGAGACCAGTGCCAGGCCTGTTGGGATGGGCTTACCCTGAGCAGCTTGGGTTAAGCTCAACCGCCTGCGGACTGGTGTTGGGCGATTCCATTCGTCCATGCATAAATGGGGTCTCGCTCCTTCACCGAATTGCGAGTGTGGCGCCTCTGAGCAAACCGCAGACCATGTACTAACAGCGTGCCCTATACATCGGGCACCACATGGAGCACGAGGTCTGACGGTTTTGGATGACGAAAATCGATGCTGGCTTAATGACATCACTGCCAGGATCTGATCCAGGCAGTGCAGCAGTTTGGGGTAGTAAAAGGATAAACCCTCGGCCCCAGTCCTGTTTGTGTCTGACCTGGAGTGGATATCCTTCAAACGACGACGACGACGAATTAAAATAGTAAAATTGCCCAGACTTTATTGCTCGAAAAGTCGTAAATTGTGCTCTCTTTATATTTTTCAAAGCATTTCTTTGAAACCAAAATGAACTTTCTCCGGCTTCAGCGTGTTTTTATGAATAAAAACTCGTTAATCCCTGAAAAGTTGACATCGTTTGAAACTTAAGCTTGTTAAGCTTGTAAAACTTGTAAACAACTTTGCTTTACCTTTAAACAAGCAATGTTTTCATGTTGAAAGTGCGAAAACATTTCCATTTCTCGCTGAAATTCTTCCGCTTGGCTGGCTATAACCCCGTCACGAAGAGTCTTGACAGCAACCTAAACAACTCTTTAATTAGTTAATATCAACTTTAGTATACTACGTTGGATCCGAAATCGATCTTCTTCTTTATTAAAAAGAATACGCAATGGGTTAAAAATTTTTTTTTTCTAATTCTTATTGTCTCCAAAATGACTAAATTTAACTTTAAAAAAATACAGAATAAGTTTCAAAACTAGGTCTTAATTTTTAGTTGCGATAGGTTGTAATAATGTAAACGAAGGTTTTTTTGTTATATAAAAACAAAAGCACATCACGAAAGTGACGCACTCAAAATAGTTTTCCCTCAGTCATTCGAACAAACAATGAGTTTTTGTTAACTGCTGCAGGCCTAAAATTTTTGATAAAGTTGTGGTTTAATTTTATAAAAAAAAACTTTTTTTGAAATACATAGGCAGTACAACGTATTGTAACAGACTAAGTTTTAAAAAAATATACTGTATTAAACAAATTCTGTCTATTTTATAGTAAAAAGAATCACTTAAAGTCTTCATTTTGATGTCAACTAAATTATTTGAGGTAATTTGGCTAAAAAAAATCTCAAATTGTTAAACATTTAATCTAAACTAAAAAACTAAATTAAAGACCTGCTTATTGTCTAAATGTGTCGTTATAATCGATAAAAGTTGTGACGCTATTTAGCAGCGAAAAAAGACAAACTTGAAATAATTTTTTAATTTTTTAAAGTGGCGATACTCAATCTTGCTACTTGCAAGAAAAATGAAAAAGTTAAAATTTACCGGGCAATTAGCGTTGAAAATTGTGTTGGCGAGAACCCTTGCTCTGTATACTTTGCCATAAACTCCGTCGCCGATTTCGTGCAATAATTGAAGCGAATTAGGATTCAATTCCGATACTTTGCTCTAAAAATAAAAACTTTTCTTCGAATTTTTGCAACAAAATATATCTTTTTTTTTATCTATTTTGACTTGAGTTGTTGAAGTGATAATGTCACACATTAGCTGGCAAGTATCGTATGCAGCAACAAAGTGATTGGGGTTGGTTTGATTCATATTATGACATCTGTTTATTCTCCTGGCAGGGTTTGTGGTGTCGGAGAAATTATATGCGACCCCCATTCCCACTTTGATTCGATTTACTCCAAATTTTACGACTCCAACTCCAAGTCCACAACTTAGCCTCATTTTGGTCTAATTTAGCGCGAAACGGAGCCGGAGTCGCAAATCCAATAGCAACTCAACTCGAACTCCAACTCCAGCGCATTTAAAAGGCAACTCCTAAAAACGACTCCGACTCCAGCAGATTTACAATACGATTGCAACTCCGCTTTAAAACGTGCAACTCCGGTGAGCCTGCTTCCGGGTTGCGGAACAACGTCAGGCCGCGTCAAGCTATGTTACCGACCTGCTTTTGGAGATGCTAAGATATTGGTGTCAAGTTAAAAGTTTTTTGTTTTTTGTAGCTTTTTACTAACTGATTTAATTATGGCTAAGATTTGCTTGCTAACACTGCCAAACAGAGAAAAGTATGTAAAGGGTTTTTTTCCACAACACAACAGAATGACGAGAGTCTATGGTTGTTGCTATGCAATTGTCCCCCAATTGGTTCGAGATGCCTGCTGACATTACAGTTAGGGTACCTAATTATGATTAAGTTACTACGGATTAACATGGAAATCGAACCTGCGTTTCAGCTTGATTGTTTTGTACGCCGGAAAGTTTTAGGCAATTAAAATATTCATCACCCACCATTCTGACTATTTAATATTTAATAAAAAAAAATTTTTATCCTGTAAAACTATGAAATCCCAGTCTGATCACAGGGCTAAGGCCGAGAGTATATTTTCCCAACATGCTGTTCCGTCCAGATTCAATACTTTTTTCATCCCCAAACCACCAGATGTTTTTCTCAAGGTATCTAATGTATAAAAGACGCTAAAATATTGGATTCTACTCAATTTGCGGAGGTGCTACACTCAAAACTCGATTAAGCAGTTTTACACCAAAACTAAGTATAACTTGAAAACCTGATGCTTATTTCTTTCATCATATAAGAAGCTAAGTCACTTATAAAGAGAAGTACAAGACTCAGCTTTTTTTCTTGTTATAACTCGTCAGTAATACATACCGTGATGGCTTTAGTACGGTTAAAACGAAGCGGCTGCACCTGGCCCCCTAAGCAAAATATTGCTCTTTCCCTTCATAATAACAGCATGACAGTGAATCCTCCTTGTTTGACTTCTTTAAATTGCCTTGTCGTTTTTCTGCACCTTAACTTTAGGAAGAAACTAGAGATCATGTACTCGATTGAAAGCGATGAACTTTTTTTAAAGATTATTACGGCTTTGAAACAAAAATAAAAATTTCGGACATTGGTTGAAAGTGATGACCTTTTTTTTCAGAGATCACTAGTTTTTGGGACAAAAATAAAGATTGTAGCTACTAATTGAAAGTGATGACCTTTTTTTAGCGATCACGACGTTTTCGGTCAAAAAAATTTTTTTCCCTTTGCTTTAAATTAGGCAACCTTTTTTTAATTATCATTGCAAAATAAATTTAAAAAATGAGCCCCCATATTTTTTGCACCAGAATCCCCTTTTTTAAAGCCTTCACTAGATACATATCTCCTTGGGATTAATTATATATTTGTTTCCTCATTAATTGTCGAGTTTCCTCCAGAATTAGCAACCATGCTTTTAGATTCAACTGTAGATCCTAAAATAGACTCCCGCTTCGAGCTTGTTACTTCCAATGTTTTCTTAGCAAACCATTTATGGAAAATCTGGTTATGGTAAAAGCAGTGATTGATGGGATTTAGGGGTTCGCACGGGTTCGCGCGAACCCGTTCTTGGAATTTCACCACGTTAAGCAAACCCGCTTTTAAATTAACGTAATCTATGTACAGATATTTGATATTAGAGGCCCCCCTCGAAAATAGCACATACAGTTTCAATCCGCTACAGATGTTTGTTTAGAGTGTAAAGAACGATTGTTTTAGAGAACACCCTGATTTTGGGACAAAAATAGGAAAATTTGAGAGCAAAGTGAAGTGAAGACCTTTTTTTTTTTTTTTTTTTAGTGAACATCAATTTTTGAAAATTCTTGCCTCGGGCCCCTAAATTGGAATATCCACCACTGTCTATGTATTTATATATCTCTGTACAATGAGGGAACCTGTTCTTAGTGATTTCTATAAAAAAGAGAACCTGTTCTTAAAACTGTGAATGCCAACACTGGGTAAAAGGCCAACAATTTATAATTTGTGACACACATGCTGCTATGTAAAGCAGATACATCTGTCGACCATGTTATTAATTATTCATTGCTTATAGAATTGATTTACAAAGTAAAATTTAAAACGAAATTTGGTAAAACGATGTCGCAAAAATTAAATTTTAAATTGCGCAAAACAGTGCGACAGCACCGTAGCATTTTATGTACTACAAGATTGCAATGAATTTATGGACTTCACTACTATTTAGAAGTCCAAGAATAAATTGACTTTAAAACCATTAGAAATAGATAGACCTGATGCGTGTGGAAATAAGCTTGGCCTACAAAAACATAATCAATAAAAATCTACACTAGCTGATTTTTTTGACGTATTTTGAACAGCTTTACAAAAATCGAAAACACAAAAATGATTTCCTCAAACAACTAAAATACCATCACAAAAGCGTGATCAATAAACGGACTTTTGAAATTAGATCAATTTCAAAAATCCAAAAAGTAGAATGTTTACTGATAAATGTTTCATACTAACTTTCTTGAGATTAATCAAATCGATAGGTCTTCCCATGGTATGTTTGGCATTTCCAGCAAATTTATTTTGGTTTCTGAGACTTTTTTTCCGGCAAATGCAAAAAACAGCACCAATACAACAGAAAAGAAGAGGAATAGTGATGCTCGGAATCAGAATTATGTAAATATCAGATTTGGTCGGAGGAGGAGAAGCTGAAAAATAACAACTTGTTTCATAAAGTTACAAGGCAAAAAAGATACAAAAAGAAGTTGAATAAAATTGCGGTAATCGGCAGAACTAGGCCTGGTTTGATGACATAGTTGATGAAGTAGTTTCGTGGTTTTGAAGAGAACTTTTTAGGGAGGGCGGGCCGCCGGAATGATATTAAATGCATGCATATGATTGAGTAGGACATAAACAGTGTATTTATTTTGAACAGTCTTACTGACAGATAGGAGCTAAAATTCACTTACTAACAAAGTTTTGTCAGAGGTAATTGATTGGAATTGTAAAATTAAAAGCCTCGTTAATTAAAACCCATCATTTTGTCCCCGACCATTGGTTGCAAATCACAATAAACAAAGTTGGCTATTGCAAGCTAAAAAAACTTCTACTCAAAATTATCGCGTATTGATTCGATTGCTTTTTCGATTTAAAAAAATGTGGGCCAATGAAAAAACACGTCTTCATAGGTAAGCCTTAGTTAAACTTCAGTTTCGGGTAGAAGAATCTTCAACCTCCTATTACTTCGCACCTGATTGCGCCGCGCCAATTACGTTATCGTCTTTCAGTAAAACGAAAAATTCTTACTTACCACATTTTTTTACAAGACATTCTTCGGCCTGCGTTGAATCGGAATCTGTGTAGCACCACGGCATACTTAGACGTTCTCCAGGGTTTCTACAGAAGTTGTGTCCTCCAGCCAATTCGTTGTGCTGCCAAGAAAACCGTTAATCGATTTTATTTTAGTGCAGTCCCAAGCACCATTGAAAAAATAATTTGTCCGGGTTTTGTTGTTTTTAAGACGAGAAAGAACATTAAAGATTACGAGTAGAAACAAGCATTGAAGATATATAAAAAATTTTAATTAGACGTCTGTCTACGTTCAGCGTCCATATTCGACATCTACGTTTGTTTGTTTATTAAATTTTGCTCGCCAAACGTATGCGCCAAGTGTAGACCAGACAACTTTGAAGGCATTCTAACAAGCTTACCCTAATCACTAAATCGGAGGACCAAGCTTTGCAAATTTTTCCTGATTTTGTCACACTTTCAACTCCTTTGTATTGGTTTCCGGTTTCGTTGTAGCACTTGTGGGAGCTGTCACTAACTGGGGCTAGACCGATTTTCGTGCATTTTGTTCCTCCAGATGCAGTAGGGGGAAGCAAACTACAATTTGCCGTTCGAAAAATCTCCTAAACGAAAACGACGTAAATTCAAACGCTTACAAATGGTGTAAAAGTTAAATTAAATCAGTTTATGATAAATTTAAATGCAGACTTGCAGTTTATTAAACAAAAACTCAAGTTTTTCAGAGAGGTTTGTAGTTTTAAATAGTTACTTTTGCAGCTTGCAGAGCCACTAAAAAGTATTTGAAAGTTTTGTCAAAATTTCAAAAAAGAGAAAATTTAGACTTAATTACAGTTGATTTTACAAGCAACTGTTTAAAAAAATTGTTGATCAAACTGTAAAATTGTTTGTTAAAGTTTTTCAAAAAGGAAAATATAAAATCAATAAAAAAAAATTTTTTGCGAAACTTTTCAGTAGGCTATTAGTTCAATTTTTTTCGTTTTGTTTTTCATCTCCAACTAAAATGTATTTCAGAATCATTATTTTTTATTTTGCTTTAAAAGAAAATGATATAAAACAAAGATTAATAGAGCATACGAAATTTAAAAAAAAACATTTGTAAGCAATAAAGTTTTTAAAAAATTTTAAACTACCAGTTGGCTACATCATTCATAGTGCATATTAAAAAATAAATGCTGATATACACATTAATATTCATGATAAACACCGCTACTAACATTGATTTCTTTCTAATATTTAGACCTATTGATTATAATGTTTTTATTAATAACTTGCCATTAAAAACATCTGAGTTTTTTATGTTTAAAATCAATTTTTAACAGCTTCTTTAAACTTTATTTACATAATTATTAAATTCGTTAAGCAACAATCAAAACTTGAAATTTTACAGTTTTGATTTTTTTTAAACAACTCAGGGCAAAAAGATTCTATGATCAACTAAAAATAGAACCATTATCTCAGGGCAAAAAGATTCTATGATCAACTAAAAATAGAACCATTAATCGGGGGTATCACCAGGCGTAATGTTGGCATGTTCCACTGGAATTTTTAAGTTTTTAACTTGTTTTATTAGACCTTTAAAAAAATAATTGTGTACTTAGAATTTCATAAAATACATCGGGACTACAAACTCGACGTGTTTTAAACTGAGATAAAATTCCAGTTAAAAAAAAATTTGCAAAATCGAGTTTGCTGTTTTCAATTGATCGAGTTCGAAGACTTCTCAACTATAAAGTGAAAACCAGAAAAAACGTCTTCACACTGAGTTTAAAATCAAAAATCTTATTTATTGAGTTCGAGTTTGGCAAAAAAGTCCAAGTTTTTTGAGTTTGAATTCGAGTTCGCAGCTCTGAATTAATCATTGAACGCTTTTCTGACAGATACAGCAAATGACGAAAAAACTCGTGCTTCAATCAAGTTGTTTTTTTTGCTTTCTATCAAGTATTTTTGCGTTGTTTGGTGATTTAAAACATGAAAAATTACAACTTTAAAAATGTTAACAATCAATATAATGCAATCTATCATAATTAATTTAGATTGATATTCGAAATCTTTAACGATGGCTGTCGAAACTCTGTTAAAGTCTAATTGAATCAGTCTAAATCAAATATTAAGCAAAAATTTTTACATGTGTTATCAATCAGTCTTAAAACAACATATTTGATTAAAACTTGTTCTAACACCAAACTTTCCTTTAAAGTTTTTTCTTCCATTAGTTTCAATCGATAATAATAAATTTAACTTATTTCAGGCACGTGTTTGTGATTATTTCTAAGTGTTGCCAACGCAAAAATGAAAAAATTTGATAGCTGCCAAAAAATTGCAACCATAATTACGAGGTGACTAGCAGAAATTACTTTTACATAAAGACAAAAGCAGTTATCTACACAATTTTATAATTTCTTGACGCTTTATAGACCACAAAATTAATCGAACTTTAAATGTTTGGTGCCGAATTTACAGTACAAAGATAGTTGGAAGGAGGAATACAAAAATAATGGAGTCTCTCTTTTGTTCTGTTGCATCGACTCGAAAGACTTTCCTAACCTGAAGAAACTGGTCGTTTTTGTTGTTTAAATATTCATCCGCGCATACGTCATACTTCATCAGCTCGCAATCTTCGCGGCACAATTTAACAGGGAGAGCTTTCTTTTTTCCCGTTTTGAAATCGCGCTGGTATTGGCAACGAGAGAAGACGAAATTGCAAAAAGCAGGATATGCGAAGTGTTCGCATTTTGTTGAAACGTATTTGGTGTTTGCTGAAAAAAATTTTAATTTTGTATTGGTCGTAACTAAAAGAACTTCATCTGAGCAGCAAAAACAAACCCCTCCCTCAAAAATTTCAAAGAAATTGACGTTGGATTCCAATCAACTCATATAAAAACAACTTTGAATTGGAAATCTCTTCATTACGCGTCACAAGACTTTTGAAAAACTATAAAAACCTTAAAACTTTCTATTTTACCACATTACATAGAATGAAACGTGGTACCAATTGGCGGTGCCCATATCCGCAGCATTGTGTCCGGGCAACACGCTACTCGCTTGTAGTCGATGGCAACACTTTATAAGATTTAATCAGCTTGGTAATTGAACCCAAGCCTCTTGATGCAAAGCAGAGTTGTCGAAACTATATGACCAACTGAGCGCTTTACAATATTCTAAAAGTCTATTGTACAACTTAATTGTGATAGTGACGTCACATATATGCAAATAGAGAGCATAACTACTTCTATTTAAAATTGGTGAGGTCATCGTTATCCTTTTGTAATGTTCTTTCGTTACTGCGATCCTCAAAAATAAAAAAAAGAAATTCCATATTTCAACATCACAAACACAATAAAACCACATTTTTTTATGACAAATTCAGAAATTGTTTTGTTGATAAAAAACTAATGAATTATTGTTTATTTTGATTAATTAGTGCCAGAATTTATTAGCTGAAATAACACCAGCTTCCTGCACATCGCAACGTTTCCAATGAATTACTTCGGAAGCGCAAAAAAAACAACAAGAAGTTATTCATTGTTTGTTTGCATTTCAAATCATAAATCACTTTCAAATTACCACCAAAAAAAAAAAATAGAAGATTATATTTTACTCCGAAGCAATACAAAACAAAAAACATTATGATAAAGATACTTACTTATATGGCTGAGAGCTTGCGTTATTTGTTTTTCCATGTCATTTTGGGTTAGGAATGGATCCACATAAATACTTTTTCCTGACAGCAAACCAGCACAAGCCTTTCCGCTATAAATTTCACATTTACCTTCGGGAATTTTTCTAAAATTGACATTAAAGAAAATGCTATGAAAATTTCTATATTATCAGTCTTATTATGAAAGCTTTGCTCATAAAATTAAGAGGAAGTTACAATTACTTTAAGAATGAATAATTTGAAAACGAAATTTACATGAAGAAACATTAACAACTACCTCTTATAAAGAGCAAAATGCCCCCAAACCCATAAAGTGCACTAATAATTGCAATAAGCATAGCGTCAAACCGTAAAAAAAAGAAAATTATAAAACAAATCAAGCAAACTAGTGGAGTAACTTGTTATTTCATCCAAAATTGTCTTTAATTAATTACTTAGGAGGTCACCAGCTTACATTACTTTAAAGCAAAGTTGTAATTATTCGATTAATCTAATTATTCTTCTTTTCAGCAATATGAGGTAGATAGCAGGTCACGTGACAGCGTACGTCAACAACGTCCCTGAACTCTTTTTCTGATAACAATAAAACTCAAATTGATCAAATTTTGTTATTTGATTTCATGAATTTTTCAGGAGAATTTTTTTTAAAGATAAATACACTTTCACACGATCAAAAAAACTTTTGTAGTTACTTACGTCACGTGGTCGTCCAATGGCGGAAGCTCTGGAAAAAACACGATCGTAAAAAAGGACGAAAAACCGATGTTTGTGAATGCTGTCAAATTTTAATCCTTTCCATCCAATTTTTAAATTTACGTAAAAAAAACGCTGAGAAGTCGCAAATTTCAAAGTGTTTTGTTATTATGATAAAAAGCAAGCAAAGCCTTATGTTAGATTTAAATATGGTGAAATCGTATAACTGTAAGTAAATTAAGAAATAGAAATCGGTGTTGCACGTACATAATGTAAAGGCTCAACATTTTTTCCAAATAATTGGCGTTTGATGCCTTGTTTGTTTTTTGCCAAAACAGCTTCTATCATAACTACAAGGTCAGACAAATACAGGCGATTTATTTAGCTTTACGAACCGAAAGTTGTTTCAAATTATTCCTTTATAGTTGCTTAGGGGTTGGATATTTTCATGAAAAACACGTTTGGTTTAATACAGCGTAGCATGGATATCTATACACCTGTTTTTAATACGATTTCGAAGCTTTTCCTAAATGGACAATTACTGTAATGCTATTCTAATGACAGCAATTGTTCTTATCTCTTCTAACACAATGTCAACTTTCGGACGATATCAACTTATAATTTAGTCTGAGATCACAAGTTTGTTTATCCTCAATTACTGTATCCATTACAATGCTCTATTACAGTGAAAGAGTCTTAAGAAAAACTAAAGTTTTAAGGATTGAAATTGATAAAATTAGAAACAAATATAAATAATTTTGACCGAGGCATGCGTGAAGCTGTTGTCCTTGATAGGCAAAGTACTTCAAAGTTGTAAAGCATTCCGATAGTAATTAAAAATTAATTAATAGAACTGGAGATCAGTCACAACGGTCCAATTTATTGTCCGCCAGAATGACACAAATTACTAGTTATTTCAAATGGAATCAAAAGTCCGACAAGTGCTACGAAGCGTTTCAAGACTTGCGGTTAACATCTACGTTTCACTAAAAACCAACTTTTAAAAAAGTAAAGGATTTTAGCTTTCTGTTTCTTTTCGTTTTTGTTTTTTTTGTTTCTGCAAAATGTTTAAATTTTTTGTGGGTAATTTGACATTTTTGAAAATAGTTTGGAATAATCGTTTAATAATTACTCTAATTCAAAACTGTCAAGTTTCCGCTCCAGTTAGAAGATAAAATCTCATTTACAACCCATTTTCATTTAATTTCATATTTAATTTAATCAAAATAAGATAAGCAATTTTTCAAATTAACAAAAAATTTTGTTTTTAACCACGATTAATATTTTTTCCAGTTAAAATTAAAATATTAATTATTGAGAATTTGATAAATTTTAACTAACAAGACGGGAAGTTGTACCTTGCATTTTTGTAAGAAATCACTTTATATCAAACTAAATTTTCTTTGAATGAAACATTATGACGCCAGATACCGATTTATTTAAGACTAATCACAACACAAACAAAGCATTTATCATAGCGAAGGTATCATCTTTAATAACCCTTAATGTCGATCAAGATAAATGCCAAGAAATCAAGCAGCGTTAAATCCCTTCTTGTGTGGGCGTGTAGTTAGCTCATGTTCGAATTCGTATTGTTGCTTATTTCAAAGAAGAAACTATTGTTAAGCAAAACTTTTTACTTTTTCTCTGAACAATGCAGTATCGTGCTCTTGAGGCTGATATTGTATTGCTGTACAACGATGTGGTCACACCAATTGTATGTGACGGACAGAGTTTGAAAAATAACTCTTGAAATGATTTGATGACTGCATTTTGTACAAGATGTGATAGAAGAACTCAAATAAAATCATCATTTTACTTTAATACGCTTCATTGCCTTATGTTCTTTAAATCATGGAGTGTATTGTTTAAACCATTGGTTTTCAACCGAGGTGCAAAATTGATTTAAAACTGGTTTATAACAAATGGAACCTTAGTGTGCGGTTTTTATTGCTAAGGGTGCATGAACAGTTAAAATTTGACTTTTGTTTCATTTTAAGACTTTATTTGAAAGTAAAAACAGGTGAAAAACTGTTTGGGAGTACTTCAAAATATTTATCTTCTTTAAAGGGGTATGCCGAAAGCGAAAAAGATTGATAACTACTGGTTTTAAACGCTTCTATGCATTAGCAGAGTAACAAGCAAGGAATCAAAACAAAAGTGCTTACGGAATGAAACTCGGAGGTAAGCGCTCCTATGAATCCGCATTATTCCGTTGCTCGCCTCGCATCTATACTCGCCAGAATCCAAACTGAGGAGGTTTTTGATCGTTAACCGCGTTCCGCTGCGTCTGTTTCGTATAGAAACACGATGGTTGCTTTCCCCCGTCAATGGCATCTTGTCTTTGTACCTGAGAAGAAGCTGAAGGTGAACGATAAAAAGTAAAAAAGTGATGATTGATAAAAGATCGCTTTGAAGAAATTATAAACCGAATTTTGGGAGTTGAAATCAACAACTTTTGTGCAGCCTCAAAATAATTTGTTCGAGTTTTAATAATTGCTCGAAAAAAATAAAAACAATTATAAGCAACTTTTGTTAGGAAACGCGAATAATAAGTTTTCAAATATTAACCATAGGTTTTGAAAAAGTGTATGTATATATATTAAAAACTTCATTTATAAAAGCAACAACGTTACAAGCTAAACCTTGTATTTAATACAGATAAGGTGTTGATTACTTGCTGTGCGAGATCAAGCAAAAGCACTTGAAAATAGCAAATGTTTTTCACCAAAGCTTGACATGAAGAACTAATTTATCATATTAGCCTCGAAACAGAAGCAAATAAAGTCTTGTTTGAGCTTAAAAATCAACTGGGACATGGTTTGCTGAAAATGTTTAAAATCATCTGTCGAAGAGATGCCGTTGATTTGATGGCAATTTTATCAGCAAGCCCATTTCTACACCTTTACTGTTAAAAGCACCGCTTTTCCAAAACTAACAGAAACAAGAACTTGTCAGTCCCAAAAAATTTCTAAGGGCAAATAGGTTATCGGGGCTCTACTCACCAGTTGTAAGTCATACGGTCATTGGGCCGTGACTCCACGCGACATTTGAATTGTGCTTTGTCGTCAGAAGTAAGACTTAAGTTTCGAAATTCACCAATAAAGCGAAGATAGGGCTCATCCGTCTCTAAATAAGAAAATAAAAATGATTTTAAAGTGACCAGCTAACTATATATTCAGTTTTAAAATGCGGTATATTTTTTCATTTATTTTATTAGATTTTATCTCTATACTATCATCATGACTCTCAGAAAGACGACGGAGGCGCTAATACATAGGGCAAGTAATTACCCCGACCTGCTTCCGAAGATGCCAAAATATGCTGTCCGCTTGAAATTTTTTTATATGACGTTCAAGTTCAAGATGAAAACATTTCTGATCATAAAAAAAACTTGTTGCATGGAGAAAGATATTAGTTTAGAGCGAAAAAAATCTACAATTATTAAAGTTATACCGATTGCAAACGCTGAAAAACTGAAATGGCAACTTTAACCCTTTGAGTAACCTTAAATAATTTTTAAAAAAAATTTGGCTTTTCTTGTTTCTATTCTACTATTGGTGCACATACAACAAAATTAAATTTTTTGTTCGATGTTGTTTTTAGAAGAAAGGATTTACCCAAGGTGGTTAGTGCTGCTCACCACTGCCACTCTATGACCTGAAACCGGCTTTAAAAAGCAAAATTTTGATTTTAAGAGGTGGTCAGTCTGGCTGACCACTGCCACAACTGCGCCAATGCTTTATGCAAAGATAAAATGCTTTTTTTAATCATCTTCATCACAACAAAAAGTTTTTTAAATCAAAACAATATTTCTCAAACTGTGTGTTGCTAAAATTTTTCAAAGGCCCCGTCCAATAATTTAATTTTGTAACAGCACAGTTATGGATTAGAGCATTAGAGCAATGCCGTAATTCCAAATTTCAAGAACAGATTCTCTTACTAACAACAGGTACCCTCATTATACAAAGATATAGAGATACATAGATTACGTTAAATTAAGAGCGGTTCGCTGAACGTGCTGAAATTCCAAGAATCGGTTCGCGCGAACCCGCGCAAACCCCTTGAATTCCATCATTAGATTAGGGGTTATAAAAGTTGTTTCGACTATATACTCAGTGAATTTATGACAGTTAGCACTAAAACATTAAAAAAAAGAAAGTTTTGTAGAATTCTGAAAATTGAAAAAAATTTTTTTGATCCAACTTTTTTCTGTTTACGTCATTCTTACCATCTCTGGTTTATTGCAATTGTAACCATAGGTGTAGAAAAGTGGGGGCTGAAGCCCCTTCTAGTTGTCAGCCCTCCAAAATTTTTATAGACTGTTTTAGCCTTTCTACAAAGCTCTTAAAAAAAACTTAAAAGTTTAAGTATTGTATTATGTGTATTATAAATGTTTGTTTAGCCTACAATTACTTTAAGTCCTCTTTGTGATTTATCAAATGAAACGCTTTAGATATAAATTTAGTTGATATTACCACACTTCTTTTAATAAATTATACTGTATCCTGTATTTCGTAATGTACTTTATTTCGCAAATTGTCAAAATTTTGTAGAAAAATGCTTTTTTTGGTAGTTTTTTAAAAATTTAAGTTTTTTTAACAAAGTAGTTATTTTGCTCCTGGTATTTAACGTATGTTGACGCCCTTGGCGGGACAATGGCAACGGCTTAAAGATTTCTGTAAATGACTCAGACGGAAAGCAAGAGCACAAAAACAAATGATCTCCCGTATAAACATTGGCATAATTTCGAGATTTGAACACAAAAACAACAACTATAATACCAGTAAAAGCACTTCGAAAAATAAAATCAAAGCGTTGAACATATTTGGCATCTTAAACCAGGCCTAGGCCCAATAGACTTGGTGACAAATCCGTTAAATATCAGTATCGATTCTTGACGTCGATTCATCGTTTCGTCGCATGAAAGCTACGTGTGCGACAGAACTAGTGGCATCAAAAACAAAATCACCATCCGATGTTATGACAAGGCTCTCGACAACAAAGCCAACACACAATCGAGAGTTTATTCCAAGCTGGACAGTTTCGTTGTTGACACAACGTAGCCAGGCAATATTGCTCGCCGCGAATTTTGGCATTCGCTGACGGATTATGTCGCCGCGAAGTTTCGTTAAAATCCCACTTGTCAGCGACGCCTCGAACAAAGCGGATCGCGAAATTCCTCGCTGACCCCCGCAAAAATATGCAAACGAGTCCACTCACCCGTGTCGCCGCTCCTACGGTTTCCCGTCTGGGACTGAGTGCCCCTGAAAATTTGTCAACAATTAATGAGTAATCGAAAAAGAAGAAAAGTTTGCTAAATTGTGGTGGAGGGCTCCATGTGGACGTGATTCTCATCATCACGCCCAACGACACAGATACCTACACTTACTCAACAACACGGATATACACTCAGACCTAACAGCTCTAATATGTACTCAAAACAAACAGAACTAACAAGCATACTCAAAAGCAATATCAAGCTGTGTAAGCTAGCTGAGCGGACACACCGCTGAGCGATCTAAACGAACGCTATCGGGATTCCATTGTCACGCTAGGAATCAAAATCAAAACGCCGCTACGTCACGGTTGATGACGAGCGCAAAAAACACTCGAATCCTTGCCGCTGGTGACGCGAGTCCCCGATGACGTGTGCGATGACGTTATCTCGGTCTTGCAACACAGCGAAAGCCGAAAGTCGATGACGCAATGAGAAAAGGATATTTCAAAACAAAGAAATTGGAGCAAGCAAAACGAAAAAGATCCCAATAGGTTACCTTGGTGATGTGCCGTTCGATCGCGAGTTCGCAAAGGAAATTTCTCCTGCTGAAAAAAACAAAAACAACGTTCAAGAAATATATTCAGTTGGTGTTTGATTGTCCACAGTTTCATGACGTTTATGTTTTTGTTGAGCTTTTTAGGTGAAAAACCGCCGTTGTTGACCTAATTATCGAATCATTAAAACAAAACAGCATGCCAAATGATGCCGCTTATACTCATCCATTAGACTGATCAAACTAGTCAAAAGACACAATAATTCGGGGTTTATTGCCACTATTTTCCCTGTGCTTTTTTGTTTAATAGGTGGTATATTCCTGCAGAAAAGAGCTTGTGGCTACAAGCTTCTTAGTAAATTGTTACAACGTCAACCACAGGATTCCATTTCAAATGTCCTGGTTTTCATTTATTTCAATATTTGTTTAATTAAAACTTTTTAATTTTAAAACAGGTCCGTTTTCCAGAGGAGAGGAGACAAGAGGGCAATTGCTCTCTAGCAAATACTTTTTTAAATTTTGTACCTTTACATCTCTTCAAAAGAACACTTTTTTGGCTTTTAATTTTGAGAGACATTTTTTAATTTTTGCTTTTGCTCCATTTAGTTTCAAAAAATCTTGCCCCAGTTTGCCTCCTAGCCCCAACTTTCTAGGAAGGTTCCTGTTTAAAAGATATGAAAAAAAGGCTCAGTCCAAAAACATAAAAAGCGTATTTATTTATTTTTTCATTGCCTACTTCTGGTGAACATATTTAGGTAGCGTTCTTTTGCATTGGGTCAAAACTTTTCAAAGGCGGAACAAACTCTTCCATCCAATCAACTTTGGGGCTGGGCAATATAGCAACTTGTGTGACGGGGTTGCAGTCGCAGCGAGCCCTTGGAAATATTGCGTCACATCTTATCCTCCCGAGAATCGAACCCGCCTCTCGCATCGAAATCAGAAGTAAAATGGTTTTTATCAGTAAATTTACATGAGAGAAGATTTCAGTAAATTAAAGCAAACTAGGTTGTTATCAATTAAAGCAATTTCTCATAAAAAATGAAATATAAAGTATTTTGCATGCTTTTATTTTATTGGTTGAACTATACATAATCTTTTGTAAGTATTGGATTACCATACAATTAATTTTCTTTATGCAACAATCACACCATTTCTGAACAAGTTAAGAAAGTAGAAAAAAATTTTTGTAAAAAAGATGTCTTGTCGCTACCTATATTACCAGGCATAAAATAAAACGTGAACTCCAAGGCTTGATCCAACTCAAAGCAAACAAAAGCATGACGTCATTCATTACTGTTCGCGGTTGATAAAACTTAACAATTCAAATCAATCGTCACATCTCGGTCTTAGTGATTTGTTTTACTTTTGTTTACCGAAATCATAGTTTTTTTTACAAAAAAGCGGCGAATAGTCGAGAAATATTTTTGAACGGAAGAAGAGCTAACAACAAAGTGATTTGTTTGTTTAACGATTGGGCAGCTACAAAAAACGACTTCATTGTCTTGCCGAAGCGAATTTTGGCTTGAAAGAGAATAAAGTTTTTAGCGAATTATGATAAATAACTATGAACCGCGAGTAACTGAATAATGTGCAAAACTTTAGGCATCAATGTAAAAGGCTCAGAAGGGGATTGCTTTGTCCAATTTATTTCCAATCATTCATAGATAACGTTTAAACCGTCTATGAAAGAAAACTAAACGAGATGCCGTCATCTGCCATCTGCAAAGGATTAAGTCCCTGCTCTGGTTAAGGGAGCTGTCACTCATTCAATACAAAGAGAAACGAGACGGATGTAGTGATTTCATCGGTAACTATATATAAAATCAAAACTAAAACAGAATCTGCAAAAACTGTTATTTCAATGTTTAAGTTTTTTTCAATTTTAGGGTTCAAATACACGACATAGACCAGTACTATTAAATTTTTTACTTTGTTATTAACTACCAACAAAACAATAAAGTTCGCCCCTATTTTTATTTCTCCAACAAAACGTTCTACGATAGGCGCATATGAAGCCGAAGAAGAAATTCTCTTTTTAAAAAACCACGGTCAATAAGTATTGCAATCGAATCACAGGCTAAATCCCTCTATTTAACTTTTCCAAAAAAGCAACAAATTCCTATGAGTAAGTTTGGATTTAATGGCCGAAACAACAATTTCTAAGGCCCAAGCGATTGCGAAATACCACAAAAATCCAATCAATCACATGCAATAGTGTGAGGAAAGTGTCAGAAAAGATAAAAGCGAGTGCAAGCGGTGACACTCCAATGGCATTCATTATATAAGTAAGACAATTTAACAAACATTGATAAAAACTATCAAAGGATATCTTCCGTCAGTTTAAATGGTAAATATTGACTTAAAAAATATGGCTTAACATGAGAAGTAATTCATGCTGTTTATTCTTACTAAACGGCAAGAAAACATAACAGTAGGTTTCTTGGTTTGAAACGAGACATTTTTTTCCTATGGTATTTTAGTAAGAAATTCAACAATTGTTTTGCAGTATTGGTTTGATTGGTTGAAAAAGTAATAATCATAGCAAAATTTTATAAATTTGGCAATAAATTTGTGTTTTTAACGGGTTTTCAGCGTGGGGCTTTCGTCCCATTCGCGGAAAATTGAACTCAACAGAGAATGTCTAGATGTAACTTTTCGCAAATTCTTGAATTTTAATTATTTTTATAAATTATTATTTGCATTGTTTCAAAATTGTTTTTATTTAACTATCAGTTTCAAAATTTCTTAATAAAAGGTGAAAGCCCGGGCGTGTAACACTTTGAAAACACTTTGCTTGTGTAGATATTAAAACACAACTTGTTAAAAAGCTGAAATGGGTTATTCGATCTCTTACTATTCAGGCAAAAGAGACATTACTATGCTGGATATCAATACGATAAACAAAGTCAAAGTACCCTCTGTGTGTTTATTTTCTAGATTGGTTCATTATAAAGCATTGGTGCTTTTTTGTGACATTTTTTTTGTAATTTTGGTGATATTTCTTCAATATAGTAGAGGTAGAAATAATTCTCAACTCGCGTTTCCTCTTATCTTTTTTGCCAACTACAAAAAAAAACGATCTTTTGACTTGTATTTGTTTAGTATCAAGTCTGTTAATGACGTTGCACTTTGATATTTTATCTTGACAGCTGATCAGAAACAGTTTCTTTGTTTTGATATCGTCTTTCCTTTCATCAAATTCGTTTTTATATCAACAACTTGAAAAAATCAAACGGTATACCAAGTTTGTAAGGACATCAGTTGCTTGTAAAATGTCTTTTCAGACACCGTTACAATAGATTTAATGTCAAATAGGTAAACAGAAATTCATTTGTTGTTTCACAATCCCTAATCAACTGTTCTTTGCTCTATTGGCGTTCTCTTTAGAGCAGAGATGTCCAACCTTTTTTTTTTATAGTGGGCCAAATTAAATATTTAAGTTCATTTAGCGGGCCGCAAAATAACGTGTTTATGAAATTTCTTTTTTTTAGTATTAGATGTCATGACCAAATGATAAGTATTAAAATACAAATTTAAAATTGATTAATTAGGAATCAAAATGAAATGTAAAACTATTAAAACCTTATGTAATTAGTACTAAAAATGCTCATCATGCAGCTGCTTTGAAATCCCAGTTACATGAGTTTCTTTTTTGTGCTTGCACCGACTCGAAATTTCCAAGACCTATTGACCTATATCTCTGCTCTATGTCTCATATAAGACCTTCGAGAAGCTTATCTACGCACACGTTGAATCAATTATTGATCCATTGCTCCCTAAAGAGCAGGACGGGTTGCGAGAGCTCAACCGTGGATCATACCATTTATTAACAGTAAGCATCGAGGATTTTTTGTTGATTTGTCGATCTGACAGCAGCATGTGACTCTGTGTCTGGTATCGTGGCCTTACATGCAAGCTGCTTGAGACTTCTGCCGGATAAACATAATGTCAGAATGATCACGGAGCTTGTCCGAAACCAAAGTTTCACCCTTACTATCGATGACAGCAAACAAAACAGGATTCGCTATCTAAAACTTTAAGTCAAGACATGACTATATTTTCAGCGTATCTTTAAACTTGGAAACTGAAGCTCAGTCACATTAAACATTGTGACGACAGCCTTTCATTTAAATAACCGAGAGGCGCAACGTCAGCTAAGTGTTTACAACAGCAATAGATGTTTATAATTTTGCCCAACTCCTACTAATTTTGTGGTAAAATTGGACCAGATCGCTCACCTACTTCATCCACTTAGTGGCATAGCGCAAAAACCTATCTTTACGCGTCACACCGTTGGGCAAGTTGCAGGCTCAGAATGGGGTGCTGGTGCCAAAACACTGCGCACAACTTCCCTATCTCTGGTTACTCAACATCTGAGTACTGCGCACCAGCGCTCACACTCGCCACATAGACAGTGTCCGTAATGACGTCTTACGCGTTGTCATTGGATATGCGTCTCACTCCAACGAACCACCTACCCATGCTTTCAGGCATCCAGCAAGCTTCGCTTTGTCGAATAGATGCAAGACTCTCTTTGGCTAACGGTGCAACCCTGGACCCTGACCATATGATAAATTTTTAGATTAGACCTAAATCTTTAAAAATGTCTAATCCTTTTTCCACCCTCCCAATAAATCAAGACGTTTCCTTTTTTATCACTACCAGCATCGCTGCTACTACTGTAATCTTATTCCAAATCATTCCGCATTGGTTCAAAGTAACTATGTTTGCTGACAAAGTCATTAACAACTTATCACTTGATATTGTAAAAAATGTTTAAAAATAAAACAATCAATATTACTTTAATCCAAAAACAATGTGAATGCTGAAAATAATGTTTAGGGCAAGTCTCTTTACGACAAGCTCCAGCCACAAAAGTTTTCATAGATCAGTTCATTGGACGACACTCAACGCAAAAATCAACTGATGTATTCACTTTGTCTCCCTATACGTTACTATGACAGCAGTGACATCGAATTCTATACAGCTATGAAAATATAACCAAAAAATTTGACTAAGCAATGGGCCGCTTTGTGCTGCGGCCCGCTCAAATCCCTGCTTTAGAGCATAAAGCTTTATTGCTTTAATGAGAAAATTAATTGAAGCTTTTTTGAATGAAATTAAATTAGATGTTCAAGAATTGGCCTTTAGTTTTTACTGCCATTAGACGTACACCAGCTTATAAGGAAAAATTCAAGTCATCCCTAATCGATTCAAAATAAATAAGTTGAAGTTCATAAAGTAGAGAGAAAGTAGATAAGCTAATAGGGAATGTAATATATGCCATAACCAATTTTTTTGTTATTAACAAAAGCAAAGGTGAACAGAAAAATTTAAGTTATTTTGTTAATAGATCGCAATCAATGCTTGCAATGGCAGATTAGATTCATCTTCGGTTGAAGACGACATTTGCTTTTCGAAAATCCATATACAGTCTATACCAAATGATTTAGCATATTCAGAATTTTTTAAAAATTGCAATCCATTTTTTCGCTTCCATTAAAATCGAAAACAAATCGGTTTTAAGTGATTGCAAGTAAATTTAATTTCTAGCTCTCTCAGCTTGCAAATCCGCTTTATTTAAAAGAACGTCTGTCGTAACAACGCGAATTCAGTCCATCAGGCTTAAGACACTAGCAACTACTTTTCTTTTAGCATGGCTTTTACCAAAATTACTAGATTACGTATGTTTCATGACGTCGACAATTGTTTTTACTCGTGCAATAATAGCGACAACTTGACAGGAACAAACTGCTTTTAAAGCTTTTAAGCAAATCGTTTATGACATGTGTCATTTCACAACTCTGGTTTGTTTCAAGATATAAAAATCAGTTTCTGTAAGAATAAGATTGTACTTTTTTTACCTTTTTTGAATGGTTTGCTAGCGGAAAAGTAAGAATATTTTTGGTTTTGCAGCACATTGATGGCTTATCAAATGCAGCTTGGGTTTTAAACTTAAGCCGGTTACAGGCTAGTTTCTGCTTTCTATTTAAAGTAGAATATCGTTTCATAAGGCGATGCCAATTAATTTCAGAACATTTAAAAAAAATTTTTAACGGATTCGACAGGAACTTCAAGTCAATAACTTACCGGAAATCAAGCATTGGAAAAACTTAAAAACTAAAACGAAACACAAAACAATGAAAACGAAACAAAAAAACGAAGTCTTATGTTTTTTTACATAAAAAAACGGAAACGTTTTATTTTATCGCCGCTCCGCGAATGAGTTGAGAGCTTTCGTTTTGTCATTGTTCTCAAAAACCCTCTAGCTCTTAATATCCTTAAAATATAAAACAATTTACAGTAAATCTTTCTCAAGTGTCTCCATAAAAAATCACCTTGGCATCGAATCTACTTCGGGTAAGAAGGCTGTGAAGGTAACTTCTATTTTAATCTCTTGAATCAATATTGTGATGCTATTCGATGTTTTACCAAATAGCTATGCAGCTTATCGATTGTTGTCTAATTGTAATTCAATCAAAAACCATATGCAAAGGAAAAATTTCCCAACAGTGTCTAAAAAACAATTTTGTCTTCTCCAATCACAAAGCTAAGGACTAAGTGCAAAATTAACAAAGCTTTCATCTAATCTATAATCGCAGTAGGGTTAACAAAGTCTAAATTTTACAAAATTGTTGGGATGATACAATCTTGATTTTAGATCAGCTTGACTCAGTGAGACAAGCGACCTTTTCAACATTAGAAGAACACGGGTTCGCCCTTTGGGTGAATTCGTGTTTTCCTGCATTCACACTTTAAAAAAATTCGATTACCACATCCTGAACTTTGCAAAATTTCAAGATAATATTTCCGAAACAAGTTTTGACAATCTTTAACTAAAAGTGACTTAAATTTTCGGCGCATGAGCAAGGGTTCTAAATTCAATTAACACGATCTCTGTTCAGCTCTTCCCTTATAACACTGCTGCATTTTCAGGAAGTAAACTTTAAGACAATCTTTTATTGAAGCTCGTATGCATCTGCATCCACAGTGTTTTGTTGAAAATGCTAGAAACTTGTACAAACATGCCAAATCATCCAAACCATACACCAGTGCCTCGCAACCTTTTTCACTTTTAACCCCAAGAAGTAAAAACTTCAAGACAATTTTTCTTCGTGGCAATCTTGGAAAATTCAAAGAGTCGAAAAATCAGGCAAAAATTACTATTATAAAAAGTTGAGTTACAACATTCAAGATTCTAATGTTAGTTTTTATTGAAACTCGTTTGCATCTGCATCCACAATGTTATGTTGAAAATGCTGGAAACACGAACAAACATGCCCAGTCAATCAAACCATACACCAGTGCCTCGCAACCTTTTTCACTCTCAGCCCCAACACATTGTAGAAACTTCTAAAGTTTTGCGGTACCCTCTATTGAAAATACAAAAAACCTAATTAAAATAGATACAAAATAAGAAAAAATAGTCAATTTTTTAACTTTTTCGATAAGCGAAAACGTTTTTTTTGGTTAATGTTTGGAAATCAAAGACAAAAAAGATTTTCACTCGTCGAAAAGAAAAAAAAAAATCGAAACTTCTACACTTTTTTATTCTCTTTTTATTACAGTATGTTTAGTTCATCGTTATTCTGCGGCACACTTAAGATCGTCTTGCGGTATACTGGTTGCAGAGCACTGGCACAGACATACAAAATCTCGTTTTTCATAGACCAACATGTTAGATATCGCATTCGCATTTTCCGTCAAAAGAAATCGCAGAATCTAGGTTTTGCATGCAGTCGAAGATAAGAATACGAAAGTTAAATTGCTATATGAATTCAAAAGATCAAAGAGTAACCGCATATAATATAATATGACCGAATGCATGAAGCAGCTGAAGCTCATTAAAAGCTGGGATTTGTGACAGAAAAATTTATATGAAACCGTCTGGCTGAAAAGAGGATTAAAACAAATTCAATCTTTCTCTTTTACAATGGCTTCGTACCATTGTGCTGTTTAAGTTGCTGATATTTTCTTTATTTGCCTCGTATGTGAATCATTGTTTATAAGAATTTGTTTGCTTATAATATAATTGTGACTAAAGGTGAGAAATAAACTGAAAACATTACTTATATCCCTTCTACTATTTAATGAGATCTTATCGTTATACGAAATGCCTGTTATTGCCACGACTTATAGAGCAGCACCTTCGATCAGGCTGATGATCAAGACAGGAAACGGCAATTTAATAAAAGATAACGTAATAGGCCGGTGACTAGGTTATAAATCCTGTTTTTTGTAAACTGACAAGCAATGGCTAAAATAAATATCTTTTTGTCAAATTTTAAAATGCTTTCAGAACTAGATCAAACGCTAGGTTTTGAGTAATAGCTAGGTGCACAGCGGTATAAACAGAAGCTTTAGAAGGTTCGGGGTTCAAATCTTGAGGCGACAACTTCTTTTTATCACTACAGTTTTCCAAAAATTTCAATCAATTACACGAGTTTTAAGCATTTCAAAGATTTGTTGAATTATTGTTGTTGATATTGGTCATTGACAAGACAAACATAGATCGGTACTATGAAGACTGACCACGTCATGAAAACATTAAGAAAAAAAAATGCAAACGCTCAAGAAACAAACACATCAAAAATTGAAACTAAAAAAGCTTGAAGCCTTTTGGTAAAATTTCGAAACATTTTAAGATCGAAAAAAATTTAAATATCAACTTTTGCTGGTAAGAGCCAAGAAAAAGTTTAGAGAGAAACATTTGACGAGTCGAGTTGGATTCACATCAAAAGCGAATCCGTGAGAAACTTCGCATTTTATATCAAGTTGCGTAGACGAATGCTTCGTCAGCATAAACGTCACAAGAAAGAATGAAAATTAGCGCGCAGTGCAGGAGGCTGCAACGCGATCTTTGCTATTTCACTTTGTTTATAGAAGCGAACGTATATAATGTCTGCAATTACTTTTGGCTTAGAAATTTATGTCGTCGATTTAAGAAAATCTCGCAAACTTTTTGTTCAAAATTGGTTAAAATAAAAAATAAATTTTGTTGATAACATCTTTACATTAATTAGTTTGCAAAATTCAGCAACAATATTTTTGTCATTCAATTCTCTTTAAGTTAAAGACAATTTTAAAAACCTAGGTTTTTTTTAAAAATTAGTTGGGGGTACAAAATTTTAAAAATAACTTGAAAAAGAAGAGACATTTTCTGAAGCTTTTTATTCGACATTTATCAGTAAATCGCCCGGTCGAGAAGAAAACGTAAGAAGCGGCTTCTTTTAAATTTTAAGAACTTACTCAAAAACTAGAGCTGGAAATTAGTCAAGCGATAAAGGTTGCGACTTCAAGCGTTTTTTTGTCTTTTCGTCGTTATTCGTTACGTCAGTGAACAGCTACCGCGCGAGGACAAAAATAACTGCTGGCTCTCTATTACAATCGCGTGCTTGTTTAATTGGAAGCTTAAAAACACCTGCAAACAGAATGGAAACAAAACCAGCACGGAAGTCGCATTATGTCAAACAATCAACTACAAGTGTCATGTGCGATCAAACCGAAGACTAGGTGAAGCCACCTTTACGACGTCACAATTGAAATATCTAAGACAATGGCTGCAGTTGAACAATGGGCCGTTTTATGCAGACTCATTTAATCTATTCGAATTGCAGTTAGTCTTGACTCAATCTGATTTTTTTTTAAAGCAATAAAAGAGATCATTCGTACTTTATAAAAGAAAAACATTGTTTTGTCAAACTACATTAACCATGGTGAACATTTACTGATCTTACAACGCTTATTAGCCTGTCATTTACTTCCTTTTCTCTGATGATGTTCATAAAAATATGGATTATGCATGAACTTTCTTTATGTTTTTGGTAGTAATGATTTCACAAAGGAACACAGTTCTAGATGAGACTTTTGTTTAAGATTTGGAAAATTTCTACAATTTTATTAATTTTTTGTGCTTTCGGTCAATTAAACGCAATTTAGTTAATATTCTTGTAAGGGAAAGTTTGTAATTATAACTCGGATGATTTAACTTATATCGAAGATTGCTTTTCCTCGTGTAATTAAATGATACGAAACCTTTATTGTTGCTTTCAATATAATTGCTATGTTCTTTGGACATAATTTTAAGCGTGAATCCAATTCAAAAAGATTGAAATAAGACTCTAAGTCGTATAAAGTTTTTCAGTCAATTTCACCATCTTATTTTTATTATTCTAAAATACAAAAGAATGGTTTGGCCAAGTCATATCAATTTATATAATTAACAAACTTACCAAAAAAGAAAATCATGCAAAATAAATATAAATCCCTTTTCACCATTGCTTTTTATTATTTCTTCGGCAATTCTTAATTGAACATGGTTTGTCTTAAATTAATTAGCTGATAAAATTAAACCTAAAACAAATTATTTTTTGATGCAGTTTTTCTGATAAAAATTTCTGGAAAATGCAAATGTATTTATTTAAAATTAAAAATTAACTTGCTTTATATTGACCGTTGGAAACTCTCTTACATTTTGATAACCAGAAAATATAATATTCAACTATTAACAAATTAATTGTAAAATAAATAATATTAAAAAAAACTAGAAGAAAAACAAAACAAACAATAAATTTGGGAGAAAAAAAATAACATTTTTGTTGTTTTACGAAACTTAATCAGGCAAAACTTTTAAAAAGCAAATACAAAGTTAGTAGCATTTTAATTTTTTTAAAATAAACTCTGCATAAAAATTTGCAATAACTTTTTAACATCTCAAAAAACAACAAATTTTCACATAAAACAATCAAACCGAATAGAAAAAATTGCGATAGCAACAAATTGTAAATTAAAGTAAAATATTGCACAGCTATTAAATATAAAAGCTTACAACTAATGTCATTTAACTCAATTAAAGACTATTTCATCAAAAAAAGAAATAAATTATTCTCTAAAAAACACTTTTAATTGAAAAAACGCCGCCCTATGATGTGCCCTTTCTTTTAGTTATCTTGGAGTATAATGACAAATAATGAGAGAGCGAAACGCAAACAGAAAAAATTTCTAAAAGAAACTTTTTTTACTTCTCTCAAAATTTTCAACCTCAATCAAATAGATCTCAAATATACGAAATGATTAAAAACCAACGTAAACAATAATGATTGGTTTAACTTCTTTTGTCAATCACGGCACAACTTGGTCAAGATTTCTAATTTTGATTTCAGAATGTCAGAAAACCTCCAACAGCAGCAATTAAAAAACACAAAAGCTGTTGCTCTAATCGTGTTTTACTTTTTCAAAAGCGATACCTCCGGCGAGCTAGCTCTGTGTCGTCACAAATCCTTTTAGTTGGGTTAATCGGATTATTTGCTAAAAGATTTGTAGATTAGAAGGGCTGCCTCCCAGTTGTACTATTTCGGTTTCAATTATCAAAATTCAATGCGTTTACAATCACAAAAGAATGCTTTTTACATGAAATTAAAAAAGCTGCTTTTTTTGATTGAAAAGACAAAGCCTGCCACCGAAAGAAGAAAAGCAGAATTAGCACACCAAAAAAACTTAAAATTTTAAAATCTTTTACGCCGAACTGTATTTAATTTGTCTTCACTTTGATTTGATTTAATCATTCAAATTCACATTCACATTCACATGAGTAGATCATCATCATTCACATTTGGTTTTATTTTTTCTCATAATTTCAAGCTTATAGTTAGAAATAAAGGTTTTTGGTGCTGCAGTACCAGATTTGTTACCTTCTTTCAGCTCCATTAAAAAGGTTTGTAATTTTGAAATTTCACTTGAGTTTTAGAGATTATTTAGCTTACTTAGTTTACCCATAAAAATTAAAATGTTACTGCCATAATTTTTAGTACAACAATGCGTTAAGGCATTACATATTGTGCGAAAAACGTTTTAAAGCTGGACGAGTTTTTTTTAAGAAGTGACACAATTTAAAAAACCTGTCAAAATAATTATTTTTTTACATTTTAATATTTTAGATTCCAGAAGAACGTGATAATTAAATAATAATATTATATAGGCGTATACTTTTTATAACAAAAAGGACAGATTTTCCATAAATAATTATGTTTTATGCAAATGTCGAAAAAAAGGCAGGTAAACTTTATCAAAACCATGTTTTCAAGCAGAATTTCAGCACGTAATTTAAATGATGTCGGGTTAGCGATGCCGTTTTAGAAAATTATATAGATGACCAGCTTGGTCGAGTTACATATTTTTTTACTTAGAAGTTGTTAAGGTTGTACTACCGGTACTTCAGCCAATATTTATTCTACTAACTTGCAGTACAAAGGCAGATCCAAGTCTACTTTTCGAGATGTCGAAACTAAGCAAACTCGCGTCGCTTTGTCTTGGTATATTTCTTAGGAATGGTCACGCCACGGCTGTGAAATTTATCAAACGAACCATTCGTTGGAAAATCTTAAATAAACGTTCATTAAAAAGCCGAACTTGGCCTTATTAATTTGGTTTACGAGGCTCCAAGAAAAAGTTGCTTTACGCAGTGAAGACAATCGAATTGCAAAAAAACTGCAAAATACAGTAGTATGAAACATGCTTGAAATCGAAATCAGTACTATAACCAAAATAAATCTTCGTTTTTGAAACAAAGTTGCGTCGTCGGTCATCGCTTTGAGTGAAAAATGTAACTAGAGTATGAAGGGACCACCTGGTTAATACAATGGTTCCCAACCTTTCTACACCAGCGGACCGGTAAAATTTTAAGAAATCTTCAGAAGCGGCAACAAAAAATTGTATAGTGAACAAAACTAATATTTCAAATCTTTTGGTTAACCAAAATTGTCGTTGCGAACTATAATGCACGATTTTGGCATAGGCTATGTATTGAAGACGAAAATTTACAACAAAGTGGCAATTAAATTAACTCAAACTACAAAATGTCAATTTATTTACTTACATAATTAATATTGGTGTGAAATTTATCGCTGTTTTGCTTCCAGTATGAGAGGCAAGCGAGGCATCAAAGAAGTGTCTGAAACATGTAGTTCTGTTTGTTGTGCTTTGAATGAAAGTGACGAGAAAGTTTGATAGGTTTTATAGCGTCATTGGAGAGAATTTGGGGGCACACCAAACATAAGAGCCGTGGCGATTGTTCACTACAAGGCGCTATAGTAAAACCAAGCTCGAAGTATTTTTTGTCGTATTCTCTGACAAATTCCCCTTTTCGTTTCTTACTTTCTTCTGTGCATTCAACTTATCTGAGTATGCTTTTTTTGTATTTGCTTTTCACTTGCAACAAGTCTACTGACACTTGCTTCATTTCCCTTTCGACAATTACTTCTTAAGGCCCGTTTCCACTACGAGCGTGGAAAAGAGCGTTCTTTCTCTCTTTTATTGATCTTCGATTGAAGCGAGCGGTTAAAATTGAAGCGAGCGCAAAAAAAAATCAATAAAACAAACAAAAAATGCCTTTTTCCACGGTCGTAGTGGAAACGGGCCTTTACAAAAGTCTTATTTTCATCCGTCTAGTCTAAATACACCATAATACCTTGTTGTTTTATTGATTTCAAATTAATCTTTCTGCACTTTAACAAGACTAGCTACAGCAACACCTTAAAGGCGAAGAATGGCTTTATATTAAAACTTATTAGAAGCTAGACGCAATTTATGATGAAACAATGGTGAACGGCACAAAGCTTAGGTTATTGAAGGGTTAACCTTCATTATTAAACTATTTTGAGTCATCATGGAAGGCGAGATACGCCAGTTTACTGCTGTAAATAGGTCAAGCGTAAAATGAGTTTTACAGGAAGTAACAACTTTCAATGCTTACGATTCCGTATTAAAATTTGCTTGGCAGAAAGGAAAATACTTTGCGGACCGGCAAAAAAATTAGGTAGACGGGCGGTTGGGAACCACTGGGTTAATATACTGTGGTCACGTTTCATAGACGCCGTGTTGCTGTTGTTTAAGAGATTTTTGAGCTAGCTGATTTTGTTTTTGAAATAAAAAATTATACAGTTGTATTGAATTCTTCTCTATTTCAAAGCTCTTTCATGTCGATAAACGCTAAAACTGCTCATTGAAAATGTTTTTAACTTTTTCTTCCAATAGTCTAAACCAGGGTTCGGCAACGTTTTCTTTCCAGTGTGCCAAATTGTGAAATTTAATGTCAAAATATACGTTTGCGTGCCGATGTCTTTACTTCGATCTCATCTCCGATTTCCCTATTTTTCTCCCAAAATCAGGATGTTCTCTAAAAAAAAAAAAAAGGTCTTCACTTCGATTTCATCTCTGATTTCCCTATTTTTCTCCCAAAATCAGGGTAATCTCTAAAAAAAAAAAGGTCCGTAAACGTGTTTTTGAAAAATATTCACGACGCCGCGTGCCGGGGGTTGCCGACCCCTGGTCTAAACCACTTTTTTACGTGGATGATTATTACGATAAAAATTTTTAATTGATGGCTGTAAAGGCCCGTTTCCACTACGAGCGTGGAAAAGAGCATTTTTTGTTTCTTCTATTGATCTTCGATTGAAGTGAGCGGTTAAAATTGAAGCGAGCGCAAAAAAAAATCAATAAAACAAACAAAGAATGCTCTTTTCCACGCTCGTAGTGGAAACGGGCTTTAAGTCAAAGAACATGTCTACTAAGACGAAAGTCGTCGTCGTCGTCGTCGTCGTCATCGTTTGAAGGGCATCCACTCCAGGCCAGACACAAACAGAACTGGGGACGAGGGTTTATCCTTTTACTACCCCAGACTGCTGCACTGCCTGGATCAGATGCTGGCAGTGATGTCATTAAGCCAGCATCGAGTTTCGTCATCCAAAACCGTCAGACCGCGTGCTCCATGTGGTGCCCGATGTATGGGGCACATTGTTAGTACATGGTCTGCGGTTTGCTCTGAGGCGCCACACTCGCAATTCGGTGAAGGAGCGAGACCCCATTTGTGCATGGACGAATGGAATCGCCCAACACCAGTCCGCAGGCGGTTGAGCTTAACCCAAGCTGCTCGGGGTAAGCCCATCCCAACAGGCCTGACACTGGTCCCGGGCACAAAAGCACGGAGCCTGGAAGCACTTTCACAGTACTCCGCGTTCCATTTATGATTTGTCCATTCAGAGGCGCGGATGCCAAGTCTGGCAAGATTGTCCAAGAGATTCCGCGCACCTGGCACAAACGGGCGTCTGGATCTTAGTCTCACTTGGCCAGTATCTGAGGACCCACTTAAAAGACCATGCAAAATATGATCGGGGTCCAGAGATCCACGGTAAGCCAAGGAGAGTGTCGCTCCCAGTCGGCGAAGCTCAGCTGGCTGGATGCCTGAAAGTACAGGTAGGTGGTCCGTTGGAGTGGGACGCAGGCATCCAGTAACTATGCGCAAGGCGTCATTCAAGACACTGTCAATGAGGCGAGTGTGAGCACTGCGACACCAGACTGGCGCACAGTACTCAGCTGTTGAGTAGACTAGAGACAAGGTGGCTATGCGTAGTGTTTTAGCACCAGCACCCCATCCCGAGCCCACGAGTCGCCTCAACAGTGTGACGCGCGAGGATAGTTTTTTGCGCAATGCCACTAAATGGTGACGAAACGTGAGCGATCTGTCCAGTTTTACCCCAAGGTATGTAGGGGTTGGACAGAACGGTAAAAGTCTACTATTGTTGTAGACCTTTAGCTCACGTTTGGCCTCTCGGTTGTTTAAGTGAAAGGCTACCGTCACCGTCTTAGTGTGACTGAGCTTCAACCTCCAAGTCTGGAGATACGCTGACAGTGTGGACATGTCTTGGCTTAATGTCCCCTCCAAGTCCTTCCAGTTTCCAGAAGAGTGCAACAATGCTAAATCATCAGCATAAGCAAACTTTCTAGAAATCATGGAAGGAAGATCGTACGTATAGATGTTAAATAGGAGGGGAGCCAAGACCGATCCCTGAGGAACGCCGTTTTTAAGACGGCGTAGCCTGCTTTGCTTGCTGTCACCGGTGGTAAGGGTGAAACTTTGATTTCGGACAAGCTCCATGATCATTTTGACCATGTGCTTATCCGGAAGTAGTCTCAGCAGCTTGCAGGTAAGGCCACGGTGCCAGACAGTGTCATAAGCAGCTGTCAGATCGATAAATACGGCACCGGCCTTCTTTTTAGCCTCGAAAGAATCCTCGATGTTCTGGGTTAGCAGAACAACTTGATCTACGGTTGACTTCCCGCGTCGGAACCCAGCCTGCTCTTTAGGGAGCAGTGGATCGATTAATAGTTCAACGCGGGCGTAGATAAGCCTCTCGAGGATCTTGTAGGGGACACAGAGCAGAGATATCGGTCGATAACTCTTTGGGTCCCCCACGGGCTTTGCTGGTTTTGGGATCGCGACCACAAGCACTCTTCTCCAGATCTTGGGAATTTTGAGTCGGTGCAAACAGGAAGAAAGGAAGTCACGTAACCAGGACTTCAAAGCAGCTCCAGCATGGAGTATAAGCTCGGGGCAGATGGAATCAGGACCCGGAGCTTTACCTGGTTTTAAATGTTGAAGGGCAGCAGCAAATTCTCTCTGTGAAAAATTGTCAGAGATATTTACTGCATCTGGTGTTGTGGCCCTCCAAAGGTCAGACACTTCTTTACAGACAAGTCGAGATGACTTGTGGTCAACAGCCTCGTATTTCCCATTTCTAACCAGCTGAGATGCAATAGCATCGGCTGAAACGGGACAGTGACGAGGAGAGTGTCGTGACCTACCAGTAAGGTTGTTCAAGATACTCCACGCTTTTCGACTAGAGTGTGAGAAGTCAATGCTCCGAACTGCTTCGGACCATCGATCCCTCCGTTTTCTGTCAAGCTTGGCAAGCAGAGTTGTAGCAGCCAAACTTGAGTCGTCTCCCTGAGGAGACTGCAGAAAGGTTTTATAGAGGGATTCACACTCTGCATCCCAACACGGAATATAGTTATTTCGATACCCGCGTGGGATAGTCTTCTTGGCTGCTTTCTTAATGATGTTACAGAAGTCCTGGTAAGCCGCATCCACATCAAGTGAATCAGGCGGCAACAAAGTCTTAGCGAATTTATTCGTCAAAGCAATGTAGTGACTCCAATTGGCCTTGCGGAAGTTCCATCGCTTAACAGGCATGCTTGGCACTGCCATAGCAAACCTTGGTGGTGTAATAAGCGAGGGTCGATGTTGTGACCTGGGGAACTTCTCAAGGACACGTCTATCCAGTAAGCGACTGTTTGGACCTACGCTAGCGAAAGCTAGGTCTGGATTGGTGCCAGTGTTCCAGCGGCCGGAATAAAAACTGGCAGCGTCCTTGGCATTATATAGGAGGGCAAGACAATTAATACTTGCCCATCCAGCCAAGCACTCACCGTCCGGACTGTTGTCATCATAACCCCAGTCAGCATGACGACAGTTAAAATCGCCAGCGTACAGACAGGGGTGAGGAAACACTGGGAGATCCAGGGTTCGCAATCGCGTTGGCGGTGGTTTGTAGACGTTGACTATTTTATAGCCACCAACGTCCACACACAGCCACTCGATCTCCGATGTCGGTGGAGATTGGTCCAAAAGCGTGTATCTCAGTCGCTCGTGAACAAACGTGGCAAGGCCATGCTTCCTGCTTAAAGAAGACCCAGCTAGTTGGTAGTGTGGTAGCACCAACTTCTCTGCATCAGTGCAGTGGGTCTCCTGCAGTAGGATGACGAGTGCCTCAGACTGCATAGCGAGGTGATGAAGAACGTTCATCTTGCTTGCAGTGAGGCCTTCGATGTTCAGCTGAAGAATAGTGGGTCTTCGGAACTTGTTGGCAATGTGCCCTGAAAAGGGCAGTTTTATCCTGACATTGCCCCGTCCTGAAAAGGACGTTTGCCGATTAACAGACCCACACTGAACATCGGAATGGGTGGATACCCTTCCGTTTTGGTAGGTTCGGTTTCGGTCTGTCATTTTTAAAATCAATGAGCAGACTTACTCACGGCCCAGGCTGCGTGAAAGCACCTACCATCTGGGCCAAGACGAAAGTAATTTTCGCTAACGCTATTCTACTCTGGTTGTACACCATTTTTTAACAATAATAATGTTTATTAAACAAAGTTATAGCCCGTTAGAACTTATTATCATATTTCATAAAAACGTATTAGCTAATATTTGAATAAAGAAAAATAAAAATGGCGTTTGTGGTCGAAGCAAAATTTTCCTCGTGATCTGAGTGGTCAACTGCGGTGGTACCCCGAGGTGGGGCGTGCGTCTCACACAGGGTCTGCGTGGGGGGACATGAAAATTCAATGCAAAACAAACTAATTTACTTTCCTATCTAATTATCTTCACGCTTTCGAATTAAATGGGAATACAAAACGCATGTAAGTTTTTAGCCTCCAATTTTAAAATAAAGACCTCTTTTGATCTTAATAATTTTTATGTGGTCTAGATTTATTTTTATGCGATCAAAAGTTACTTTTTGGCCTCTAATTAGGCCATATGGTTCTCTTGAGAGCTGAAATTTTTTCAAAAAAAAAAAGGTTGTTGACACTGATCAAACTCAAGCACATATTACGACAATTAATTGCATGTTATTTTGCATTTTTCTTATCAAAGTGGCTATGGAATCTTATTTAATCCTACCGATTTGAAAAATGTAATTACCTTTAAGTTTTCTTGAACATGAGGAAAAACTAGTGCTCCTTTTTCTCCTGCTGAAAAAACTAAGCAAAGTCAATTAAAAAGTCTTTGGGTCGTTTCCACTACGAGCGTGAAATGGAGCATTATTTGTTTTATTGATGTTTTTGCTTTGCTTAACGCTCGCTTAGATTTTAAGCGCGGAAAGATAAATAAAAGAAACAAAAAATGCTCCATTTCACGCTCGTAGTGGAAACAAACCTTTAGACATAATAGCTAGAAGGTCATTTTTTTCGAATTACAGTAGACCTCTGTTAATCCGAATTCGATTAATGCGGAATTTCGCTTAACTTCGATAAAACTGAAAGTATAAATGATTTCCTATATACTGTAATTCTTAATAAAAAGCTTCAGATTATCTGGACTTCTCCCAATTCAAATGATTTTGTCTGTCAAATCGAATCCGGATTAGCTGAGGTCTACTGTAGTTTGTCAGCCAGGAAATAGTTTTCTACTTTCTATAACAAAGAAATATCGTACTTTCATGTTCTTTAGCGTACTACAAACTTACTCACAAAAATTCAGTAAACTTCTTGGAACGGCATTTTTCAAACAGACGCCTTGTTTTTCAAAAATTCAAAAAATTATTTTTTTAAAATTTCGTATTTAGGTGTTAAGTTTTAACCATAAACACTTTGAAGTCAACTTATTAGGCAGATAAATTAAACTAGGTTGAAACTTTTTTAATTTAACAATCCCCAGACGTGTTCATATCGGGAAACCGCACGTGTGTTTGTTCTCAATTCAGTTTTGGCGGCCATCTGGTCAAGCCCAGTTTTAAACGACCCTCTTATTTGGTCGGGGCAAATTCGTTTAATCACTTGTCTGAACTAGCATAATAATTATGTAGCGGCACAATTATTTTTGTTGATTATGACCGCCAGCCTTAGTTATTGCTAGGTTTGCGATAACTTACCAAGTCTATTAACTCGCGATTTCGTTCGGTAACAGCAATAATCTGCACTTAAAGTCATTAAGAGTAACGATGTGTGGATAATTCTTAATCCAAGACCCGGCTTTTTTATTGTGAACTTTTTTTACTTCCAAAACAATTGTAGTGATTTGAGCGTTGAAAATGAGTTTTCTGGAGTCAAAGAAGAATTTGAAATTGGGGTTTGGATGACATTATGCTACAATTTTTTTAGAAAATATCAAGAATACATTAAAAAAGTAAACACATTAAATGGGATATTTTCTAATGTTACAAAAAAAGCTGTCATTAGTAAAGTATCAAAATGAATAAAAAAAATTCATATTTCGAGCCAATTTTTATAAGAAAAAAGGCGAAGCTATAAACTGTCTGTTACTTCTTTCCGCGCCGGTCTAAATTATGAATTTAATTTAACTTAGTTTAGCCTTAAATCACCATATAATAACGCAAAGTTTTTAAAAAGTTGAAGAATATCGAAATGGTGAAATTTTGCATCAAAGAGTTTGAGTAAAGTTTGTTCAATAATTACTAACTTATAGTTTCGGTTTTGCAATTTTTTCGTCTACTGTAGTTTGTCAGCCAGGAAATAGTTTTCTACTTTCTGTAACAAAGAAATATCGTACTTTTATGTTCTTTAGCGTACTACAAACTTACTCACGAAAATTCAGTAAACTTCTTGCAATGGCATTTTTCAAACGGACGCCTTGTTTTTCAAAAAATTGTCTACTACGCTGCGTAAAGCTTAAGGAAAGAAACTATAAAACTGTATATGCTATTTTCGAAAAGAGTTTTGAGGCCCTCAGTGTTTTCTTTTCAATACGAAGCCCCAAATGGACCGTTGGGTGGTGAAGATTGTCGACCCCTGATGTAAAGCAACAGGCGACTCGTGCTCTTGTTTCACGACCTTTTTTTTGTTCGAGCCCCTATCCCACCAACAATGCGACAACAAAAGTTGCTTTATATTTTCAGCTAATATAAAACATTCTAAACGGCGCTTAACACACAAAAAAAAGAAAAAAACATACTAAAACAAAGTCACAAACACAAAACTGAAGAATTAGAAAAAACAGGTTTTACGCAACCTTTTGAAAATGGCTAACAGCCCAATATAAGTTACATAAAAACATTTTATCGACCTTTACCATAAATATTTTTTGTGTTTAATATCGAATTTTTTATTGGTTTGAATCATGCATGGGCAACCTTTATTCCCATGTCGGCAAAATTATGTTTTGAAAATTGAATTACGGGCCAAGAACCCTAGGTCTTACCGAAAATCATGTAAAGACCAACCAAAAAAGGTTTTTGCTTTACGTTCAACAAAAAATTACATCCGAATTTTCATTTGATGACTTTTTTTTCATTTTTCAATTGATTTTCGGAAAGAATTTTATGCTTCAACACCGACTTAAAAAGATTTTTTTGGCGAAAAAGATAGAAAGAGCGTTAAACAAAATTAGAAAATTTAAATGTGTAAAATCTTCAAGACAGATCTTAATGTTTATGTTTTTTTAGAATTTCAGCCGGCCCGTTGAAAAGCCTTCGCAGTCTAATGTGTCCACCCCGCACTAGGCTGCCCATGAATACAAAATCGACAACAGTTCTTTTAATCTACGTTTCCACATCTGGTAGAAAGCAGAGAAAAAAAAGTTTCTGGTTACGTATGCAGTCTACTAAAAAACTTCCTGTTGAATATGCGGTCCACCATCTGTCAAAAAGCCTGTTGGTAGACCATAAAAACGCCAGGTAGATTGCATGTTTAACTAGTACCGAAAAAATTTTATCTTAAAATCTACTGTCGTTTTCAAAACTAATTAAGAATTTTCGTAAAAAGTATTAACAGAAAAACAAGCCTTTAAAGCGATTTCAAGTTTAATAAAAACAATTAATTGCATGTTTTGCAACAAATCAAGCGAAAATTATTGTTTTATGTGAAGTATGTTTTTAAATGGCTCTTTAAACTATCAATGAAAACAAAAAAAAACGCAACTTTTAAATGGCTCTTAAAAATTACATTTCATGCATTTTTTACTAACTTTGTTCTAAAAAGACACTCTAGTTGCAATTAAAGTCTACAATGTATTGAATAATGTTAAATCAATTTCAATTTGATTTGAAAAAAAACGATGTTTTTAATCAAGTTATAACTACTGAAATAATCATACAAATTTTTATCTAAAATGTTAAAAACCTTTTGGTTGTTTTGTAGCTGATCTCTGTACAATTAGTTTTTTGGAAGTTTAGTACATTTCTCCTTTAATACGTACATCCATGTCTTTTGAAACAAATTTTTTTATTGGGCGGCAGAAAGCCTTGTAGTTTTATCGGCAAAAAACTTTGAATTGGCGATTAATAAGTTATTAATTCACAATTTTACAGCATCGGCACTTATCTTCAAATAGAATCTAACAGTCTACCAGTCATGGTTGTCAAGTCAACTGCTGAGCTCAGAAGTGTTTCTGTGTTAGGGGGTGTGGAAGTGTTGTGCACGTCAACAAAAATGTTGGCCGTGATAGCGTCAAGTCAACTTCTAAAAATCCTGGCGGCATCAGCTAAACGTAACCGCCAACCAAATTTGACGGAGGCTTTAGCGTCAGAGTCAATTCAATAAAATTCAAGAATGAAAAATTATTACGAGGTAGGTAAAATTTATGATTTCTTTAAAACAGACTTTAAAACAAAAACTGCTTAAATTCTTAAATGATTCTAAATTAAAACGAATTTTAATCAAGCAAATAGCAAAGTACGAACTATAATGACATTATTCATTTAAAAATTTGTAAATGCTGTAAATAAAGTATAAAAAAATTGACCTTTGACGCTGAAAAGTGGTAAAGCGCTTAGGGCAACACCTTTTCCATCAACTAAAAGAAAAAAATTAGTGGCGTAAGCGTTAACGTAATCAAAAAATTAACGCCGTCACGCACAGCACTGTGTGCCTGGCTTAAACAATGAAGACGAAAATCAAAAAAAAGTTTAGTCAGAAATTTACAACAATTTCAATTTTTACCGTTCAAATCAGTTTCTACAAAACTACACAAGCAAACCATGGCCAGTGGCTTTGTACTGTTTATAAAGTGTATATTGCCCTAGGCGACAGCACTTGCTAGCTCTTTCCAAATTTACTTCCAACACGTCGTCATTCATCACTACTGGAGTTCTATTACTCGCCAAGGAAAGTTTGTGGAGCATCTTCAGAAATCAAAGAAATCTTTTCGGAGTATTTTGGACAAGCTTGCCAATCGGTGTTTTGGAGTCGGATTCCGTATTGATCGGACGAAAAAAATGTTTTTTCTCTAAACGGTCAGAACAAATTAAAAAATTGAAAAAAAAGATAACAATCTGAAAATATGAACTCACTTGAGAAAAGTGTTTTCTTGAACATCATCAGTCGAGTCATTATCAAGCGCAGCTTTCAGAGCATTTTGAATAATCTGAATAAATAAACTCTATCAAGTCACGAGATGCACGGCAACTTTAAAGCTTGATGTTAGAAAATCACTTTAACACAATTTCAAAAGATTAACGTATAATAATATTACCAAGCAGTTCAAAAGAAAGATGGGACAAACTTTGTTACGAGAATCAATTTTTCTGCTTCCATTAAACATTGTAAAGTATATTGACTGCCTTTCTGGTTTTCAATGATTTATTTTTGACAGATTTTGAAAAAAACGCTGCTTGAAATAATTGCTTGATATATATTATTAATCAAATAAAATGTAATAACCATAATAGAAATTTGAAAAGATTGCTTGAATTTACCGAGAAATTTAATAAAAACTAAGCAAAAGGTCAATGTGTAAGTTCAGAGTGCAAACAGTTAGGGCTCCTTTTCACTATGAGCGTGTAATGGAGTATTCCTTATTTATTTTACTGATTTATTTTTGTTTTGCTTAGCAATCGGTCAGATTTTAAGCGCGGAAAGATCAATAGAAGAAACAAACAATGTTTCAATCCACGCTCGTAGTGAAAACGAGCCTTTATTTCTGACATAAATTTAATGAAACCAAAGCAAAAGATTAATGTGTGAGTTTCAAAGAGTGCAAACAGTTATTTCTGACATAAATATACGGAATCAGCCTTAGTGACGCACTTTAAAATCCGGCCTTTGAAGCGGTTGTCCATTCCAGCACTCGAGCATGAGGGAGTAGATTTTAGCCGGACATTGATCCGGACACGGAAGTAGTTGCCGACGAGAAATCATTTTAAGGACCTCGTGATTGCTGTATCCGCAGTACGGATGCATTCCGTAGCTGAACATCTCCCAAAGTAAGACTCCGAACGACCAAACAGTGCTCTTGTCAGAAAACTGCCAAGAATTCAAGGATTCAGGAGCCATCCATCTAAAAAATCATTTATCAAGCGATGGTTCCCAACGGTAATGCCTCATAGACAGATGGAGGTTTCGAAAGTTGCTGGTGTTGAACTATTTTTTCTTAAAAGGGGCCGTAAATTAGCTCGTAGACTCGACCCTGGGACTTAGCAAACGCCGACATATACTTAATATTGCTGTAAGCTTAAAAAATCGTTTTAGGAGAGCTATGCAAAAATTGCTGTTTTTATAAATTCTGACTGTATTGAAAATACTTGTCAGAAATTTCGAAATAACTTTTAGAAATAGTAGAAACAGCGAAATATTTTCAAATTGCATTTTAATCCCAAAGTTTTTTTTTAGAATAGAGATAAACATAAACATAACATCTAGCTTTAGGAAATTTATAGTTAAATCTTTAGCATTTTTCAATTTTTGATTTGTTACAAAAACGATAGTAGTTGAAATTTGTTCAAAATATTGCTATACATTTAAATGAATCATAACGTTTGGGCCATTTTGAAAAAGCACAGAGTTTATTATTTGGTACCTGAGCGGCAATAGATTTCCTTGTGGCGATTTATAGTAACAGGACAAATAGGAGTTTTTGACTACTCCAAGATTGGATATTTTTAAATCCATGTTTCCGCAAACCAGCACGTTACGAGCAGCAAGATCGCGATGAATGTAGTTGTTAGATGAGAGATATTCCATTCCTGATGCAATCTAAATATGTTAAAATTACGGAAAGTTATTTTAACTTAGAAACTCTTGATTAATAAAAATTCAAAGCTACGAATAAAATTTATCCCATTCTATTCCTGATGCAATTTGAGAAATTTTTGTTTGCTCTTAAGTAGCAGTTAAAGTCTTTATTGAAAACAGTAAAAACATTACTTGAAATTTTAATGCAATGGCTAATTTGAGAAAAGTCATTAAAATTAGATTTACTCAATAACATTGCTATGTTGCAAAACTGTATTTCTTTGATTTCAGTTGTCTTTACAAAATCTATTTTTGCATACTTGTATTGACATCCTTGCTAGGGTACTAAAGTTGAAATAGAATGTTTTTTCCGAGTCAGAAGAAATTTGAAATGAATTTGAAACTCCCGGATGTTGAGATTGAAGCAAAAGATATTCATGAAGATCTTGGAGATTTGTGTGTTCAAACACCAAAATATTTGCCTTGTCAACAGCTAACGAAACACCCTAGAAGAAAAAATTAATTTGTTTCATCTTCTCAATTTTATTAAATTATTTTCTTAAACCATTTTTTTTTTGATTTAGACAACATAACTTGAAGAGCGAAATAGAAAGGATAAGGAATCAGTTTTTCGATCAAAATATATCTCTTTAAAGAAGTCAAATATGTTTCTACTCTTAATGTCTCTCTTCACTAACGAAGAAGTTGTAATGCTGTTGTTGATAACTTTTTATACTCGACGGATTTAATGAGCAAAAACAAACAACGAATTCTAAGAGAAGAAAATACGCCACATAAAATTTTAATGATTTCTGTAAACTGTTATCTTTATTCTAGTCTAAGGGTGTTGGCAATTGTATTTAATTTTTTGTACCGATCAGTATACATAAGAAAAAAGTTTCGGCTCGATTTATTGGCAAAGAGTATTGAGATAAATTTTAAAAAATTTTTGGCTCTTGAGTTGCGAAAATTAAATTTTTGTTAATTTAATGTGAAATATAAGTAAGGCAATTACAGACATGGTACAAATATGTTTTTTTCTGAATGAACTTTTTGCACGCGAATCAAAATAAATAAGTAAAAACACGGAAAATGCTTCTATTTTTTGTCTTGGTATTTACCTTCAAATTTGTAATATTGTGATGGTTCAACTTGGATAGAACTTCAATTTCATAATTGCATAAACCGATTTTCTTTGTCGCATCACAACCATTGAATATTTTAAAAGCAAACTAGAAATAAAAAAGCAACATTTACATTTTAAAATCTGTTTTAAATTCTTGGCAACTATTTTCTATTTTGGTCTAACACGTACTAGTGTTTCTTGCGTAATTTTGACATTGGTATTTGTTTTGAATAAAGTGCTAAAGAGGGTAGGACAATGGCCCACGCATACTGCACAATCTCTTTTGAGGTTATGTCTGTATATTAATTTATTTTTATTTTTTGAAAATTTTATAAATCTTTAATGACGTAATAATTAAGCTTTTCGTACTTTGTGTTTGTTGTGATGACAAATGAACAAGTTCAGCAAACCTTAAGCTTTTTCCAAGCAATTAAATCTAAATAAATAAATTATCTGAGGTTATTTCGCAAAGCTTAGTCCTAAAATTTCGACTCTGATTCCAATATATTATATTTGAATAGTATATAAAACTTTTATGCTATAAGTGGCTGTAAGTCAATTTATATAATACAAGTTTTAATAAATAAAAAAATATTTTAATAAACTTCAACCGCATCGGTTTTGACCGAAAAATTAAAAGACAAAAAAAGAACAATTTTTTACACAAAAAAGTCCAAAAAAATTTTTTTTGGCATCAAATAAATAACACTTGACGTTGTTAGTAATTTGGGTAATTAATAGTTTACCAGTACTAGTTTTGTCATTTCGATTTTAACTCGGTTTGTGACTTGACGTTATTGCTCAAGATAAGATACAATAAGGACGCAAATCCAAAATCAAGTTCAGCAAAGTTTTTTAAGACACTGCACTTTTAATTAAGAACAAATCTTAAAAATAATCAGGACGGTATTGTGGCCCTGCCAAAAAATTAAAAATTTAATAAAAAGCTAAAAAAATTTATTTAGGTTAAAATATACTTTTATAAATAAAAAGATTAGATTTTGATCGGTTTATGATATAAACTAAAGTTTGAGTGGATTATTCAAAAATCATTTGAAGAAAAATAGAATCCCTTAACATTTGTTCTAGGCTCTTATACGAGTGCATCCAATATGAACTGTCAGACACAAACTGTATATCAGAAATTTTTAGAAAGCTTATGGCTGCATTTGCTATTTGTGTTGATTATTTTAGCTATTTGAACTATGATATAAGTATGTATTAGGTTTAAAAGTTTAATATTTACAAGATCAAACTTTTTTTTGAACCATTTAAAAATCCTTTATTTATTTTTTTAAAAGGTTTCAAGAGTTGTTATTTTACAAAAACTGAAGTGCTACTTATTAAAACAAACCAGTCCAGCATAGGTATAAAGTGGATCTTGTTTGTACGGACGCTTAATGATTCAAAAGCAACTCAGTAAATTTTCGTTTTTGATTTCTAAAAAACCTGAAAGGGTTTAAATTTAGTCTTTAAGAATTTTAAAAAGAAAAAAAACCTAACTATACAAACAAAATAAAAAAACTTCAAGTTTTCAAAATCTTAAATCTGACGTCCAGTATTTGGCAAACAATATCCTAACTCCTAATGGACCTCAATAATTGCTTTTAATTTGTTCAATCAGATTGCCGAATGCTGATTTTATTCGTGTTTTAATCATAAACACCAATAAACGATTGAAACACCTGTGTGATTTGGTGTGTGGTAGATGTGGCCGCGAGCAAATAAACAAGTGTCTTCTTTAAACTCACTGTGAAACAGGAAATAGCAAAGACAACTGTTCTATATTCTAGCAAGGATTAGACAAACAAACGTCCTGGGAGTCAAGAAAATCAAAGCATGCTTTGACTCGAGGCGCTGTTTTAAACTATAAGGCTTTTTACTTTTGAATATAACAGTTGTGGACTTCTAAATACATAGAAGTCCATGGAACAGTTAACTTAAAAAGAACCCACCCGTTGTTTCTCGAAGAAGCGAGAATCGTTTATAATTGATCCATCGAAGACTTTGCCGAACTTTCCTGAGCCGATTTCAGTAAGTAATTGAATGGAACTAGGATCGATGAAAGCAGGAGTTGGATGCTGTGAATAGAATCCGGGATTAACGATGTGCTAAAAAATAATTTAATGTCAATTAAGCTAATCGACTAATTCGTCGAAATATTCAGCCAGATTGTCGAGTGAGAAAAAACTGCGCTTTGATGGCGACCATGTAAGTTGTGTTGTTTTGTCATTGAATTTTAAAGCTCTTCCTTCTGCTTGTCTGTCTTGACATGCAGCTCTAAATTGCAGTCATAGCATTGTATAAAAACTTATCAAAAGAAATTTTAACCCGACAGCAACATTTTGGCATCTTTAAAAGCAGGTTGGGTAATTGCAATCCGAAGTATAATAACGCCTGTGACGTTTTCTTGCAAGTTAGGAGGATAAATTACTAATGAAATGATCATAACGACTTTTAAGTAATTAGTGAGGATTACATGCAAAAGAAATCTTGTTTGTATTTTTGGATCTTGGAAAATGAGAAGGTATTTAAAACTGGCATAAGTTTTTTTAATTTTCATGAAACAAGCGTTTTGCGTTGAATTTTATTTTGTAAAAGTTTCAATTTAATTTCTAGAAAAGAAACAAAACTGACTTGATCACGTGATAGTACCGCGTCGGAGCGAGATGCTTCCATTGGCTTCTCGAACTTAGGCGCCTTTCGAAGCTTTTTACTTCTGCGCGGTCGAAGACAACAAAGAAGAGTGAAGAAAAAGACAATGAGAAATCCTCCAGCGCCCGAACAAGACACTACCACGATGTTATGCAAAGTGAAATAGTTTTCTGAATCTGCAAGAGGAGTCTCTTAATGTAAAAGTGTTACAAACAAAATAGCGATTTATGAAAAGTGTTTGACAAATTAAAAAGTTGTGTGTTCCCTTTTATTTTTTGTTTGTAACTGAAATTATCAGTCTGTTCAAAGAATGAACCACATGGGATTAATAATTATGACCAAAATTATAATCGCATTTCAAATATATTTTTTCTTTTCATTAAAAACTTTGTGTAATTAACTAAAGCTGAAAAAAGGTACTGCTGATATTATACAAAAATAAAGTGAATAGTGCACCATAGTAATAATAGAAAAATATTTTTTTGATAAATCTATCGAGGGTTTTATTTAATCTTTTTTTTAATTATTACTACTTTAATTTTTTTATTTACTTCAAAAATATTTAAGCGACACTTAAGTTTTTTGTCAAACTATTTATTTATTGTTGTGTTTATTTTGTAAGAACTAAATTTTTCTCTTACCACATTTTTTAATAGAACAAGCAATTTTTTTTGAAGTGAAGAAATCATCGTAACACCACGGCTGATCTTCGACTCCTCCCGGATTGCGGCAAAAATTGTGTCCTCCCAAGAGCTCGGGGTGCTGGATGAAATAATTTGAATAAGTTTTTGCTTACCAGTATTCCGCCATAAGCAAACTATAAATTTTTTCCTACTTTTTCGGCCATGTGTAAAGGCCAAGACTGACAAAATTTTCCGGATGAAGCAACATTTACTCTTCCTTGATATTCTTCTCCATTCTTGTGATAGCAACTATCCTCATCTTTTTTAAGATCTGGATGAGTTAAACCCAGCTTCACACAAGTCGAAGATTCTTGCGAAGGAAGATTTGAGCAATTGGCTGATTTAAGAAGTTTCTAAAAAAATAAATTGTTTTAATTTTTTAGATAAAAGATTTAAGTCTAAAATCACAGAACTAAAAAGTAACAAGAAATTATGAACCTTCGAAGTTTTTTAAAAAATAAATATATAATTAAAAGCAATCAACTGGTTTTTATAAATCTTTTACAAGAAGCAGTAAATTATGAATTAAACAAAGTTACTTCAAATGCCCTAAATCAGGGATGTTTAACCTTTTTTCATATTGAGCCAAATTATAAATTTAAGAATATTCGGCGGGCCATAAAACTACATGTATCAATATATAAAATTTCCTTTTTTTAGTATCATATGCCGTCACCAAATAATGAGTATAAAAAATATAAAGTTAAAGTTGATTAACTAATCAGAAATTTAAATGGAATGTGCAACTTAAAAATCATTATGTAATTAGAGTTAAAAATGTAAGTTTAAAATTGATTACCTAATTATGAATACAACATGTTCATTAAAAAGTTACTGGATCGTCTCACAAAAAATTGATCAACACTCAAGAAATTGCCATTTTAAAATCAAAATAGAAAAATTCCTGGATTTCATAAAAGTCACCATAGCAAGAATTTTTTTAAATCAGAGTTTATTAAAATTAAAAAATGTAATCACTTTGCTCTCTAGGCATTAATATTGCTAAAAACTTCTTATTCTCTACCGGTGACAATACCAAATCAAGAATCAGAAAGGTAATTTTATTAAACTTCTTCAGAGACATTAAAATGGTCATAGTAACAACTACTAAACCTCGTCATCAGCAATCCTAGAAATGCACCCAACGTAGAACAGCGGGTGGTTATTTCATTGATCGCTATCGGAACAAAATTACGTCATTAATTATTGTCATTACGCATAATGTGATTAAAAATTTTTTAATACATTTTGATTTAAAAAAATTTTTTGCTGTGGTTTGTGAGATCCAAAGGTTTTTCTTTTTTTATTCTAATTACGAATATAAAGAAAATATGAAACTATTAAAAATATTTAATAGTTAAACAAATATATAAATAGGTCTATTCCTGTGGGTATATAAATACTTTTGAAATAAGAAACTTAAAGTATTAATTAGCTCCTTCCGCATAAAGTATTGGCATTAAACTAGCCATAGATTTCTACATAGAACCTAAAATCTTTAAAAATGTCTGATCCTCTTTCCACCCTCTTAATAAATCAACTCGTTCCTCTTTTTTATCACTAGCAGGATCACTGATACTAATGTAATCTCGTTTCTAATCACTCCGCATTAGTTCAAAGCTACTTTCTTAGCTACCGTGACTAAAGTCATTAACTAACTATCACTTGATATTGTAAAAAAATGTTAGGAAATAATACAATCAATATCAAGTCAATCGGAAAACAATATGTATGTTGAAAAAGATGCTTGGAGCAAGCATCTTTAATGACAAGTTCCGCCAACAAGTGTTTTCATTGGTTAATTCATTGGACGTACATTAAATATAGAGATGAAATGAAATGAAATGAAATAATACTACTCGACGTCAGCAATGAACTGAATCATTCATTTTGTCTCCCTTCACGTTACTCAGACAGAAGTGACATTGAATTCTAAACACCTATAAAAATATAACTAAAAAGTTTGAGTAAGCAGTGGGCCGCAGGTTGGACATCCCTGCCCTAAATATGAGTTATAATCTTACAAAAAGTAGCAATAATTTTAAGCGTATCAATAAAAAATGTGCTTTGACGAAAGGTTTTCCGACTTTGACCCAAAAGGTTTTGCCCCAAAAAATTTAGAATCATGAGAGGTTCGACGTTTTGGATGAAGTCATCCGATCCTAGCTCAACATCGTTATCACAAGGCAACAGAGTGATTTTAATGAATGATAACCCCGAAACTCCAATCTTTTTTGTGTGTCACTTGAGTTGTTGCAAACGAAGACAATGACGACAAAGGCATAAATATAAAATGCTTTCGACAAAGAATTGTGGCAATTTTTTCGGCTATAACCCAAAAATTATTAAAAAAAACTAAAATCACATTACATTTATTAAAGAATCGAAAAAAATGCATCCATTTTAAATAAAAAAAAATGATATAAAAACTGTGAGGAAGCAGTGACAACATTTTATTTTGAAAGTTTTCAATTTTACCCAATTCAAAGCAATTCACTTTACCTTCTTTTCGATTGTACATTTGCTTAGATGTATCTACGTGGGGGTTGGGGGATTAAAGAAGTACGCCGACCACTTAAAAGAGAATAAGGGCATGAAAAAAAGATCTTCACTTTATTTTAACTGTTAGTAATCGTGTTTTCGGCTCGCAACCTTCCATGACAAATTTCTGCACACGCCACGGTATATATGTAACCTGTGGGAAAGGGGCACAACCCGCCGTGTTCGTATGTGTGGCCCACATTCTACTCATCTAAGTCTTAAAATGGCGCATGGTAATATCGTTTCCTGCTGTAAAAAGAGTTGGTTTTGATCTCTAAACTGTTTGTGGGCCTATTTGGCCCTACAGTAAGGTCCCGCGTGTCTGCTATAAATTGAAATATAGTAATAATTGGACAATAAGTTTTTGAATAAAGCTTAAAACTCTAAAGCAAAACAAACTTAACTAAACAAACCTCTAAGGCATTACTTCTTTTTCGATTTCGGAAAATGTCAGTGCAAACATTATATTGAAGAAATTCGCAATCTTCTCTGCACAATCGCTGTCCTTGTTCAGTGGTGCCAGGTGTTGTTGTATAACAGGGAGTGTAAGAAAAATGGCAGAAAGCAGGAAGAATGTACTTCTGACAGCTTTGGTTGATGACGGAAGCATGTACTAAATAGAAAAAAATTTTGATAAAAATATTTGCTAAATTTCAATTATTAATTTGTTTTGTACAAATTAGATTAAAATGATGATGATATTCTCAATACTTCTACAAAAACATCGGAAACATTAAGTTTAGAACAGGGGTGGGCAAACTTTTTAGCTCGAGGGCCGCATTCAGAAGTTGATTTTGTTTGAGGTCCGCACTATAGTATAATTAAGCCAAAATGTAAAATCATTCCTGTTTTCTTGATTTTTGTCCTTAAAAAATAGTAATCTTTCAAAAAAAGTCTTTATTTTGAATTTTCTCCACTTTTCTTGATTTTCGTGCCCATTATAAAGTGATCTTTAAAAAAAGGTCATCACTTTCGAATATCACTACAAATTTTAAACATTGATTGAAAGTGATAAACTTCTTTTTTTAGAAATTGATCGAAAGTGAAGAGAGAGTAAAGTTATTTGCTTGAGGGTTTCGCGAACCGCACAACAGTTCGTAAGGGGCCGTAGTTTGCCCAGCCCTAGCTTACAGTAACTTTCAAGAAATTACTCGACGCCTGCAATTAAATGAAAAGGTGTTGCCATTTTAAAATAAACTTTATAGTATTTATTTATCCTACTGATTTCCTGCCCAATACCGGAGAAGTTCAGGTTCAAGCTATTAAGGTTGCTTATAATGTCGATAGTCTTTTGGATCTTTATTGCAATTAAAATACCAAACATCATTGTAGTTACTTTACCGAATTTTTTTAATGCTGTTTGTAACTGATTTTCAATATCTTCCTGAGTTTCAAATGAATCAACGTAAACGTCCAACCCACTTAAGCTGTCTTTGCAAATTAGTCCTGAGTATCTTTCACATTTCCCAGCTGGAAAAATCCTAAATATTTATAAATTAAGAATAATTTTTTTAATAGAAATCGCAAAAGCGGGACGAAAATATATTAAAAGAAATCCATAAAAGTTTTTTCTTGTCTTTGAACGGTTTTGAACTTTAGAGTTTAAACTTGCTACGGTTAGTTATGGTGACTTCAATATATTAATATAATATAGGTATAATTCAGGGATGTCCAACCTTTTTTGTAATGGGCCAAATTATGAATTTAAGTACATTCAGCGGGCCACAAAGTACATGTATACTCGTATAAAATTTCCTCCTTTTAGTATAAGATGCCATGATCAAATGATAATTATTAAAATGTAAATTTAAAATTGATTCGCTAATTAAGAATCTAGGTAAAGTATGCAACTATGAAAATTGTTGCGTAATTGACATTAAAAATGTCCTGGCTGGAGCTGATTTGCAGTCCTGGTTAGGCGACTTCTTTTCTTCCTGCTTGCACCAACTCAAAATTTCCAAGATCTGGAGAAGAGGATTGTAGTAGCGATTTACAAAGTCAAGGCAGCCGAAGAGTTATCGACCGATATCTTTGCTCTGTGTTTTCTACAAGATCCTCGAAAGGCTTGTCCACGCCCGTGTCAAACCAATTATTGATTGATTGCTCTCTAAAAAGCAGGATGGATTTCGACGCGGAAAGTCAACCGTGAGTCAAGTCGTTCTATTGATCGAAAAATCAACAACGTTTTTCTCGATTTCTCAATCTGACGGCGACATATGACCTTGTTTGCACCGTGGCCTTACCTGGAAAATGCTGAGACTTCTGTCCTACAAGCACATGGTCAAAATGATTATGAACCCTGTCCGAAACCGAAGTTTCACTGGTGCAGCAAGCAAAGCAGACAACGCCGTCTGAAAAAAGGTGATCCTTTTTTCAACTTCCTAATAAATCAACACGTTTTCTTTTTATCACTAGCAGCATCATTGCTACTACTGTGATCTTATTCCAAATCACTCTGTATTGGTTCAAAGTTACTATCTTTACTACAATTAAAGTCATTAATTAACTTAATATTATAAAAAATATCTAATCACGTGATATTAATATCACTTGATTAAGTGTTATTAATGTCACGTGATATTGTAAAAAATGTGTGGAAATAAGACGTCGTTGTCGTCGTCTGAAGAGCATCCACTACAGGTCAGACACAAACAGGACTGGGGCCGAGGGTTTATCCTTTTACTACCCCAGACTGCTGCACTGCCTGAATCAGATGCTGGCAGTGGTGTCATTAAGCCAGCACCGAGTTTTGTCATTCAAAACCGTCAGATCTCGTGCTCCATGTGGTGCCCGATGTATAGGACACGCTGTTAGTACATGGTCTGCGGTTTGCTCAGAGGCGCCACACTCGGAATCCGGTGAAAGAGCGAGACCCCATTTGTGTATGGACGAATGGAATCGCCCAACACCAGTCCACAGGCGATTGAGTTTAACCCAAGCTGCTCAGGGTAAGCCCATCCCAACAGGCCTGGCACCGGTCCGGGAAACAAAAGCACGGAGCCTGGAAGCATTATCACAGTACTCCGTTTTCCATTTGTGATTTGTCCATTCAGAAGGGCGGATGCCAAAAGTGACAAGATTGTTCAAAAGATTCCACGCACCTGGACAAACGGGCGTCTGAATCTTAGTCTCACTTGGCGAGTATCTGAGGACCCACTTAAAAGACCATACAAGATATGATCGGGGTCCAGAGATCCACGGTAAGCCAAGGAGAGTGTCGCTCCCATTCGGCGAAGCTCAGCTGGCTGGATGCCTGAGAGTATAGGTAGGTGGTCCGTTGGAGTGGGACGCAGGCATCCAGTAACTATGCGCAAGGCGTCATTCAAGACATTGTCGATGAGATGAGTGTGAGCACTGCGACACCAGACTGGCGCACAGTACTCAGCTGCTGAGTAGACTATAGATAAGGTGGCTATGCGTAGTGTTTTAGCACCAGCACCCCATCCCGAACCCACGAGTCGCCTCAACAGTGTGACGCGCGAGGATAGTTTTTTGCGCAATGCCACTAAATGGTGACGAAACGTGAGCGATCTGTCGAGTTTTACCCCAAGGTAAGTAGATGTTGGACAGAACGGTAAAAGTCTACCATTGTTGTAGACCTTTAGCTCACGTTTGGCCTCTCGGTTATTTAAGTGAAAGGCTACCGTCACCGTCTTAGTGTGACTGAGCTTCAACCTCCAAGTCTGGAGATACGCTGAAAGTGTAGACATGTCTTGGCTTAAAGTCCCCTCCAAGTCCTTCCAGTTTCCAAAAGAATGCAACAATGCTAGATCATCAGCATAAGCAAACTTTCTAGAAATCATGGAAGGAAGATCGTACGTATAGATGTTAAATAGGAGGGGATCCAAGACAGATCCCTGAGGAACGCCGTTTTTAAGACGGCGTAGCCTGCTTTGCTTGCTGTCACCGGTGGTAAGGGTGAAACTTCGATTTCGGACAAGCTCCATGATCATTTTGATTATGTTTTTATTCGGAAGAAGCCTTAGCAGCTTGCAGGTAAGACCACGGTGCCAGACAGTGCCATAAGCAGCTGTCAGATCGACAAATACGGCACCGGCCTTCTTTTTAGCCTCAAAAGAATAATAATAAATAAGACAATCAATATTCATTTAATTGCAACGCAATGTAAATACTGAAAATGATATTTAGGGCAAGCACCTTTATGATAAGTTTCACCCACAAAACTTTTCATAGATCAATTCGTTGAACGTCACTTGACGCAGCAACCAACTAACGTATTCACTTTGTCTCCCTATACGTTACTATGACAGCAGTGACATCGTTCTCTGCACAGTTATGAAACTTTAACTAAAAAGTTTGATTAAGTAGTGGGCCGCAGGTTGGACATCCCTGGAATAATTAATAAAATTCTATAGATGATGTACTCGTAACAAACAACAAATATTGTTGCCGAACTTTGCTACTTTTGAAAAAAAAATTACTGAAATAAAAAAAATTTAAGAAGCTTGCAAGGAAAATTTGAGCCATGGGTGTCTCTATTGAATCAAATCTGAACAGGCTTAATTTTTGTTTCCAAGACAATTAGTAATCTCAAAAATATGTGGACATCAAAAGCTTAAATACATTGCTTTGAAAACAAAATAATCTAATGGCTGACTTTGAAATATAAGCAGTTTAAGCATACAATAAAAGTTTGAACAGAAATAACTTGAAAGCATTAATTGATTTATAAATATTAAAAAAGATCACGTGATATTAACTTAGTAACCGCTTGATCTTGCACTTAAAATGGTTTTCCTAGTTTTTAAAAAGATTTGGCTGAAACTTGAACTCATAGCAAAACGCGATGATTATGACGGTTGTGAAACAATTTAAAGCCGAAATTTAAAAACCCAGTTTTTAAACTGCTGGTTCCCAACTTCTAATGTTTTTTGGGTCGACATTTACAAGGAAAAAATTAAAGCGTGCACATGATCTCAAATGATGTCACCCAACTAGTCTGAGTAGCAAAGCCTTGTTCTATCGATTGTGTAGTGAATGAGTTACACTGATTCAAGTTAATTTTGCTTAAAAAACATCGGTAGAAAATACATGAAAACGAATGAGTTTGTAATTGGAAATTAAAGCTAAACAATTTTTAACTGATAACTTACAAATTATCTTCTTCCGGTTTACTAAGAGGAGGTGGAAGCTCTGAAAAATTGCTTTTTTTAGTCAATCAGTATTTTTTATTTACACCAACATCAAGGCGTATATAAACTGTTAGTTACCAGCTCGAAAAAAATGAGATTTTGTGTTAACACTTAATCAGTATCAGTATTAGTGCAGTTTTTTTTATTTAAAAAAACAATAAAAATAAAAAGACAAAATACTAGCGTTTTATGATAAAAATCATCAAAAATTGCTCATTGGTGATTTTTTAAGATTTAAAAATAAAAAATACATTTTTAATCCATTGATCTAAACCGAAAGTGCTTGATGTCGGGCCCTTCCTCTTTTTCTAGCTGTTTTATTGCAAGATCGATTGATTCGTTTAAATGGCCAACATTAATTATTCACTAACTATTATTTGACCATTCATTTCTGCATATATTAAGAAGATGAAATTTGGTTTGGGCAAAAACAGAAAGATATTACAAAATTAGAAAAAAAAGCTAAAATTAGAGGTTGAAAAATATTTTTTGACTTCTTACACCATCATCATCATTATCATCATTCTTAATAATTACGAATTTTTGGAATACTCTGGTCTTATAAAAGTCGACGAAAGGCAAAAAACCTTTATCCTACTGAAAGCGGAAAGATACTGTTTTGGATATATTTTGGCCTCTACATTCGACAAATTAAAGAAGTATTCACTATCCGTCCACCTCCAGTAAATAATACATTTGTTAAATCGCCTTTGCGTTCTAGAGATTGCCAACCCATCGCGCAAAGTCGCAAACGATGGCACAGTGAAAGTAAAGCGGACCTAAAATAAATTACATCCGATCACACAGCCCCACTTTTAATCATTAAAAACTTCCTTCACAAACCAATTAGAATAGTTTTTTGACGATTCAAAATTCAAGATGTTTTTACTGCCTTGTGAGTAAAAAGCTTTTCGTTATTACAAGTGACGTCATTTGAAAATGCTTGTCTTTTCCAGCGGCGATAAAAGTCAACAACCTGGTGAGAAATCAAATCTTCTGACTCGTTTGAACTTTATTAAAAGCCAATCAAGAGCACTTTACCAGTTTATGTCGTTAGTTTTAAAATTTTCTAAGAGTTGTTCTTAAAAAAACAAAATAACTTCAATTAATTTTACATTGTTAAAGTGATGTAGTGTACAGTTAAGCGCCCAAAAAAAGAAAATCAAAAGTTTTTGTTTCATAGAATTATTTTTAAAAATTTGTTCACATATCTTGTTGGAACCTTTAAAACTCTTTTTAAAAATTTATGCAAACAACTACATGTATAATTTTTTTTCTGCATAATTTTAAAACAGTAGCTTTTGAAATGTAATTTTTAGGCACATTAATTAGTTACAATTTAAATTAAAAGATTATTTTCGCTTTATAGTATTTTAGCTCGTTTTGGTACATTGGACCTTCCAATGAATAATCATCACATATAGAGACAATAAATTAATATTATTGGTTTTGATTGGCGCCCAATATTTGAATCATTCCTTAAACGACTAGAGACAAAAGCTATAGAGTTTCTTTCGAAAAATCACGTTTTCAATTAGTAATCTTTAAATAATTTGGTTAGGCTTCGTTCATTTGGTAAATTAAAAAGCTTTGTGAATTTACCCTAATAAAAACTACCAGATTAGGGTTTTTCTTTTGATAAAGTACTTTCAAAAATACATAATAATGCAGAGTCTTTTTTAAAAAAACTTAAGGTATATATTGATTATAGTTAAGGGGACAAAAATTGAAGTACAATAGCCTTCTAGATGTTGTTTAATAGAACGATCTTAATATTTGTATTATTACAAACTTAGGAACGTAGTGTTAGTGGTAATAAATCAGAGTTTAAGGTGTAAATTATAAATTCATTTAAAAAACTGATTCTGAATTCAATTGGTAAATAATTAAAGAAATTGAAAAACAAACAATAATAAATCAAGTCGATATGACCTCAAAATTGAAAATGTTTTTTCAATTTTTCTTATAAATTGAATCGGCCTAAAAAATGTCCAATTTTTTTCGTTTTAACTATTTTTTAAGTGGATAAAAAGCTATTTAACTTACCAAATTCGACTTTAAGGCTGGCAACACTGTAAACTCTGCGAAACCCATTTGACCCCTCGCATCGGTAACTTCCGGTGTCGACGGTGAACACGTCTTTAATGCGAAGACGCGAGCCCCAAGAGCGTGTTACTATGGAAACCCGGGGGTCTTGGCTCATATCTATGATAAGATCATCTTTATACCTGCAACAATAATAGGATTTAAAAGATCGGAGTCTATAGGATAAAATCTCCTTTAACTTTTGGGAGCGATTGTGTTGATCGGATGGTTAAAATTAATTACAAAGATGTCGGAAGCACGTTTAAAATTACAGGTTAAAAGTATGCTAAAAAATATTTAAAAACGTGGTAAAAATATATAGTTAAAAAGATGAAAACTGACCTTGCAATTGACATATTATAAACAGCTTCAATAGTGGCCATAAACGTAGCTTTACAACTCTTTAATTAATTATTAGATATTTCAAGTACACATGCTGGTAATTGTTTAAAAGATATTTTTGGTACAGTTGGAAAGTAATATTTTGCAAATTACAACGCAAACAATATTTTAGAGCTTGAAAATTACCAAGTAAACTGAATTTTTTTAGGCCATCCCTCTATTTTGCATTTGAATTGAATTGTATCACGAGATGTCGCAGTTATGTTCCTCATGGGGCTTTTTACCCGTAGAAATATATTCTGTTCTAAAAAAATTCAACAGCATCAGAATACAAATAGCTTAACAAAACTACAAATAACTAAAAAAAAAATATTGCAAACATCAGGAGAAAATTTCAACAAAAAAATATCCAAAAAAACTGACTGCTTAGTAAAAATAGTGACTATCATCTACCAGGAATCTGTTCGAATCATACGAAACGCTGTTTTTATGAGTCAGAATATGGCCTCCATTTATTTCTTATCAAAAAGCAATGGAACAAGTTTACTTTACTTTACTGCACATGCAGCTGTAATTGTTGTAATAAGAAAAAAATATGGAGACGTCTGTAAATACATATTGTATTTTCGAAACCAAGCATTAAAGTATTTTTGCGCTTTCATATTGAGAAGGTCAACACGAATCCTAGATGGCGTGGCGGGATAGATGCCAAAAGCATGTAAGACGCTAAATGTCTCATGTAAGACGCTAAATGTCTCTTATTTTCTCCTAAAGTTTTAAATTTAAAACCACAAAATAAACCCAAAATAATTGAGCCATGAAATCTATAACTTGTCTTACAAGCTTTTTTAAGCGAAGAGCGTGGCGGCGTAATAAGATGCTAGGATAGATAAAGACTTTTAAAAATGTTTAGTGTTAAAGAAATCTTAATTATTTTATAGTTTAACTATCAGGAATAAAATTTCCAAAAAGGCCTCTACGTTTTTCTATACAGCATTTTTTTACTGTAGTACCGGGTACATTGTTTCTTGAAATAAAAGCCAACATGAAAATAATTATTTCATTACTTTACAAAAAAATATATCCATTTTTGCATATTTCTTTACAACAGAAAATCAAAAAACCAAAAGTTTTCAGGTCGGTTCAGACTGAAAGCGGATGCCGGAAGAACAGAAGGAAAGGCGTAGCGGAAAATTCCGTTTTACAATTTGTTTTGTTTTTTTGCACTTTCCGCCATTTATTTCACTTTTTTCGCATTCGCTTTTGTTCTGAACCAGCCTTTAAAATACAACTAACACAACATTTTAAGGTGAAAGATAAACTTTCATATTTTTATATTACTTGAGTTATTGAAAGTAGTTGGGTCAACTTCTTTCCTTCTATGCTTTCTGAAAAATAAAATTTACAAATGTTTACATTTATAAACTGTTTTTTAGTATTAATATCTTAACTCAATCATTTTTTAAGTCAATTTTTCGATCAAAATTATTTCGGTTTGAGTTTTTTTTTTACACAGGTAAAGTAGAACTAAATGAAATATTGAATTTGTATGTGTTTCTGTGTTTTCTTCTTTTTACTCGCAATAATAAGCTAAACAAAAATATAAGCAAAAAACACTACATTTGTATTACGATTTATTATACAGTATAACTGGATTTACTAAGATTTAGAATAATTTTGTGATAGAGTTATATAACTTGCATTTTTATTTATTGCGGTTCTTTGTGAAGTATTTGATTGAGAAATAAAAAATTGCTTCATACGAATAAAACAATTTAATATAAACTCTGTTAATATGGTTATATTTGCTTACTTATTTGTCAATTTGTCGGACGATAGCTGAGATGCATTTCCAAAAATTACAAAGGCTGCAAAAATATCAACAATTAAACAGCAAGTAATAGTAACTATTAATACTGTATAAAGTAAAATAACTGCCATTTGCATAAAATTGTAAATTGATTCGAAAAAAAACATATTATTAGGCTTTGATATTGTAAAACCGGTTAAAAAATTAAAGTATAGTGGCAGCTGAATCTAAAAGATAAGATTGTATCTAAATTTAAACTGCAAGAAAAAAAGCAATCCGCTTTACATTTGAGTGCAAAAAAATCACTGAACCATATTCTTTTACAAACCCGCTTTTTTTGAGCGCTTTCATCAACGAGCTTTTTCATCATTCATAACGAATTAAACACAAAAAACCACCGTTTCACTATGATGCTCCAACGCATGTAAGCAAAACAAGCTCCACAAGTAAGTTTTAAACTCGCAATCGTGTGGTTCTGAATCCGATAACAAACCCCTTGGCCAAGGGCTTAAAATAGTTTTGTCTAAGAGCTGTGGTCCACCTAAATGATAGGATAGCACGTGACATTGCAGTTTGAGGCGTAACATTGCGGCTCAGGTTCCTTTCTCATATGAGGCAAGTTTGCGAATCTTTTTTTTCTGCCATTGGTGACTGCTTCGCAGTAAGATTAAAAAGGTTGCTAAAAAGATCGAGCCCAATTTTTTTAAATGTTGTTGATCAATGGTTGAGCGAAATATCTGGCTTTTCTGCATTCAAAAAATTGCAACAGAGATGTTATTTCATTTCAGCTTTGGGATTTTATTATTATTTCATTAATGCCATCTAATGATAATTATTACTGCATTGCTTTTGAGTTAAGTTAAAAAATAAAATCATTTCGCATTTTTAGCAAATTTATCCGCTCACAGTCCTGAATATTTCAATTCATTGTTTTTAAGAAGGATCACGGCAATCCAGGGAAACAACTCGAATCAATCGAAAGCGTTAAGAGCACTTTAAAATTCGCAATTCGACCTTCTTGAAAGGTTCCCACGAATTCTATTTAGTCAATAACACGGTCAGATATTTACTGGTTTACTTTTTTGTCAAGCTTAACTTAACTTTAAAATCGTTAATGATTTTTTTGCTTAATTTGTTTTTTAAAAAAGTTCTAAGAGTTGAATGTTGATTGAACCGAGAAAAGCGAATAAAAGTCTTTGTTCTGTCACTACTTTGCAAACAAATGGTTTTATTTTTTTTAGCTTTATATCAAAATAATCAAGATGGCAATTTTTGATTACAATTAAACAATTTTATACGAATTCCGTCAATTTTAATACCACAATTGAAACGTATACCGCAAAAACCGTAGCATCAATTTATTTCAGCGAATAAGTAAAATTTTTATGGACTTCTAAAAGATACATCGGTATCGAAAGTCGTAAGAGCTAATAATGCACATGAAAAACATTAAAATATTTTAGCGTCATTTACCTCCTTTGCCCTTGATCTGGTTTTTTGTTGTGCGTGCCTTAGACTTGGTCACAACTGACTGACGGTTTTAAACTAACTAATAATTTTGTAATTTACTTCTTAAGAAATGCATCTAAATTTTGCAGCTACAAAAGCTACGATTGTTGGGTTACAACAAATGTCTTACGGTGTCTTTGCGTCTTGGCTGCAAAAGTTGCATTTTTTTTAAATATTCAAAACGGCAATAAAAAAATTGTTTAACGAGAATACTGTTTTTAAAGCTGCTAAATATCATGAGAAAAGACTTTGAGTTATTGCATGATTTTTAATTATTTATTTTTATATCTGGTTTTGGTTTCGATTTATTTTTGAATGGCACTTAAAAATTCTATCAAGAGCACAAAAAACATCTATTGTTATTTGTAGGCTTAACCGTATACAATAAACACTGCCGAGTTTTTTAGAAATACACGTTTAGTTTAAACTGAAAATATTTTTAAAGTGTATTAAGCATTTTTGAAATTTATCAATCTTTTATTTTATATTAAGACTTTTTCCCCGGAAAAAAGTTGCATTTTTCGGTAAAACATTGTTTTACCTCCGGTGTTTTATTTAAATTGAACTATAATTAGAAAACGATCTAAATGATACAGATTTAGTTTACATTTAATTTTTCTTTAAAAATATTAATTACTATTTAACAACTTACAGTAAATTCAGTAAAAAAAGATAAAAATAAATTGGTAAAAACAACTTATACCATTGCACAAAATACTTTTAAAAAATTATACCCGCAAAAAATTGCTAGGTAGCATAAATTAAATTTTAAAACAATATTGGAAAGTTTACCAACCTGAAATAATGGTTAAAACAATGGTAAAAAACACGTTTGTCTTCATTGTGTTGACGACTGAAAATCAAAATAACAATCTTTTCTTGTTTTTAAAATTTAAAAAGTATTTTGTGTAATTAAAAATGCTTTTTATTTGTAACCTGAAAATATCAAATATGCTTTAAAGTCAAAAGTTTTTTTAACAAAAAACCTTGCAAAACATCTAAAATAATCCTAGCGGGATACAAGAAGCAATGTTTTGAAAACCTTTGTTTCTTTATAACGCGACTGGTTTAATCCAAAGCGATCAGAAATTATAACCATTAAGAATGGTTTTTAAACCCTATTATTTTGTAATACAGAACCTGGTCTTTCGCGGCTCGTTAATTAGCACACGACACGGTTTTTCTATGCTCAAGACATGAATAACTAATAGCGATAAAACGCGATAGGCAGGTTAAATAGCAACGCTTTACACGAGGCGGGCCCTCGCCTCTATCTTTCGCATTGCAGTCGTCGTCCAATTGTTGTGAAACTGCTACTTCGGAAAACTATTTTCACTTGTAACTGCACAACCTGCCGTTTTAAATCTTTTTTTTAACCCATCCTGGCTTCGGGCAAGCTACTTTCTGTTTATAAATGTACTTCCATTAGATCATTTCATAAACTTTTTTTAAAAAATTCTGATAAAAGAGTGAAGAAAAAAATTTTTTGTACATTTTATTTCGATTTCATTCGAGAGAGCACAACTTGCAACTTATTTGCAACGACTTTTTAATCGGGAAAGCAAAGTGTCTTTAAACCATCTCTTCTGCCGTCGCTTTTCACACCTGGTGCTTTGGTCCAGGTGTCACTAATACTTGCTCGTACAGACTAAGACTATAGGTATATTTACTGACAAATTATGGTTGCTTAAAAAGAAAAGAAAAAAAGCAGGATGGTTTACTTTGTCAATCAAGCAATTCATTTAAAATTTATTTTTATTTTTTGATAACGGCAGCACTTGCTGAAAAACAGTAAATGATTGATGAATTAAAATCAATAACAAACTATTTTAATTTTTCAAATTGCCTGTAAAAATTTTGCGTAATTTTAACGGTGAACACAAAGTTTATACAAAATCCAATTGTAACATGCTGACAATGATCAATCAATTAGTGTAAGATAACTTCAAGAATTAGTAACCAAAATTAAAAAGCATGACTGTTATGCTTGAGTTATATTAAAAAACTTGAGTAGTTTAGTTTAAAATCTTTAACTTGAAAGATATTTCAAACATCAATTAAAATGACAAACACCTTTCGGTTAACGATAACAAATTGGCTACTGAAAATCAATGTTTTAGTGAAAACATGATTAGTCGTAAGCTTATGGTGATTAGTCATTTAACTTCCTTTTAAATGTCTTTTCTTTGACAACGTACGTCAACTGATTAGTATTTATCTCTTTATCTATCGCCTTAACTGACTGTAATTATTAAATCAAAATTTACGTTGCAAATTACACAATGAAATAGAAAATCATTTTTTCAAATTGCTCAAGGCTTTATACTAGAAAATTACTACTTTTTTTATTGTTTTTAATTTTTACACCAAGCTTCGTTTTTATTGCAATCCAGAAAACCGCTTAGGCAGGATAAATGCGCTGAAATAATTACACAAAATTTTGCATCTACTCATTCCCTATTGGCACGTTCCTGATCTTTTCAATGAACTAAACCCTGTTACACCCCACCGCACCCCACATTAATGCTCAAAACTAACACCTCAACTGACGTAGTCTCGTCTTCACATCAAGTAGTCCACTTAAAAGTGCTCAACAAAAATCGTATGGGTTTGTTTTGTGGCACAATTGCTCAAGTCTTGTAAACGTAACTTACATATTTGGTAGCAAAATTGATAGTAAAAAGTGCTGCTCTTAAATAAAGGCACAATTCAACTTGTGAAATTATTGCAACATAATCTCAATAACCGTAAACTCAGACATTAGAATAGGTCAGTGTTCGGACCACTTTAAGACTTTTTTGAATGCAACTTAATATTACTTTTATAAGTGAAATCGCTTCAATTCAAAAACAGAAACAATTATGTTCTGGACCAAAAATATACAAAAAATTTTTGAAAAACATTCTTTGAAATGTTTTATTTAGTAGTAAATAGCTTAAGTATAAGAAAATCAAAAAAAGAATAGAGGTAATGAATTTCGATTTAACTCTGTCAATTAAAAAAAACACCATTGAACTATTTAGATCACTGTTTACAACATTAACTATTTACATTATTATTGTTTTGCTTTATTACACAATTGCTGTTATTTGCTTGTTAGATTATTTAAGCAATTGTCAGTTGGATTGTTATTATTTTGCTTTTTAAATTTATTTAAAAATCCTACAGTGCTATCCTACAGAAAGTTCAAAAGTTGTTTTTTATAATTTTACTAAATTTTATTGTTATTTGTTATAATTACTAATTGTAATTTTATTTGAAACCTTTATTACATTATGTAATTAAATGTGGTTCAGTAGCTTGATGACCAGATCTAGTCTATCTACTAATCTACGGTGTTATTCTTGTTGCTTTATAATTTGTTGTTGTGTTGTTGTTGTTGTTGTTATATTTTCGCACCAATAAAATTAAATAAATAAACTTGAACTGAAATATTACATATGTACATTCGAAATAATTTTGGTGATGTTGCTTCAAATGTAGCAAAGTTTCTGGCAATACTCTATTGATTTTTAAGCATAGATTTTTATCATCTATGCGTCCAAAAAAAATCCTAAAGGCAATCAAAAAATATTTTTCCTTAATTAAATTTACCATTAGCTGGAAGAAAAAAATTAGTGAGTGTAACATATTAATAAACCTTCTAAACCTTTAAATAAAATCAGCACAACTAAAAGAGGTGCTAAGAGGACTAAATTCTTGGGCAACTCTATGTAAATCTTTATTATTTTTATCGATAAAAGGTATTAACTGTAATATAAAACAGGTCTTGCGATGACGGGAGCTTTGAAAAGTTAAATCAGGTGGTAAACACTGGTTGGGACATGTTTTAAACCATTTAATCAAGCTATTTTACAGCGACTAATCCAGAAAAGTTAGTTGTCCGCGTTTTACAACAAAATTTTCACATTCTTTGCATCTACATATAAAAAAAACGTTGGCACTTCATGTTTCTCAACAACAATTTTGTTTTATATAGTAAATTTCAGCAGAAGAGGTTTAGAGTAAATTATATTTTAAAAAGTTTAAATAAAAAAAGAAGAGCAAGCTGTAACTTCTGTGCAAAAAAAATTGCTAAGACTTTTTTCTGACTGAAAAAAGCCGGACTGTATTTGCAACCAAAAATTTTAATTCAAAAAAAGCAGCATAATATTAATAACAATAATAATCATATTTTAGTTTTAATTGCAAGTAACAGTAAATATGTGTGCCCACAACAGGCCAGCGCCGAGTAGGAGTCTTTAACTTGAAGTTTCCAACATTTCTTTGCATTCTTCCTATACTGCTGAACTTCAAGCCTGAAAGCAATAAATGACAATCTTAACATCATTGGTTTGACGCGACTAGGAATCGAACCCAAGTCCTTAGTTTCAAAGTTAGATGCTCTTAGTATGGTCAATGCAGGGCTACTGTGAAGAGGTTGTTCCGATTGGCAATGACGTCATCAGTAATGAAAGTAGGTCAGACGCTCCAAAACGCCGTTATGGAGAGAGTTTCTACGCATAATTTTGCCGCAAGCTTTTGGACAAAAAGAAAAGTTTTAGCTTTCACTGGAAACTAAAGGATTTTTTGGTTCTAAGCTTTCCTCACCTTTTCGATGCAAAAAACACTTTTCGACCTTTACTTAAAAGTGAAGATCTTTGTGTTTTTGGTCTTCACTTTTAATCTGCCATTTAGTATTGACTTTGTTTCGGCCAGAAAATTATTCTACTTTTACTTTTGTTTACAATTAATTTTTTATGGTCAAAAAGAGCATGATTAGCGTGATGATTTGGAGCATGATGATTTGGAGACTGAAAATTTTATTAATCTAAATTAATTTGACTTTAACCTAATATATTGTATTTTAATCATTATTGTACAATGTATTTTGGGCTAGAATGTGAAAGCTATATGTTTGGATAAAAAACCGCATCGAATCAATTAAAAGTGGGAAGGTTCGATTCGCACCACTAACCTATACTGACTCTTCTGTGAAAAAATTTTTTTTCTGATAAAAACCTGTAATAGCAATATATTCATACGCTTTTCCTTTTTTTGCATATATTACATAAAACTTTTATGACTTCAGCGGTTTTCAACTTTTTTGTTTTGTGATTTTTTTCCGTTTTGTTATGATGCTAACTTGACTCTATTACGTTGTATTATCTGCAAGAATTATTAACTAGCTATACTCATTCTGCATAGTTTTGTAAATTATAAACTTTTTGTCTGTGTATGGAACAGCGAGCCGAAAAAACTGAGTTGGGTGGCTTGTTGAGAACTACATTTTCTAATTTATTAATGAGAAGCGTATCAAATAGTTTGTCGCGTACCTTTATTTACGATGTCAATTTTGCTTTTCTTTGTCAAGTTGTTGTGTTAAATTTTATGAACGCATAAAAATTGATAAAGCTTTACTTTGTGGTCTCAGTAAATACACTGTTGTTCAGTTATGCATTAATTAAACATTAAAAGATTTCTGTATCGTATCACAAGAACCTGACGAAAGCCGACGATAAGCTGTAGACATAATCCTTAGTGGCAAAGTCTGCGCTTTGTCACAAAGCGAAATGGAAGGTTTATTTTTTAATTCAACTCTGGCCAGTCTTAGGCAAAATGGTGACAGCCGGTGACACGTTTACATTATCTGTTGATAAAATGAAGCTGATCGTTTTGCATAAGAGTATGACAAAGTTACTTTTAAATCTATTTATACTGTAGAGCGCGATAAATAGCGTTAAAAATTTAATATTATTTAAATATCGTAAATCTATCAATTTCCGAAAACCTCTTTCGAGTTTTAAAACATATTTGTTGTTCGAAAACATTGATAAACCTGAGAGCAATGCATCTCCAACTAAAAAATATTGCGCATGATATCAACATAAAAAAAATCTCAAATTAGTCGAAAGATATCGCCGGCCTGCTAGTGGAGAAATATTGCTGTCCGGTTAAAAATTTTTCATTAATTTTTTAGATTTTGTTTTGAAATATGGTTAAATTTTAGAGCTCGTTGCTAGGACGGCCAAGCATTCTCTTTAAGTTTATTGTAATTTAAATCTATCTGTGCCAAAATAGTCAAGCAAAAAAGAAAGTTGGAATTGAAAGATTTCTTTATGAAAAAAGCAAAATTAATCTAATGATAAATTTTGTTATAATAACTCTCCTTCTATTTATTAACGTTTTAATGAAAGAAGTTAAAGGTGGTGCAAATGCTTATCATGATGGGGTGAGGTACCGTTTAATTTTATGAACTTTTTTTTAAAAAGTTGTACGTGAAGGGATATCTCTTTGTGCACAAAAGCACAAAAACCTACTTGCCCACGATTTTTATTGTCATCATCATCATCATCATCATCATCATCATCATCATCATCATGATTGTCATCATTGTCATCATATCATTTATTTATTCTCCTGAGCTCAGGACAAAGTCAGGGGTGTTAAGGTTAGAGCAGCTGTCAAGCAATAACCTGCTTTTACAGATGTCAAGAAATTTGCACTCTTCAAATGATCCTCAATAATCTTTTCAAACGTTTTTACATATTTATAGTGATAAAATAAAAAATTTGAGGTGGTTTTTAAGCTTTTATACAGGAGAAAGTATCATAAAATGCTTTTTTAAGGACGCAACAGCGAGAATGGAGTAAGAGTTGAACCAAGAACATGTCGATCGCCGGGAATGCCGCTCTTCTTTACTCAACCACACTACCGACTGACACAAGTATTTCAAGACTACCGACCGAGTGACACATTCCATTTTTACGATTTTGAAATATTATTGGCGTCACCTACATAGAATCAATTTTAAGGTGATTAATATCGAAATGCTTTGAATTTGAAACTTTTAAAAAGTATTTGTGAAGTATATTGTTTTGCTAGTGAAACTGTAATGAGACTGACTGGTAATTGGGGGAATGTTGGCAGCGCCGTCGAGTGGTTAAAGCGCCGCGATCGTAATCAACACGGTCTCATTCCAAACCTACTTGCGCAATTCTGTTGTGTTCTTGAGAAAGACACTTTACGGTACTTTTTCTGCTTGGCAGTCTTGGCAAGCAGTTTTAAATTTTAGTCTTATCTCTAAAAAACTATAAAACCAAAATAAAAAATTACAATCGGACAGCAATATCGTAGCGTCTCTGGAAGTACGTCGCGTTTCCTTTTCATGCTTTGCTTAATGTACATTGCATATACTTAAATGTTGTTACTAAGCATAAATAAAATATCATCATCATCATCATCAGGTAGTTACCTAGCCAATTGTCCTCAAGTTTGCACTGAATTAAACTATGCTGTTTGAAGAGCTAAAAAAAATTAAGTAGTAATTTTTCTTTTATGATGATAGTGTTGATTGTACGCTGTTTTTGCTTTGCTAAAACAATTACTGTTTCTGATAGAAACAATTATTGTTTCTATCAGAAACAAAATATGTACTTGTATGAACAAGAAAAAATTTGAGATTTTTTAGCTACTAACTAAAAAATGTTGTTATGGTATGAGGTAATACAAAAGTTAAACCGATTATTTTTTTCTGTGACGTGATACATTGTTCAACACCTTTTTTCATTCTACACTCGTCGGAATCCGGGTTCGACACCAATTGAAATTGCTCGATGTTAATTCCTTGACGGCAGAGTCGGCCCATATAATGGTTGATAAAGAAGCACTTTGCAATATAAACACGGCCAATAGTAACGGTCTGAACAAATTCTGTGCCAAATTTGAAGAGCACAAGAATGGGCTAAATGGACAGAAAGTTGTGCAGCCCGGACAAAGCAAACTGAATGTTTGGGTGCGTTACCATGAGGGTTCAAATCTTGGCCTCATCAAGACAAGAGGTTAAAAACAATCAAACAATCAATATTGTATAGGGAAAAGGAAGATAAAGTTCTATATATTATGAGTTATTTTTGTTTTCATTAGAATCACACAATTTTCACTTTTTGTTTGTATTGTTTGTGTTTACGGTAAAGTGGTTTTGATTTTTCACCATAAAACTGCTCACAGAGCGATTTTAACGATATCCAGGTGTCATTAGCTAGAAGGTGCAATTGCAAAGAAGATTAATTTTTGACTAATTTAGATTAAAAATTTGAACTTCAACTTCATCTTGGTGGTCTGACGGTTTTATGATTAATTTCAAGGTTTGAGAACCAACAAAACATACAAAGGATCAATGTCTAAATTTACTTGTCAAAATTTCAATATAAAGCGCACTTTAAATTTCTTCTATATAAAGCAATGGAAAAGTCTCAGAAAATTTTTTGAAGTAATGATGATTTATTTAATTTTAAATTTGACAAAGTGTTTGCTGAATTACATGAAGATAATTACATATATAAGTTTAATTTTGCAAAAAAACTGATTTGGTGTTATTTTGTTTGAAAAATAGAAAAATGGGCTATTACTTTTTATGGGTTATAGTGGTGTGTGGACATATTTTCCTCTTGCTTTTCAAACGAGTCCAAAAGTTTGATTGTGAATGCTCAAGAATTGAAAAAAACATTTTTTGTTTGTACAATTATTTTACGAGTATCGTTGTCAGGTTGAATTATTTCATTGTTTTTTTAGTTTTTATTTAGAGATATGAGTGAGATTTAGAGCTGCTTGCCAAGACCGCCAAGTAAAAAAAGTATTTTGAAATGTCTTTTACAAGGACACAAGAAAACAATCACTGTAGGTTTTGAACCGTATTTAAAAGCAATTGTTCAAACAGAAAGTTTTTGTGAAAGTTTGAAATTTTGCAAACCATTGGGGACGTAGAGTGATAAAATTATATAGTAAAATAAGAGTAGAATTATATTAAGGTTAAAGTAAAGTTAGGTTAGATTAGGTTTAGTTTGATCAGGATTTAAGCTTTGCCATTGCCGCTTAGAATAAGTTCAGATAATTTTTTTCGCAAAATGTGTACTGTGTTATCTAAAATAAATTTTCTTTTGTTCCATTTTTTATATCCAATAACACTACGCATAGCCACCTTGTCTCTAGTCTACTCAGCAGCTGAGTACTGTGCGGCAGTCTGGTGTCGCAGTGCTCACATTCGCCTCATTGACAGTGTCTTAAATGACGCCTTGCGCATAGTTACTGGATGCCTGCGTCCCACTCCAACGGACTACCTACCTGTACTCTCAGGCATCCAGCCATCTGAGCTTCGCCGAATGGAAGCGACACTCTCCTTGGCTTACCGTGGGTCTCTGGACCCCGATCATATCTTGTATGGTCTTTTAAGTGGATCCTCAGATACTCGCCAAGTGAGACTAAGATCCAGACGCCCGTTTGTGCCAGGTGCGCGGAATCTCTTGGACAACCTTGCCAGACTTGGCATCCGCCCTTCTGAATGGACAAATCATAAATGGAAAACGGAGTACTGTGATAATGCTTCCAGGCTCCGTGCGTTTGTGCCCGAGACCAGTGCCAGGCCTGTTGGGATGGGCTTACCCCGAGTAGCTTGGGTTAAGCTCAACCGCCTGCGGACTGGTGTTGGGCGATTCCATTTGTCCATGCACAAATGGGGTCTCGCTCCTTCACCGAATTGCGAGTGTGGCGCCTCTGAGCAAACCGCAGACCATGTACTAACAACGTGCCCTATACATCGGGCACCACATGGAGCACGAGGTCTGACGGTTTTGGATGACGAAACTCGATGCTGGCTTAATGACATCACTGCCAGCATTTGATCCAGGCAGTGCAGCAGTCTGGGGTAGTAAAAGGATAAACCCTCGGCCCCAGTCCTGTTTGTGTCTGACCTGTAGTGGATACCCTTCAAACAACGACGACGACGACCACGATCCAATAACAGTTGTTGTATAGTAGTTGAATGAAAAAATATTCAAAGACTGAAATTTTTATTTTAATTTTTATCTCTATATTTATCCTCCTGACTGGCAGGAAAGCGACGAAGGCGCTATACATAGGGTAAGCAATTACCCCGACTTGCTTTCGGAGATGCCAAGATATTGCTGTTCGTTAGCAATTTAATAGAGATATTACTGTAATTTAGAACTGCTTGCCTAGACCACCAAGCAGGGAAAGTGCCGTAAAGTATCTTTCTCAAGAACACAACAGAATGGCGCAAGTGGATTTTGAACCGAGACCATGTTGGTCATCAGCCCGGTACTTTAGCCATTCGACCACGCCACCAACTGAAATCTTTAAAAATCAGTCTTTCAGCGGGTTTGGTTTGATTAGGATATTTTCTTCTTTTTCTACACTTGTTCAATTTCTCACCTTCCTAACTTACAGCTATGGGAGCCGCGACTTTAGTTAAGCCGCCGTTCATTACAATTTTTTACCTCCTCTTACATTTTATTGATAGGAAGTTGCAAGCGATTTTAACCAAGATTCCCATTATGGTTAATGATGTGGGTGTTGGCAAAAAAAATGCCGATGTATAGGGCACGCTGTTAGTACATGGTCTGCGGTTTGCTCAGAGGCGCCACACTCGCAATATGACTTTGAATTTCAACTATAAAAAGAAAGCAAATTTTAGATATTTTCATGTAGATCAAAGTAGAAACTTGTAAAACCCAGTTATGGATTTAAAAAAAATCTGATTAAAAATCGATGACTTTTATTCATCTTCTGTAAATCCAGATTAATTTTTTAACCCTTGCCTAGCCCGTGACAAACATAAACTTAGCTACAATCATTGATGATTGTTTTGTTCATTAATTGGGATTATTTTATTGTTGACTGAAAAATTTCAAAGACACTATTAATTTTTTTTAAACAGGAAGTTAAATCTTAAAACTTCAACGGTTTATTTTATGAGAGGCAGCTGTTCTAATTTATATAAACTACTATCACTCATTAAAATTTACGTGTTTAAACATCTGTATGGCTTAGTGTGGTAACTTGAACGATAGCTGCATTCTTTCAGCTTTAATTTAATCTTAAATAATGCAGCTTTTTATTCAATTACATCTTTTAAAAAATATTCTTTGAATTTGTGAACTGTTGTGCTAAAATCTTTGAAAGCTATTTTGTATTGTCTAATTCAGTGATTCTCAAACTTTTGTGGTTTGTGGCCCTCTTTTAAAGACTCTGAAACACCTGTCGCTCTCTGGTTATAATATTGTCCCAAAGATGAAGTGAAGACCAAAAAAAGGTCATCACTTTGAAGCCGTCTTTGATTTTATTAATTTCGTCCCAAATGCAAATTGAAGTCTAAAATCAGGATTCTTCTTGTGGCCTCCCGGTAAAGGCTCCGAGGCCCCCTTGGAAGGACTCAGGGCCCATTTGAGAATCCCTGGTCTAATTCAATGATTCCAAACTTTTTTTCAAGTCGACCCCGATTCAAACAAAAATTTTTCTATCGCCCCTCTATCCACTTCACATCACAATTAATTAATGCAGTGGTATTCAACCTTTTTAATTTCATGGATCTCCTTAACTGATATTTCAAACTAACTTCCTCCCATATGAAATTCAATTTGTAGCTTCATTAGTATATTTATATCAGTACGCAAAAAAGAAAAACTAAGTTCTTACAATTTTAAGCTAAAGTCGATAAACTTTTTAGTCTAATCTTCATTACTACAAAATTATTAGTATTAGCAAATACAAAAAAACCTCAAGAATATAATAGTTTTATGTAATACAAAAATTATAGCTATTATCACAAAATTAATAGCAGCATTATTAATCAAAAAGCAACAATTAACCGTTATGAAGTAGTAGAGCAAAAACAATTTACTCAATACGATCGCTTACGTAAAAATCAAATATAAAAAATAAATCGAACTTTTGAAATATTTTTTATATAAAAAAACTATACAGTATTACAGTTAATATTGAAAACGTTCAATTACTTTGAAAAAAATTCCCACTTTAAATACAAAATTTTTCCCTGGTGGTAAATTTCCCCGTTTGAGAACCCCTGAACTAACCCCTGAACTAAACCCTGAACAAAGAGAAAACCTTTTTTTAATCTTTATTTCCATGCAACTTTTTTCTATTAAATGTATAAAGAAATAAGTGAAGTACCCTTTAAAACGTTTTAAATCAATACTTTTACAAAAAAGTAGCGTTGCTTTATTACCGTAGTAGATCCTCATTTGACTCCCTTGACCCCTCCTTGGATTTTGACCATTGAAACAACCACTAGTCTTAATTAAATAGATATTTTGGAATGATATCATGCTTTATATTTTACAACTTCTTGAATTATAAATATTTTTTCTCTCCCCTAAACTCTACTTCCACCATTCGCAATGTATATATATAATATGTAAATAGCCAATGTTATTGTCAAAAAGTAATTGTGTGTGGGTAAAAAATGAAGTAAACTCTATTCACTTTCGGTATTTGAATTTAGCAAAGCATAATATTTTTATATAATATTATAGTATATTTTTGATAGTCAAACTTCAAAAACAAGCTTTTGTAAAAAAAGCAAACTATTTTTAACGTTATACATTTTTATATTTCATTAATCTTGTTTAATTAAAATCTTTTTGAATATTAAAAAAAAAAAGATTTTTCAAGTTCTTTTTACAGATAATAAATGCCTTTTACTGGCGTTTGCCAATCAAAAAAAAATTTCCAGCAAATCTATGACCACGGTCAAAAATTTTTTTTCATAAATCAATTAAAATTGTCTTTGGGTTGCTGATTAACGGACAGTTTTTGGACGCGGCTTTGTTTTGCAAATAAAAATTCTAATCACCTAATCGTTTGGTTTCCTTTGGAGTCAGAAGAATCATTAAATATTAAAAAGTTTATGCTGCAAAATGCCTTTTTGACTGATCTGTTTTACCGTTTTCATTTCTAGCTTTCTAGTGTTTTCATTCTAGAAATAGAAACCTTAAAAAGATTTTTTTTCTAAACCGATTTGTTCTAATCTAAATTTAATTGTTTTGGTTTGTAATGGTTCTGCATTTTTTGATAAGATTAATTTTGGTCCATTATATGCGTTTTTAAAGTTTAATAAAAAAATTGGTTTAATCGCAAAACAAAACTGTTTTATAAAAAATCATGGAAAATAAATTTGATTTTTTTATGATTTTACCAAATTTTTTTAAAAGTTGATATTTTATGAAAACAAAATTAATTTTTGGTTTTCACACTGGCTTGCAAATCGAAAAAATTTTTTGCTTCGCTTTAAATACACAGCTATAGTATTTTTTATCCTTTATATCAGTGGTTTTCAACCAGGGTTCCGCCAGAACAGTCCAGGGGTTCCGCAAGTGCACATTCAAATCCGAGAGTCTATTTTATTATTGTATTGTACGCATATTTAAATAGACAAAAAATTAAACTGCAAAAAAATTAATATGGATTCAATGAAAGAACAAGGTATTATGGTGTATTTAACAAGAAGAATAAAAATAAGATAGCCTAGGCCAAAGTTTTGCATAATCAAATGATGTTTTTGCATAAGAAATCAAATTATTGCACAAGGGTTCCTCAAGCCTCTGGAATGTTTTATTGGGGTTCCGCTCCACCAAAAAGGTTAAAAACCACTGGTTTATATCATTAAAAAAAATCTTTAACTTTCTCTTCAAGACAAATATTTTTCCTATTTTTACTCATCTATAAAAAACATGTAGATGAAATGGAGATTTTAATTCCCTGCATTGGTGTGTATTAAAGCCATTTGTTTTCGGGATGAGAAATTGTATACAAGGGTCGAGAAGACGTCAAAATAACTTTAAATTAGTTATGAAGAAAACAGACTTTTGCCGTTGGAGTAAATGAGTTTTAGCATAGCCTACCTATCTTTTTGTAAAAACATAAATATACGAACACGAACACGAGAAGACGAACATAAATTTGTCACAAAATCAAAAAAAGAAATAAAGCATTTTTAGAATCAGTAAAAAATTAAGAAATCATAGGTTAAACTTCAAAAGTTATTTGTTTCCTCTTGGTGGTATTTTTAAAAATATCAGAAATAATTTTGTATTCCTACTTATTGTGTAAATGGAAATATGATTCTTTACATTTGATCTTTAAGCAGCAATTTTGGGCAACTTCAGGCTTTATTTATGCCTGTCACAAATTTTAGCAATTTTTAATTCAATTGTGTGCTGCCATTAATGCGATACTATTATTACTTTATGCCTTTCATACTAGCATCCCGCAAAAAGTTTTTTGTCTTTGAAAGTCAAGGGAAGACTAGAAAACAATCTTAATTTGAAATCAAAGGTTAAAAAATGATTTTATTGTCGAAAAAATAGAATGTCTCTAATAAAAAAACTTATTTCTATAAAAAATTTATTTTTAGTCTATTTTTTGAGACAGCGTCGTATTGTTGCCGTTAAGTAATAGAAAAATGTGATGCAAAAGTTTAAAGCAGTGGTCATCAACTTACGGCCAGCATGGTGCCTGGAGCCGGTGAAGATGATATTTAAGGTCTGTCTGATGTTGTTTTAATTCAAGTCAAAATTTATTTGCTTCAATCAAGCAGTACAATTTAAAACATGATACACACAAGAGACTACTTGTAATACTAATACAGTTAATGGAAGAAAAAAAGGTCAGTGAACCTGTGAAAACGGACAAAAAGGTTCACCAATAGACTAAACTGGACAATGAAAAGATCATTAGGATGGCCATCAAGTCAAAACTGCCCTGTTATTAGGTCATTCGGAAAATAATGGCCTAGTTTAGAAATTGCCTTCATAAATTTCTTAGTTTCTAAGTCACAAGATTTTTATTGATGTAGTGTAAATGATCTTCTTGATAGATGGAAAAAGTGCCTGGCTGTTTAAAGTTCATACTTTGATTGATTTGAACATAAAATTTTACTTCAAACTTTTTTATTTATTAAAAGATATTTTCTAAAACTAGTCATTATTTTCCGAATGACCTAATATAATAAAACTAATACCCAAATTATAAGACTAACAATACCAAGCAAAGGCACGCCCAAAAATATCACACACACAAAATAATTTTTTTATGTATATTAAAAAAAAAATTATCATAAAATGCTGTTAGATAAACTGCTCTTATTGAGGACCCCAAATATCTAGTACTGACTAAAAATAATTTTTTAATGTTTATCCGCACTACACCCGGTGTGCCGCAGAACAACGGCAATCTGAACACAGTATTTGAAACAGAAAAAAAATAGGTTTTTGTGATCAAAAAGCTAAAAGTTTCGAACGCATTTATTTATTGGACATGAAAGCCTAAAGATATTGATTGAAACCTCTTCGAATAAAGTGAAGGTTTTTGTTTTGGTCATTAGTAGCAATTCAGGTGAGATCCATGAATTGTATGCTGAACCTGTACCTTCAGATAACAAACCGTTCAAAACCTATTAAAGACCAAAAAAGTCTTCACTTTTTTTGCAGGGGTTTATTTTAGCATATGAATTTTCAAGGTTTAGTGATGAAAAAGCCTTCGTCCCGCTATAGACGTACCGCGAATTTTGAAAATGTTCCTAATTCAGCCGCGGGCGTGAAAAGGTTACTGAGAATTGTTTCAGAAATCTTCCGAACACGTTTCAGAACCATAAAAACGAAGTTCGAATCTTGGTCTACTCGAGTGGTTTTTGTCGTATGCTTGGAAAAGGCACTTTAATGCCAATTTTTAAATGGCTTCACGCTGTTGCCGACAATGGTGACTTTGCTTCGAAGAGACATCAAGAGCCTGGTCAATACCAATATGAAAACAAACAACAGCGGTACCCATATCAGGAAGTACAGGTTTATTTGGTGTTTATTTAAATGTTTTTACAAACTTGCAAGACACATGCAAGGATAATTTAAATAAAAGGAAGGCAAAAAAAGAAAATTAATCAGATTGTGCTTTTAGCTCTTTTTCGTGAGCTATAACATTTTTAAAATCCCGCCCCCAGTTATTAGTAATTTATAAATAAGATTCGGTTAACAATAATTTAAAGTAGGGTAGTACAAATTTTTCGCTCCTACGAGCACTTTTTCGAACCTAAAATCTTTCTCGGCGCAAGTGATATGAAGCCGGCTGAAAAGATCAGTGCTGGTTTCCAAAAAAAAAAAAACATTTCCATTTTAAATCAATTGTCTAGAAGCGAGATTTGACAACATCTGTGAAATATCGATCGAAAACAAGAGCATTAAGTAGGCTGAATAAAACTGATTGACAAGGTTTGTGATCACTCAAAAAAATATATGGAAAAAGTTTGAATGCTTGAAATCATTTAGCGGCCAGCAAAAAATTACATGGAAGTATATGCGTACCAGACAAAAATATTTTTGGGGGCGATCAGGTTTTTTCCAAATTTTGTGACATTTGCCTAAATAGGACAAAAAAATGGTCTGAGATCCTAGGATGAATACAAAAAAAGGGACTTCACTTAGAATCAGTCTCAGATTTCTCAATTTTTGTCCCAAAATCATGGTGGTCTCTAAAAAAAGGTCTTCACCTAAATTTGGTAACTATTTTCTCAATTGATCATTATCGCTGCTCTAAAATTCCTGATTTTGCCCAAATTTTTATATCGCTTCCGGAAATATTCTGGTTTTTCCAAAATATTTTCTTGCCGCTGCCCGATAAATTATGATTTTGACCAAATTTTGGAAACTTGGGGGGCTATTTCCCCCCTGCCCTCCGCCAGGTACGGCCATGCATGAAAGGGCATGATTTGGACCTTGCTGGTTTTAAGGAAACTTAGCCGGCCAAGTTTTAATTTATTATTGTGAATTTATATTGAATTCGTGCTTGAATTAGGGCCGAAACAAATAGGAATGATAAGAATAGTTGGGGCATATTTAACTTTTTATCTAAAAATAAGGATTTGGTTGTCAGCACTGACTGCAAAAAAATATACGAAACATATATTGGTTGATAACAATATATTCCATGATAATCAGAAACACCACTGAAAGCAAAAACATAAAGCTGGAACATTGGTTCTTAATCTTTTTTCGGCTACGCTTTCTTCATGAAATTTTTAACTGGACATCATGACCCCGAAATAGGGACGGTCGTAGATGTTTATACCAAACCGGCCAAATTTTGTTTTTGCCCAAAAACAAAGCGAAGACCAAAAAAAGTATTAACTTTAACTTGAAAGTCAAAAAGTGACCTTTTTCTCCATAAATTATTCTCCACCAATATGATCAACTCTAAGAACATAACCTTAGAATGCAAGTAGACTGTTTCTGCTGTGAGTTTAAAATCACAAACCATGGTCAGGCAGTGAGCACGGGTTGGAATGGGCGCGCTCATTTTAAACCCGTTAAAGCATAAAGATGGTTGGAAACCTTAAGCTTAATTTTTGTCGTTATAGTGATGATTTTACTGCTTTTGTTCTGTCGACGAATTGTGTTAACTATTTGAATTTATTGCAAAAAAATCAATATCGGTTCTTTATAATAATGATGAGAGTCGGCAGGTTAGCTTAGTGTCATAACTTTCTTATCGGAGAGCAATAGAACCCGATTTTGATGCTATATAAGTAATTTTTGTTGTTCCCTTATCCCTTTTATCACTGATTTTTTATTTTTAAACTATCGATGATTTCATTATAAAAATATAAATTTTGTTTTTGCCAATTTTCCCAAATGATTCATTATCGTCGCACATCTGGCTTCACTCTAATTGCAAAACCCTAAATTTCTTATAAACGATGAAAATATGGGTTATGCATGGCCCAATAAAACTAATAAATTTTCAATGGGACATATATGTCCCAAAAGGAATGAAAAGGTTAGGAAAGGTACTTCACGACAAATTTCGCTACGGGTTGCGCTGCTTACCTGCAACTATGACTTCGTTTATAAAGCCAATAGTAATATTTTGCTTGTTCAATTTGATAGTTAATATAAAAGCTCAAAGAACAGAAATGATAAACATTAAGTTTTAGGGCAAAACAAAGCGGTTTGCTGAGACTGCGTGATGTTAAGCTTTTATGTTTTTTGATTTCTGAACAGAATTAAGACTAAAAAAGTTGTTTTTCTATCATGTTGATAATTCTTTTAAGAAACTTTTTTCACTCAAACTTATGGCTATAAAATCTCCTACAAAAATAATAATTTGTTTGAGAAAAACAAAAGTTTTTGCTAGTTTTCAGAGAAACACCTCAGTTTTTTTTTACAACCACTGCAAACACACGGGGCAGATTTTGCTAAAAATTGAGGATTTATATTGGAAATAATAATACCGCGAATGCAACTCCTACTTCTTATGAATTCTTAACTAAGCTTCTTTTTAAGTTGTGGACACACGCCCAAATTTATCCTTTTTTGTTAGAATTCAAACCGGAATAGTGTTTACTTTGGAGCGGGAGATTAGAAGTTTAATTCTTGACCTTGGCAAACCATAACAAGGACAACAATCTTGGCATCATCTGAAATAAATTGGAATAATCGTTGTACAGTTAATTTAAGTTTAAAGCTCTTAGTGTTATATTGCAAGTCAGAAAGAAAACATTTTTTTTGATAGAATAACACGAAGTTTTTTTGACAGTTCCAGATCCATGTTGCAGAACTGCAATGATGACTTTACAACCCCCCAAAAAAAAGGTTGATGGAAATTCATATATGAAATGTGCTATTAGAGTTTTTCAAAACTTGGGATAAGTCCTTAGTGAATAATGGCTGCATTTATTTAATATAAACACAAACGTCTTCCTAAAAGTTAACAACATTGAACTGAATTCACATTGACTCGTCAAAAGCATTCAAGTCTTCAAAGATGAAAAGCCGCTGTGACAAGTTTTCATTTGTTGTTTTCCTGATCTAAATATGAGTCATTCACTTAAAAAAGAGAAATACATCTCAAACGACAGGTCCTTTGGGTTTCGTGACAAAAATGAATTAACTTGAGTTCTCAAAAGAGCATTGCTTATTAAATATTCAGCTTTCCACTGCATTTTTAATCGGATCAATACATTTTAAAGCACTTAATAACTGTATAAAACACTTGTATGCTGGTAGGTGTTTCACTGTTTGTTTCAAAATCATTACCAGGAAAAGAAGTTAGTGAAGGAATTTTTGGTTTGTCAACGGCTGTTTTACAAAATATTTGCATTCGATGTTAAGCTAAACCAGTGAAATGGGTTCGTTCAATCTTGCAGGGTAGAAAGCTAGTTATGATTTTGTAAATTGTTTTCAGTATTAGTATTAGTATCTTTTGTTTCTGCCCCGCCAGTAAAAAAAGACACAAATAACAACAATAGATCACATAGCACTAAGCAGAACAAGAAAAAGGAAGAAATAAGAAAAAATTTCGTAGAAAAAAGAGAAAATTAACTTAAATAGAAACTTTGATTTAGTTCTTGAAAGTTTTATGACTTACTCATAACCAAAAAATGGCCTAAAAGTATTAAAACATAAAGTACTAATTTTACTTTGTTGATTTCAGCTCTTTAATATTTCAAGTGTTTATACTTTTCTCTGTAAGAAATTCACATAAAAACTATTTAAGTTTTATTACAATTTTTTCGTAAAGTTTTAAAATTTTCTGGTCTATAATCTTGAAGAAAAAACAAAAAGTCTATTATAAACGATGAGAAAGTTTCCTTTGATTTATTTAAAAATCATCGATCAATTTGCTTGTACTTGAGTTATTTAAGTCAGTTGTTTTTACCCCTTAATCGTTTGTGGCCTTACAAAGATTTTCAAAATTTGGCCCCTTTCAAGCTTATCATTAAACAGATTCGTTCTGGCCCTATATCTACATTTGTTTTGTAGTTTTTCTTTTTTCTGTGCGTTTTAAGCATATAAAGTTGTTTAGCATAATTAAAGCTTTTTGATGAGGCCTTATTGCCCCTCCAATATACCATAAAACCTTGATATATTTTAAACAATAAAAACTTGTGAAAAAATGAAAAACAACGACAGGATTTACTGTGGCGCTTATTAAGTGGCAGTTTTGTAATTAAAGCAAAAATCAACGTAAACACAAAACAATGTCATTTGCTTGGTACTTGTATTAAGCGCCATTAATAATGTGAGTAAAAGTTAAGTGTTTCCGTGTTTACGAAATGACTAATTAGTTAATTAATTTATTTTTAATCTTTTAAGCTTAAATAAAAGTTAATCTGAAGCTAAATTCGGAAAGCTTTTAAAAGTAGATGTAGTTTCCCGAGCAAAAAGTTTTTTCTGCTTTCAGACCTGCCTTATTCGTGCTGTTTGAATTGGAAAGTTTGAGAAATATTTAGTTGCTTTTTCTATCATTTTTTTACATTATGTTGAAATAAAAAAAGTTAAAATCAAAAGTAAATGCAATGGTCAGACGACTTTTCCAGCTATGTGCTATGGCGTCTGAGACCAGACGAAAGACAGGTGAGGCCTCGGACAAGGCCGTGCTTGTTTGGGCACGCGATGGGAAACCCATGATGTCATAGCTTGGTTTCGTCACCTGCAGTTGTGCGCAGTCTTTTTCTGTCTCGAAAATGACGGCGGCGATTGACGATCACGGAAACGCGCAGAAGTTCGTAAAACGCTTTAAGTGGGCTGCTTTTTCGACTGCCCATATTTGGAAAGTCGAGTAGAAGTGCGACTGCCAAACGGTAATGCCCTTAATACTTTTTGCGTAAAAACGTCTTTATGTTGTGCTTAAAATAATTGTAAAGATAGTTTTACTGCGATCTTTTATAATCTATTTCATGTTTAAAAATATTCTGGATATCTTTTGTTGCTGCTGATTTGGAAGGTTTTTTGATTTCAATAGCTCGCTTTCATCATCATCTATCATCATCTTCTTCTTCGTACTACCGTATTGGTGGCCGCTTCTTTGTTTTAAGCGGAGTCACCATTGCTAGTAGCCTAAGCAACTTCTTTTGAATTTTTTTGTAAAGTGGCATTTTTATGGATCGAGTATCAATTATCAATCCGGTAGATCGAGCATCAGTTTCACGTTTCTGTACTTGCAAACCGATGTGTTAGCGCCCTAATCCCTTCCATCAACTTCACTCGTCATATGAACTATCCCAGAGCCCCCATCGACTTTATTCGTCATATGAACTATTTATCGCAGTAACTGGCAGAACAAAGTAGAAAAAATTAAACTCAAAAAAGCCGTTAAGAGAACATTTTGATCTTCTTTTAAAAATGCCACAATAGTGTTGCTACGCTGTCTAGTTGAACATTTTTTTTTGCTTTTTAAGTTTTTGTTTAGTGTTATGATTAAAATTTAGAATTGCTTATTAAACGCACTAAGTAGAGGGAGGGAAAAATCGCCATTATATCCAATAATGAAACCCTCTTCTGTCCAATAATGCAACCATGAAGTCCATTCGTGCTTTACTGGCCAGCGTTATGTGTTTGAGTATTGATGGATAAAGAAACTGTTTTTATATTTTAGTTTTTCTGACTATTACTTTTTTAAAAAGGATTTTAGATAAAGTACAATTGTTAGGTAAAAAAAATCTTCATACCGTTTTAATAGAGATCTTTTCTGTTTATTTTCATGTATTTGTTTATAATAAAATGTTTTCACCAAAGATGAAAAACTTTTTGCGATTAAAAAAACGAATTTGCTTCTATTTTTCTTTTTGATTCACAAAAAACAAAGTTTTTGAAATGTTAGAAAATCGAGGTTGAAATGTTCAAAACTTGATTATTTCGTTATGCATCGGTGGCATACAGACAGTAAGGTAGATCGAAGCAATAAGACTCTGATTTGCAAGCAGAAATATGCGAGTTCGATGCTCAAAAAGAAAAATATAAACAATCCGGAAAAATAAAAACCCTATTAACCCACTCATAAAGAAAGCCAACATGTTCCTAAGTATAATTTGCTTTTTTTACTTCTTATTCTCGTGCCAACCACCATTCTGGTGATTTATATATTTGCTAAAGAACGTCGTAATAAAGTGTTATTTTATCAACTTTGAATAAACAAACTCAATTTAAGCGTACATAAAATTTTTTAAGTTAAAATAAATTTGTAAAATTTAAGTTTGCAGCCAACGAAACAAAGAAACGAAGACAAAAAATTAACATATCAAAAATAAGTCAAAAGGTGAAGATTCATTTTTTAGCATCGTGAAACACAAAAATTATTCTAGTCACGTGGCGACCTTACTACGACCTTGTGACATCACATCGTAACTAAAAAGACCTTGTAAAACAAACTGGTTGTACAATTTTAAAACCTCAAATTTGATTTTCAATTCTCAATGGACTTTCTATTTAATAGATTATATGTCCGCTAAATTGCTGAAATCGGTCGGAGATTTGTCGCGCCTTAATTTAATTAACTATGAAATAGTTAGACAAAAGCTATTTACAAAAGACGACGTGGAAGTTAAAGCGATGAAAGAACTTCCGATTAATAAAGTGTTAAACGCTTTCGACCTTCGAAGCCTGTTATTTTTATTAATTTTAGAAAGTTTCCTTAGAAAAACAAGAAAAACTACTGCTTGTTGCTTTTTTGTTCGAATATGTTATCATTTACGAATCAAAAAAATTTTAAATGGGAAGAAGATGTATCGCTAAATTTTCCTATTAACAGCGATTTTTCAAAAATTACGACAAGAATTTTGGAAAATCATCTCAGACGAGAAAGTCTAAAGCAACAGTAATAAAGCTAAACTGTTCATAAGAAGCTGTCTTCTGTTTTACGTCAACTTATTATACCCTGTCTGCCAGACGTATTCATAGCTAACAATATAGTGTCAAAATCCGAAAGAAAGTTTTTACCAAAGCTATTAAATAACACAATAACGAAGCTTTTCTTAAAATTTGGAAAAATTTTATAGTTTTTATGTGAAAGTTTGTAAAACAAAGCCAGAAGAATAGTAAAAGTTGTATGCAGAGAAGAAGAGGTTTTTATTGTTTTTTAAAAGCAAAACTTACGTCACGCGGTCTACCGAGAAAGTTCAAAATTAAGCTTCAGCCAGGTTATGTTGGCCGAGAAAATGTTTCTCGAAACTTGGAAGGACTTGTTTATGAAAACAATTGAACAAAGCGCATCTTAAATGGAAACTTTTAAGACAGTCCGTAGTTATAGTAGAAATTGCAATAAAAAACTCTTGGTGGTTTCATTAAGTCGCAAAAAAATATCAGCAGCTGAAAAAGAATTATTCAAAAGAAAAGTCGTACAACTGTTTAGATCCTTTAAAAAAATAGCATATAACTTATTCGAGAAACCATATTAAACTCTTTTAATGTCAATTTTTTTAAAAAGGTAACTGATAAGAGAAACGAATCATTAAAGAAATTCTAACGTCCTTAAAAATAAGAAAAATATAGTTTTAATTAAAAAAAACAACAACAAAAAAAAACAATTAGAGAACGCTGTTTCTTAAAATGTTGAAAATAGCTATTCTATTAACATGTTTGAAAACAAAAAAATTTCTTTAACTTTCTTGAAAGTGTACTAATATAGATTAGTCCCATTCATCAAAGGTAAGCAACACTAAAGCAATCGAAAATTTAATTCCCAACTCTCCGGACATTAGCGGAGCTGCTAAACATGGAGCAACAATCGAGCAATTAATTACGACTTGCTTTCGAAGATGGGGAACCACCGCCGCCCGGTCGAAAGTTTTAATTTCGTTTTCTGAAATGACGTCAATCAAATTTACGGATGTTTGTTAAACCGCCAAGCAGAGGAAGGAAATTTAACTGCTTTTCTCGAAAGCACAAAAGCATGGCTTTAGTTACTACTTTTTAAGAAAGCAAGCTTAAACTGGAGCCAACGAGTACTTTTCTGCAAAGGAATTACACGCTTTTTTTAATCCAGATCGCAATCATGCATTTTAAAACTGTAAAGCAAATAGATCATTTACGTTTCAAAATTATTAGCTGAAGTTCAAGCTTTTATTGTTGCTGCTTTTCAAGTTATTGTTTTTTAGGTTGTATTTAATTGTATTTTTTCTGATGGAAATTTTAATGGGAACTCAGCTACTGTTTTATTTTTGTTTTAACTGGTATTCAGGTATGCTTACTGTAAAGTGTGAAAGTCTATTTATTTAATTGACTCTTCCACAACAAGTCCGATTATGTTTAAATGCAGTCTAATTTTTCCTGTTAAAATTTTACAAGCAGACCTCAAGCTTTTTTTTTTGTTATTAGCCTGTTGTGCACTTGAAGCTTATTTATTCTCCAAAACTTAAGAAACAAGAAAAGTATGAAACCAGATGTAGACCTGGCAGTAGAGAGACTATCATTAACACAAATATTGCTTAATAAAATAAAACAAAATTAATAATTTATATTGAATCATTTGGCAATTAATGTGGAATTTTTGCTTAAAAACAATAATATAAAAATCAGAAATATTACATTTAAAAATATTGTTAGTAAACAAAATTAATCTTTTCAAATCTTTCAAAAATAAATTTAATTTTTATCTTTTATGCTTTCGACTATATTACATTCCAAAACAGTGTTTTTTTAAAAATCAATTAAATAATATTTAACAACACATACACGAAAAAATAACATTTTTTTCTAAGAACTGAGAATGGCGATGTATAGGTGTGCAGGTTTTGTTTGTCGAAAGATAAACCGAAAATACAAGGAAGAAGAAACATTCCTTTATAAAAGTTGTATGTAGTCTTAAACTTTGACGTGATATCATTTTTGTTGAACTTTGATTTCATTTGCATTGAGTTTAAAAGTAAATAAAAAAAATAATTAATGCTTTTAGGATATGCTTTTTCCACTTTTCTGCCAAACAATGCCGAGAGCGGAAAAGAGGATTATACCATTTTAACCACACATTCAATCGCCATCAACGAAGAAAAAAAGTAAGGATAAATTTGGCGGCTTTAACTTTGCAAAAGCAAACATAACCCTTCTTAAAATTCTTCATCGCTTTGAACTTGAATTGGTTATTTGTGGTATTTTAAAAACATGCAGCTGTGAAAATCAAAACCATAATTTAGTAAACGATCTGAGATCACGTATGCTAAACAAATTAAGTTTACCAAAGGTGACATTTTGTCGTAAAGCAAAGCCTGCTTTTGCGAATTTCAAGTTCAAATCTGCGTAAAATATTTCACAACTTTAATGGCTTGATGTTAAAGAAAAACTAGTTAATCAAGACAAATTAAATAGAAGTTTTATGACTGGATATTATTTTATTTGTTTTGGTGAGTCTTTAAATCGATGACCTACCAATTTAGGTCCTTGGGAAACTTGTGGAAATAAAGAGTTTTAAAGTAGGTCTGAGTTTAACTTAAGAAAACTAGCCTGAAAATAAACTTCCATTTGAGGTCGATCCATTTTTCGTTGCTCTCCATTTTGTAGTTATGTAGACCTTAGTTTTTTTTAACGCACTAAAAGGAAACCAGAAAATAGTTTGAAAAACATCAGTTTAGATTACAAATACATGTACGTACATTAACCCGTTTGTTTTTCAGTTTTCGATACGAATCTACATTGAATGCCAAATTGCAAAGCGGTGAGATTTTTTATTTTTCTGTTTGACAACCTTAAACTCGAGTTTAGCTGAAGACTATTATTTTTTTTTGTATAAAAATTTCAAACTTTTTGCCGTAAGGTTTCGTAGTGACAATAAGTCGATTAATTCCATTAAACCAAGTACAAGGTTGTAAATTTTTTTTGAAAATTGTTTTCGGTTTTGTATGGTCCAACTTTCAAACCTTCCTGTTTAAGTTGACAAAAGCTTTTTTTGAAAATATTTAAACTTTCAAAGCGTAAATTTTTTACTTGCATCGCGAAATAAAAAAAATAACTTAAGATTTACAGCTTGTTAATGACAGAGCTTGAAAAACTTTTTTATTTGGTGTTACGTCTACGTTACGTTTTTGTTACGTTTTGCCGATTATGAAAAAGATGGGGTGAAAGTTTTGTTAGTTTTTGATCTGAATTTTTAATTTTAGAAAAAGAAATTTTCTTACGTGTCACTAGCCCCATGAAAAATCAAAATGCGACTTCTGGCGACGATGTCCTATTTAAATGCAAAATCGCCGGATGGCCACGACAAAATATACATTACACGTGGTAAGTTTGTTATCCGATGTATAGTAGAGCGATTAACATTCAGTAAATTAAAAAAACTAGCTGTTTTTGATTCTTTGTCTATAAATCAACTAACCAATTGATTCGGGTGGTGAGGAGCGCAAGAAACGTTGCTTGTTCTAAAACTTACAAATATTCACTTTTATCTTCTTATGCACATTGTAAAAATATTCATTCTTTCGTTAAGAATAATGTTGATTTGTGCAAACTAGAACAACATGATCTCTTTTCTCCGAGAAAAAAGGTGATTGGAAAAGTAGAAAATAAAAAAATATCGAATTTCTTTATACGTCGTATTGGCAAGTAATTTTTTTAAACTCTAATCACAGGCAGATCATTATCACGTCTATTTATCGCTCGTGACTCGCAAGAATTTGCGGATCGCTATTTGAACGCGAAGAGCTAATCACTGGATAAATATTCGTCAGTATCATTCTTATGAAACGCAACAAGGCAACCAGGGGGAGAATTAAATTTGAAATTGCTGTTATATCGGAGCTTCGAGTATGAAGGAAGCAAAAATAGAGGATGCGTTTGTCTTCCTCAAATTATTTTCCTCCATATAAAAAAAACCATTTCAAAATTTTTAGCAAGGTGCTGCTTAATGTTTAGATAACCTTTAAGATTTTGGAAATTAAACTAAAAAATTTTTTTCAAACTTAAATCTTCCAAAAACGCTTTGTTACCAATCGCTTCAAATTACGTTAACAAGCAACAAGCCGAGTTGAAAATTTGTTGAAGTTATGACGTCAAATATAAAAACAATCTTGTCCAAGGTATCACAACGAGATAAAGATACATCCACGTCGATTTAAGCAACACACGATCACGACGCACGACTGGGGGTCAAAGCTTCGAGTCAAGGCGGTGTACACGTTTAATTCCGGCTCGTACAGATGTGAAGCATCCAATGGCCTTCGCAGAGTGGAGACAAGCGCCAAACTTGAAGTTCTCTTTCGTAAGTACTGCCATTGCTGTTACGAACATTTTTTTGGCTTTTTCGTGTCACGTGATCACGAGTTGAAAAGGTGAGATGACGTGGCTGCAGCTAGGGCGGAAATCTACAAAAAATTTAAGGAGTTAATTTTTGAATTTTTGCTCAAACAAGGCTAGTTATATTAAGTTTGCAAATATTCAAAACTTAGAGTGATGCGTCCTTCTGTCCCCTAGGGATTTGTCTCGTTGAATTACAAAAAATATGGTGCACATCGCACAGGAAACATGGTAATTAAAACACAAAGTTTCCGTATGACCTTAAGCATGAATGCACTAACTTGAGTTAAAACCATGCTAATAATTTTTACCCCATAGACCAAAAGGTTCCCAAATAGTGGGTCACAACACAAGTTTGGTGTGTGAGACCCAGCACATTGGACAGGAGAAAAGTAAAACTACAGCGATTATTCAAAAAAAAAGTTTTCACTTTAAATTGTGGGCTAAAATGTTTTTTTTTCTTAAAAAGTGGGCAAAAATTTTATTTTCATTTTCGGAGGAATAAACACAATTGTTTGGAAGCGAGATTCCAAAGAGTATTTTTTGGGGAAAAGTACTTAAGCGCCACTGTTTTAAGTGACAGTGAAAATATGTACTACGATTGTGATAGTGACATCACACGTTGTGAGCGCATTCTGATTCAAGTTAATTAAATATTTGTGACATCATTATCAAATAATAGTGGTTTTGCTTTTCAATTAAATTTTGAAAAGTTTTGTCGAAAAAATCATACTTGAGAAAATTAGTTAGTTTCATTTAAAATTAATAATGTTAAAACAGAAAATAACCTGTACAATATGATGAATTGCTTTGATCTTTATGCTTCCTTACTGAGCTTGTTGTCGAAAATTTACTTGTGTGTATCGTGATAAAATATTGCCTGTCAATTATCTTATCTCTGTGTTATGAGAAGCATTATCTTTATGTTTGACAGGGCATCAAACAGCGAACAAATTTTGTTATGTTATATTCATTCTCGCACAAATACTCCCTGATAAATAGCGTTTTTGCTTGGCTGTTCGCTGTATTAACAGGACCATCTTTCGTCTCGGCTTGTAGCACTTCAGAATATGTACTTCATCAACACTAAAATATGCTGTAGTTTGGTTGTTTGTTGAAAGCTTGAAGCACGATTATACGTTGGTTTTACTTTGCAAGAAGATGTTAAAAGATTAGGTTGAAAGTTAATTTGTAACTCGATTCTTTCATCATTAACATAATATTGATTTTGATTTTACCACCGACCATAAGTCTACGCATGTTTCCAACTATATTAAAAAATTCACGAGAAGCTCGGTTTGAAATATTAAGTTTTATAAAAGTTACTTGTCAATCTGTGCATATTAACTTGTCGCTCAATACAAAAAAGTAATGTAATTTCGTTTTCGGTATAAACAAAGATTCTTTTGCCCTAGTTGATGGCGTACAATAACTGTTGCTTATCCGACAACTTATTTTTTAAAACTACGCTTTCACTTGAATTAAAGATCAAAATTGTGTAAACACGATGTTTGCAGTCATGGCCGAATGATGAACAAAGAAGCAGCAAAATAACCAAGGGCAAGTAGCTGAGGGCCAAAAAGTCGCTTTTTACTCATGTTAACTAACAATTTTTCTTTAACCTATAAACAGTGATGAAAAGCGAGATATCTCGGCTGGGGCTTAAGTTTAACTCTGGCGTCAATTAGCGGCACTCTGTCCAAACAACAACAAGAAAAAAACTCGCCATGCCCCTCGATTTTTTGATGTTCCTAGAAAAATTTCTCTACCAACTCAAAAAATCCGCAGGTCTAGACAAAAACTGGATTTACTTTATTTTATAGTCATGACAAGTATGCTTGATTTCATCTCTAATTATTGATTAAAGAAAAATCAAACTCAATACACTTAAAATGTAAGTGAACCAGATTTTTTTAGTCCATCACTAGCTACATTGGTCAATACTGAGACTGAGTAGGTTTGCTCCACCCATTTAGCTACAATGACTTGCCTTGTGTTGAGCTTTGTTCACACGTCATTCTTTCTGTAGATCGACCGCCACCACGCGGAAAGAAGGAGATGGATGATATGTAAGTTTGTTTTTTGTGTTGGTTTATGCGAAGTAAGGTCTGTAATGCCATTTTGTCTCTCATTGTTCCGCCACTTACAGTATGTTTAGGTTTTTTAAGAACGTTTAAGATCGTTTAGGTTCAAGGTCTAAAAAATCATATCTTAAAATAGTCGAATAAACCTTAAATTTGATTATGTTTAAACAACTTTGTCGTTTAATGGTTTTTTTTAATTGATAGCTTTTTATTCTACAGTATGTCAATGTACTTAGTGGATTTTCTTATTTTTCGTTTTGATTAAGCATGCAGTTAAAAAGCTTTTAATTTTTTTATCTGAAATTCTTTTGTAAAGTTAATAGTTATAGAGCCAATTACATTTTTGCAAGGAAACGAACGTTCTTTGTAGAAGCAGTGTAAATGCTAATTTTCTTTATTTACGCTTTGTTTAAAAAAATCAATTACTACTACAAACTTCTAATGAAAGTAGAAATGACATATTTCCGTTTCTACTTTCTACCTAAATCATTAACTTTAACATCCAACCCTATGTGAAATCAGCTCTTCAGTTTTGATTCGATCTTTCCAGGGTCTTTTCCCAAGGCAGATGCCAGCTTTACGAGGGAGCGGTCTGCAAAGAATATTTGGATCAGAAAAATATTTTTGTTGATATTGATGCAAATCCGGCGGAAATTGAGCGGCATATAAAATCCGCTCTAAATGAAATAAGTATGAAATAGAAATTTTTGGTGTGAAATTTATGTTTCTATGAATTTTTTTAAGCAAATACAAATATCATTTGAATAAAGTTTAAAAAATAGAACATTAACTAAATAATTCTATAGGCCAATATTTATTTCTTGTCTGATCAACAGTAGCAGTATCTTTTATTTCGGATTTTATGTAAAAATAAGTTGGAAAAGGAAAAAGATAGATGGTTTTTACGTTATTGACTTTGACTTTTTGAACTTTTAAACATGTTATTTTTCAAGCATGGTACTTTACCGGGAGAATTCACCTCTCAGGAAAAATTTATAATGATAAAATACAAAGCAAAAACATTTTAATTTTTTTATTGGCATGTTATTGTCAGGACATTTATTTAACAAATATATTTTTAAATAGAGTTATTCAGTTAAACTAGAAACATTGCCCTTGTAAGAAAAACAGAATGGGTCTTCGCATCACCGCAACATGATCCACTTCTACACAAACTGAGACCCAAACAGCTCGGTCTTGGTTCTACTTTGAATTTTGTCACTCTGTAGTAGTCTTGGAAACGCATTATTGGTTACTCACCTTTAATTCGCAGTCATTAGTTGCAGATCTACATTACAGTCAAATTACAATAAAAATTTAACAAAAAAATAGATAAATGAAGATTTTAACTAGACTGCAATATTTCGGCGTCTACAAAACCAGGTTAAAGTGATTACATTGCCGTTGCCTTCAGTTTTCCCTGCAACTCAGAAAAATAGGTAGTTGATAGAATATGGCCAGACATTCGGTGTAGTAGGTGGCGCTCAATGTACGGTTGACATTTATCCGCTTGTTTGCGCCAGTAAAACATAAAACCGACCCCAAACAAAAAATTGCCAGTTTTTTTAAAAATCATCTTTCATTGCACACCCGCTTAAACGCGAGTTTTACAGGCCGCTCGGAATTTGTTACCGGAAGATGTCGCAGCTTCGCGTTCCCCGCTTTTTGCTATCATGTTTTTCCTCCGTGTCACGTGACCGACGCGGGCGCTCGAGCACAGCAGTTATGCCAAGAGGAGTGCGAGTTGTTGAAGCGCGACGTCTGTCATGACGAATATCTAAACAAAGACAACCACCAACTGATGAAGGTGCGAGTTAATTTTCCGATAATCCGCTTATACCACAATCAACATATAATCCGTTTATCTTACAATCCGCATATAACCCGCTTATTTTTTGGCAGCCGTTGCTTACGTGCACATTTATGAATACAAACATTGATTTTTTTTATAAATCATTGCTAATCCAAGCAAGTTCTTTTTTCGCCTGAGCGAAGAACTTATGTTTTTCTGATTACGAATCTCTTCTTCTTCGTGTGACAGACTAGGCTTTGACTCTACTTTCTGTTTGAAACGTCGTTGCCATTGTTGGTGAGCAGCGCGGCATTTGTAGCGAAGTGCCTTTCCTAAAAGCACAAGAAATATTAGTTAGGTAGACCAAGTATCGAACTCGCGTCCTTCTGTTTGCGAGTCGGTATGTTATCACATTCAATTACATATGAAACTATAGGAACTTTGATAAGATTAAGTCCTCACAAAGCAGAGTGGCGCAGCGGAAGCGTGCTGGGCCCATAACCCAGAGGTCGATGGATCGAAACTATCCTCTGCTACATACGCTGTAATCGTATAGTGGTTAGTACTTCACGTTGTGGCCGTGACAACATAGGTTCGAATCCTGGTCATAGCAAAGTTTTTTGTAATAACTATTTCTGTGAAGGGTTGGCTTATTAAGCAAATTCAACAAATTTTATTTACAATTGCGCCCGAAATTATTCATACCTCTGTAAATAATTCATGTTTTGTTGATTGTTGGAAGGGCACAATGTTTTTAACCTAACACTCGTTGAGTCGTACGAAAGTTAAAATACTTTTATTAAGTTAATATATTTTCTCGAAAGTGATAAGTAAAGGATATTATGTTTTCCTTGTGATTGAATGAATGTGGGTAATTGAGACCATAAGCTACATGCGACAATTTTGATCTGGAGTTTTGCAAATTGTTTTTGTCCAGCTAGCTTAACTTCTATGTAACTTTGCAGTACATTTTCGAGAACGCCAACTGCTCCAAATTCCCTTCAATGACTGATGGAAAATGTGCAGGAGTTGGTCTCTATTCTCAAAACCAACAAAAAGCTCCTCATAATCCTTCAGATTGCTTCAATAAAAGAGGGCAAGATTATCGTGGAAACATTGGAATTACAGAGTCCGGTATGAAGTGCAAAAAGTGGCCGAACGACATGGTAGAAAAGGTAAAAAACTAACAACAAAAGTCAAAATTTATCTCCGAAGTAATTTTTTTTCGGCATTCTGCATCAAATTTACTGGACAAAAAATTGCTTTTCACCAATGCAATTCTTAGGATCCAGATTTGAAAAACCACCGTTTCTGTCGCAATCCGGATAACACGGAGAGGAAACCTTGGTGTTTTATTGATGACGTGGGATCCGAGCGAGCATTGTGTGATGTTCCACATTGCGGTACGTTACAATAAATTACGTTGCTTATTGAACAAGGCAAAGTGCACAGTTGCAAAACGAGATTTCACAACAGCTCATAGTTAGATGAAAAAGTTTTTTTATTGTTTTACAATTTTTTACACCAGTTACAAGGTAGGCTCAATAGGATTTCAAAAACCCTTGAAAGGAACGTAATTAAAAAAATAAATTCTATACTTTATTCAAGTACTTCCAAGTATTTAAAAGACTATATATGCTTGGTTTAAGTGTTTAAAGAAAAATTTTATCTTTTACATTCCGGATCCAGGCGTTACAAAAAAGGCTAATTTCTTTTAGTGCCTTTTCTTGAACATTAATTTCCACACAAGTTACAGCACTCTAAATGTGAAAAAAATTCCTTTTTCAAACTACAAGCTCAGACAGGATCTGAATTAAGTTTTTCAGCTTTCGAGAAGTGTGCTTTGACTTCACAACTGCTTTAATTTTTAACAAAATGTAACAAAGAAAAACAGAAAAAAATTATTTTTTTGTTTTGCAGCAATCCACCGTTCGTCTGTAAATTTTTTTCTTGCAATCTTGTGCGCATGCGCAATACTACTTATAATCGGTCTAATTTTAACGTACATCCGGTGTCTTCGAAGAAGTAAAAAAGCTGATACAGTCACTCCGTCATATTCTACAATTTCTCATCGTCGCAGCTCTCTTTTTCTGTTGCCACAAGTAAGTGCTTGACTAAGTGTAGAAATGCTTGAAAATTTCAAAACAGATAATGATGAAGTTGTTTTGTAACAAAATTTACCAGAACTTTCATATTCAGGCCGTCTATACCGTATTTCGTTTGCTAGTTTTTGTTCTGAGCAATTTTCAAACGAGTTTTAATAAAACACTTATAACAAATTTTTTTAAAACGAAATAAAAAAAATAATTTTGAAACAATTTTTGATCGGCGTTTGCTTTATCCGAGAAAAGTTGTATTGAAATAATCCATTCGATTTTTTGATTTATTATAAAAAATCAATTTAGTTTTCTTTTGAAGACTACTTCTACTCGCAAACGCACTTCATTTCACAAAAAAATATATTGCAATTCGTAATTCGTTGGTAAATTTGAGGTTGAAACAATCGAATAGATTACACCGTGTGTGAGCTATAAAAATTCAGTCTTGGTATAACCGAGGTGAAAACTGATTAATTTGTTATGGTAATTCATTGCACATTTCTTGCTTTGTTAAGACCAGATAATCCGCAGGAGCTACAAAAAGGTTTTGTAGGTTCAATTGCCTCAAGTGAATGCCAGTTCTGTTCGTGTTTTAGCGGAAATTGGAGTCGGCAGTTACGGAAAAGCTTACACCGGAAGTGTTATTGGAAACGCTCGCTTTTCTCCGGAACAAACTGTAAAGTGTTATTCTAATTTATAAATAACAATTTTAGCAAATAAATAATAGAATTACGAATGTAATCTTATTTTCGCATTGGGTTTATGATCTAGCTTTATAATTTAATCAAAATGTTTCTTGTACACTAGATTGCCCTCAAAATTCTGCGAAAAGATTGTTGTTCTTCCGAACAAGAATCATTTTACAGTGAAGTGAAGAGTTTATCTGAATTGAATCATTCGAACATAACGACTGTAAAGGTAAAATTTTTTCGTTTATAAATCCGTTTATAAAATCAAAATTGGCATACGTTGCAGTGAAATTATGAATTGAAAGAGTAAGCTAAAAAGAAACTTAACAAACTTTCCAATGTGACTCAAAATCATAGACAATGAGCTGAACACTTTGACACTGCACTGTATTGCAGTGCAGCCATGTGCTTACCCAACCTAAAAAACATTCATGCTCAGATGTTTTTTTCCGTTGGCTATTTGTAGTAACAGCTTTTTCGACAAAGATTTGCATTTGCATTTAATAATTAATATTGGTTCAGGTGCTTATATCTTTATCAAGTCGTTTTACAGAATGAAAAGCGAGTGAAAGCACGAACAGCCATTTGAAAGTATTGGTAGCCTAATTTAAAAAACAATCTGGTTTCAGATTCACAATTTCGTTGTTTTTATCGCAAAGTTCTTTAAAATTTTTATTCTAAAACAGGCGATAGTGTTCCAAACATCTCTGCGTTGTTTGATATTTGAATACACAGAACAAGTTAACTTGCTTGAACACTTGCTGTTGAGTGGGTCAAACTGCGCTGCAAGGAAGAAAAGCTCATCTTCCAGCAATGATCATTCTCACATTGACAATCTTGATCTTATTGAAATGTGCTTGCAAGTAAGCCTTTAGTGTGTTAATTCATGGTCAACTTTGAACTTTTTTCAGTCGAGAATATCTAGTGTTTCCAAATTAAATCAACTCCTTGACATATTTAGATCGCATCAGGAATGGAATATCTCTCATCTAACAATTATATTCACCGCGATCTTGCTGCTCGTAACGTGCTAGTTTGCGGAAACATGGATTTAAAAATATCCAATCTCGGAGTAGTGAAAGATTCCTATTTGTCTTGTTACTATAAGTCGCCACAAGGAAACTTAGTGCCGCTTAGGTAGGCTAGAAAAAGCAGCAATTTATATGATATTCTCGTATTGCAAGTTCATTTCTAATATGATTAAGAGCCAATTTTTTTCAAATTTCTATTTGTCAACCCAAATGACATTTTTTTGGTTGTCTATTAATTAGAAAAGAAAGGAACAAAGATTTTTCATTGTTTTCTGGTCATCAACATACGTTGTTAGTAGTACAAAAATGTAGAATTACCTCAGAAATAAATAAATTTATCTTTTTTTTGAGTTAATGGTCGTTCTAAAAGACTGTTTTATGAAGATCGCTTGATGGTCTAGTTTTTGATAGTTGTTTCCAACTTTTTGTATAGCGTTGACATAAATAACACCCAAAGTTTTATGTTAAACATTTATTTTTTTCAGATGGATGGCCCCTGAATCGTTGGAATCCTGGCAATTTTCCCACCCGAGCACAGTTTGGTCGTTCGGAATCTTACTTTGGGAGATGTTCAGCTACGGAATGCATCCGTACTGCGGATACAGCAATCACGAGGTCCTCGAAATGATATTGCGCCGGCAGTTACTTCCGTGTCCACTCTATTGTCCAGCACCGGTTTTTACTGTTATTCAAAACTGCTGGTCGCCAGAACCGAATAAACGACCGAAATTTGAGGTTCGCTTTATTAATGCATTCAGCACTTTTTTTATTTTTGTATAGCAAGCGCAATTCAAAAATGCATCTATTTATCTGCTTTACGTGTACTATTTTTTTGGCTTAGTATTTTTCTTCCTTTTACCTGGTTTGCTTTTGAAAAAGCCAGTTAATGATCAGCGTTTTTGTGAAATTCTATGCTTTACTTGTCAAAACTTAGCCATGGCTTACCGCTGAATGTTGACGCAAAAGCTTGTTTCCACATCCAGCATAGTTCAGCTTACGCAAGCAAACTACGGTATTATTACTTTCATTTAACAATTTATATTTACTACACGCTTAGAAAAGTTTTAGCACTGGAAAGCATCGACTAAGAAATAAAAGCTTTTTCACATTTGCCAAAAAAGTTAAATCAGACAAGTCTAAATATCTTCAAATTTTTAAAAAAAGAGCAACTTTTTAGGCTAGTCCTCTTAAAGAGACTCTCTGAAACTGTCAGATTAGGTGATTGTTGACAGAACAAAGAGACATTATTGCTCAGCTAAATTAAATAAACAAAAATTACACTAAACTAGTTTCATAATCTTTTAAATTGTTCTGCTAGTCGAACTTGGATTAACTTGGATTACCTAATAATTAATCAAGTAAATATAATCAAGTAAACCATGATAATATGCCTAAATATTATTTTTTGTTCTATTTTGCGGAAAAGAAAAAAACTTTCGATATATACGTATCTGATAAAAACCCAAAGGATTTTAAATAAAATGAAGAACTGAGTGTAGGTCCTACCCCAAACATTTAATGGAGCGCAACAAAGTAACACATCATCCCTGTAGAAAATTAAAAATTAACAAGCCAATAAAAGCTGAAAATAGAAATCCAGGCAGACGTTTATATTGCGAATGTTGTTATTACATTTAGAACATTCGAGCAAAACTACAATCCTGGATGGAAGCCGGTGACGTCATCATTGTAACCAGACAGCAACGAGAAAGGTCGGTAGTTCTTAACGAAACTACTACAGTACAAAACAATCTTTATCTTTTTCATTTATGCTTTAGAACTCAATTATCAAATTAATAAGTTTTTTTTTTCTCAAAATAGACGTCACCAAATTAAGGGCCCGCAAAAATTTAATTTCGCGGCCTGATTAGGCCAGTGGGATTATTTTTCCCGGCTCGCTAAGCTTTAAATCAAATTCTTTTCACTACCCTTCTTGGTTATAGCAGTTGTAAAGATCTTTTCTGGATTTTTACAGGAGCTTTAGCGACAAAAAATTAAGTTTTAGTTTTTAATCTCAATTGAAAGCTTATTTTAGTGTTTTGTAGACAATAAACAATTTTTGGTTTCTTTGGGGGATAATATGAATGGCAAAATCCGCCTTACTCTCTTTGGTTTTATTTATTAGGTGGCCGTTTTTAGAAAAAAATTTTTGAACCCTGTTGCAAAATAAAATTTACTCTATACAGTAAAATTTTTAACACTTATAGTAACTGTTTAATTTGGGTGGAAATATACTGTATAAACGATTCTGGACAGTAGTTTTGTTGTAATCCTCTGACTTGCGAGTGCAAGACAGACATCTTTAGACAAACTTGCAAAATATCAAGACTTTGCTTTTGAAAAGAATATTAATTTGTCAATTAAAATGGTTTGATTTGGTGCACAAACAGTACATAAAACTTTTGATTTTTTAGAGAGTTGGATGAGGATTTAAATGATTTTCCTCCTCCGCCAAAATACAGTAGCCTACCTTCCAACTCTTCTAATCTGCAACAAGGAAATTGTTCAAAATCAGAAGCATCTTATCCGTCTTTTGTTTTCAACCCTAATCTAAATCCAAATCAATCATCACAATTTGTTTTGTCTTCTTCAAACTCTTCTTCAAATAAATTTTACTCTTCTTCAAACAGAAGCAAGCAGAACTCAAGGGACACGTCCTCTTTATCTTTTGTGTACGATGATGAAGACTAAAAAACAACCAACCAATCCTACTGAGCGCTCGAATTTTTTTATTAGCTGTAGAGGTTAAAAAAGCACGTGATTTCAATCACGTGGTCGATGGGATCAAGAAACTGAAAGATTGTCCCGCCCTCATTTCGATTTTTTGCGAAGATGTCTTTATGAAAGAGTCTGAATGAAAAAACTGATGAGTCTGAATGAATACGCATTTTTTTGCAAAAAAACTTTGTGTTTGACAACCATATTTTTAAGTTGTATCCTCTTTGTTTAAACAGCTCTATCATATAATAACTTATATTAAATACCAGTATTTTGATAACTCCAAAAGAAAGTCTGAGTATTTTCTTGAATAATAGCTTTAGTAACATTACTACCATTTCAAATTAAAATCAAAATTAAGCCAAACCTTATTTTGAAAGCAAAGTTGCTGTCTAAGAATAGTCAATTTAGAATAAAAATATCCATTGGGGTATTTTATGAATTTTTTTCTTAATTGTTTTTTTGTACTTGCGTTCTCAACTTTTATTAAACTTTTTTCATGTGGCTAATCCTACTTTTTCTGAAAGACTTTCTGTGGTCTGATATATGGTGTTGACGTCATTTTTAAAAAAAGTAGCTGCTATTAATGCTGCTAAAGTAGCTGCTAATAATTTAGCTGGGCGAACAATTTACAAGTAATATCACAGTAAAAAATATTGTCGACAGCATGGTCGAGTGGCTAAAGCGCTGGGCTCGTGACCAACACGGTCTCGGTTCAAAACCCACTCGTGCCATTCTGCTGTGTCCTTGGAAAGACAATTTACGGTATATTCCCCTGCTTGGTGGTCCTGGCAAGCAGTTCTAAATTACAGTTATATTTCTATTAAATTACAAGCGGACAGCAATATCTTGGCATATCCGGAAGCAGGTCGGGGTAATTGCCTACCCTATGTATTAGCGCTTCCGTCGTTTTCCTGCGAGTCAGGAGGATAAATGTAGAGATAAAATAAAATAATAAAAAAAATAAAATAAATCACCATCATAGTAGGATTTATAAATCCCGTATAAGGATTGTATAAATAAGGCTATATCATTTTATATGATAAGTGCAGTATGTTGACTCCAATTGACTCCATATTGCTTTTAAAATAAAACACAAACGATTGTAGAATCACCATGGAATGTCTTGAATGTACTATTAATATACTGTATAATGACTAATAAAACTGTAATTTCATATGTGCATAATACACTCATAAACATCTTTTTAGTTGGTAGATTTGATTTAATTAGAATAACGAGACTGTAAATTTTTATAACTTGTTTTCTTTGGGCAAAGTTATTTTCTTACTGAGTATATTAAAGTTTTTACTATGGTTTATGTTATGTTAATAGGTGATTTTTAAATAACACAGCATTACATTTCTTTTTGATTTCTAAATCTTATTAACTTTAATGAACTTTAATAAAAAATGTACAGTTGACATGCTAATATCATGGCATTTCCGGAAGCAAGTCGGGGTAATTACTGGAAGATTCCCCAATATATATCGCCTCCGACGCTTTCCAGCAAGTTAGCTAGATAAATAAAGAAATAAAAATAAAAATAGAAAAACAAATTTACTGGCTTGGTGACTGCCTTCTATGTTAAAGTAAATCAAACAGCCGAGGTCCGGCAGTGTCATCCTATTTGAGAGTTTTTTATGTTATGCTTTTCCTGGGTGAACAACGAAAATAAGTGTAGACTGAGCATTGAACTCAAATCAATCTGTTTGCAAGTCAGAGTGTTGCTGGACTTCGCTATTCCGCTTAAAAATGTTTTTTCCAAAAGCACAAAAACAAAAACATAGCGCGTATATATCCTATACGGCCTACGTAATTACTTGGACTTTTTTTTGTTCAAGGCCAAATAGAGGGTGGCCTTCCCGTAAAAACGTAACTGCTTTCGTTTGAAATTTAAAAAGTGTGTTTTTCCCAGCAAAGAATTTTTTTAATCTTTACCTTGATTCGTTAATTCGAAAACTAGTTTTGGCAGGTTAGAGATATTGTGCTTCCCTCTTCGCACGCGATTGCAACCGCTGCACTAATCAGCTTTCACGTAGGTATTTTTATCAGAGACAAAAAAATATGACTAATGACAACGTTTACACAATTGCCTGATTACTAACAATTTTTTATGATTAACAATAGTTGCTTACTAATAAAGAAATCTAAATATTACGTCTTTTAGTGCCAATGGGGCCCAAAAAATACTGGAAAAACGCTGACGAACCGGATTTCTTAAATCCATATAACTCCGAGTCCAAAATAAAAGTTTATTTTAACTCGGAAATCGCAACATATAACTGAGAAGAGAAGTAAAAAGCGGTTTTGACAAAATCTTACTCGAAGCAAGAAGCTCACATTCAGCGAGACTAAGAACAGAAGTATTTTGGTTCAATTACCGTCAAAAGTACATGTCAGGATGCTCATTTTAAACTTTTTTAAAGAAAAAGTTTCACAACAATTCATGGATATCTGACTATTTTACATTTCAAGTTGTTCAATACTAAGTTTTGTTAGAACTGTATTCATTTTTGTTTTAAACCTAACTGGGATTTTACATGGATAGATTCTTTTTGCTATTGTGCTTATTTAATTTCATCAATTTTGAGGATAACGAAACTATGAGCCCAGCTTCCGTTCTGCTGATTAATCGGGCCCCTCCAAATATATTCTCTTAGTTGTGATTTCATGAAATAGCATTTTTGTTTAAACTGGATTTCAAAGAATGAAATAAAAGTTAATACGTCGAAGGTTCTTACTTGATTTGTTTGTTAGTAAAACGTTTTCCCGGGAGATAAAAAAATTTGCCCAGCTCTTGTCTATTTTATGACAATTCGTTTGATAGTAGACCTGTTCTCGCTTTATTGCGTTCAGCTGAAAACCTATAATCGATTTAATTGTTTTAATAGAGCTTAAAATGATTAATCATTAATTATATAGACAAGATTATTGAACAAGACGGTTAGATATCTTGCGTATTGTGTGAATGTACAGTTTTCGTCCAGCCAAGGTGATTTAAAAAGCTTAATACGTCACTATGCTACATAAGGAAATATAATATAACTTATATTTGAAACACTCTCAAATTTCAAATAAGTGCAATAAACAAAAATGAAACCAGAAACAGCGTTAAAATTGAAAGTGACATTTCTACCAAGATATTTAAGTATTAAATTATTCGCTTAAAAAGACAAAGGCATGCGCACAAGGATGACGAAAATCTAAATGTTTTTTTGTATCTGAAATAGTAAAAAAATTGCTTGAGCGTTGATATTTTTAGTGAGGAGAGCGGTTAGGTAAGTTATTTTGTTTATTGTCAGCTGATACAAACGTGAAAAAAAGAAATTATTCATCATTTAAAAAAATAATCGTTCTGCTAACCTTGTTACCGTATATTTGAAAGCCGGCATAACAATTAATATGTTAACACTTTTACTTGCAATTAAAAAAACTCGAGTTCAATTTTTGGCTTATCTGAGTAATTTTTTTGTCCCCTTGAAAAGTCATTTTTGACAAATTTTTGAACAGGTCAGTGCTGCTCGTTTACAACGATGGCGATGCTTAAACAGGAAGCAACAATCTATAGTCAATCTCAATACACGTGATTATATCTGACCATGTAAAAATATCGAATACATTGGAGTCTTGTCCGATTTACATTTAATAACATGCTGCAATAAAAACGTTGTTTTTTTGCAAAGCGTTTGAAAGGTTTCTCAATGCTTTCTTGAATAAAATCCGTATCATAATCTTCTCTACTTTTATGTATAAACTCTAAGTGATGTCATTATATCACATTTGTAACAAAAGCTCCTGTTAGCTGCATACAAGCTACGTCAGATAGCAATATCATTGCAATAAAAAATGATTAATAAATGTATACGAAATATATCAATAGATTGTACTTATAAAGCGTCGCGCAGCAATTGTTCGCAACACAATATTGCCTTGAGGCTGTTGCTATTGTATTAAAAAATTTGAAATATGTCGCTGTTCTACAAATAATAATGCAGATGTAGGTAAATATCATATCTAGCAAAGTTTAGTTAAAGAACATAAAAAGCAATTCTAAAAAAGTTAGTAATGATTTTTGAAAGAGCTACGAGTAGTTTTCGGAATTGAAACAGTCGTAAATATTCACTTTTGGAAATGCTAAAGAGAGAAAGAGTTCTTTCCCATACTATTGGAACGATCTGAATAAAAACATTTAAAAAAAGATTATCAAGTATACTCTTGCTGTACTAAGTTCTATTGTACAGTAGATTAATATATATTTGCACGTTTGTTTTATCCGAGTCACTTTGTAAAGTGCAGAATGTTCCCAAATGACTGACGCAATCATAACTTACGTATAAGTGAGATTAAACCATTTGCATAGTGATATTTCATCTTTAATTTATTTGAATTCAACTGCAACAATAATAGAACACAGTTAAGTAATTGATAATTCTTAAGTATACACAAAAAAGTAAGAATGAACGACCAACTTGCGTTTGGATTAATATGTATTTCTTTAAAACCAAAATTTACTGTGAAAAAACTATCATCGCTTGTTACATAATTTGGAAAAGTATTTTAAAACCATCCGAACAAAAAAGTTGCTGATTATGTTTTTCAAAATAACCAGAGTTAAACTTAATTTGAAAAACCAAAATCTGCTCTCAACTGTGATGTGTTTAGCCAGGTGAGCAGAACGACTAAAGAGTGTTGTCAAATCCAGGGTATAATATTGTTTTGTTGCGTTGTTTGGTTTCGATGCTTGCAGTGTTTGGTTTCGATGCTAAAGTATTGTGCTCACAGCAATTAGTCGATGTACTGTAGTTCAGTGCATTGAGTGCGATTTAAATCAGTGCCAACCGTTTGAATTCATTTGAAGCCCTAAAGTATAAATTGTTATTTGGCTAACCCCTAATTCGAATTTAGAGAAAAATGCTGGTGTAAAGACCAAAAAAAAATTTTGACTTTTAAAACTTCTATTTTTTTATATTCGTAAAAGCTGTTCAAAAATCAAGTTTTAAAAAAGCTTTCAAATTATCTCCAACATCTAAAAGCTCATGAATATAACTCCAAGGTTTGATTGAAATCGGATTGATTGAAATCCTTCAACTAGTAAACTTTACAACTTTGAGTTTTTCTGCCGACCACCAAAATTTTTTAGCGAACCACTGGTTGGCGGCCATTGATCTAAAAGATTTGAATTTATTGTTTAGGTTGAGCATATTTTGCGCTTTCTTGCATAAATCATTTATATAAAAAAAACACTTGTGAACTTGAATTTTGAATGAATTTTTCAAGAGGTTTTTCAGATGTAATAAGTGGGATAATATGAATGTACAGCCAGTTGTTGACGTTGCTGCTTGATTTTTCTTTAAAAAAAAGCTTTAAAATTAACAATATGCGTATACCTAAGCCATTTGGTGTGAGCTAGCAGTTGCCTTAAAACAAAAACATCTCGCTTTCAAAGAACACATAAATGTCATCCAGGTGGTTACAAAACTGTTATCTAGGTTGAAGCATGTAAAATTCCGTTAAATTTAATTTTTATCTTATCCGGATATAATTAAAAGGCAAGTTGTTTTTAATCTTAATTAAAAGGAATCGGAAAAACCATTTATTGTTACGTCGTTGCTCCAACCACCAGATAAATAGTCAAAAAAGCTTTTCAACTTATAACAACGTTTCTTTTACACATGCAGTTTTGGTCTTTGATTATCAAAGAAATCACTCGACCTATTAATGGAATTCCCCTTCCCATTCTTTTTCACTTTGCACACTGCCAAACAATACAGTAGACTTAGATAGCAGCAGCAAAAGATTTTTTTGACTTCGTTAGCCATTTGTTACCAAATCCGAGTGTCTTTAAAAGGTTATGATTTCTTGAAATACCTTAGCATGCAAGACAGATTAAGCCGTGGAAAAAACAAAAGAAATGCTGATTTCCAAACTTCTCAGTTTTTTTAAAAGGAAATTATGACAATTTTTATTTTGTAATTTTATGTTATGTTAAACTTTTGCTTTGTAAAAAAAAATTCTATTGCTAAAGCTACTTGAAAAAAATTTTTTCGTTTTTGCCTAAGGTAAAATGATAAAGTTGAACAATAAATCGAGTTGATCGTTGAGATTTTCTTCTGAAAAATATTCTTAAAATCTTTGGTTGAGACTAATACGACATTCAAAACTTAGCCACTGCAAAATGTTTAATTGCAAGTCTACAACGAAAGAGCAAGTACAAGCAGAAAAAAAAAAGAACGCAATAAATTGGTCAATTCACACAGCAAGTTGTAAATGCAGCACTCTAATGTTATTTGTAAGCTTTGTAACCAGTTGGTAGTTTTCCAAATTTTTTTTGTTTTCTGACATGAAAATTAATTTGGATTTAATAGACAATGCATTCTTTTCGCTTGAAGAGCCTTTGTCTCTCTTACCTAATTCTCTTTTAAATGTTAATTCTAAATTGGTTGTATTACCGTTATGTTTCATAGCAAACAAGAAAGCGAAGAATAGTAATGCTTTAGATTTATTATTATAATAATAAATCATCAACGATAAGCAATAGTATACTAAAAAGAAATGTTTAACTTGTCGTAAAACAATAAATCGATTTTTGCCAGCTGTTTATTCTATACGAACAAGCTTTCAACTAATTAAATTATTTGTCTTATCTGAATATATCAATAATTAAACAGTAGTTTAAACTAATAAAATTTAGGTAATTTGCCAAGACTTTCTCAGCCACTTACTTCGTGTTAGAACGTCACCGCTTAATACCACGCATAACTTTATGACGACTTTTAGCCTAAACACAATCTATGAATCAATTTCTTTGTATGGATAGCTTGCAAGTCAAATGTAAAGCATTCTTTATTTCTTCCGCCTTAAAAGCATCCCCTATTTGTGTTTGCAAAAAATCAAGCAAAGACATGCAAAGAAAAAAGATAATCAGCTTTGTTAGCCTTATTAATGATTAATTTTTTGTTTGCTTATTTATGTTTGGTCGGAAGCAGAAGAGACGTGGCGAAATTAATTTTAAACCTATGTTGAACAAACGTAGCCAAGAGCATTTTATTTTCTTGAATTCTGAAAAGGAATTTTTTAGCTACATTGCTGTTAATTTGCACTCAATTATTCCTTTTTTAATTTATAGGAGATAAAAAGTCCATAATTTTCAAAAAAAGTGTGATGTAGCTTTTTTTCTTCACGATGGAAGAGGACCAAAAAATCTATTGTTTGCATGTAATGAATCACGGTCATTCAGTATTGAACAGAGTGATAGCATTTTTCAAATTACTGTTGGTGATAGAAATTATTTTGTTGTTATGGAGCAGATAAAATTGTGCTGTAAAATGTAAAGATTTAGTCCGGGGTGATGTAATTTCGTAACGCTACCCGGTTCGATAATGATTCCCGGACAGCCGAGATCTACTTGGGGTGCAGTTTCACTTTGTTTTGTGGGGAATAGGCTTAGGGTTAGGCCTATTACTTTTATTTTCTTATAGCTTTTAAGCAAATAAAATTAAAATAGCTCAGAAAAGTTTGGCAATTTACTGCTCTCATACGTTGCCCAACTATTGCGCTGAGGTTGCACGCCCAAGTAGTACTTAGTTTACAAAGCAAATAAAAAGCAACCGGCATTAAACAACGTTCTGTAAACCCTAGAATTTCAGTTAACCTCTAATTTAAACGCGTTAACTTGCTTTACACGACTTTTCTGCGACTTAGTCGTAAACGATGACGAGCATCCTTCTTGGCCGGGAATTAAACCCAGGCGTGACGTAATTAGTGTTTACAAAGCATCATGTGCAATGCAACGCTAGATTTTTGCTGTGGAAACAGTTTATACTCAAGTGGACTTCTAATTTCTTCAGTTTTACTTAAATATCGCTTCGAAGTGCATTATGCAAATACATTAAGAGCACTATTATTGAATGCAACAACAGTGACTGATAAGACATTATAAGGTATTGGAAATTACTTTTTTTGACAATTTTCGTAGTTGCGACCAGGAGACTCAGAACTAAATTTATATGTCCTTTATTGTTTTTATTTTGCCTTGTTTGCAAATGAGCAGAACGTACAGTGAACTCAACATTAACAACAAATATTGCACTGATCTATTTGAAGGTATTGTCTCAAGAACAAAAAAACGGTTCTTGGCTTGGCTTCGTAAACAAAAATACTGAATTAAATAAACAAGAAAATCTTTTTAAAGTCGTGATTTCATATTGTTTTCCTAGCAGATTTACTTAAAACATGGTTAGTTTTGTCTGCTAACTAATTATTGCTGGTCACATTGAAAAGCTTAATGGATGAAACAAAGCAAGTCCGAGAGGTTCAATCTGAGATCGAAGTTTCCCCAAAACAAACAGAAATACCGAGCCAGAACTTACTGCACGTCCCAGGTAAATTTTTTCATCATATGGTCATCTTGAAATGTAAAAAGTTATTTTTGCGCTACCTTAGAAATGGTTTCTAATTTTTTGTTTTTGCAGTTCAAAATATTTTGTTGAAAAGACGATTAACAGTTGCTTTGATTACGCTATTATTTACTCAACAGAAAACTGGTTCAGCAAAGTTTTATCTTTATCCTTATTGTTAATTAATAAGTGTTTTTGATTTAAAAAAAAAAACAATTTGAAAAGCTTTGTTTCCGTTAAGCATAAAGAAGACTTAAGTTAGCAAATGATAAACTTTCTTATTACTCTGTTTTTCAATCAACGTTTTTCGTCTATTTTTTCAAAAAACTCTTTGGCTTTATTCTGATGACTTCACAAAAGTGGGCCTATTAAACAGAGCTGTCGTCACTGTGGCCGTGGTTTGTCATCGTCATCACGTGGCTCTATTGGCCTCTATGCTGCTTCCGATTTTAAGCGTAGTCACCATTGTATGCAGGCAGTGGATCCCATTGAGAAATATGTCGTAAAGTGCCTCTCCTAAAGGCACAACAAAAAACACTCGCATAGACTGAGTATCAAAATTGCGTCCTATTGCTCGCAACTCAGAGTGTTGTCACATTGAGCTTTCCTGCCGAATGTGTAAGAGCGCCCTATTGTTGACGAACGTGATCAAGACGGTCATAGTTTAAAACCTATTCGCGTCATTCGGTTGTAATCTGGAAAGAATATATTTAATATTTTGAAGCACTTTTTTTCTGCTTGGCGCTCATAGACAGCAGTCATAAATTTCAGTCATATTGCCAAATAAAAAATTAAAAAACTATGAGAAAAATTTTAAACGGACAGTAATATTTTGGCATTTTCAAAAGAAAGTCGAGTTTGAAGGTTGTCCCAAGTATAAGGCCTCCAACATTTTCTTGAGAGTCATGAAAATAGATAGAGATAAAAATAAAAAAGTTTAATTTAAAAAATCTCAATACAGTTTTAAACTTTGTATTGGCATAGTGTAAATTTTTTGTTTAACTAAGACCGACGTTATTGATATAGTATAATGTCTGAAAATATATTGGACGAGGTGCTGTTGTTTTTTCCATAATTTCAGTCTTTTTACAAAATTTTGCGGTCTTTTAATGCATAAAAGCTTTTAGAAGATCAAGGTTTTTGGCTTTAATTTAAGTGAAGACTGATTTTTTTTCTTATTTAACTTTCAAAAATATAATTATTTTTTCGCGGGCGCCATTTTTGCTCAGCACTTCTTCCATCTCCTACGCGAAACAATTGTTACGTTTACGATCAACAACCAGCGCTTTTTCTGATCTTTTAGTGTCTGTGTAATATCAGTTAATAAACCAGTTTGTGCTCTATTCATGAAGCATATCACTTTTGCTTTACCCGATTGAATGCAGAGTAATCTTTTTAGAAGCAAAAATTAATTTGGTTTATTAAAACTAACCGCGGGCTGACTGAATCAAACATCGCGGCCGGTATTTTATAAACAAAGGTCATTTTTCGGTCTAAAAAGATTTTTTTCAAATTCGAGTGAAGACCTTTTTTTTGGTCTTTACTTTGAATCAGAGAGATTTTTTGAAAAGGTGATTTTCCGATTTAGTTTGCATTGCTTCGAAAATAAGACTTGGGCCGCTCGAAATCTATGTGCAGGCCACGGGTTTAAAAGCTTTAATTCAAACTAGTTTCAACCCAAGCCAATATCGTAATTTCAAATTAGCAACCCATCTCGTCATAAACGAAATTTATTTTGTATTATAACTACCTCTTAAACTTTGTTTCTTGACTTACTATATACGATATTTTTCACATTTTTCAAGAGTTTTAAAGGGGCCTCACATATTTCGCCCAACCAATGCAAAAAATAAAAATTTATTTGAAAGTCAAATTAAGTCTGACTTCTAAATAACGAAATTAATAAAATCAGCATAAAAAATCCATAAAATCTTTGGTTGAAAATAACAAAACAAAGAGAGTAAAATAATTTATAACATACAATTTTTTTATTTTAGAGTTTAATCACTTTTATTTAGAATATCATAATTGCAATATTAAAAACTCAACATGCTACCAGGTTACTCAAGTTCAGGCCTGAATCAGAGTTTTTAATCGCCTGGTTTTAATTATTGCAATGTTGTTCAGCAGCAGTGGTATGAATATTTTTTACTTGACCATACCCTCATATGTTGACTCGCTAAAAACCATCAAAAACAAGAACACAAAAAATGAACAAAATTTTAATGGCAAACATTACCCTTTTTTGCTTTCGCAATAAGCAGTAAAACAAAACAGCGCCCCCTGAAAGAACATTGTTAGGAATCATTGTATGCTCAACAGGAAAGACCACATTCCTTTATAATCGGAACCCATTTTTTTAGAGGAAAACGAGATTTTAAGACGTTCTTCAGTCGGGAGTGACGTCTCCGAGCCCGACCAATCAGGTAGACAATCATTTAGAAGAAAATCTGCGAAGTGGTTCACCAGGGTTCCGAATAATGATGACGCAAAATCTTGGTAAGATGGGTCTTTTACTTTCGAAAAGTGAAGTTAACAAAGTATATTAAAACTACTGTATTCTCACATATTTCATAAAACATCCAAAGAAATTATCAGATTTTCAAAGACTTTTTTAGTAGCTAGTTTCACGCGTTTGATGTAATGCTTTTAAAAGTGATTTAAATCAATAAAAGCTGCTGTTACAATAATTCAGGGTGATTACACTGTGGCTTGAGAGCAAAAAATGGCAGGTTTTACACTCAACTTAACAACCCATTTCTTAAAAAACTTTTATTCAGGCGTTTGCAGGCCTAAATAAAAGTTTTTTTAAGAAAAGGATTGTTAAGTTGAGTGTAAAACCTGCCATTTTTTGGTGAAACTATAAACAAAAAAAAGATTAAAATAAACGCTCTGTGGAATAAAAATTCATTAATCAATTTCAATTCTTGTATAAAACAATATCAGAGGGAGACAAGTGGTGCATTTTTGCAAAAAAATTTTTTGGTTGATGCTGTGTTTCCAGAACACAACATAACTATGGCTCTACTATTAATTAATTCTTAGCCTTGTTCTTTACTCCCAACAATTCAGAAAAGGCATCAGAAGTCGAATGGACGCTTGTAACTCAGGGCTATGGAGAAGCCATGGCTGAACAATATGCAGACAAAGTTTTGTCTTTGAAGATCCCTTTCGTAATCCTTTTCGCGGATCCATTTTGTATAGCTTAAGTATCATCATCTCGATTACGCATGTTAACAAAGCTGTGATGAGTTCTTCATCAATACGGCACTCTTAATACTCAATCAACTATGCAGATCAAAATTTCACTTATATTACGGTATAAAAACTGAAAATACAAATAAAAATATTGTAACCGGACATTATTGATAGCAAGTCTAGGTAATTACTTGACAATGTCTCTAAGTTTAACGCCTTTGACCTTTCCAGTGAGTCAGAATAAGAAGCAAATCACTTTCCCATATGGTGCATTCTGACTTTGAAGTAAACTCTATCCTCATATTATAGCCTACCTCATATAAAAATTAAGCTGTAGCCCTTTATTTGCAGTTTGCACTTAACCGAGGTCACTATTTTAAGACCAATTTTTTAAAAAAGAAAGGTTTAAAGCTAGTTAGCGCCCAGCTCTTTCAATTTTTTTTACACCAATCTTTTAATCTACGTCACCACGCTGACACACTTAACTTAACAAACATTTTTACATCATCCAGTCATGTCCTCATAACATGGTAAAAAAGAAATTTCTGAAATTATCCTATATCATTCATCTTAATAGCTAAACCACTGTGTTTTATCAGCTGTAGCCATAGGCTGCCTTAAAGGCCAACACGGGTCGTTATTTGCGGCTCGTACCCACCCGTATCTCGAAGAAATTTTATCTGATTCGCCCATGCTTAACCTGAAACTTTTTCATCGATTTGAGTAACGATATCAAAAGTGATGAATGCAAAAATAAAAAAATTAAAAAAGTTTTTAGAAGAAATTATTCATGCTGGACTCAAAATTAAAATATCGTTTATTTATTTATTCTTAAACCGTCGATTTGGCCTGTTGATAACATTCTTCCGACTGATCATCATCGTTTGGAAGGACATCTATTCCGGGTCAGACACAAACAGGATTGGGCCTGAGGGTTTATTCTTTTACTACTTCAGTTGCTGTACTACCTGGATCAGATGCTGCCAGATGCTGATGTTGATCCAGCATAGGGTTTCATCATTCCAACCGTCTGACCTTGTGTCTCATGTAGTGCCCGATGTATGGGGCACGTTGTTAGGAGGTGGTCTGAGGTTTGTTTAATGGCGTCGCACTCGCAATTCGATGAAAAGCGAGACCCCATTTATGCATGAACGAATGGCGATTCTGCAGGCGATTGAACTTAACCACAGCTGTTCGAAAGCAAGCTCATTCCAACCGGCCTGGTACTGGTCATGGGTGTGAAAGCACGGAGTCCGAATGTACTCTTACACTACTCCGTGCTTCGTCTACAACTCGTCAATTTAAAAGCGCAGACGCCCAGTCCTGATCTTCAGTTCGACGAGTCAGCGCTTTAATCCTCCTCCCGCTGACTTTCAGCTACGTAGCTTTGATGGGCCCCCGCCCTCCCATCAATTTTAGGTAGGTCAACCGTACCCATCCACGGGGCAGGCGGGAACGGACCGACGTGCTTATCCGTATTCACACAGGGCTCGAGGCTGCATAGAAAATGCTTCGTGTCTTGTTCTTTTTTTATTGTTTGTTTTTGCCTTTGCGCACTAAGTTATTTTACTGTCAAATTCAAGGTTCGTTTTTCTATACCCTTCAGTGAAAATTGTATTTAGCTTATTCTTTTCTTTACAAATGATGTAAAGTGATACTTAATTGTAATGTTGATAACTTCTTTCAAAATTGTTTAAAATAGGATTTTTGCCCAGTAGTTCTATTATTGTGACCATACATTAAAAATTCATAAATGACTTTAAGTAAACACTAAAAATAAACTAGAAATGTTATTTTGCTTTTGGTTTTTATGTTAGCTTTTTTTAATTATTTCACTTTTTACGCTGTTTATCAGAAGCTCTTGTGACCTCTAGGATAAAGCCAAATGACCCTCAGTTTGAAAATCACTGCTTTAAAATGATAAATGGAATTATGCCGCTGTTTTGCATAACTCTTTTCATAAAAAAACTAGAAAAAAATTTATTCCAGTTCAGTAAATTTGTCGTGAATTTTAAAGACACTTCGGCAAATTAATATGAGATTTTTTGACAGGAACAGCATAGGTGATCAGACTCCCAACGGTAAAGTTTTAGTTCGGTCCAGACGGAAAAAATCGGTCACTCATTCTCTGGCAAAAAGAGGAAGGTAAGTGTCTTGACGTCAACTTTTTGCATCATATACATGTGGTTGAAAAAAGAAGTGATTGCTTGATTTTGTAAAAAGCGATTTCTTTTTTATTTACTTAGGAGTTGGTTACTATTAATTGTAATTAAAAAGGCGCTTTCAAATATTTTTTAAAATAACCAATGGTATTGACGGAACAATTAACTTTTTCAATTTTTGGTAGTTTTTTAAAAATCTGTTTTCTTAAAAATTCTTTCGGCCAACTCTCGTCAGAAGAAAAGGTTGGCATTGTTTTCAATCCTATAAAAAACACGTTTTCCTTCAGTTCATAATTATCAACGATTTCTTCTGACGAGTTGGCCGAAAGAATTCTAAAGAAAACAATCTTTTTAAAGATTACCAAAAATTGAAAGAGTTAATGATTCCGTCAATACTATTGGCTATTTTAAAGTTCTGTACAAACAAGAATTTATTTAAATAAGTTTTTATACCTTTAATTATTTTATTTTTGAAGAAATATATCTTCATTCGATGAGTTAAAATTTTTTATTATTTTAATGTATTAGCTATGCTTATAAAAAGCATTTAATTGATTTTCAATATGGGTTTAAATAAATATTATTAAAGCAGCAATTTGACACAAAAAACCAAGTTTTTAAATTTGTTGAAATACTTGGTTCACTAGGTTTATTTTGTAAAATTCTGTGGACTTCAAAATGGAGTTTTTCGCACAAGTCTTAAATTTTATTTCTAAAAGCCAAAAACGTTTTCAAAAGTCAATAAAGGTTTTCAATTTACGTCTCACGGAAAACTGCGCCTGAGCCTTTTTTTTCATTTGACTTTCAGAAAAATTTTATGTTCCAATGTCATGTAAAGTTAGAACCAGGGCGCTTATGAACGGTAAGTTCTTACGGTCTTAAGAATGCTTTTAGATAAAGTGAAATGTAAATCGCAAATTATTATTTTATAGAAGAATCTTGTGCACCATCTCAATAGGCTGCTGTGGACTCTTAGAAGTCCATTTATTTGCCGTTTAGAAACCCTGGTAAAAAATTACTTTATTTGTTTTATGTACTGGCTTGTAAACCCAAACTCCCAAACTCGACGAGAATTTAGTTAGGCTTTAAAAGAACTCCGTCGCTTTGGAATTTTACCCCCAGAAAAAAAAAAAAACAAACAGGTTTTTGAAAGTTATTTAAAGTAAAAAAATGATTCATCTCAATTCTAAACAGTAGGCTACCTTACACATCCTCAACGCAAGTATAGATGACGCAAGGTCTTACAAGCATTAGGTGTTTAGCAATTTTGGTAAGTTAGCTAAAGGTTATTTTTAAACTGGAGCAATCTGATGAATTGTGCCATTAAACCAAAACATTTACTACTCGCCGTTGAATCGGCACCTGCACTTACATGCTACTTCAAAATTGTGGCGAGCGTCTGGGGGGCGAACCGAGATTTCCTGCAGTGGAATCAGGAATCAAAACCTATTCTGGACAAATTTTGCTTACTTGCCAAAAAGTTTTTAGAAAAACCTTAGTTTGGAATGATGGAATGGAAAGTATCATTCTACGTTTAAAACATACATGTGTTGTAAGTAGGCAGCACTAAAAAGTGCCATTTTGGGCGTTGTACCCAAGTCGCACGTTGAACCCAAGTTTTCTGTCTGACCATGGTTTTGCGTTTTGAAGAGCAGTCCATTTGCTCGAGAAATGTTCGCAAGGCGGGTTATGCCAGGAGAAAAAATCTAAAATTTGTGACTCCTATCAATGCATCGTGGTAAATGTCATTCCAATGCCGGTGCCGCTTTTATCGGTGCAGCAATGCATTGATAGGAAGTACAATTCTTGTGTTTTTTAAAGAAAACATTTTTAGGCTCATTAAAGCAAGCTTTTGTTTTTGTAATTTTTTTGAAGCTACAGCTGCAAAAAAGGAAATAGCTTATTTATCTACTTTGCTCAGCCACGCAGTTTATGTTTTTTTTTTCAAATCAAAATTGTTTGAATATTTTAGGAGCATTCGGAAACGGTTGCATGGCGTAAAAATAAATGAAGCGGAAAACGAAGACGGCGGATCCTTAAGGGACGGATATGTTCTGACATTGAATGACAAATTAAGAATACTTGCACTGAAAGAAATTATAGAAACGGAAAAAGGATACACAAAACTTTTGCAATTTCTTGTCGATGTAAATTTTTGTTTCTTACTATTAATTTTCTCAATTTTTTTCAGAATAATATTTAAAATATGTTAATGTCAATAAACAATTTTTACATTTTGCCTCTTTAAACTCGAAAAAAATCTTTGGGAGTGAATCCGGATAATATAAATTTTAAAGGCCCACGAACACAATCCTGCGTTAGGGGCCCAAAAATTTATTTCATTCAATGTAAGTTTTAAATTAGACAGAAGCACAGATGACTGTCTTGGTTTGGTAATCAAGCTTTTGTAAAACATTAGCCTATAAACAACACGTTTTTGTTGTTTTACATTCGAATGTAATAGTTAGTGGGCAAATTACATTGCAAAACGGAAGATATTTTCATCGGGAGCTGTTATTTTCCAGCTCTTACACTGTCGGAAAAGATTTTTAAAGCGTGTCACTGTCTATTAACTTACATTTTGCTTTATTGCAACAATCAGTGCAACACCGGTCCCTTGCGTCATTATTTCGGCACCACCTAGCGTTCCTCTGATTGCATACTTGAGTCACAGAGCAACTAATTTGCGTCATTCCGATGAATCAATGCTATGTGCTCTTGCAGGTGATGATTCCCAACTTGCAGAAGTGTGTCGAGGATGACGCGTTCATCTCTGTCACGGACAAGACAATCAACAACCTCCTTTCAAACATCGCTGACCTCCACAAACTCCACGTCAAGTTCATGGCTGAATTACAACTGGAAGCAGATCCCTTCCCATATTACACAAATTGCATTGGAAAAATCTTTCTTAAATATGTGAGTGGAAACACCAGGTTATAAAATTAACTTGTTCGAGTGGTTAAACCGCTGTGATTATGATCGACATGGTGCTGGTTCAAAACGTACTTTCGCCATTCCTTTGTGTCTTCGTGAAAGATACTTTACAACACTTATACCTGCTTGGCGGTTTTAGCAAACAGTTCTAAATTTCAGTGATATCTCTATAAAACTAAAAAACCAAGATAAAAAAATTTCAATAGGGCAGAAATATCTTGGCATCTCCGGAAGCAGGTCAGGTAATTGCTTGCTCTATGTATAGCGCCTCCATCGCTTTCCAGGAAGGATAAATATAGAGATAAAATAAAAATGAAAGATTCTTCTAAGCAAAGCAATGTCAAAAATCAATCATGAAGTTCTTTTAAGGTTACCATTTTTTATACCTTTTTTGGGGTTTACACCATTTAAAACTCAAGTATATATTTAAAAAAAACTGTCCCAGTACCAAAGCTTTTCTTAGTTTATTAAATTTTGGGTGTAGCTCAGCACAGACCGCCGGCAAAATTCAATAAATAAACAAAAGAATGGCAAGCGTCTACGCTAAATGTAAACCGTACAGCCATATGTGGAGCTACCTGAAATCATGATGATCCAGACAGCAAGCAGTAGTTTCAAAATATACCGCCATTCACTAGTATTCGATTAAGGAATTACAATTATTAGAATTAGTTGTTCCGATTTGAATTAAAGCTAATCGTTTAAATCCAGCAACTATTTAAAAAAATTTACTTTGTAAGTAGGTGATTTGCCTATAGAGTTATTAGAAAGGTCTGGTCAATAAATTTCCTTATTCTTGGTTGACCAAACTTTTCGTAAAATCTACCCCTTGTTTTTTCTCCCTTGTAAGCATAAACTCAGATTGTTTGTTGTAAAATTGCGTCGTTATAAATTCCGATCTCGTTCGACTGTCTCTTTTGAATAAAGCATAGTCACGTGATGTTTTTCTTGCAGCGAGATGAATTTGCGGCCTACTCCCGGTACTGCGCCAATTTCGCGACAGCCCAAAGGTTGAGCTACGACCTCGAAGCAGACCCGGCGCTGAACAACTTTATTGTGGTAAATGAACCGTAACATAAAACGTCATAAAAGAATTGTTTCGAAACAAGTTCATGTGTTTCATCATAACAACAATCAATAGCAAGCTAAGAAAGGCACGCATGTCATTTACTTGTTGTATTATAAACTACCCCCTCCCAGCATAACATACGTCAGCGTGGACGAGTGGTTAAAGCGCCGGGCTCGTGACCGACACGGTCTCGGTTCAAAAAACACTCGCGCCATTCTGTTGTGTCCTTGGGAAAGACACTTTACAGCACTTTCCCCTGCTTGGTGGTCTTGGCAAGCAGTTCTAAATTACAGTCATATCTCTATTAAATTACAAGCAGACAGCAATATCTTGGTATTTCCGGAAGCAGGTCGGGGTAATTGCCTACCCTACGTATTAGCGCCTCCGTCGCTTTCCTACGACTCAGGAGGATAAATATAGAGATAAAATAAAAGAAATAAAAAAATACGTCACTATGACATAAGATACGTCTTCTGAGATGATTCTCATTGAACTTTATTTTTGAATTTTTTTCTGCTTTGACGATTTTTCGAAATTTTAAGAAGCATTTTAAAATTGAAGTCGAAAACAAATGTTTTTAATATGTGCAGACAGAAATGGTGCCCACGAGTCCAAAAAGCCCAGCAATCCAATTTTTATATTTCATAAATATCTCCATTAAATACAAATATTTAAAATTTATCACTGTTTTTGAAAACCCAGCAAACCAAATTCACAAAGGGTATCCATTATTTTATTATGGCAAACATACGGGAGTTCTAGAAAATTTAATCACAAAAACATTAACTTGAAAGTATTGTTTGACAAAGTGAAAATCAGCTATGAACCAAAAAATATCTTAAATTTCAATGTTAAGTAAGGACCAGTACTCTACCAATCCCAAATAAGAAGAAAAACTTGGGAACAAACTTGCTTCAGTGAAAAGGCGCATTTTCCCACAGTGACCATCGAAAATGGCAGTAGCTGATGTTGGTAAAAGAATTGTCCGAATGCTTCAAAAAAATTTGTTACTTTTTAAAAACATCCTCCTTAGTTATTGCCACGAAGTTTCCTCTTTTAAGTTAATTAAATATTTTTAGTTTTTCCTAAAGCCTTAATATTCTTTGTATGTGTCGTACGAGTGCCTTTAAAAACGTAAATGATGTAAGGTGTAGACACTTTACTCATTTTTTGAGACCGTGTTTGCTTTATCATCGCAGGATTGGAGAAAAAGTGTGGCCAGTAATACGAGAAAATTTCTTCATCTGGAGGAGTTCATCATTGCTCCCGTGCAGCGCCTCTGCAAGTATCCCCTGCTCCTTAAGGAGTTGGCAAAATTTACGGACGAGAATCACGCCGACTATAAGGACGTCCTTGAAGCGAAACAGGTGACAAAAAAACTTTGGTTTTCTTTATTGTGTTTATAGTTGTGTCCAAATGAAAACCGAAATTGCAGTTAACACAACAAACTCCATGTTATTGTAAGGTTTGGATAAATATTTCTTGCTTTCGGATAAAATTTTTTATGTTTTTTACTTCTTTAAAATCAACTGAACCGCGAACACAGCGACGCAATTAGAGCGAGAATCAAACTCATGTATCATTGATCAAAATGTTATTTTAGCGTATTCCACTGAGATTAATGTAAACGAGGAAATTTCGATATATTGTGGTTATCCGTTCCAAAGTCGTTTTTGTAATATTTTTTTTACTTTTCAAGTGTCTTGCTAGATTTTTTTTAGCAGTAGGCCTATGATGTTCTTACAGTATAACCTTAAAATTTTTCCAGACTTTTTGGTTTCTTGCCTCTATGATTGCCCAAATGCGTATACACTTTTTCCTTTAATGTCACTTTTGATTAAACCTAACAAAAAAAAAAGGTTTATTTTGTGATTAACTGTATCCTCATATTTCTTTTCGACATTCAACGACAAATAACTGCCTGCAAATTGGTTGTTGATCTTTTAAATATTAGTAAAAAGCTTGAATAAAATGTTTCTTATTTATTGAAAATTTAAAAAAAGTTGAAAAAAGGTAAAAAATGCCATTTAAATAAATATAATTTACAAAAAATGTCGTCCGAAATAGGAAACTTTACAAAGTTCAAAGTTCCATATAATTTCAAAATAAAAAGACCCAAAAATATTCAGATGATGGAAGAGGTGACGATGTCAGTGAATGAATCACAAAGGAAAGCAATAGCAATGAAAGCGATCAAAGATCTTGAAGATGCTTGCGACTCCTGGGAAAAAAGCGGAGTAAGTTGTAATGTCCAAACTCTAAAAGTCTTAAAGACAGAGATGTGACGTACCACAAACAGCCTGAGCAAAATACAGAAAAAATTAAAAAAATTTATTACCGCTTTGTTGATGTCACAAATTTGCTCATTTTGAATTTTTATCTTTTTTTTGTATTTGTTTTACAAATTCAAATTTCGCCTTTCATCAAAAAGCCTTCCTTGTTTTAATATGTAGTCAGACTTTGGCCTTTGTAATATTCAAAAATATTTATGTAATGTTGTTATAAAGGGTTCTCAAAACAACAGAAATAAATATATTGGGTAAAAGATTTGTTTATTAAAATCAGAGTGTTTGAAATACTTCAGCATGACAGTACACTTTAAGAGAAATAAAAATTTGTAGAATAAAGTCAATTATCTTTAATTCGAAACCTAATTTAAAGAAATTTTTAGTACTAAATACAAATTTGCATTAAATGGAATTTCCGGTTAGTCCAGTGGTTATTATTTCTGGCCCGGAACATCTGGCTTTGTATTCGGGTCTTCCAAACCTGACATAGTGTTGCCAACGGTTCATCACGTAAATGCTACATCAGTAGCTTTGTTGCCCAGGCACAGTTCTGGGGAGACGGACAACGTAAACTTGCTACACGCTTTGGTGTATGGGTCAAGTATTTAAAAATTGAGGAGGTTTATAAACTCAGACAATTTTCATACTGATTTCTTCGATAATTCTATTTTATAAAAAAGATTGCAAGACTAGCTTGGCCTGCAACGTCAAAACTCGAATGCGAATGCGTGATTTTTTATTTTTTCTAGCATCTGTCAAAACAAGGCTTTATGACGAAACAAGGAGGATCAAGAAAAACGTGGAACATCCGTTGGTTCATATTGAGCGGATACACAATGAGTTACTACGTCGAACCGACGGAAACCATTCCTCAGGGAGTCCTAGACCTAACGTCGTACAAGAGCTTGGAAGAAAATGCCCCTCAAACTGAACGACCCAATGCGTTTGGGTGAGTTGAAAGTTGATTCAAACAGTCATAAAAAGGGTTTTCTTAGCAAACTTTTAGTATGTATTTCAAGCAAAATGCGACTTCTGTGTAACTTGGCATCTTCTTTCTCCAAAAAGTGGTGGCGAAGCTATGAAAATAAATTTATTGCGTTTTTTCATTTAGATTCTTTTTGTTGTCCAACAAGGGCGTCATCAACAAAAATCTTTGATAAAACGATACTTGAACCTGCAATTTCTCATTAAAGTTTATTTTTTATTCTTCTGTTTGAAGATTATGTCTGTTAACCTATCATCGAACGTTTAATGTTAAATTTTGTTGCGATAAGTGAAAATCGCTGACTTAAATTGCAAACTGCCGAGTTGTTTCAGTAAAGAAAACAAATATAGAGAATTTTTGGTCCTGACGTTGCAAAGGTATTTCTCTGCTACTGTTCAACGTTTAATTCTTTTTTTCTAACATAGAAACAATCAAAATGTCATTCATAAAGTGTGTGAAAGCTTTTTTTTAATTGCAGGATACAAATGCCAGATAGAACTTACTATATGTACTGCATTAGCGAAAAAGAAAAACAGGAATGGATTAATATTTTAAAGTGGAAATTTAGTTGTATAGAAAGGTAAAACATAAGGCATGCTTGTTTTGATTAAACTAGTAATTTTTTTCTCCATCTTTTTCACTTTTGACATCCCTGAAAGCAGATAAATATTTTACCGCACCCCAAAATACTTTTTTCGCTATTTTTTTTCAAATAAAGACTTAACACTAAACAAAAGTTTGGAATTTTAAAATAAAAATAAAATTTTAACTGTTCACTCTACCCTTAACAGTGCAGAAGGGATCACTACGTCGTCGCGGCACTCTAGTTAAAAACCGCTGCACTAAAAAACTAAGAAAATGTTTGTCCCGGGTTCCGACAACATTAAAATCAGTTTTCATCCTGTCTATTATTTGCCAATTTTTGAAAATTACGCATTCTGAGCTGTAAACTAAACAGCTTTTTCAAATCAAAAGTGCGTCGGCCATCGTGTTGACTGGCACTGACGTTCTCCTGGAGCAGCTTTTTTTCAACTTTTTTTTATATGAAGTGCTGTGGAGATATAATTTTGAGTGATTTCGAATAAAATAATTTGAGAAGTGGGAAATGTTTTTACATATTCACGCATAAGAATTATTTTATGAGCAGAGAAAAATGCAGCTAATACTTTACGTGCAAGGTTGTCGAAGGTGTACCTCAAATAATAATTATGGCCACGTGCCGTAGATCAAAGCAATCATCGTTAAATCATTTTTTTTCTAATTTTATATCGTTTGATTTTATCTAATATTGTTTTTTAATAGTTGTCCAAAAACTGCTTTGCATGTATTATATACCAGATTTTAAGATTAATTAGCTGTTAATATATGCGAATCTTAACTCTCGAAGTGGTGCTAGAATTTTGTTTTTTAATTAAGTCACCTGTTGGCTAATATTTTGCCATAACGGCAACAATAAACTTATTTTTAAAAGCAAGAACATGCAAAATAGACAGCAAAAGCAAATCAAAATGTAAATATTATTTATTTTCAATTTATTAAACTGGTTCAAAAATTTTAAAACATCGAATATTTTGCTTTTACAAGACTCTTGTAGGCTATAGCATGTGCCTGCTTTCGTGGAAGAGATAGCGGTCAAATTTGAGACTCTTATCAAACAGGATCAATCTATAATAGTGATGGGGAAACTACGGCCCTCGGGCGAAATACCGCCCATCAATTTTCAACATTATAGGCCTATTTATAAGAATGCCACTATTTTTTTGTATTTTTATTTTTCGGTCTACACCTTCCAAAATGATGTCACAAATCAAAGTGAAGACTTTTTTTGTCTTCAAGTAAGTTTCAGCTACAAATTAATGTGATAAAAACTGGTCCGACCCTCAAAACAAAATCATCTTCTGAATGCGGCCCTAGAGCTAAACAGTTTGCCCATTTTTGTTCCATATGCTATAGTGTTAGAAATAGCCGGAAGTGAATTATCAGGTTTATTGTCACCTCCAAGGGTCAAGCCTGTGATTTTTGATTTAGAAGATTACGTGACAAAAACTGTTTTTTATTTTTAAGATCTCGGAGCCAAGCCCACCGTCCTCTGGAGACAGTTATTTTTGCTTCCTTATCTTCGTTCATAAACCCTAAAAACCAGCACGCAACGTTTAAAGGAGCGGAAAATCCTATCGGAGAAAAACGGAATAAAAATGGCAAACCGCGTCGAGCAAAATCCTTGTTTAGCTTATCCTTTCCGAAACGTTCTCCGCGTAAAAGACTGCAATCTCACAACTAAAACGCAAAGTCCAAACCACGAGTTTTGTTTTGGAAAAGTTTATTTTCTTTTTGTAATTTTTAATCGTTCAATTTTTAACTGATTTGTTTACTTAATGCTATGGTTTCCCACCAATAGGCCTATAGCGTTTTCAACAGTTCAAGCACTAAGTCGAGCCCACACCACTATGCTGAGATTGTCATTGTGCCCCTTAACTGTGCTATTGTTAATACATGGCGACCACAGTGTAGCAATATGGATGGTCATCCTTTGTACATGTGACCAAAGGCCAACATTGGATCTGGTGCATTAGCAAAGATATGCAAAACATAAAGACAAAAGTTGTAGTCCGATGATGCAAAGACCACAAAAGGCAACTTGGAAAAATCACTGCAGATCAAATAGAACTGCGATAATGCAAGTTTACCCTTGCTTATTTATTGTTATAAAAAAACATCAGACTACAGTTAAAGTAGGCTATAGTTTTAAGTCACAGAGAAACATTGTCTTGACCCCAGCTTGTTTCTTTTACCGAAAATTGTAAAAAAGCTAATTATCTATTTGGATATCTTTCACGGTCTTTTTTTGTTTAAATTAGTAAAAGAATTTTTGATCCTACAGCTTTGCACACGTAGGTTACTCATTCCCGTAAAAAGTCAAAGGATTTACGTAACTAAGAGTTTGTTGTTTCTCTGAAAAATACGTTTAATAAAAATGTGACGGAGCGTTTTGATCTGGTTCATGTCGCTGTTAAAATTCTTACTATTTATTTAATTCGCAAACCTTCCTTGAACAGAGAAGCAGTTAACTTTCAGCCAGAGAAGGGAGACTTCTTGCTTAACACACGAACCGACCAAACGGTGATAGTAATGAAGCCGGCGATCCCCGTAGCCGTAGAACATAGCAACTGGCCGCGGAAAAACGGCAATGTAAACACTCTATTTGATACAGAAAAATATGTTTCTGCGACCGAAAAGCTAAAAGCTTCGAGAGCATTTCTTTGCCAGAAGGCTAAGTTATTAGAAAAACCTAAAAATTTTAATTTAAACAACTGCAAAATGAAGATTTTTTTTGGTCATCAATAGCCTACCAGGCTGGATCTTTGCATTGTGTAGGAGTCTGGTAGCTTTGGATGTAAACAAATTGTTGAAAATCTAGTGAGGACAAAAGGGCTTTACTTTCTTTGCAAAGGTTTAACTTGCCCTAAGCAGCGTTTTAATGATTATGAAGGCAAAAAAGTCTTTACCATGGTGTCGCTGTCACGCGAATTTCGAAAATGTTTCTAAATGTGCAGCAGGCCAGAAAAGGTTGCCAAGCACTGTTTTACTACGCCTTGCCATGCAACTTTAAATTAAAAACCACTAATTAGACATATCTTAGCAAGAGCTTTGCTCAAAATTACTAATTTTTTAATAAACAGAATGGTTTGACCATGCTATTTTGGTCTTAAACTTTTTTGTCAAGAATACGAAGTTAACCTAAACCTCCCAGGTTCGTACTCGCGCCATTCTAAGGGACACTAAAATAAATTGTTTTTCCATTTAAGCGGGGCCTAACTAAATAATGCAATCAATATAAATGATGCTCTACAGTTTCACGATAACACCCAGAAATTCGATTAACTGACGAACACCAAGTGATCTGCTTGGACTTGTTAAAAATAATTGTTCCATGAGCGATGCAACGATGCGAACAAGATCAATCGAAACATCGAGTCACTGTTATGACGTGATAACACGCAATTGAACGCGGACTCCAAATGGAGGGTAAACAAGACTACTAGGCAGCAAATTTTTTCTTTCAATTATCCATGTTATTCATTTCCGGTGGCGGCCTCATAGGAGGGGGTGGTGGTCCCCTTGGGGGGCCTTGATCCATAAAAGGAGGTCTAGGTCTTGGAGGACCCATGTTGGGCATTGGTGGACCCATGTTGGGCATCGGTCCACGAGGTGGCGGACCGCCCATCATCGGGGGCCTTCCACCTTGACCCATTGGCGGAGGACCCCTAAAATCAAACGGCGGTGGACCACCCATTGGACCGGGTGGTGGTCCACCAGGTGGAGGCCCACCAGGAGGAGGACCACCGGGAGGAGGTCCACCAGGTGGAGGCCCACCAGGAGGAGGCCCACCGGGAGGTCCAACAGGCGGAGGCCCACCAGGTGGTGGTGGACCACCGTGTAAAGGTGGAGGAAGACCACCTGGCGGAAACGGCATCCGCTCTTGAAACATTCCAGGAGGAGCCGGCTGATCCAAATCATCTTTGTCTCCGAAGTTGGTAACTCCAGGAGGAAGAGGAATGTTCTCTTCTTCTTCGACGCGAGGCGGCTCGGGTTCGGGCATCATCATGGGCGGAGGACGCATTTCTATCTTGTAATGAAATTGGAGAAAGAACTGCAAACGAAATGGTTGAAAGCAATAAGATTCGAGGAAACTGAAATGACATCGTCACTTCCGCGTCATTTAAAAAAAAGCCTTTATAAAAATCTTTGTCAATGAGATAAAGCTAAATCTACAGTGTTCTTAGTGATGAAAAGTTTAAAAAGGTCAAGATATCTTCTTAACAACGACCGATTATCAAAATTTCTACATATTTGAAATCAAACCAATAGAGTGAATTCGACTGACAAGACTTTTTCTTTTTTAAAAGCAAAAAAATCAAACATCAAAGGCAACAAGATTCGAGAGAGTAAAGCATCACAGCCTTTGCAATCAACTGTTTTTTTTAATACAAGTAAAAGGCAGTGTTAGGACAGTTAAAGGTATACAAATATGAAGCACTTCTGAAAAAAAGCAAAATACTAGATCGTGTCACAGATCAAAAAAAGCAGAGAAAGTATTGTCCCAAGTAAAACATAGATTTTATTTTTCATTATTTATATTTATCTCTCTTTATCTTTCTGACTCACAGGAAAACGAGGGAGGGGTCATATTTAGGCAACCGTCAAGCGATTACCCCGACCTGCTTTCGGAAATGCTAAGATATTGCAGTCCGGTTGAAATTTCTTTTTATATAGTAGAGGATTGAGAAGCAAAATTAAAAATATTTCTAATTTTTTTCTTATCTCTTGCATAATTGTTGCTTTTTCGACAATATTCTAATCTTATTTAAGCGGCGGCGATTAAATATCTTTCATTTCATTTTATTTCTATATCTATCATCCTGGCGAACAGGAAAGCGATAGAGGTGCTATACATAAGGTAAGGGATTACCCCGACCTGCTTTCAGAGACGACAAGGTATTACTGTTTGGCTGAAATTTTTTATTTAGTTTTGTTCAATTCTATAACGATATGACTAAAATTCAGAAGTTCTTGCCTAGACCGCCAAGCAAGGGAAAATGTAAATCGTATTTCCCAAGGACAAAACAGAAGGGTGCGAGTAGGTTTTGAACCTAGACCGTCTATTTATTTATTTCATCTCTATATTTATGCTCCTGACTCGCAGGAAAGCGAGGAGCGTTAATACATAGGACAAAATCGACCATGTTGATCAGAATCACGGTGCTCCCTAGCCACTGGTAGTGGGTGGTGGTGGGCTTACCCAACTCATTCCTGGGGATGAGGGCGCGGATCAACATCGCAGAGTCCCAATAGTCGAGCAACCCCCCAGGGACGAGACTAGAGGTCTAAGGATAGTTAGGGAGTGGCCGAAGATGGCCAGACATAGAGGCTCAAGTACAGGGCAATACGGCACGAGATGAAAGAGGTCCAGTGATTCAGAACCACAGTTGCTGCATGAAGAAGTATCGACTCGACCAATCCTGTGGAGGTATGTGGCAAGAAGAGTGCTGTGCCCGTTGCAGCATAAACAAGAGAGAGTATATCAAGCGGAGCGAGGAAGAGTAAGCTCCTCAGAAGATACTGGAGGGATTAGATGTTGAAACCAGATTGGATACCGCGTCTTTAACTGGTGTAGTGGAATAGGTGTTGGGAGGAAATAAGAGGTGCGGGGGGAGTGGTACGGTGGAGGGGTCATGAGTGGCTGCGACTTTAGCAAGAGAATCCTCTAAGTCGTTGCCTGGAAGAAAACTCTTAAGTATTCTATCACGTTGCCGGATCTTTGTACCGGGAAAAACCGCAAACACAAAAACCTATAACTAAATTTTATAAAACGAACAAGAGCACGGCTAAGTTGCATAAAATATTAAAAAGTAAATCACCTGCTTTGTATCCTTGTTCCAATGTGACCAAAACTTTCCCTCAGCTTTATCGATTTCTCGACTAGGAACCTAAAATTGAAAACGTTTGTTAAAATGGTTCAACATCTACAATCAGCAGTCATTTGTGCCTAACATTATGCCACCCCCCGAAGTACCTAAGATTTATTCTCCAGACATTCACTGCGGAATTACGATAGAGACATCAAACTTAGAGTAACCTACAAGCGATCACCAAGACCCGAGTGGAAAAATAGCAAGAGAGTCCAGTCAATATTTCTGTTCTTTTCGCAATGACCAACGTATAACGACAAAAGGACAATGTGGGAGCTAATTATTAAAAGCTGTAAAAAAATTCTCTTTACAAAGTCATGGCAACATGACACGTCATGAACTGAACCAAAAGCTTACGTATCATTACTTCGGCGCTCCATAGCATTCCGCAATGTAGGCACATTTTCTATTGTCAAAAGTTCTCCATTAGCACAACGTCGACAAACAGAACAAATTCACATGAATCGCGGCAGAACCAACCTTGAAAGCAATGGTCTCGTAAGGTTCAGCTGCGAAGAGCAGATACTGCCACGATCGGTCAGGTGGCTCGACATGCTGCTCATAGGCAGACATGAAGCGGTGCCGGGGTTGGATGCCCTCCACTATTTCCGGATAGTCGACTTGGAACAAAAGGCTCTGCTGTCCGGTGTCAGGGACTCTTTGCTTAGTAACTGCAACAGCAAATAAGAAGCAGTAATATATGCACATTTAGCCGGGTATGACAGACACAGTAAACAAATTGAGAATCGAGAGAATTGGTTTCAATTGCTTCTTTTTTGAGTCAAGGGATTTTTGATTTTTTTTTCATATTTCTAATTGTAATGCTGCAATATAGCAAATTCATCACGTTGAAAATTTTTTGCTTAATTAATATATCTGTAAACTCAATTTTCTTTTTAATAAGCATGCTCAAGTGGTTGTTGGCAGCGTGGTCGAGTGGTTAATGGACCGTGATTGTGATTGACGTGGTCTCGGTTCAAAACCTACGCGCGGTATTTCGTTGTGTCTTTGGGAAAGACACTTTACGGCACTTTTTTCTGCTTGGCGATCTGCTGCTTTCAAAGATACCAGATTTTGCTGTCTGCTTGATATTTTCTATTTTGATATTTTAGTTTTATAGTGATATTACTGAAATACGCTAAGCGATTTCTGCTTAGCGTATTTCAGTAATATCACTATAAAACTAAAATATCAAAATAGAAAATATCAAGCAGACAGCAATATCTGGCATCTTTGAAAGCAGGTTAGAGTAATTGCTTTCCCTATGTATAGCGCCTCCGTCGCTTTTATAAAAGCCATGAGAAAATAATATACAAATGAAATAAGTTGCTTAAAAATAACATCACTTGGCAATATTGCAAACTTCATTAAGCTTTGGGACTTTATTTTTATTAAACTTCTATTTAAATATAAAATTAATGCTTCCTCGGGGCAATGTTATAAATCTGGTAAATCATCTTTTGAAAGCTTTGATAAATTTAGTTTTTCTGATAATATAACTTTATACCTTTATAACCAGGTCGTCCGATCTTGACAAACTTTTTTACTTCAATGACAGGTTTAACAGGAGCAGGCTGGATTGGAGCTTCCTTAGCATCACGAGCCGCTCTTTTGGCAAGGTTTGACTGATGCTTTTTGCCTTGAGTGTGAGCCAAATAGCTACCCTAAAAGAATAGAATATATTTGGCAAAAATTATAACGAATTTTTATATTTTACTGATTTATTTATTTTTGATAAAAAAATATATAAATTGTTCAAATATCTTGATGATATTTTGTATGTTGAATTGATAAAGTTTATAAGCATTGGAATAATAGTTACTTTTAAAAGTGGAGAAGCTTGATAAGAAAATATTATAAATTCTTTCTTTTATATTAAATAATATTTTTTAAAATTTGCTTACATATTTTTCATAAATTTTTGATATTATAGTATTACATTGCAATCATAATGTTCTTCTTAAAGTTAATGTTGCTTCCTCTTCAAGATAAGTATTACATAAAGTAACTCTTTAAATTGTGTTTTTGAAAAACAGATTTAGCTAAAAATGCAACACAAAATATATAATGTCTTTCCAATAAATGTAATGAAATATATGTAATAAATGTAAATGTAAGTTGTCAATGCTCAATAATTCTAATTATCTGAGTAATTATATATATTCTATAATCTATTTGAATAAGATGTAATGTCTCCCAATTAACCTAATTAGCAAAACAGACTGTAGGGACAACTTTAATAATAATTAAAACAACTTGTGTTTCGTAATTATGTAATGTCTTTTCAATGTATAACTTTTTTTAATAATACTTTAAATACAAGACAGGTTTTGACAAAATACAACAATAAAAACTCAACTCAATTCATACAAACTGCTAATTATATTTAAATTAGTGCTTCTCAATCAGTGGGCAGCTAGGTGGGGCCAGACACTTTTTACCAAGCTATTTCAATTTGATAGATAGAAATAACAGCATATTAACTATTTTTTTGGTTAATATCAGCAAACCAGTAGCAATGTTAAAAATGCATGATAAATTGCAAATGTTAAAATGTTAAAAAAAAAATGTTAAAAATGCAACATTAATGGCATAGATAAATATTACATGTTAAAAACTCATTATTTGAACAAGCAACCTCAAGTGTTGTATTAAAAATAAATTTTATGAGTTCTTTTTGATATATTTTTGCATCATTTCTCAACAAATTGTTATTAAAAGTGGGCAGCAACAAAAAAAAGGTTAAACACTAATTTAAATGATGTAATAACATTATCATTTGTTATTCAACACTTGAAAAGCAATTTTTTAAAAATAAAACATACCTCATTGTTGTGTAAAGTTAAACACAATTTGCATTCATATGATCCCAAATGATTTTTCATAAAATAAGGATCCTGAAAAACAAAACATTGAATTTATAATTTGAAGCAAAACAATGCTAATCACAAGCTCATATAAATAAACAGCAAAAACTGTATAATAAACAAGTGTAAAAGTGAAAAATAACAAAGAAATTGATCTCATTGAGCCAAGTGATGAAAAAATCTGACAATTTTTATTATAAAAAAGGGAATACATTTTCTTCAAACTATTTTTTAAAACTAGTTAGATTATTTTTTTACAGCTTTTGCTCTAGACATTTTTATGCTGCTGTGCTTAATTCAATTTCAACTAATTATAAATGCAAATAAGACCACAGCAATAAAATATAAAGGAAAGCAAAATGAGGCCTCTTGAAAATAGTTGGGAAAAAATTACAGCAGCAAAAAAAAGGATTTCTTCAAGAAGTCACAATGAACAATTTTTTTGGTGAAACTAACCCAGAATCCTCCTTACAGCACCAGAATGGAATTAAAAAAAACAAGAGAAAAAGGATCTTTTTAAGAAGTGATAGTAACCACAGGAGGAGATCTGGGTTAGTTTCATAATCAAAAATTGATTACAATGACTTCTTGAAGAGACCCAAAGAAATGATTTAAAGATTAAATAAACCCATAAAATTATTATATATACAACCAAATTGCAAATTCTGAATGTTTTTTGTTTCTGGTTTAAATTAAAGAAATAGTATAATTGAGCATTGAGCAGCTTGCACAAAGCATATTGTTTAAAAATCAATGATATCTGAAAAAATGCATTGATATATAATATCATTTATCTGTTTTAAAACTATAAATTAAACTAACAGTTCAAGCAAAAATCAAACCTTGTTCAAGTCAATTGTTTCAAGAGCAAGTTGACGCAATCTTTCTCTTCGATCTCTGTTAGCTTCTGATAAAGAAGCTACACCACCAGACCCTGTTTTTCCACCAGCTCTATGTTGAAAATCCATTTTATATAATTGCTAAACTTTTTACAATTTTTTTTCTGTAATATTTAATGCCATAGATAAAATTAATAAAATAAATATTGATTATCCTTCTTTACTTTCCAACTATTTAACAACTTTATGTTTAAATAATATGTACACGTTAAAAATTAAAATACAAAGCATTAAAAATTTGGGTCTTTTCAAGAAGTCATCGTAAGCAATTTTTTTGATAAAACTAATGCAGAATCCCCCTTCTAGCACCAGGATAAAAAAAAAGAAAAAACTAAGAGAAAAGAGATCTCTCAAGAAGCAATAGTAATTGCATGGGGAACCAGGTTATGGTGACTTTACAAACAAAATCACTTATGGTAACTTCTTGAAGAGACCCGAAATTTTTTGGGATCTTATTTCTAGTTATTGCAAAAAAACAGCTAAACTAAAAGAGGCAAAATTTGTCGGGTATACCAGGGTAAAATGGGACATGACTGGGAAAAATTGAGACACCCCCCAATGACTGTTAATTGTGTTAACAAGAACATGATCTAAACTTTTGTATCCTATAGGAATTTAAAATAAAAACTTCTTTTTATACAAGCATCGATAGCCTATTATGACTTGTTACCAAAGTGAAAGTTTAAGCTTTATTTTCATAGCGCTATGTGAGCTGGTAGCTAGGAAAATAATAACCTTTTTCATGCAGAATTGCTATGGAGAAGTGGTAAGCTGTAGAATATTGCAAAATGTAAGCTAATGCATAAAGTATTTCCAGGTTATCTAATTCTAAAGTAGCGTAAAGTTAAAGATAATGTGTTCAAACATACCTTGCAACTACATAAACAAGTGTGTCTTTTTCATAAAGAGGATCTTAAAAATACTGTTTTGCTTGTAAAAGATGGTGAGTAATCTTCAAGAAAGGTGGCATAAAAAACTGGAATTCCATGAGCAACTCTTTTGAGGTGGGTTAATAAGAACTTATCAAAATTGGGATCTGAACAAAGCACTGCCATTTTTGCAGAATCAGAAGGCTTATTAGTTGAAGCAAAAAAATATATGGGAGACTTGAGCTAGCCAATTGATCAAGGTCAGCTCAAAGTAATTGTTTTAAGATTTGTTAAAAAAACTCAGTTAAAACAACCCTTTCAAAAATGATATCCCAGGTGATTAACAGTGTGAATCATTTTAAACTTGTTGGAAAAGTCAGCTGTCTCCAAGCCAGAATATGTGAGTGTAACATGTGCTAAAGGCTTAATTGAAAAAGTACTTGATGATGTATATGCTAGTAAAGAGTTGCATAAGCATGTTTTGCAAAGCTTGATAGGGACAACTTGTCATTGTTTTATGAGCACAATTTTTAAATCAAACTGAAGTAATTGAAATTTTTTTGAATAATCTTATAATAAGTACATACTAGTATATCATCTCCTGTATCATATTTTTGGCTCACAAAACTATTAACTTTGTGTCTTACTATTTCAATCAAATCAAAATTTTGTATATAGTTTGATGGTTTTCAATTCTAGCTTAACGAGCTGTTAAAAATGTGGCACATAGTGTCTTGTCGTTGATTATTGTATTTTGTTCTAGTAGTAATGTACTTGTACTATCTTTAAAGTTTAGAGTTTAATGTCATTATATCTTTGCAACTGGTTAGAGCAGCTGAGGTTCCTGTCTGATCTCAGCATATGTCAACCAGTATAATTTTTATTATTATTATTATTAAAATTGGGACACTCACAAGCTTTTTCATTTGTCCCATTTTCCTGCTTTGAAAAAATGAAACATTTTCCTAATTAAAAAAAAATGGAAACCTGATGGTATTGTATCTAAGTTTTTTTTTCATTTTGTAGGCCTAATGTTGTTTGCATAATTGCTAAATTATTTAACACTTTGCTTCAAAATTGTTGGTTTGACAGATAAATAGTTCAAACGTCTCCCACTTTACCCTGGTATACCTTGTAAGTACACAAAAATAATTCTACAAGCATCAAACAAATATTATTGAATCAAGTATTATCGATATTTCAAGTCATTAAATACACATAGTTCACAGCTTTTTGTTACTCACAAAAATACGATTAACTATATTTCTGTTTTGCGCTTAAAATTTATGATTTCAAGCTTGATGTTTTAAAAAATCAATTTTTAAAAAGACGAAGACTGCCTTTAATTAAGTCAAGCATGATATATTTTATCAAATAGTTTTACAAAAGCAACAACTTTTATTAAAGATTTTAGATTATATTGCCGCGTTAAAGAATATTTTAAATTGTCTACAAAAGAAGTATTTCTATCAACTTGGTTTAAAAATGTTGAAAAAAACATTTAAATGTTACTTAATCCTTTCTCCCTTTTTTTTTTATCCTTATCCTAAGTTTAACAAAAATGTTTTAAAATCTATTATTTAATTATAAAAGCAATTCTTAACAGAAAAATACAAATACAATATATCAAATACATCAAGATCTTATTGTTAAACTTCTTTAGTAAATAGTTTTATTAAAAAGTGAAAAAGATAACGTAATTTTAGCAACAATGTAATTTAAAAAATTTTCTGGATAATGTAGTTTAAAATTTGTTACTCTTGTCTTGCTGACCACTTTCAAATTGTTAGCGCTTGCCGGGCGCAGTGGGTTAAAAAAAAAACTGTCTGAATAGAGTGATCGGAGATGGAAAAAATTTTTAGCTCGAGGGTCATATTCAGAAGTTGATTTTGATCGATGACGCACTAATATTTATAAGGTAAATTTGTGCCTCAAACTTACTCAGAGATCAAAAAAAAAACTTTCACTTTAATTTATTACATGATTCAAATCAAATGTTGGCGGATTCTAGTTTGCTGAAATTAGTTGGACAATCTAAAAAGTCTTCTTTTTGATATTGCGAGTTTAGTGAAGCTCCAAAAAGAATTCGAAAAGCAAGCGAAAATCATTTGTAAGCTCTCATAAGACATTTGAAGACAAACCGTCCTCATGTATAAACAATCTCAAAAATTGTTTGCTTGGATTGTTAAAAAAGGCTAGTAATGATCCAAACTGTTGTTAAAAAAGTGGTTAAAAAAAGTTGTTAAAAAAACGGATTGTTAAAAAAGTGGTTAAAGCACTGGACTGATGATCAACATGGTCTCGGTTCAAAACCCACTTGCGCCATTCTGTTGCGTCCTTGGGAAAGACACTTTACGGCACTTCCCCCTGCTTGGTGGTCTTGACAAGCAGTTCTAAATTACAGTAATATCTCTACTTAATTACTAGCGGACAGCAATATCTTGGCATCTCCGGAAGCAGGTCGGGGTAATTGCTTACCCTATGTAGGCTATAACGCCTCCGTCGCTTTCCTGCGAGTCAAGAGGATAAATATAGAGATATAAATTAAAAATTAAAAAAAATAAAAAAATTAAACAGATAAAATAAGTAGAATCGAAAGAAAATAGCAGACGGATTTTTTTGTCGCCGATATATGCCTAGTAAAATCAATGACGCTCCCTGAAGCTTGTGGTTGGTGAGACACTAATTTTTAAGAAAAATGTTAGTACAATAGCCCACTAATTTTATTGCTTGCCCAGACCACCAAGCAGGGAAAAGTGCCGTAAAGTGTCTTTTCCAAGAACGCAACAGAATGATTCGAGTAGGTTTTGAACCAATACCATGTTGATCGCAAGCACGGCGCTTTAACCACTTCACAAGCATTTTTTGCGCTACCGCCGAAAAAATATTTTGTTTATAAAAACTTGCAAAATTTTTCAGTTTCCTTTAACATTAGCATTGCAAACTCTGTTTATTTAGAGACAAATGATCAGTTCTTTAAGTTTTAAGTCTTAAGAAATTTGATTTTGAATCAGAGCCTTCTACTTACTTTACGTGCTGGCTAAAGCTTTCATGATCAGATCCAGGGGGAAAGGCAGAAGGGGGCTTCAATTTTTAAATTTTTAGACAGATGATAATCTACTTTTTTGGCCCAAACGTGACCTTCTAAAGATATCTTTAGGAGGTGGCCGAAAAACTTTTGATTGTGCGTAGACCCATGACTTTCTAAAGATTTAAAAATTTTTTTGCTCTCCTAATAAATTTCTTTCGGTAAAGTAAAAAAAATGTCGTATAAAAAAATCAAAATCATGGAGAATGGACTAAAAAGTATTTTCTTGAAATGGAAGACGGGACTTCAATTCTCATCCACACTTGATTGAAAAAAAATAGATTGAAGACAAACAAAGGCAAAATATATGCGTTGTTAAAAATGCATATTTAAAACTGACCCCCTGAATTTTTTAAACTTCTTCAAGAGAAGCGTGTTTTTTGTTAAGAATTACTGCCTTAAATTAACTTGAAACTTAGTCAATTTAATTCAATTCAAATTATTTCCAATTATTTATGCGCTTATGCAATGGAGACAGCAAAAATGACTATACAGTCTTCTATAATAATAAGCATAAGCTATCTGCAACCCTCAGACATAATAAGCATAGAGTATTAGTAAAAGAACTCTTATGCTCTAAAGCATGAGAATACTGTGTACGACGGTCGTCTAAAGATACAGGCGGATATTTTACATTTTCATACTAAATTCGGAAAGGTTATTGTCGTTTACAATGGCAATTGTTTCATTAGTTTTAATTGTATTCACATTGGAAGTAAAAAATTTCGCAATCAGTTTTTACAAGTTAAGGTAAGGTACAGTTTACGAATTAGTGTAGATTAGCAATGTATGTTATAAATATAAAAATGCTGCTAAAAATTGAGGTTCAAATACTGAATTATAAACATAGCGAATTAGATTGAAAAATGTTGAAAAATTTCAAAGCTTAGATACTAACTGGTCTCCTATTCCTAATACTTACAATAAGTTTATCGCTTTACAGTTGCATAATGTTTGGATTCCGACTTACTGAAAAAAAATTGCTTTATCTTGTTTTGACTAATATCGGGAGAAGATAAAGTTTTTTGTAGTTAATGATGTCACAATTGCAGCTTGTTTTTTCAGGTCTAGATGTCACAATCTTATTCATTTCAACAGATATTTTTATCAAAAGAGAAAAAAGCGCTCTATTGTCTCGTTTTTTTCTATTTTTTATTATTTTTATTTATTTTACGTCTATATTTATCCTCCTGACTCGCAGGAAAGCGACGGAGGCACTAATACATAGGGTAGGCAATTACCCCGACCTGCTTCTGGAGATACCAAGATATTGTTGTCCGCTTGTAATTTAATAGAGATATGACTGTAATTTAGAGCTGCTTGCCAGGACTACCAAGCAGGAAAAAATGGCGTAAAGTGTCTTTCCCAATGACACAACGGAATGGCGCGAGTTGGTTTTGAACCGAGACCGTGTTGGTCACGAGCCCGGCGCTTTAACCACTCGACCATGCTGTCGGTTTTATCTGAAGGGAGGCAGTCTTGAAGCTGCCTCACTAGCATGTATTAGCGATTTTGTTAACAAGAACGCTTGACGAAATGATTAAAGCGTTGAAAATACAACAATTAAACGGTCAAAAATTAGGGTTAAAGAGCAAAACTAATTACACTATTTTTATTTCATTTATTTTATCTCTATATTTATCCTCTTGACTCGCAGGAAAGCGACGGAGGCGCTAATATATAGGGTAGGCAATTACCCCGACCTGCTTCCGGAGATATCAAGATATTGCTGTCCGCTTGTAATTTAATAGAGATATGACTTGAATTTAGAACTGCTTGCCAGGACCCCCAAGCAGGGGAATGTACCGTAAAGTGTCTTTCCCAAGGACACCACAGAATGGCACGAGTGGTTTTTGAACCGAGACCGTGTTGATCACGAGCCCGGCGCTTTGACCACACGCCACTACTACAAGTACAGTATAATTTTTACTAATTTTTTTCCCAACTAATAGTAAGTTGCATCAATTTTACAAAGACTATGACTGCAATATTTTATTTCTACTTTATTTGATTTTCGTAGGTGAGGCACTGCCTCACTTGCCTCCCCTGACGGCACGTCCCTGACTAGAATTTCAAACACTTCGTAAGAGAAAAAATCTATGAGCACTAGACCCTGTTCTTCCTTTGCTAGGTTTGTCATCAAACTTTAAAAATTTTATCATTTTGATAAAACGGCTTCGGAACATTGATGAGTAAAAAAATAGGGCTGCTTTTTCACAAAAAATGGAACGCATGATTTTTTCTATAAGCACTACCTGCGTACGGAGGTGCAACAAAACCTTCGACTTCTTAAAAGTTTAGATCTGACATGGGCAAACTACCGCCCGCGAGTCGATTCCGGAAGGCCAAGCCATTTCTTTTAATTTCATTTTTATATTAATTTTATCCGGCCCGCCAAGCATTCAAAAAAAAGGTGTAAAAAGTTAATAAAAAAAGGTAAAATAAAAATATTTTTTGGTGTTTATCTCCATGAATAGTAAAACCATAGGCGTACCAGCCGAGAAAACGTTAATGGGGCAATAACGTTTTGCCCAAATTTTATGACGTTTGCCCAAATCATGATCTCGTACTTTACGGAAACGAGAAGAATTTTTGTCACAAAAACAAAAAAGGATAAAAACAAAAAAAGTCTTCACTTTGAATCTGTCTCGGATTTCTCGATTTTCGACCCAAAAAAGTAGTGCTGCACACCAAAGTAAAGATCTTCTTTCTTGGTGGTTTTCGTACAAATTGGAAGAACGGGTTGACGAAGAAAAAATTAGTTCGCCGACGAGCAAAATCAACTTTTAAGTCCGGCCCTCGAGCTGAAAAGTTTGCCCATTTCTGGTTTAGATCAATATTTTCTTCTTCGCGTCTAGTAACTTTTTCGTTTCAGTATTTTGTAAGCTCTCAAATTAAATTTGTCAATCAAATGGTTCCTTGCATTATAAAGAGCTATTGCATTTGCTACAAATTGTGGAACTCATATTGAACCAATAAAAACACACGGATTTTATCGCTGGACGCTTTGAATAATATACAACTCGTTTTACGGTCTAACTAGATAGCACCAAGATGATCTATTTTGCAAATTAACGTTTTATTAATTTTTTCTTGGCGACATAAGAACGGCTCTTTCTCAATCCATAAATCCTATCGTTTCTACATACAGATTACCGTGTTGAATTACAAGAAAATTTTTGTGGTTTGCTCGTTTGTTTTCATAGACCTTTTTCCAGCCATCTAGAGCAGTGGTTACCAACGTATGGGTCGCCTTAAAATTTTTCTGGGTCGCTTGTTTTTCCTTTAGTTTCGCAAAAAATGTTCAAAAAATTCAATTCAACTTTTACAGTAGTTTACTGATATACGAGTATACAGCAAATCAAACAGAACATAAAAAGTTCATGATGTAAACAAGTCATGAATCGTCAGTTGATGCGTATTTCAGTCTTGAACACTAGCACTAATGATGGTCATAGGCGTACGCAAGGGGGGGGTTTCAGGGGTCAAAACCCCCCGTTGAAGAATGATGTTTAGGCATATATACATGGGGGTAGGCTACCATAATATGATTTTAGTTTCTATTGTTTACTGCACTTTTTAAACTTAATTACTGCTTGCGCATCAATTTTTGTTATCGCCTAAATTGCGTCAAGTTAGCTAATGTACAGCTGCCACTTGTGAAGAAAACTTTCAAAATTGTAAAATATTGAAAGTTAATCATTTTATGCTTTGCTTTTGATGTCTATCGTTTTATTACAATGCTTTCCCATGAGATACAAGCCTGCTTACTCAGCTGTACATTGATATAAAAAATAAAACAAGTTTCAGGAGGATTTGAAAGATTGATTGATTGAACTCTGATAAACGTGATAAAAAAAATTTAAATATGAATTGTAAAATATCATATAAAATAGTTTAACTGATCAAGTCACCATTGTAAAAAGTTTTTTTCTGAGACGAAGGCTCATAAAACTTTATAAAGTAATAATTGTAATAACACCATAACTAAATAAGGAAATTTTATAAAATTGGTTCTTCGTTTTTACTAAAATTATTTTAATGTGCAGCTAGATAGCGTTTATAGCAGTTGCAATACAGTTTGTTCGATAAAGCAGTTAGAGTTTAATATTTCTAAATCAAACTATCATGCAATTAATTACCATCTAATTTATTAAAATCCCAACTGTAAGAGTATGTTTCGCGAAAGTATGATCGTCAGGGATATCTTATTCAAATAGAAATGAATATGTAGCAAAATATGAATTGTCTTTATACTTTGGTAGTAGCCTACCTGGTATCTGCTTTGTGATCGTAATCATTATTAAAATTGAGTTCGTTTTGAGCTGAATTAATTGAATTGTAACAGCGAGCTTAACTCGAGAAAACTTTTGATATTTAAAGCATTTTTATTTTTTTGGTATTGTCTGTTTTAAAATGTAAAACTAATCGAAAATTTTAGGCAGTTTTACAAGAATGAGCCGAAAATGTTAAACTTGTTAAAATCAAGTAATTTGAAATGGTAAAAATTTGTCATAAAATTTTTTTAATAACGTCTTTTCCAAAATTAAGTTTGTAATTATTTGATTTCCTAAATTCTAACTTTGTTATTAAATGCTGAAAATGGTATTTAAAAATAAATGGAAAATAATTAAAAATTTTACGCTTATGGCGTTTTGCAAAGGATGACGCATGACGTTATTGTTATTGCTCTAATTCTTTGACAGTTAACAATTAACATAATTGCTTTCAAAATTATCAGTTAATATTTTTTGCACTGGTACAAATTTTTTATCCTGCCATTCGTATTGATAATATAAGATTACTCTAACAAGAATTAATTTAAAAGAGATTTCAGGTTGCATAATTTTTAGAATTTATTTAATCATTTAGTCATGTTTCCTCAACAAAAAAGGAGAAAAACTTTGTTAGACTTAAATTTTAAAAAAATTCGTAATAACGACTGCGAAAATGTTAAAAAAAGTATTCCCGTTGATGATTTGGCATGTAGCAAAAATAATCCGCAGAATGTAATAGAAGAACCAGGTGAGACTCCAGACGCAGACAAAGCAACAAAAGATTTAGTTTTACAACCGTCAAATGACATTTCACTTTGTATAGGAAAAACTTATACTCAAGCAGAAAGACTTCGAATGCTAAAAAACATATGGATTCCGGATCAGTCTTTTAATTTTCCAATTACCGCAACCAATCACCGAAATTTACGGTTTCAGCACCGCTGGTTTATTCGCTTCAAGTGGTTAGCGTACTCATATTTAGAAAATGGAGCCTTTTGCAAATACTGCGTTTTATTTGGAAGTAAAGCAGACAGTGGAGTTGGAAACCAACCTCTAGGAACTTTGTGTGCGGTAAAGTTTCAAAAGTGGAAAAATGTGCTTGAACGCTTTGCAGACCACGAGAGCACAAAATATCACCGCGACAGTGTGGCGGCAGCAGAGACCGTTATGTAAATCTTATCAGGAAAACAAGATAGCATCGAAATTCAACTTAATCAGCAACAGAAGCAAACAATTTTAGAAAACCGAAGAAAAATTACACAAATTATAGAAACAATTATACTCTGTGGTCGACAGGGTATTCCTTTAAGAGGACATCGGGATAGTGGTCCACTCACTTTCGAATCAGAAAAAAATCTAGAAGATAATAATAATGACGGAAATTTGCGTGTTTTACTTCGATACAGAATGAAACATGATCAAGTTTTCAAGAATGATTTTCTTTCTGCCGGACGCAACTCTCAGTATATCAGCCCAAGAATGCAAAACGAAGTTACAAGTATTTGCAATTACTTGATACTTAAACGATTGGTCGATTCCATTAATAGGTCCAGATTTTTTTCTGTATTGGCTGACGAAACAACCGATATATCATGTCAGGAACAATTGACTCTTTGTGCTCGGTACGTAAGCGATGACTTTGCTATTGAAAAATCTTTTCTCTAGTTTGTACCCATAACTGATCTATCAGGCAAGAATTTGGCTTCAACAATTTTGAACAATTTATCGGACATTGGTATTGATGTTTCAAAAATGCGGGGTCAAGGATACGATGGGGCCACAGCTATGAGTGAAAGATTGAATGGTTCCCAAGCCTATATCAGGGAAATTATTTCTACAGCTCTTTACGTTCACTGTGCAGCCCATAGTCTTAATTTGGCTGTCTCTAATTCATGCGATCTCTCGCCGGTTCGTAACTGCATGGGAACAATAGCTTCAGTTTACAATGTTTTCAATGCTCCAAAACGTCAAAACATTTTACGAAAATTTATCAACACGATTTCGTCAACAACAAAAGCTCAAAAACTTGTTCAAATTTGTGCTATCAGATGGGTCGATCGACACGAGAGTGTCAGTGTCTTTTCAAATTTACAATTTGCTGTTGTAGAAGCTCTGACAGAAATTTTAACATGGCCAGACAGAGAAACTTCATCACGAGCTCTACAGTTGCTATCGATAATTAGGCAAAGTGAATTTTGCATTGCTGTCTTAGTTTTAAAAAAGATTTTTGGATACAGTGTTGTTTTGTGCGCAGTTAAGCAAAAAAAGTCGATAAACCTTCTTGAGGCCGTCAACATTGCACATGATATTGCAAATGAATTGAAGTGTCTTAGAGAAAAAGCCGAAGATGAATTTCACCAGCGCTATATTTCTGCGCAAGAAACGGCCAAAACCCAAAATTTTATTTTAAAAACACCACGCCTTACTTCAAGACAGACCAATCGATACAACATTGCTGCTGAAACAGATGAAAAATATTTTAGAGTAGGAATTTTTATTTCATTTCTTGATAACTTTATTGTCACTCTCGAAGCAAGATTTACTGTCCACAAATCGATTATTGGTAGATTTCAGTGTTTAATTCCTGCTGATCCAACCATTGGACCAACTCCTCAACGAATTAAAAGTATTCAAGTTTTGGGAAGATTTTACGAAAATGATTTAACGAAATCCCCGGAAGAACTAGTACCTGAACTGATATTATGGTACAGGAAACTTTCTCTGTTGAACGCAGCAGAAAGACCAACTGATGCGTTGAGCAACATCAAGGAATGCAGTTCCGATGCTTTTCCAAATATATTTACATTAATGACCATTTGGTCAACTCTTCCAGTGACAACATGCACTAGTGAACGATCGTTTTCCACATTGCGCAGACTAAAAACGTACTTACGAAACACAACTGGCACCACTCGAATGAATGGACTTGCCTTGAAACATTTATAGGAACTGCACGCCTTGCCCGGATGACGTAATTAACAGATTAAGTGAAAAAAACAGGCGTTTGAATATAAGCCTGTAAAAAAACTTTAAATATTTGTTAAGTAAGATTATTTTTTTGTTCATTTGATTTTTCACCTTTTGTTCTCATCATTTATACGAGTTGCTTATGTTGCTTTTAGTTTGGAAAGTTTCTTGTCATATTTGAATTAAATTTGCGTACTCGTACATGCCTTTTCAATAGTTAGTTTTACGGTTTGGTAAAAAGAAATTTATGCTACTGCAAGATGTTCTTAAAAGCATGACACTTTGTTTTTGAATGTAGGCCTAATTTTTGAAGTTTTTGCCCATTACCAGGACCACTTAGAGCAATCGTTTTTTCGGTTCCAAAACCCCCCCCTTCACAAATTTCTGCGTACGCCACTGATGATGGTAGCCTTCATTTTAGCTGATAATTGTACAAGCCTTAAGTTACGCAATAATGGCTTAGGAAGGTGCTACGTTCGCACCTAAAAGCTAAGTTTGCATTTGCTGTTCAGATTTAAGTTACGAACCGGGAGATTACTGTAATGAGAGTGTAAATGTTTTATACTGGTACGATACAAAACACTACTAGTTGTTTTTTGGTCTTGCATGGTCTTACTTGAGTCAATACCATATGATCAAGTGTAACAAAGTTCAAAAGCAAATAAAATCCTCAGTGAAAAATGTGCGTTTGCAAGTTTTATTATAGTGGTTTTATTAACAACGAAGCTGCAATGCTTTTTCGCGCCAAAAGCAATCATCTATTGGCGAAATGAACGCTGTCATCTTTCGCTCGACCTTTGCTTTTTCGTTAAGAACTCCCACAATGAAAAGTTTAAAAATGTGTGACTCTGGAGACGAAAGAGCAATTTCATACTACCTGAATAAGGTGTCGAAGCAACAGTAACACAGGTAATGAAATTTAAGTTGAGCGCATTTCTTGCTTGGGGTTTCAGCATAAAAAACTTTCGTCGTGCAAGTATGTTTGGTTTTATGGGATTATAAACTTAAATTAGGGAAAACGTTTTTAATTTGAGGTAGACTAAATTAGAATTACTTTGCATTTCACAGTTTTAGATTAAGGTTAAAAATGGCAAAACGATCACACAGTGAGGCATTTTTGAAACTTGGTTTTACTGAATTGAATGATAAGCCAAAATGTGTATTATGTCTGAAAGTTCCCTCAGCAGAATTAACGAAGAAAAACAAACTTTAACGCCATTTCGAGACGAATCATTCAAATTGTATCAACAAGCCTGTTGAATTTTTTGAACGCAAGTAGAAATCAATTCAAGGACAGAGGAGTATTATGACCTCGTTCACAGCTGACAATAAATTAGCCGTCTATTCTTCGTATGCTGCTTCCTACCAGATAGCAAAGCAGAAAAAAGCTCATACAATTGGTGAGGATTTGTTAATGCCAGTTATGAAAGAAGTTGTTAAAATAATGATTGGTGAGAAAGAATGCAAAAATTGGATGCAGCATCTTTGTCAAAAAACACAGTGAAAAGACGCATCGCGGACATGTCTAATGATGTTCTCCAAAAGATTGTACATCAAGTAAAAAAATATCCTCTTTATTCGATTCAACTGGACGAGTCCACAGATATAGCAGGCCTTCCACAGCTTTTTGTGTTTATTCGCTACATCAACAATGCAACTATATCAGAGGATTTTTTATTTTGCAAAGCGTTGAAATTGTATACAAAGGGTGAAGATATTTTTCAATGCCTCAACAGTTTCTTTTCAGAGTATTCAATTCCATATGGGATAATTATGGTCGAATTTGCACCGATGGCGCAGCAGCATGTACTAGCTTCAGATCGGGGGCAGCGAAACGAATCCAAGAAAAGGCATCAAATGCTAAATGGACCCATTGTTTTCTACACAGAGACGCCCTTGCAGCAAAAAAATTATCTCCAGAATCACACGAAATATTAAATTTTATTGTAAAATGGGTGAATTTGATTAAGGCAAGGCCACTAAATTCAGTGTTTATTTTGGTCTCTATGCGCCGACATGGATGCTGATCATAAGGCATTGCTGCTGCACACGGAAGTGAGATGGCTCTCACGGGGTTGTGTTCTGAAACGAGTTTTTGAGCTGCGAGAACAAATCGCTTCCTTTTTTAGGCAACAGAATTTTGAAGCATTAGCTGAAAAGTTTAGTCAAGATGAATTCATTGTAAAAGTTGCTTATCTTGCCGACATATTTGATTCTTTGAACAGTTTGAATCTATCTATGCAAGGTGCTGGTTTTACAGTTATTAAACAAACCGCCAAAGTTCCTGCTTACCACAAAAAGCTCGCTTTGTGGAAAAGCTATGCGACTCGTGGTGAATACGATACGTTCCCTGAACTGAAACACTATTTATGTGACAAAGAAGTTAATATTGAGCAAACCGTAATCGGACACCTAGAAATGCTTGCCCAAAGGTTTGAAAATTATTACGGTAAAGCTTTAACGCCAAGTGATGAAAATGATTGGATGCTTGATCCATTCGGGGCACTGATTTGCTTCATCTACCTCTCCATGTTGCAGAAGAATTTATGGACATGACAACAGAAGCAACAAATCGTATTTGTTTTGCGTCTTTAAAAGAACAATACCCAAAAGATTCTGCAAATATCCAATTTTAGGCTTACATAAATCCATTGTATCCAACATTTTCGAAATTTGTGAAAAGAAAATTGATTCCGTTTGCGATAACTTGGCTTTGCGAAACTGCATTTAGCGCACTGTTTGTATTGAAAACAAAACATCGAAATCGGTTGGACGTTGAAGCTGACCTGCGGTTGTGCTTAAGTAAAGTGGAGCCCCGATAACAAAAACTCGCAGACGCCAAGCAGACGCAACTTTCTCATTAGGCTAGTGAAAATTGTTGCACTAAATTAGCGATGTTATCACACTGTGATGTTCACTGCATTGATTTTGGGTCGGAAGATTCCTGAAATTGTTTTGTTTTTAAAAATTGGGTTGCTATAAAAAAAGGTTGGGAACCACTGATCTAGAGAATATGACAATTGTTGCTAAGACGAACAAGCTTTCGTTTTATTTAGTTTATTTTAACCAGGGCGTCGAACCGGACCCGAACCGGACCAGAACCGGATCCTTAAACCCGTATTAACCGTTATTATTTTTTGAACCCGAACCGGAACTGAACCCGAAAAAATAAAATTTGCTAAACCTGAACCGGAGCTGAACCCGTAAAAAAAATTGCTGAATCTAAATCAAAATCGGAACTTTATTTTAAATGGATCCAGTTTGACCATTTGATTAATACGGGTTTACGGATCCGGTTCGGGTCCGGTTCGACGCCCTGATTTTAAGAGCGAGTTATGAAGGGAATAGCCTATTTCGGTGATTTGACTTTGAGTTGGGTGTATAAAATTAGTTTAAATTTTATAATTTGTTAGCTACGTAATCAAAACTATTTTCTTGCACTTGTTTAACCCGTTAAGTGCGCATGACGTATATATCCGTTACAGCCAGACGTTCTCTCAGTGCGTATGACGGATATATACATCTTGATCGTCGCAGCTTTGCGCAGCGCGGATTATTTCGCCTCTCGCATTAGCTATTGTTTTGGTGAAAAACGAAAAAAACATTGTTTGCAACAAAAACCGAGCTCCTGCCACAAATGTCATTGTTTTATTTTTTGTTTTTATCTAAATCAAAAAAGCTTTTTTTTTAAATTTGAAATAAATATTTTGTGTCTCGTGGTTGTGCTTATAGCCCAGCCTTAGCGTGCGATCTAAGAGAATTTAGCTAAAGTGTTCGATTGTGGAAAGCGCTCTTAAAATTTTAGTTATTATGACTAAATTTGGCGTTTATTTTCTTGCGTTTGCAATAATACCTTCATTCCGGTCAGATGTGTTTTTCCGTATAAAAGCATTTATACTACTTCTAAAATAAAACTCAGTTATTTGTCGGTTGTATAATTCCAAAGTTAATTATCCTGCATTTACTTTCAGTTTTCCTTAAAAGTATTTAGCCTGTATATAAGTGGAACGAACAAACAAATTTCTTCAAGTCTCAGAGGACAAATTTTTATCGCTTAGGGCTCGTTTCCATGACGAGCGTTGACAGGAGTATTTTTTTTTTTATTGACTTTTTTTACTTCTTTTCACCCTTAAGCGCTAAGCCAAGAAAAAAACTCAAGAAAATAGAAAATACTCCAGCCAATGCTCGTAGTGAAAACGAGCTCTAATTCTTGATGTCGATAAAGATTCATCCTTACTCGAACACTCGGAAAATAAAAGCGCCGACGAAGGCTATTTAACCTATTCTTCTCAAGCTTTTTCGAGCAATTAATTCCTCAACGTGGGCTTCAGAAGCCCACCAAATTTTGACGATTCATTGCTTGAAAACTACTTAACTTGTTGTTTCGAAATTTAAACAGAGTAAAAGCCATTTTTAGTTTTTGTTAGGGCTAAAAAGTTTTTTAAACTTTATCTGAAAAAGTATGTAAAATTGAATTTTAGCAAGGTTGGTTGTTTAAAAAGAATCTCAGATGGTTAAAAAAATGTTTAAAAGAACTGATAAGTGATTCGTTGAAGAGGGACAAAGGCATCCAGTGACTACGCGTGAAGGGTCATTCAAGACACTATTTATAAAGTAAGTAAGAGCGCTGCCACAACAAACCGGATCCCAGTACAGTACTCAAGACAGCAGTCGAATAGACCACAAATAGACAGTTGTACGTGGTGTTTTACACCAGCACCCGCCCTGAGCCCGCAAGTTGCCTCAGCAACGGGATACGCAAAGAAACTTTTCGCGCAGGGAAAAACGGTAATAATGGAACGTGAATGATCTGTCTAGTTTTACCCCAGGATAAATCTGAACTGGACAGAATGGTAAAAGTTGGTTGTTGTAAATTTTTAGCTCACATTTTTTTTATAATCCGGTTATGGTGGAAAGTAGATTATACCTATAGATGTTAAAAAAGAATAAGTCTTGATTGATTTCGGAGAAACACAGTTTATCTTACACCCGAGACTGTTTTGCTTACTGTCGCCGTCAGTAAGGGTAAAACGTCTTTGTTTGGGAACAATTTCCGAACAAATTTCATAATCATTCAAACCATGTACTTTCGTGCAGAAACCTCAGCAGCTTGCAGTTAAAGCCAATTTTGGAATAGCAGAGCGGCAAATATGGCACCAGCCTTCTTTTTAGCTTCAAGAAAATCTTCGATGCTTTGTATCAACAGAACGACTTAATTCACAGTTGACTTTTCTGCGTCAAACCCAGTCTGTTCTCCAGAAAGCAGTAGATCAATTGGTTCGATGCAGACATAGGTAAGTGTCTCGAATTTCTTGCAGGGAACACAAAGCAAATATATTTGTCAATAACTCTTTCTTTGTCTCTTGGATAGCGAACACAAGCGATCTTCCGTAGATTTTGGAAATTTGTAGTTGACGCAAGCAGGAAGAAAGAATGCTATTGTAATCAAGACTTCAAAACAACTCTTGGATGGATTATAAGCTATGAGCAGATAAAATCAGGAATCCAGAGTTTTACGGGGTTTTGCGTGAAATTTATTGTTTTTATGTAAAACAATCAGATTAAAATATCATGAAGTTTAACAAATCCTGTTAAATCTTTTTCAAAAAGTTACTTTAGTTCAAAATACAAAATTTCGATGCACTAAAAATTATGGCTCTTTTGTAGAAAGCCTTCACCATCTATTGCGAGTAATTTTTTTTGGTGAAACTAACACGGAATCCTCCCTACAAGTTTTTTTTTTTTATTTCATCCTAGTGTTGTAGGAAGATTCCGGGTTAGTTTCACCAAAAAAAATTATTTGCTATAGATGGTGGAGCGATGAAAATTACTCGTAGATGGCGGGGGCTTTCTACAAAAGATCCAAAATTATTTGTTTAAAATTAAAATAAATGTCGTTCGTAATTTAAAAAAAACAGGTTTATTACTTATACTCTGGAAACTCTCATTAAATAATTGCGCGGAATTTTGATGCTCTAAAAACAATTGTTACTTGTAAAAGTAACAAAAAACGTTGTTGCAAAAATAATTGTTGTTTTTAAAAATAAAAAAAAAACGTGTTATTACTAAAACTCTGGAAACTCACCCTTACCTAAGCATTTAGAATTTCGATGTTGTAAAAACAATTTAAAAGTAACAAAAAAACGTGTTATTAAATAGAACTCTGGATTTTGCTGTTGCTGAGTACGTGAGAATGCAAAATTTCGTTGTTGCAAAAATAATTGTTGTTTTTAAAAATAAAAAAAACGTGTTATTACTAAAACTCTGGAAACTCACCCTTACCTAAGCATTCAGAATTTCGATGTTGTAAAATCAATTTAAAAATAACAAAAAAACGTGTTATTAAATAGAACTCTGGATTTCGTTGTTGCCAATTACGTGAGAATGCGAAATTTCGTTCTTGTAAAAATAATTGTTGTTTTTAAAAATCAAAAAAACCGTGTTATTACTAAAATTCGGAAAAGTTACCTGTTATCTTTGTATGGCACAAAATAATGTTATTCTCATTTTGTCAATTTGGTTAGTAGGAAATAAAAACTTCAAGAGTAGACCTTTTTTTGGTCTCCATTTGATTTTTGAAATAGATTTATAAAACAGTGTGCAATAAGTAAGAAAATTTTTCAGAGGAAAAAATCACTTGATTAAACATAAAGGCCCGTTTCCACTACGAGCGTGGAAAAGAGCATTCTTTGTTTCTTTTATTGATCTTCGATTGAAGCGAGTGGTTAAAATTGAAGCGAGCGCAAAAAAAATCAATAAAACAAACAAAGAATGCTCTTTTCCACGCTCGTAGTGGAAACGAGCTTTAAGATTTTAGTAGGGTGTTTCTAAACGTTTTTCCACCTGGGGCACATTTTGGGACTTTTCCAAAATTCGCGGCACACTTGGACCAAAGTTCTTGATTTTCGTTCCTAAAACTAGTGTACTCTAAAAAAAGTCTTTACTTTGAATCTGTCTCGAATTTCTTGTATTTCGTCCTCAAAAGTATTGTTCTCGAAAAAAAGGTCGCAGAGCAATGGACTAATGTTTTTCAAAAACTTTCGCTGCACACTTGGAAATCTCTACGGCATACAGGTTTCAGAAATACTGCTTTAGTATGTCATAAATCTATAAAGTTGGAACCCCTGCTTTATTGCAATTCTATGTCTTCTGTTTGCATAGCTGACATTTGAAAACTATAAACTTTTGACACAGTATTTCCAAAAAAAGTAAACTTATACATAAAGAATACACCGGATTTTTTGGAGTGAGGAAAGTTTTAACATAAAAACGGTTTATTATTTTAAATGCGAAGTGAAAAGCAAATATAAAAAGTCAGGTGCTGTTTAATTGTCTGAAGGCGTAAACATCAGGCCTAACATGTGCAGTATTTTGTTTAAAATTTTTGCACATAAACGAATAGTTACAAGAATGTTCAATAAAAGATGCTCATTATAAGAATTGAATATTGCCTGCTCGATTGATATTCAAGCTACCTTTGTTGTAGTCCAACAACAATTGTTTTGTCTCACAGAAAGTAAATGTGTAAAGTGTTTTCAAGCAATCGCCAAAGAAAATTTGATTTTACATAAAATAAGTTCTTCATCGCCTCAGGAATGTCGACGTTAATAAAAGCGTGAAATTGAAATTTCACGCCTTGCTGCGCTAGGAGGCAAAAATATAAACATTTGCTGAAAAACGTCTATTTTACCCGTTAATTCCTGCTCGGACTTACCTAAAAATAGTACCGTCTTATTTAGCAATTCAAATTAGGAAAGTCAAGAAATCCCAGAATATTATCTAAAAAATAAATTACAAACGTTTTTGCAAAGGTTGGGCTTCAAAAACCCGGCCGTTGAGAATAATAGGGTTAACAAAATGATGAAGAAATTTATCACACTGTTTTGATATATTGATTGTCCAAATTTGTTTATTTTTGCGCTTTCTTTTTTTTTCTATTTTGTTTAGAATTGTATTTCGCTTCAAATTAAAATCACTTCGTCGCATTTCTATTTTGCAATTTGTATATTTCAGTATAAGTAATTTTTTCCAAAGCGCTGTAATAAAAAAAGGCAGCAAGTTGATTCGACGTCCGACACTTCCCGCAAAGCTCGAAGCAGCAATTGTAATCAACAGACACGAGAAAAAAAGCGAGACGCGAAATTAAATACGCACTGTAACTCAGATAGCAAAAATTTAATTCCGCACTTAACGGGTTAAACAAGACTTTGTTTGTGGCTAGAGCTCTAGCTTTTTTTAAGAGGTTTTTCTAAACATTTTTTTTCAGTAGCTTGTGGTAATTTTGCTTTTAAAAGTTATTTAAGTCCATTGTTACATAACTTAAATTAAAACTAAAAAACTTAAATTAAAACATTGCTACATAACTTAAATGTCGGCAGCGTGGTCGAGCGGTTAAAGCGCCGGGCTTGTGACCAACACGGTCTCCGTTCAAAAACCACTCGTGCCATTCTGTTGTGTCCTTGGAAAAGACACTTTACGGCACATTCCCCTGCTTGGGGGTCCTGGCAAGCAGTTCTATTTTCAAGTCATATCTCCATTAAATTACAAGCGGACAGCAATATCTTGGCATCTCCGGAAGCAGGTTGGGATAACTGCCTACCCTATATATTAGCGCTTCAGTCGCTTTCCTGCGAGTCAGGAGGATAAATATAGAGATAAAATAAAATAAAACCAAAATTAGGTAGATGACCAAACTATTTTGTGACAATATTATGGTAAGCAGTTTACAAATATTAACCATTTATGTGTCTGTGTTAACATTTTTTGTAAAAATGAGTAGAATAATTATATCTTTTTTAAATAATATAGTTGCATCTGTTTTGTTTCTATGCGTATATGTATTCTAGTATGAATTTCAAATAATTTTTGTTAATATATTCTGACAGTTTTTTCCATTCAATTACTTGGGAAAATAAAGATAGCTTGTAACAAAAATTTGCTCATTGCTTTTTGATAAAGTATAGCTTCTTGTACCTTCGTCTTCTGCAGTTACTAGCTAAAATTAATCAAAAAAATAATCATAACAAAATTCTGTAATAATTGTTTTGGTACTACTTTTTCTGTTTTTGAATAATTTGTTTTTTGAATTGAGTACCATTTTAAGTTGATTTAGACTATGCCAGTATGTAAGCATTTAAGCTCTTAAATGTTACTTTATGTAAAAACCAAATAATTTATTTAAAGGTTAAAAAGTGCGGACAAAAAGGTTATACGCACATAATTATCATCGCTATCAGTTTTAAACTTTAACCACTATTCTGCATTTACCCAACTACCGCGAAATTGAAACCCCAAGTTTATATGAGATTAAAGTTTTGTTTTCCCAATTTCATAACTTATGCCCATTTTACAATGTTGATCTGCTAATAAAAGTGGTTGTTACCGGCATAGTACTGTAAGAGCTTTTCAATAAATAGGGGGTATAAAACTTTGAATAAATTTTTGGTAGTACAGAAATTTAAAATAACCCATGATATCGACGGAACCATTAACTCTTTCAATTTTTTGGTGTTTTTAAAAAGACAATTTTCTTAAGAATACTTTTGGGAAACTTTTGCGAAAAGAAAATGTTGACATTGGCGACCTGCATGAAAAACGTGGTTTATATAGAATTAAAAGACATCAAAAGTAATGGCGTCTCTGATTGATTGAAGAAAAAGCAAGCATTTAGTTGCATGCTCACTTGCTCCACAAGCGAGAAAGTTTCAGTCCATAGACCAGTGTTTCTTAAACCTTTTTTTCGGCGATTCAAAATCGCTAAAAACAACGATTTGCAAAGATGACTGCGACCCAAGTAAATTTGACTGAGCGTGGTGAAAACGTAGTGATCTCTAAAAAAAAAGTCTTAACCTCAAATCTGATTCCGATTTTTTTTATTTTTGTCTTAAATACGTAATGACACCTCCAGAACGTTGTTCGCTTCTCAAATCTTCTGTGGACAAATTTTTTCTTTTACGCCCGATAATTTCCAAGCCTTCGCGACTCATTTGCATAGCCTTGGCTTCCCCTTTTGACCCATAGTTTAAGAAACACTGCCATAGACGAATTCTTTTTGGCGACAAAGAGATGGTTTAAGAGATTTTATGAAGGTGGCTTCGAGCGTTGCAAGATGAAAAGATGATCGTCTTGTAGCTAAAATTGAGAATCAGATAATTTCGAATTTTTTTGCTTAAAAATAAATGAGCAGCGTGATCGAGTGGTCCGTGCTGAGATTGCTCTAGTCTCAGTTCAAAACCTACTTACGCCATTCCGTAGCGTCCTTAGGAAAGATACCATACAGTACTTTACTCTGTTTTGCGGTCTTGATAAGCAGTTCTAAATTTCAGTCACATCTCTATTAAACTAAAAACAAAATAAAAAATATCTATCGGACACCAATATCTTGATATCTCCGGAAGCAGGTCGGGTAATTGCTTTTCCTATGTATAGCGCCTCCGACACTTGCCTGCACGTCAGGTAGATAAATATGGGGATGAAACAAATAAAATCGACGAGCGGGCCAAACAAATCCTAAAAAAAGTAAATGTATCATATTTTGCGTGTTTTCAATCTTTGAGCTCATCACTAGGTAGATTTCACTTAGAAAAATTCCACTGCGGAAAATTCCACTAAGAATATTTCACTATACGTAGATTGCACAACAGTTGAAAGGTAAATTTTACTAAAATATATTCTGAAAACAAATAATTAAGGATGAATAAATATGAATAGGCTTGCATTTTAAAAGCACTTTAAGGTGAGGATTTCGAAGTTCAAAGCTATACTAAATAAAAAAAGTTATTATATAATTTACCTTAATTAGTGACGTAACAAGGCAGAAACCTGACAAATAATTATTCAAAAATATGTAGCAACTTATTTAATTTTTTATAGTCTAACTACCAATTAGTTAATACCTGTACGACAAATAGCTTATTTTTTTGTTTTATTTTTATTTTTATAGCTCATTTACTGTAATAGAATGATTATTTAAAAACGCAGTATATGTAATAAGTTGTTTGGTTTTTAATATAATTTCCGAGTGAAATTTACCATAAAAATATACTTCAGTAGAATCTACTTATAGTAAAACATTCCAAGAAGAATTTACTGGTCACTCAGTGGGATACAGTGGCGCTCCTCAGTAAAAAATGAAAAGGTATTGCAATCAGAACTGCCGGAAAACTTTTTGGCGGGCGCGGAAAAACTAAAAAAAATGTTTTGGTCGAAAACGCACTCTTAACAAACACTAATTTTAAGCGTAGGCCTAGCAGCAGGGATTCGGACTTGTAAAATTTTAAAGCAAGTCCGAGTCCCGAGTTCAAGAGCGGGCTAAAATGATGAGGCCGAGTCCGCCTCGAAAACCTGTCAAAAACCAAGAATTATTGCTTTGACGTCTATAAAAGAAGCCAACCAAGAACTGACATAAGATGAAAAAAATCTAACTGGCAATATTTTGCTTGAACATTAGAACCGCGGAAAGCAGAAATCTACCCCTTCCCACTTTAAATTGTCCTCTTTAAATTATTTCACTGCTGCACTGTTCAAAAAAGGAAGGTACAAATGCGCAAATACAAAAGCATGAGGTAAAATTTGCCCCTGCAATCATAGAAACTTGACAAAAATATCAGATCGATTGAAGGTAAATGTTATTATATTGGTTATGGTCGGCTCCTTAAGTTTAAAATAAAAGTAGGGATAATCGACTCGATTGAAAGTGTTTTCTGGTTATGGTGTGCACCTTAAATTTAGGACGAAAGTAAAGATTATGTGATCTTTTTTTAAATCTTCACCAAAATTTGGGACAAAAATGAAGATATCGGACACAGATTGGAAGTAATGACTTTTTTTCATGTCGCGATACAAAATGGCAACTTTTAAAAACAAGTCCGTAAAAACTTTTTTTGGAATAAAAGCTGCCTTTTTTTGAATTTGCCCTCCTGACAAAATGGATTTCCGCGCCTTTGTTGACCACTTGGTAATACGAAAAAAGTGGCGACATTGAGTGCAACATATTAAGAAACAATTACAAAATTTAGAATAGTGAACAGGATATAGTGAAGAAGATATGAAGGAAAGCATATTTTAACTTCTGTTTTGTTTTTCATTCAGGTTTAGCAATTTTTTTTCTCAAGAAGGATTGATAACAATAGTCTGCGAAACCTTCAAATCATCGATGCTGCATAAAGTCTAGACGTCGGACTCGCCGAACTCGTTACTTTTTTGGCGAGTCCTGGTCCCAGTTCGAGTACAGCTTTATTGCAATGAATTGACGGGTTGGGTTTTGGAGTTCGAGTCTGAGTACGAATCCCTGCCTAAAGGAGAAAATTTTTATTAAAAAAGTTAGTGATGATCAGAAAAAAGTTTATTAATAAACGTCTTCATTTTTCGGCCGCTGTTTTTTATTTATTTGGCCTGCAAAATACTTTTTTTAGGCCACTCAAAAAGGTGAAACGTTCTTGCAGCAAATAAATACTTTGGTTTTATCGGCCTTTATTTAACACTAAAAAAGATTTAAACCTTCAAACTCAGGTAAAGACTTTTGTTTTGGTTTTCACCATGTTTTCTAGAAAACAATTTTCTTAATTTTGCTTAAGTTTGCATATGCTGAGACTGCCTTTTTAACAAACAAAGTATCTTTTTTCTAAATTTCTTATTCCTCACTAAATTACGGTTATATGCTAGACGCCTCTTTTCGGAAGAGTTAGGTGACTACTTGTTTAAATTGATGTTTTTAAACTTTGTTGAATTAAATTTTGGTCGCAATTATATAATTGTAAAGACCAATCTAACACATTACTTTTGATGGTGAATAAATTTCAAAAGTAATTGTCCCTCCTTTCCCAATTTCCGGCACCCCTAACCCTTCCATCTGTAAAATACAGTTTGGGTTAATTTAAAGGATATTAAAGTAGGTGCTTAAAATTGAAAATTTTGAAAATTAAAAATTAGGCTCTCAAAATTTTATGGTATGATATTTAAAATTAGGAATAAAAATTTCTCTTTTCACTTTACTCGCAAAAAACTTCCCCATATATACCCTCCCTCAAAATTTAGTATACCGCTTTCTTCAAATTATCGTCAATATCTTACTGTACTATAGTTGTCTTTTTTTAAAGGATTTTTACATTATATGCAAGTGTATTTACTACTTGATATAGCTTTGATGCACCCAGAAGCCGAAATAGGAGGGGCAAGACATTTTAGTACCCTCAAAAATGAAAATAAAAAGAAGTGCTTAAATATAAAAAAAGCTTGTAAAGATACTTTTGTAGCCTACTTGATGAGATTTTGAATTTTTTTATTTTTTAACTATACTTACCCCTACCCAGGGGCACTGGAAGCAGGGGATAGGAGGCAATTGCCATGTCTTTCCAGATTGCTTTTTGCAGAGCATAGCTATTACCTTGAGATTTTTTTGATTTTGAAAGTATATCATTAGAAATAACTTTTATTCATTCATTTACTTATCTATCATCTTTATTTATTCTCTGACTTGCAAGACAACATTGAAGGTGCTAAACTTAGGTCGACCACCTAAAGGTGACTACACAGACCTACTATCAAAATTTCGAAGATATTGCTGTTTGATTAAACTTTTTGTTTAATTTTTTTAAGTTTGCATTTAGATATGGTTGTAGATCTAAAGTAATTTAGAGCTGCTAGTTTCTTTCCAGAGGAAATCTGGACAAGATTGCGCGAGCGAAGCGTCCAGTCACGGAGAAGGAAGTCCGATCATTTTGTGGGTTGCTCGGGTACTATCGAGACTATATTCCTTCGTTTGCAATTATTGCAGCACAGTTGACGGACTTAATGAAGAAAGGGCAGCCGAACTTTGTCGAATGGGGTGAGGCTCAGGAGAAAGCTTTCAACACTCTGAGAGAGGCTATCCTGAAGCGGCTCATATTGAGACTGCCCGACCATTCGCTAAATTTCACTCTACGCACGGATGCATCCAACAGCGGAATTGGAGCTGTTCTGATGCAGGAACACGAGGGAAAACTCCATCCCGTCGCGTACGCAAGCAAGAAGTTGACGAATGCGGAGACGAAGTACTCCACACTTGAAAAGGAGTGCTTGGCAATAATATGGGGAGTTGGTAAATTTCGCTTATTTCTGGCCGGAAAGACGTTTGTCCTCCAAACGGACCACAAGCCGCTTACTTTCCTTAGCACGGCCCGCTACAAGAACGATCGTATACTCCGGTGGTCTCTATCATTGCAGGGATACGACTTCTCGGTTATTAAAGTGAAAAGCTGCCATCACCGTCTTAGTGTGACTGAGCTTCAACCTCCAAGTCTGGAGATACGATGAAAGTGTGGACATATCTTGGCTTAATGTCTCCTCCAATTCCTTCCAGTTTCCAGAAGAGTGCAACAATGCTAAATCATGAGCATAAGCAAAGCTTCTGAAAATCATGGAAGGAAGATCGTACGTATAGATGTTAAATAGGAGGGGAGCCAAGACCAATCCCTGAGAAACGCCGTTTTTAAGACGGCGTAGGCAGCTTTGCTTGCTGTCACCGGTAGTAAGGGTGAAACTTCAATTTCGGACAAGCTCTATAATGATTCTGACCATGTGCTTATCCGAAAGTAGTCTCAGCAGCTTGCAAGTAAGACCACCGCGGTGCCAGACAGTGTCATAAACGACTGTCAGATTGCCACATACGGCACCGGCCTTCTTTAAAAAAATCCTCGATGTTCTGGGTTGGCAAAGCAACTTGATCTACGGTTGACTTCCCGCGTCGGAACCCAGCCTGCTCTTTAGGGAGCAGTGGATTGATTAATAGCTCAACGCGGGCGTAGATAAGCCTTTCGAGGATCTTGTAGGGGACACAGAGCAGAGATATCGGTCGATAACTCTTTGGGTCCCCCACGGGCTTCGTTGGCTTTGGGATCGCGATTACAAACGCTCTTCTACAGATCTTGGGAATTTTGAGTCGGCGCAAACAGGAAGAAAGGAAATCACGTAACCAGGACTTAAAACCAGCTCCAGCATGGACTATAAGCTCTGGGCAGATGGAATTAGGACCCGGATCTTTACCTGGTTTGAAATGTTGAAGAGCAGCAGTAAAATCTCTCTGTAAAAAAGTGTCAGAGATATTTACTGGGTCTAGCGTTGTGGCCTTCCAAAGGTCAGACACTTCTTGAAAGACAAGTCGAGATGACTTGCGGTCAACAGTCTCATATTTTTTGTTTCTAACCAGCTGAGATGCAATAGCATCAGCTGAAACGGGACAGTGACGAGGAGAGTGTCGTGACCTACCAGTAAGGTTGTTTAAAATACTCCATGCTTCTTGACTAGAATGTGAGAAGTCAATGCTGCGAACAGCCTTGAACCATCGATCCCTTCACTTCCTGTCAAGCTTGGCAAGCGGAGCTGTAGCAGTCAAACTAGGGATTTTAGATATCTAGATACCAAACTAGAGATTTATTTTTCTTTTTTGGTAGGCTATTTTTTCGTTTTATTGCATGCCAAATTGTTAGTTAGTTTTATTGTTTTCTCATGTACAAGTTCATTTTTGTTTTCTTTAAATAATTTTGGTCAAAATATATTTAGTTTTCAGAATCTGGTATTGCTTAATGCCTTTATCGAAATAAAGATTTCAATTTCTTTAAACAAATAACCGTGAGAAATCTTTAAATTACAGTATAACTAAAATGTGTTTAACCTTTAAACAAAAAATTTCAAAGCTTCGTATAACTTTTGACATTATTTTTACAGTAGCCTTTCTAACATAAATAGCCAAAATGAGTTGATCCCGGTGTTCTAATATCCCTAAGCCAAATTTGAGTCGTCTCGCTGAGGAAACTGCTGGAAAGTTCTATAGAAAGATTCGCACTCTGCATCTCAACACGGAACATAGTCGTTTCGATACTCGCGTGGGGTAGTCTGTTTGGCTGCTTTCTTAATGGTGTTACAGAAGTCCTGGTAAGCCTCAACCACATTAAGTGAATCAGGTGGCAACAAAGTCTTTGCGAATTTATTTGTCAATGTAGTGACTCCATTTGGCCTTGCGGAACTTCCATCGCTTAACAGGCATGCTTGGCACTGCCATAGCAAACCTTGGTGGTGTAATAAGCGAAGGTTGATGTTGTGAACTGGGGAACTTTTCAAGGATACGTCTATCCGGTAAGCGACTGTTTGGACCTACGCTAGCGAAAGCTAGATCCGGATTGGTGCCAGTGTTCCAGAGGCCGGAAGAAAAACTGGCAGCGTCCTTGGCATTATATAGGAGGGCAAGATAATTAATACTTGCCCAGCCAGCCAAGCACTCACTGTCCGGACTGTTGTCATCGTAACCCCAGTCAGCATGACGACAGTTAAAATCGCCAGTATAAAGACAAGAGTGAGGAAACACTGGGAGATCCAGAGATCGCAATCGCGTCGGTGGTGGTTGGTAGAAATTGACTATTTTATAACCATCAACGTCCACACACAACCACTCAATCTCCAATGTCGGTGGAGATTGATCCAAAAGCGTGTACCTTAATCGCTCGTGGACAAAGCGGCAAGGCCATGCTTCCTGCTTAAAGAAGACCCAGCTAATTGATAGTTTGGAAATACCAACTTCTCTGCATCAGTACAGTGGGTCTCCTGAAATAGGATGACGAATGCCTCAGAATGCAGAGCAAGGTAATAAAGAACGTTCATCTTGATTGCAGCAAAGCCTTCGATGTTCAGCTGAAGAATGTGACATAGCTAACTTGTTGGCAATGTACCCTGAAAAGGGCAGTTTTTTCCAAGCATTGCCCTGTCCTGAAAATAACGTTTGCCGATTAGCAGACCCATACTGAATATCGGAATGGCTGAATACCCTTCCATTTTGGCAGCTTTGGTTTCGGTCTGTCATCTCTAACACTAATGAACAGACGTACTCATGGCCCAGGCTTCGAGAAAGCAACTGCCATCTGGGCCGAGATATTACTAAAAATTAAGGCTACTGGCTGTAATGCCAAGCAGAGAAAAGTGTTTAAATTGTTTTCCCACAATATAACAAGATTATGCCAATAGCTTTTGGATTTCTCATATACTTTGATGACTACAACAGTGATTATTGTTTGATCAAACATCTTTTTAAAAAAAGAAAAAAATTCTAAAAAATTTCTATTTAAATTTGTGATTTGGCAGTGCAAGGCAGTGTGGTGTAAGCTTTTGGTAACAATTTTGTGAAGCAGCGCGGTGCAATGTCATAAATAACAAATATTTGGAAGCTGCGGACACTAAATTTTGTATCCCCGACATCATTACTGCAACCTTCTGAATAAAATAATAATAGTAATAAGTGTTGTAAAGTTTTGAGTTCTTTTCTCAGCAGTTGTTCCGTTCTTAAAAATCGCCCCATTATGTATATTTACAATCTCCTGAACAATCTCTTTAATTTTGCTTTGGTCCGGCTCAAATAGCCGGAGAAATAGCGTTTCTATAAGCATTTTAAATATTTTACATTTATTTACAAGAAAATGGCAACATTGCTTAATTTCGTAATTCTTAAAGAAAAATCCAGAATATTTGCTGGACTAGTTAGCCATTGTGACATGTGTGACGTAATAATGGTTATTTGTGATTGGCTTGATCTTAGAAAGTTTCAGAACATTCGAGCAACTTATGACCGATTGATATAAATAAGGCTCGCTCAGAAGCGTGATTATTATTCATTTTAGTAACTCGATATTGGAAATTTGTTAGCTGTTTGAATTCATAGTTTTTGAACGCAAGTCTCTGGTTGCTTACATTATTGTTGAAGGATTAAGCTAGTGAGCTTAACCTGTTGTTGATTTTATACTATTGTGGGCTCCTAAATGGATTGGGACATATTTTTTAATAAAGAAGTTATTGTGGTAGTCTGAGCTGTGGTTTAGCTAGACTATATTTTTGCTGTTACTGGTTTCTAAGGCAGGTCCAGTAAGAAGATTTAAGAATTTTATCTTGTAGTAGGCAGCCAAGATTGCTTTGTCGGTGAGAGCCTTCTTGCAGGCACCGAAAAGTTAGAAGATTAAACAACGTACCGAGTTACTAAATTAATTTCTACAAAATTTTAAAACTAATTCTGTGGAAGTAACAGCAATACTTTTAGACTTTTAGAAAAATTTATTATGTTTAAGAAACATTGCATTTTTTTAAACTTCACATGTAATTTTCTAAAATTTTTTACTATTTAGTGTTGCCAGTTGATTAAACAGTGGTTTATTAAGCTCAATAAACCATTGTTTAACAGTTTATTAAGCTTAACTCAGTCACACTAACACGGTGATGGCATCCTTTCACTTTAATAACCGAGAGGCCAAGCGTGAGCTAAAAGTCTACAATAACAGTAGACTTTTACCGTTCTGTCCAACACCTACTTATCTTGGGGTAAAACTGGACACATCGCTCACGTTTTGTCACCATCTAGTGGCACTGCTCAAAAAACTATCCTCGCACATTACGCTGCTGAAGGCGACTCGTAGGCTCGGGATAGGGTGCTGGTGCTGAAACACTACGCATAGCCGCCTTATCTCTAGTCTACTCAACAGCTGAGTACTGCGCACCAGTCTGGTGTCGCAGTGCTCACACTCGTCTCATCGACAGTGTCTTTAACGATACTTTGCACATAGTCACTGGATGCCTGCATCCCACTCGAAGAGAGTGTCGCTCCCAGCCAGCTGAGCTTCGCCTAACGGGAGCGACACTCTCCTTAGCGCACCATGAATCTCTGGACCTTGATCATATTTTGTATGATCTTTTAAGTGAGTCCTCAAATGCTCGCCAAGAGAGAGTATAATCTAAACGCCCATTTATGCCAGGCGCGAGAAGTCTTTTGGACAACCTTGCCGGACTTGGCATCCGCGCTTTTGAGTGGACAAATCATAAATGGAATGCTTAGTACAATGAAAATGCTTCCAGGCTCTGTGTTTTTGTGCCCAGGACCGGTCCCAGGCCTGTTGGGATGGGCTTACCCCGAGCAGCCTGGGTTAAGCGCAACCGCTTGAAAACTGGTGTTGGGTGACTCCATTCATCCATGCACAAATGGGGTGGATGACGAAACTCGATGCTGCCTTAACAACATCACTGCCAGCATCTGATCCGGGGAGTACAGCAGCCTGGGGTAGTAACAGGATAAACCCTCGCCCCCAGTCCTGTTTGTGTCTGACCTGAAGTGGATATCTTTCCAAACGACGACGACGACGATTAAGCTTAAGTCTTATTTAATATTGTATAGTAGAGGAGACTGGGGTAAGTCGGGACAAATTTCCATTTTTGTACCATAAATCGGAAACAACATGAGCTATTTTAAAATAAAACTTTGGATAGAAAACTTTAAAAACTAATAAAGTAACATGAGCAGTAGGCCTACCATTTGTTTTCAAAATCGGGAAACAGCCGAAAACAGGGTTTGAAATGACTTACTCCATACATGGGGTAAGTAGGGACGAGTTATGGAGCAAATTGGGACAGCTACAACATTTATCAAACATACACGCATAAAGGCGGTTTCATTAGAAAAAGGTGAATTTAAAAGCAATTAACTGTACGTTCAACTGTAGGCTACTACTGTACATACATGCAACTGTAGCCTACATTGCTGACAACAAGAACAACACCTCTTTTTCCCAGTGACCAATTTTCAGCAAAAAATTGTTTTAACCAATGTGTTATATCAACAGAAAGCACCAATTGATTACATTTTCTGGTGCTTTTAGTGTTCTTTACCGGTTCCGGTAAATTTCCAATCACATCTTTCCGTTGAATTGCTGCGATGTCAGTTTTGTAATTGTAAACACTGGCGCATGTCCTACAATTTGAGGCACTTTTAAGAAAAATACTTTAAAACTTATCTCCGTCAATAGTATCCACTTGGGCGATATATCGTACTTACCGAGATTTTCCTTCCACTTTTACAACCACAAAATTGCCTTCGATAACTTTGTCATCACTGTCTTCAGTGCATGTATCACTTTCCAGCATTAATTCTACTTCACTTTTACTATCAGAACTAACTTTACGAAATAAGGACTTTCTTCCCCTTTTTGTTTTCTTAATTTTTTTTTGACTATTTGTTTTATTAACTACAATTTTATCTCTGACGGGGGTGCTTGTTAGCACTCTTAATGACGCTCTTTTTCTTCCGCCTTTTCGTGTATTTTTTCTTGAAGCAGCTTCTGAGATAGGCAATATCTGTGAAGGTGAGACATACGTTTCTTTGTAAAGTGCTTCTCCTTATCTATGCAGTGGAATGTCATATGAACCTGTACTTAAGGTGGTACTTGGTAGTTTAAAGTTTGCAAATTTTTTCCCAGTTGAATTGCTAGACTCTTGTTCACTTAATTCATCCGGATCTGATATATTTTGAATTCCAGGATCTTGTTGGTCATTTAGGTCATTTGCACAATCAACAATCCTCATATCTGGGCAATTAGTGACTTCGGCTGGCGCAAAATCCTCATTTGTGAAGACATTTCTGTTGTATTGTATGTATAACCGAGACACAGAAGCCATTCTGAATATTCCCAATAGTAAGTGAATGAAGCTGAGCTTCAGCAACTACTGTAGAGATGGTACTTCATATATTGTAACAATACAACCTGGATGAGAGCACATCCAGCCGTCCATTGCCACACCAAAGGCAGTTTTGAAGGGTCCATAACATGTTTGATCTAACGGTTGGAGGTAATGCGAGGTGTGTGAAGGTATAGTCAACATAACTACACCATTTTCACGTGCCAGATCAATTGCGGTAGGAGTTATATGTGCATCCACGTTGTCAAAAATCAGTAGCACTGGTAGCTCTTTGCTGCTACACACATGGTTAAGGGTGTGCTAAATGAAGCTGACATACAAGTCTTCATTCATCCAGCCCGACTTGTTAGCACCTCCTATACATCCTAATGGCCCACCAACGATAAAATTATTCAGAAATTAAACCTGGGAAAGACAAACATTGGTGGCACTACAACTTTCCTTATTTATTGCCGTCTCCCTATTTGCAACCTTTGCTCTATTTTGTCTTCAATTATTATCAATTGTTTCTTTTGGATGCGAATAAAAACAAACTACTACTACTACAACTCCAGATGCTCCCATTGCGTATATGACAATGAATAGTTCTCCACGTTCAGCACTAGTCACTGCCCAATGCGCTTTTTTTGTGGGTGCAACCACCCCCCAGTTGTTGCATAGTTGTGCAACCCGTCTCGTCTAAGTTGTAAATATCGTGCATTTTAAATTTGTAGCGATCATACAAATCGCCTAATTGATCAAAAAATTTGCCAACAGTGTGCCGATTGAACGCTGCTGCACGTGCGAGAGATGCTGCACGTGCGAGAGATGCTGCTGCTACATTTCAGGCTTTTGCACAGATAGTCCATTTTTAAACTTAAATGGTAAGAACCAGTCAATTCCTGCTTTTCTCTTTTTTTCCCAGTTGTCCGGTATCGTGATATTATTTTGTATTGCAAATTCGAAAGCTAGTCGGCGACATTTGTTTGTTGAGAGTCCATAAAACATGTTACTTAATTATTTGATATGGTTTGCGAGGTCTTCTTCCATTTTTGTCAAAAAAAGCGGTGCCTGTCACCCACACGTTGGTAGCCTGACTTTTTTGCTGTATCCTCATCAATTGACATCTGATCGACAGAGGGCTCAATGTGGTTTTTGTCACGTTAAACTCTCGAGCAGACTGCCGCAGCTTACCACTTCGCCGAAAGGCACCTGCTGTCCTTTTCAGGACATCTATTGGAGTCTATCTTCTGTTGGTTTTCCTTGTATATTTTCGAGGCATGGGTTATCACTCTTCCACCAAGAAAAGACGATATAAACAATTTAAAATAAGCATTATTTTTATTATTTGTTTTGGTTCTACTTGTAGATAACATCATAATTAGTAGCTTTTTACCGTTAGGTTTAATTTCTTACTTTTAATAAAATTTGAACACGTGAACTTTCTGATTAGCTAGATTGAAAGGTTACATTATCACATAAACATGATTAGCTCAAGGTTATTGAATATTTTTCTTTATTACGCAGACTTTATTTATTAAAAGAGCTTTTGCCCAAGACAAATATTAATTTTAAATGTTGAAAAACACGTAATTTGTTTTAGTAAAACAGTTTTACAATTTAAAAACCATAGTTGGAAAAACCAGAGCTACAAACACGAGCTCGAACCGAAATTCGAAGAACTTGGTCCTTTTTGCCGAACTCGAACTAAAAACAAAAATTCTTGAACTCAAACTAAAAAAATCGATTGAATTGAAGTATATTATCTATCAAGCATAGGCTACACCAATAAATTATAGTTTCCACTTGACAAACAGTGGAATATTATTTTAAGACGTTACATTTATGTTTCTTTTGTTTTTTGATGGTAAAAAAATTAATAAAAAGTTATCCCAGTTACCAAAGGTATTAAAGTTACCATAGCAACGGCAATTTTCTGGAAAATCTGTTTTGTTACCTACTTGCTTTGTTCGTTTTACAAATGCAAAGTTGACAAAAACATTATCTGAAAAATTTTCTTTCTTACTTAAGAATTTTCAACAAAAAAAGAAAACAATCATCGACAAATTAACTGAAATCTTATCGCACTATCGGAAGTTTCGAACCCGTGCTCAATGAGGTTATTTTCATCTGTCCGAGCAGCTGCTTCAAATGAGATAAATCGTTTTCTGGGTAATTTTCAGAATGAAATGCTCATTGCGATATAGCTGAAAATCTTGTCTTCCTAATAATAACTAATACTTCTGCATATATTATTGTAATAGTAATATGAACCAATATATTTAGATTCATATTTTGCTGTTTGGTGCAGCTTGTTTGCTTCAACGCAAGATGATGATCTTGGTAATGGTAATGTTTTTAGTGCTGTCAGTTAAATATTATTTATCGTGTATTTTGAATGTTTGTCATTAAGTTCATTTTTTGGTTTATAAAAAATATATCAAAATCAATTTTTGTCATTTTCTGTCAATATTGAGCTAATGCTATTACAATTTAATATTACTTTTTTATCAGCAAAATTTATAATAACAAAAGAATTTAGATTGTGTTAAAAACTAAGCCACATAAGCGAAAAGTCCAATTGTCGTCCACTTGAGTGGTCTAGTGGAATGGTCACTGTGCGTGACACAGCTTCTAGTCGGTTCGAATCCCAGTAGGATATGCATCATTGACAAGCTTTATCAAGAGCAAAACTCGACTCTGGTGCTTCTCGTTTTAAGTGCATAGTTTTTGATCAGCAAAGTAGTACTGTAGAACTGATTTTATGCCACTAAATTTTTATTGTAAAGACAATTGAAACAATCGCCAATGTAAACAAAATATATTCTTTTTAAGTTTTATCACTAAAAATGTATAACTATAACCAAAAATAACCAGCCAAATATTTTGTCGGCCCTGAAAATGATTCCCAAACAAAAAAATTTAATCTTTGAATGGTTCTTTATCTTAACATTGTGCTAATATCTTTTGATTAAAGTTACAAGCTGTATAAACCTTTTGATGCCACGGCAGTACGTGAGTTGTTCTGTGATGTCGTTTTAGTTAGTTACAGAGCTGCAAATTCGAATTTGAACTTAAAAAAATTAAAACAAAGAACTCGAACTAGAATGTAAAATCGATTAAAAACGTATCAAGTTTGTAGCTTTGGGAAACATAGTGCTACATTGCACTGCAAGTAGAATGTTTAATGATTTCTTAAATACTTTACATCAATAGAATCAATACATAGCTACCCTACTAGGCTGTCTAAACAACAAAACTATTTTTTACCACGATATCGATTGCAACAAAGACAAAACGTATTAGTTATACAGGAGCTAAATTGTGATCAGAAATCCCAGAAAACATAAAAAAATTTTTCTAAAAAGTTAAAAAAATCGTCTAGCTTCATCTACATTTTAGAGCATATCATCGTCTACAATATATATATGTTAGTGTATGCCTTATAATAAAATGTTCACTTGCTGTATAGTACATTCTTGTGTAATTGAATTATACTAATATAATTGTAAAGAGTAAAAGAAAAGATTAATAATCAATGAAAATTGTAAATCAATGATAATAGAATAAAAAATTCTCTGCAATTTGTTAACTGTAGTTGTTTTCTACTATCAGATGGCGTTTTCCTTAACTGTACTGCAATTTTGAGGCACGACAATTTTTTTCAGGTTAATTTTTAAAGTGTCCAAAAGATATAAAATAATGATAATCCTTGACCTGTACGCAAATGAAGTAGTAAGACCTGTCAGCAAGTTCAAATAATTTTAAAAAGTGGCCAGCTCGGGTAAAGAACTCGGTCCACAATAACCTAGATGACGTTTATTGACAACTAATTTTTCCAATAAAAATATATCCTTTTTAATTTCTTGATTTAAATTGCTATTAATTTTTGTTGGACATTTTTTAAAGTTTTGCTGGTTGCAATTACATAAAGAAGGGATATCAGTAAGTCGTAGTAAATCCCTAAATAATTGAGCTGTTAAATATGCTTTTGCTTTTCATTATATCTTTAAATTAACATGAACCAATAGCGTTCTTAAATAAAATTTGACTTTGAAATTCGTTTGCCATTAAGATAAAAATCTGGTGAATCATTTTTGGAAAAATAAAAAATGGCTGCTTAAATCACATTGTCCTTTGGCGTGAAGTTATAAATTATGACGACAATGCAAATACTTTTTTGATTAGGTTTGTTTTTTGTATAGTTGTGCATTATGTTTTTGATCTTTGTTTCAAGCAAACAGTTTTTTTCTTTATTTAATAATTTTAATAATTAAACACACACAAGCTTGATGTAAACTTTTGGCAACGTTGCTGTCAAAATTTCAACCTGCAAAACGATACTATAGTTTCAGATCTATTAATAGGCCAGATAACCTGAACATAGACATAGTCATGCACGACAGCACAAAAAAATCATTTATTCTAACAACCAGCATTGCAAGTTATGCAAACATGCATTGGTACATTTGTGTGCAAAATACAACGCGGCAATTCATCTTGCAAGTTGCTTTTAACAATGTATCGTGACCCACATCAAAGATGCTTTTATGATTGCCCATGCTGCCAAACACTTTGGGTGATTTTTCATTAAAGTCACTTTCTTAAAAAATTTTTATCAAAAAGATTTAGTTGCTGTGAAGCGTTTCTTACAATTGCAAACATAATTTTATCCGTACACGCTTAACTGGTTAGCAAGAACCGAAAAATTGAAAAAATTCTTTTGTAGACTTTATTGCAATTGCGTAAACATAGTAAATGTTTTAAGTTGAAAATTTCTAAAAATACTCCAGCTGGAAAATTATATTTCACTGAGCTTTCACAAAAAAGAAAATTTTAATTTGTTTTTAGATTAGCCAAACTAAACCAATACTAACAAATGGTCGAGAGGAAAAATTTAACTTTTATTTGTAAAATATAGTAAAGTTGTAAAAATAAGTTTTTTTTTTTTTTTACATTTTTTGATAAACACATGTTACATTTTTTGATTTGACAAAAAAATAATAAAACAAGGATATGACTTTAGTGTCATAGAATTGAAACAGCGAAAGATCATTTGATCACCAAGTCCAGCTGCCTCAGAGGTGTTTATTATTTTTAGATTAACTGAATCATTAAGTTTTTTTGTTTAGGTTCACAAAATAAATAAATAAATAAATAAATAAATAAAAAAATAAATAAAAAAAAAAAAAAAAAAAACAATACTAATGATAAAAAAGATTTAAGAATATAAAAAAATAAAAAAGGAAACACAAAAAATACACAAAAATTTAATTACCAAGAAAAATAAAATAAAAAAACAAAAAAAAACAGACAAAATTAAGCATAAATCATTTGCGTGCAGGTCAAGGATTATCATTATTTTATATCTTTTGGACACTTTAAAAATTAACCTGAAAAAAATTGTCGTGCCTCAAAATTGCAGTACAGTTAAGGAAAACGCCATCTGATAGTAGAAAACAACTACAGTTAACAAATTGCAGAGAATTTTTTATTCTATTATCATTGATTTACAATTTTCATTGATTATTAATCTTTTCTTTTACTCTTTACAATTATATTAGTATAATTCAATTACACAAGAATGTACTATACAGCAAGTGAACATTTTATTATAAGGCATACACTAACATATATATATTGTAGACGATGATATGCTCTAAAATGTAGATGAAGCTAGACGATTTTTTTAACTTTTTAGAAAAATTTTTGTAGGAAAATTTTTTTATGTTTTCTGGGATTTCTGATCACAATTTAGCTCCTGTATAACTAATACGTTTTGTCTTTGTTGCAATCGATATCGTGGTAAAAAATAGTTTTGTTGTTTAGACAGCCTAGTAGGGTAGCTATGTATTGATTCTATTGATGTAAAGTATTTAAGAAATCATTAAACATTCTACTTGCAGTGCAATGTAGCACTATGTTTCCCAAAGCTACAAACTTGATACGTTTTTAATCGATTTTACATTCTAGTTCGAGTTCTTTGTTTTAATTTTTTTAAGTTCAAATTCGAATTTGCAGCTCTGTAACTAACTAAAACGACATCACAGAACAACTCACGTACTGCCGTGGCATCAAAAGGTTTATACAGCTTGTAACTTTAATCAAAAGATATTAGCACAATGTTAAGATAAAGAACCATTCAAAGATTAAATTTTTTTGTTTGGGAATCATTTTCAGGGCCGACAAAATATTTGGCTGGTTATTTTTGGTTATAGTTATACATTTTTAGTGATAAAACTTAAAAAGAATATATTTTGTTTACATTGGCGATTGTTTCAATTGTCTTTACAATAAAAATTTAGTGGCATAAAATCAGTTCTACAGTACTACTTTGCTGATCAAAAACTATGCACTTAAAACGAGAAGCACCAGAGTCGAGTTTTGCTCTTGATAAAGCTTGTCAATGATGCATATCCTACTGGGATTCGAACCGACTAGAAGCTGTGTCACGCACAGTGACCATTCCACTAGACCACTCAAGTGGGCGACAATTGGACTTTTCGCTTATGTGGCTTAGTTTTTAACACAATCTAAATTCTTTTGTTATTATAAATTTTGCTGATAAAAAAGTAATATTAAATTGTAATAGCATTAGCTCAATATTGACAGAAAATGACAAAAATTGATTTTGATATATTTTTTATAAACCAAAAAATGAACTTAATGACAAACATTCAAAATACACGATAAATAATATTTAACTGACAGCACTAAAAACATTACCATTACCAAGATCATCATCTTGCGTTGAAGCAAACAAGCTGCACCAAACAGCAAAATATGAATCTAAATATATTGGTTCATATTACTATTACAATAATATATGCAGAAGTATTAGTTATTATTAGGAAGACAAGATTTTCAGCTATATCGCAATGAGCATTTCATTCTGAAAATTACCCAGAAAACGATTTATCTCATTTGAAGCAGCTGCTCGGACAGATGAAAATAACCTCATTGAGCACGGGTTCGAAACTTCCGATAGTGCGATAAGATTTCAGTTAATTTGTCGATGATTGTTTTCTTTTTTTGTTGAAAATTCTTAAGTAAGAAAGAAAATTTTTCAGATAATGTTTTTGTCAACTTTGCATTTGTAAAACGAACAAAGCAAGTAGGTAACAAAACAGATTTTCCAGAAAATTGCCGTTGCTATGGTAACTTTAATACCTTTGGTAACTGGGATAACTTTTTATTAATTTTTTTACCATCAAAAAACAAAAGAAACATAAATGTAACGTCTTAAAATAATATTCCACTGTTTGTCAAGTGGAAACTATAATTTATTGGTGTAGCCTATGCTTGATAGATAATATACTTCAATTCAATCGATTTTTTTAGTTTGAGTTCAAGAATTTTTGTTTTTAGTTCGAGTTCGGCAAAAAGGACCAAGTTCTTCGAATTTCGGTTCGAGCTCGTGTTTGTAGCTCTGGTTTTTCCAACTATGGTTTTTAAATTGTAAAACTGTTTTACTAAAACAAATTACGTGTTTTTCAACATTTAAAATTAATATTTGTCTTGGGCAAAACCTCTTTGTATTTTATCTATTTATTAAGTTTTTGGTTAAGAGCACAATAGATTAAAAGTGTTTTTTTCCCAAGTCACAAAACTTAAAAACTGTTAGCAAAACAATGACAATAAATCCAATATACAGTGGCGAGCAAAAAAGTAAGACTTTTTTATTTTTTTAAATTTTTTCAAAATAACTTAGTGAAAATTAAATTTTATTTCTCAAAAAAAATTTAATTAATATTGGATTTAATATAATTTTTTGTGCTCTCTTTAATAATATGTTACTTGATAAATATAATTCAATTTTAACAAAGTTATTTTAAAAAAGTCTAAAAAAATAAAAAAGTCGTACTTTTTTGCTTGCCACTGTAGATCAAATATGTAAAAAGTTGAATTAAAAAAATTTTTTTTAAATGAAAAATATTTTAGAAAATTAACGAATGCAAATTGCCTAAGATTAGTATTTTTAGTTTATACGTCTAAAGAGAAATAACCCAGCCTCTAAGGTTGTTCAAATTAGAGCAGCCTTGTGCCGTTCCCAAGCCCGGATAAGTGGGGACGGTTGCGACAGGAAGGGCATCCGGCGTAAAACACAGCCAAATATTTTTTAATGTACATTGTAAAATCTGACTTCATACCGAATCGGTCGAGGCCAGGGAAAACAACGACCGTTACCAGTGAATGGACACCAAGAGTCACTGGTGGACATGCTACTTGGATGCAAAGAAGAGGTGAAAAGCAGTGGAGAAGAAGGAAGGAGAGAAATGAAGAGAGTAAGAAAGCTAAGAAGATCAAGTTGAGGGTTGCTAGATTAAATGTTGGAACCATGACCGGTAAAGGAAGAGAAGTGGCGGATCTTATAGAACGAAGAGGGGTGGACATACTGTGGGTGCAGGAAACTCGCTGGAAGGGGGAGAGAGCAAGATGCATAGGTGGAGGATATAAAATGTGGTACTGTGGAAGTGGAAACAAAAAGAATGGTGTAGGAATCATATTGAAAAAGGAGCATGTGGACAGGGTAATGGAAATATGGAGGGTAACAGACAGGATAACATGCTTGAAGATGGAGCTTGATGATGCTATGTTGAATGTTATCAGTGAGTATGCGCCACAGGTGGGGTGCATACGTGAAGAAAAGGAAACATTCGGCTGGACCTAGATGAGACAGTGGAAAAGATACCAAGGAATGAAAAAATTGTGGTGGAAGCAGACCTTAATGGGCACGTAGGAGAAGGGAATAATGGTGATGAAGAATGCATGGGTAGACACGGATTAAAGAAAAGAAATAACGAAGGACAAGCAGTGGTGGATTTCGCTAAGAGAAGGGAACTAGCGATCACTAACACGTATTTTGTAAAGAAACCAGCACATAGAGTCACCTACAGCAGTGGCGAACGCAGTTCGCAGGTGGATTACATCATGGTGAGAAGACGAAGGATTAAGGAGGTGGTGGATACAAAAGTTGTTGTCGGTGAAAGTGTAGCGAAACAGCACAGAATAGTGGTCAGTGCAATAATCATTTGGACAAAGTGGAGGAAAGCACCAAAACTAGTAAAAAGAATAAAATGGTGGAAACTAAAGGACTCGAAAGCGAACAATCAATTCAAAATGGATGTGATTGAAAGCAGAATACTTGGTGGACAGGAAGACTGGAAAAGAATAGCTGAAATGATACGGAGCATTGCCAGAAGAGAACTGGGTGAAACATCGGGAAAAGTTAACACGGCAGGTAGACGGGAAACATGGTGGTGGGACCAGGAAGTCCAGGAGAAGCTGAAGGGTAAGAAAAAAGCTAAAAAGGTATGGGATACCATCAGAAATGATGCAAGCAAGTTGGCCTATAAAACAGCAAGAAAGCAAGCTAAAAGAGAAGTGGCAAAGGCAAGAAACAAGGCATATGAGGAACTGTACAAAAAACTCGAAACAAAGGGGGGGGGGAAATGACGTGTTCAGAATAGCAAAGCAGAGAAACAGACAAAGCAAGGATGTTCAACAAGTAAGAGTAATCAAGAGTAAAACTGGGGAGATTCTGATGGAAGAAGAGAAAGTAAAACAGAAATGGAAGTAGTATTTCGACAACTTACTCAACCATGAAAACCCTAGAGAAAGAAGAGAAACTAGAACAGAAGGGAGAGAAAGGGACGTGGAAGATATCTCTGGAGAAGAAATGTGGGCTGGGTTGAGGAAGATGAAGAAGGGAAAGGCTCAAGGATCTGTTGACATACCAGTGGAAGCATGGATTGCTCTAGGCAATAAAGGTGTGGAGTTTTTTAGTAAACTTTTTCAACAGACTCTTGCGAGGAGAGAAGATGCCAGATGAATGGAGGAAGAGCGTGCTTGTGCCTTTGTACAAAGGTAAAGAAGACATCAAGGAATATGGAAACTACCGGGGTTTCAAGTTGATGAGCCACACTATGAAATTGTGGGAGAGGATAATAGAAGCAAGGATAAGGAAGGAGGTGACAATTGCTGAGCAACAATTTGGGTTCATGCCAGGAAGAAATACCACCGACGCAATCTTTTGTCTAAGAATGCTGTTGGAAAAGTGAACTGAAGGGCAGAAGGCAGTGCACTGTGCCTTGATTGACCTGGAAAAAGCATTCGACAGGGTACCCAGGGAGGAACTGTGGGAATGCTTGCGGTTAGCTGAAACATCAAAGTGCTACTTAAAGATTATCCAGGATATGTATGACGGAGCGACAACAACTGTGAAAAGTGCAGCAGGGTTGACTAAAAAATTCAAGATAGCTGTTGGACTCCACCAAGGTTCAGCACTCAGCTTATTTCTTTTTGCCATCATCATAGATAAGCTGACGGAGGACATCAGGAAGGATGCACCATGGGATATGCTGTTTGCAGATGACATAGTTCTGTGTAGACAAAATCATAGGGAGTTAGAAGAGGATCTGGAGATTTGGAGAAATTCACTAGAGAGAAGAGGCCTGAAAGTAAGCCGGAGCAAGACCGAATATTTTAGGGTTGGGGGTGTGGATGATGGAAAAGAGTTGAAGCTGCAATGAGAAAAGGTAAAGAGAGCAAAAAACTTCAAATACCTAGGTTCAACAGTTAGTAGCGATGGAAGTGTGAAGAAGAAGTAAGGAGAAGGATCCAAGCAGGATGGATGAGTTGGAGGAAGATGTCTGGCGTTCTGTGCGACAGGAAGTTATCAGCAAAGGTTAAGGGTAACCAGCCATGCTTTATGGAACGGAAACGGTGCAGTGACGTAAAAAAAGATGGGAAAAATGGAAGTTACACAGTTGAAAATGGCGAGATGGGCACTGGGAGTGACAAGAAAGGACAAGATAAGAAACGAATATGTGAGAGGGACTGCAAAAATTGCAAAGTTGGGAGACAAACTTCGGAATGCAAGGCTACGTTGGTATGGGCACGTAAAAAGGAGAAAAGAAGACTACGCGGGGAAAAGGATGATGGAGATGGCGGTGCAGGCATAAGGAAAAGAGGAAGGCCAAAGAGAAGGTGGATGGATTTGGTGAGAGAAGACATGGGAAGAGTTGGAGCTAAAGAAGGAGACGAAGTAGATCGAGTGAAATGGAGATTACTGTTGCCCTGTGGCGACCCCTAGTAGGGAGAAGCCGAAAGAAGAAGAAGAAGAAGAAGAAGGTCTAAAAAGAAATAAACCAACAACTTAAAATTTTAAAACAATTGTTTATTAAGCAAAATTTCACCCAAAAAAAGCAAGTGGAAACTTTAATTTTTGCTTTGACGTGACTTTTGAAAGCAAAAAACTTTTTTCGACCTTTTAATGTGAGTTTAAGCAATAGTTCTCTGCTTACTTTTAATTATATTGATTTTTTTCTTGCTAAAAAATCTAATCTTTTTTACTTTTTTGTGTATTAAAATTGATTTTTTATAAGCTAAATGTGTTTGTTTTTTTAATAACTCAAGCTTTTGTTTTGATTCAACTCAGGATATTTCAAGACCAGTTTCGTACGCTTCTTTTCAAAACCCAAAACCAAACCAAACCAAACGAAACTTTTGCCTAACATTAAGAATATAAAAGTTAGCTTTATAAACTTTTTCTTTAAAACTTTAAAAAAGCTTTAAAAATTACTTGCACGTTTTACTTTAACAAATTTTAGTCGCATTCCAGAGAATAAATATAAGAAAGTAATGCTTTAAAAAGTTTGTAAGCCTATATACAATTTATATATTTTTTTTAGTTTAAAAAATATGCTAATGAACTTTAGGTTATGATTAAGCTTAATATTAATTATGGCTGAGGTAAAGTTCATTCTTTTTATTTCATCTGTATATTCATCCTTCTTACTTGTAGGAAAGCGTCGGAGGCGAGTCAACACATATGAAATTTACATTTGCTTGTCTTGTGCTTGGCGGTCTAGCAAGCTTGGGGATCTCTGTAAACATCTCCATATTTCAGTCTTGTCTCCAAATAAAAAGTAAAAACCCAAAAGTTGATATCAAGATAATAACATCAATAGTTAAGAGAAGTTTGCAATGCGTGTTCGATAATCACGATGAAGCTTATTATGATTAATTGTGTTGGTAGCGTGGTCGAGTTGGTAGAAGCGCTGTATTGATGGTGATCGACACTGTTGTGGTTCAAACCTCGCTCGGGTGATTCTGTTGTGTCCTTGGGAACAAAACTTCACAACACTTTCTTTTGCTTGGTGGTCTTAGTAAGCAGATCCATATTTTATTTGTACCTAAATCAGTGATTTTCAGCCTGTGTGCCGCCGAGATTTGCACGTGTGCCATAAAGATTTAAAAACATTAGCTCATTACTGGGCAACCTTTTTTTTAGTAAACACTACTTTCTAGAAATAAAAACCAAAAAATCCGAGATAAATTCAAAGGGAGACTTTTTTTTAAGAAAATTACTTTAAGAGAACATTTACATTAGAAAATTAAGATTTGCACTTTGATCCAAGTGTGCCGCGAATTTTGAAAAAACCTATAAGTGTGCGGCAGGCTCAAAAAGGTTGAGAATCACTCACTGCTCTAAATAAAAAATAAAAACCAAACAAAAACTTCCGACAGGGAAGCAATGTTTTGGCATCTTTGAAGCAGATCGGGATAACCGCTTAATTGGTGCCCTAAGTAAAACATCTACGTGAGTCAGGAAAATAAATGTAAAGATAATAACATCAATGGGAAATAGATGAATTTCAAATTTTGACACATTTTACTCTGGCTTTCTAATAATATTTATGTAGGTCTACAACAAATTATATTGAGGTGGACAAACTACGGCCTGCAAAAGCCCAAGCAAATAATTAAAAAATTGATAAATTGGTATAAAAATCAAATTACTACAATTATGTAAACAAATGCAAAACACACACACACAAATGCTTGCGTACAGACACGTAATGCGCGAAATCTTAATCTTCAGAACGCAATGCGCAAAAATCTTAATTTTCGAAAATATATTATTGACTAACTCAAATAATCGCATAATAAGTTTGCCTAGTGTCACACTTCAACCCTAATAATTTTAGTCATGACGATAAAGCTTGATTTCCGCCTTAAATAATTTAAAGTTTTGCTATAACATAGAAATCGCTTGGGCAAGGGATAATCGCTTTTGTACTGTGTTATTTATTTATCTGCTTACAATTGTTCAAATGCAGCTTTCTTTTTCTTTCGCCAGACGTGGTGACGTAATGCGCTTTGTCTGTATCGCATGACCGAGTTAAGTGCAATCTGGAATGTTCTCACTTACTATAGGAACTGCGTTCTAATTTTAACGCGTGACCGAAGCTTTTTCCAGACGGTTCCAGCCAATCTGTGTCATGTGACTTGTTATCTATATACTGTATATGAATGCGAGGCGAGACCGAAAGCGCGAAGTGGGAGACGACGACGAAAGTGAGACAAAAACGAGAGAGACGCATAAAGCAAAAAGTGTAGCTGTGAGAGAAAGTAGAATTTGGGGCGAGTTTATTTTGCGCCAGTGTTTTGGAGTTGTGTTCTACAGAGGTAGAATCATTTGTGTTGATTGAATCAAGTTATAGTTTGATTTCGAATAGAATTTTGGTCGGTCGTGAATTTTATAATACATTCGTTCTTATTAGAGGCAGTGGTCTCTGTTTGTCTGTGAGGAAGAATCTTCAACAAACCAATCCGAGCTTTCGTTTAAATCAACTAAATAAAAGCTTCAGGCTCATAGCAAGACTACTTCTTGAGCCGGAATAAAATAAAATTAAACACAGCTTTGTTTCAGCGCAGGTATTCGGGCTACCTAGCTCAACTGGTCCTTTAGGATTCCCAAACAAAGTCTGTGACACGTAGTTTTTTATGCAATTAAGCACATAATCCATTTATTTTAAATTAGTAAAAAAACGTGTAAACAAAGCGGGGAATAAGGCAAAGCCTTGTTTTATTGCTCAAAATACTGCGCAATTGTTGTTTGTTTTGCTGGTTCTTTTTTTGTATTTGCTTTTTAAACAAAAAATGTGTCCATGTCAAGACCTTCAAAAATTCAATAGGATTTTGTAAAGTACAAACTTCACTAAATGAAAACCGCAAATTTAAAAGAACAAATGCTTGAATACCAAGATTGCGTAATAATATAAAATCACATGTTTTCAGTTTTTCAATCACCTTAAAGACCAATGTTGTGTGTTAACGGCGTCAATTGTCGGTGACAATTTTTGGTTGCGCAGGCGCTTATGCCACTAATTTTTTTTTAATTTACGAAGCAAGTTTTGCCGTAAACTCTTTATTCATTTTTAACATCAAACGTCCAATATTTTATACTACATTTTCAAATTTTTCCTTGAATAAAATAAAGCAAATTATTACTGAAAAACTGAATGCAATCGCGTAAAAAATATAAGAAAAAGCTGCACGTTGCGCAGAAATCAGTTTTATTTTGTAATTTTTTGGGCGACGTTCATCAAAACTGTCTTCAAAATCAGTAATTATAACAACTGCATTCTTGGTTTGAACTCGCAGCTGTTTCGAACACAAGCTTGCATTCCACAAAAATAAGCCTCTTCACACGATAACAATTTGCAGTTGGGAAATATCTTGCTGCAGCACGGATTTAATTACAAATTTGCGAAATCAGAAAAAATAAAATAAAAGTTTGAAACTGTCAAAGTCGCAGCGAGAATTAAGGCAAATTTAATTCAACTTTAGTTTCATTTGAGTAAAACTTACAGCATGGTTTATGAATATATAAATTATATTTGGCAATACTGGGTTAATCTGTCCGAAAAACAATAACAAACAATTATTAATAAAATTTACTCTCAATTGCATATATTCCTAACACTGAAGACGCCTTTTGGTTTTTTTCACGATTTATAGCCCATAGTTTTCTTTAATCAGTTTTTTTCATGCTTCATGCTTATGGAAATTTTTTGCAATATGTTGAAAGCTGAATGTAGGATGTTCCTTACTGTGTTTAAAAGAATAACGATTTGTCTCAATATTTACAGCATGACAAAAATTAAGGTTAATTGCATACCAATTTATGGCATAATCCTTTTAATTGCATAGGAATAAAATTGATTGCATAGGAATAAAAGTATTTATTCAATTTAGCAAAGTGTTAATGACCAAAATTTTCTGGAACAAAAAATTTCTTCTTTCTTGAAAGACATGCCAATTATGAGCGTATTGTAAGCACGCAATGCAAGCACACAGTGTTGTGCGTGTCAACAAAACATGTTGAAGGTGCCAGCGTCAACTTCAACTCCTCAAAATCTTAATGAGGTTAAGCTAAAGCGTTTCCGCCAACAAAATTTGAAGGTGTTAGCGTCAGCGTAAACTTTAGCATTAATTCCATAAAATTCAAGAACGAAAAATTATTATGACATAAGTAAAATTTATAAATTCTTAGATTTCGAACAAAAATTGCCTAAATATTTAATAAAAGCAACATAAAACGGATTTCAATCTAGCAAATAGCAATGCAACAAGTTACTGTAACACTATAAATTATTTTTATTCTTTCTCAAAAAAAAAAATAATAATAATAATAATGCTTGCTTTAGATTTTTTTAGCTCATACTTTACGTTTAAGTGTTACAGCGAACAAACAGCCATTTCAAATGCACAAGTTTTTTGTTAAAATTTGAAACAACTGTCTTTTTAAAACAGGAATGAAAATTATTTTTTACATGGAGTCACATGACAACAATAAAATATTATAGAAAGCCAGATCGAAAAGTTGAGCTAAAATCTGAAAACTATTAATTGCTTTTCTTTATATAAAACAGTTTGTGATAAGTTGAAAATACCGGTAAGTGTCAATGTTTTATTGCAATTACCTTGAATTTTTTTAAGGTACAAATGCGATGAGTTTTTTTTAAGGTGTGCGCTTAAACTGAAATATACACTATAATATCGCGGTAATTTCAAAGAAAAACAAAAAATATTTGTTTGTTACACGGGCTATATTACAGCCGCAACACGTATTTGTGTCAACCAACATTTTAAAATGCAAGTTTGACAAGTCAAACCTCAGTTGCTAACACCAAACTAAATAAGCTACAAGAAAAACTTTAAGATCTAATATTAAATATTGTTATCAATAGAAACGAGAACTATTAAAAATTTAATTGATTGAGTGGTTATTTTTCGAAGATTTAATCACAATTAAAAATAGTTATAAACTGGCTACCCATTTAAGTGCAGAATTGGTTACACCAGTGCTTCTCAACCATTTTAACATCACGGATTAAAATTATAACAAATCTTTTATTTTAATTGAATTATAATTTTTTCTTAAATTAAGACGGGTTCAACATCCTAGATGAGGCTTTCCAAAATGGCTGGAACACACAAATTATAAAACCAAGAAAAAAAAACTATAGCAACATTTTATGATTTGACATATTTTTAGTGAAAAAATACCAAAACCATTCCAGATTATTTTATAGTATCACAAGCAACATGTCTATACAGATAAGTTTGTTGAATCACGTGAAGCTCTGGGCTAATTTTGTAAAACTCTATAACTCCAAGTCTAAATTTTTTTTTTAAATTGAAGGAAAGAAAAAAGTCTTTTTTTACGTTTACTAATAACAGTACCCGAACTTTAATTGATGACCTTTTTTTGACACTTTACATAACTTTAACGAAAAATTTGATGCTTCAACAACAAGTAAAGAATACGAGTTTAAACCTTTTTGGGCAATGCGCTTATCATTGACAAGTTCTTACAATTTTAAAAATATTTTGGATAAAGTTGAATGTAGATAGCAAATTATTGTTTTATAGAAAAATTCTGTGGACCCCGTTTAAAAACCCAGTCCTAGATCTTGTTTTCCTTGATAGCAGGTTGTCATATTGCTGCTTCAAAGCGGAGAATAATTTTTTAGCGGAAGCAGCATTGTTGAGCATAGTAGAAATCAATTAAGAAAGCTTATCCACTTCTTTTAATCTAGTTTGAAGATTCATGTTAAAATTCTTATTTCAAATAAATTTAGTTTTATAGTGCTTTCCAGCAAATTTGTCGGGTGGGTACAGAATTTCTAAATTGAATTTTTAAGCAGCATTTCTATACTGGGGGTCCGTAGCGACCTATCCAGTAGGTCTAGTCGAAAAAAAGCCAATTCGCTAACTTGGTTTTACATTCTGTATATTCAACGTGCTACAGTTATAAACAAAAATCAAGTTTTGAAAGCGACGAATATCTAGTCTTTTATGTATAAACATGTTGCTTGAGATACTACAAAATAATTAAACTTTTTTTTTTATCTCTCTATTTATCCTCCTGACTCGCAGGAAAGCGACAGAGGCGCTAATACATAGGGTAAGCAATTACTCCGACCTGCTTCCGGAGATGCCAAACTATTGCTGTCCGCTTGTAATTTAATAGAGATATGACTGTAATTTAGAACTGCTTGCCAAAATTACCAAACAGGGGAATGTGCCACAAAGTGTCTTTCCCAGTGACACAACGGAATGGCGCGAATGAGTTTTGAAGCGAGATCGTGTTGATCATAAGCATGGCGCTCTAACCACTCGAACGCGCTGCCGACAATGCCTTTAGTGTCTCTTTCACTAAAAATATGCCAAGTCATAAAGTGCTGCATAAGTTCTTTTTCCTTGGTTTTATAATTGCAAGCTTAATTTTGATTTAGATTTGCCTAGCAGTTATTATTTCTAGTTTTTGCAGTAATTTCTGCTTGAAAATATTTTTAAATACTTTCAACTATTTTTCGTCAAACTATTTTTAGCATTTAGCTAAATTGTTATTGTTATTGAATGTGAGTACGAAATGGCAAACTATTAGAATTATATGGGATTTTTATAAATGTTTTTGGTATTGTGACGCACGTCACTTCTAATCATAGGAAAAAGTCAATTAAAATTGAATTTTTTATAAAAAAGAGAAAGTCAATCTACGCTAGGGTTGCCATATCTGAATAGGCGGAATTCGGAACAGACATAGGCCTACCAATGAAAAAATTTTTGAAGAGGTGGACAAAATAAATTTGTTTACGAATCTACTGTAGGACAAAGATCAAAAAAAAAGGTCTTCACTTTGAATTGATCCCGGATTTTGCTATTTTTGTGCCATAATCAATGTGTTTTCTTAAAAAATTGCACGTTGTTTTTAGTTGATACAAAAAAATTCCAGACATTTGAGTCTTTCTTTAAAATTCCTTCCGGACCAAAATTTAACAAAAAATTCCCGACGGTATGGCAATCCTAATCTAAGCTTCATACTATCAACGAAAGATTGGAAGGAATAAAAATTGGGAAAGCCGTGTCAATTCTTGAAATCAATCAGAAAAGAACAAAAAATTGTGCATTGAAGTTGACTTAGTTTTTATTCATTAGTTTTGCAGCTGACAAAGTGAGCAGTTGCTCATGAAAGCTTGTGCCATTAATAAAAACTAAGTCAACTTTAGTGCACAATTTTTAGCTTTACACTATGTTAAACTTTTCAGGACACCAAGAGCTTATATGAATTAAAGGCGTTTTCATAAAACAAGAAAAGCCAATGTCCACTAAAGGCTGCTTTGAAAATGCAAAGTAAAAAATCGGCTTGTCTGCGTGCGCCGAATTGGAGCTCAAAATTTTAAAATATCATAAAGAGTTTATTGTTACATCATAATTTTCTCGTTTAAAGATTGAAATAAATATGTTTATTTAATTGCGTTGATAAAAATATTATTATATTTAATTTAAAATTTAAGAAAATACTTTTTACACTTTGCCGTAAAAAATTACAAGGTGTGCACCCCACACTCTGCACGTATGGACTATACGCCCCTGATTACCTTTCTTTTTTTAGTTGACATTGTGGCGATAAAAGTTGTCTCGATACTTGCAACTTGCTTTCAACTACGTCAACTAAGTAACAAGCATGCGCGATGTAAATAAAACAATTTAAAATCAAAGCAATTCACATTCAATCCAGGCATCACTAGATTAAAAAAACTCGTTTATTTTATAATTTCTTATGATTCTTTCACAGGCTGATCAGGGTCAAACAAAGAACCGCATGCGCCCCGCGGTCCACGGCCGTAAAATGCCCATGTCTGGCTTAAAGTCTGCTTTTAAAATACATAGCAGAATATAGGCTTGTCTGCTTGCGCCGGAACAAGGTTCAAAATTTCAAAATACAGTCAAGAGTTTATAGTTACATCATACTTACGGTATTTGACAGTGAAATTAAGTCGAGCCGGAAGCTTCAGACAAGGACTTTGATTCTTCAAGATTTACAAGTTTTTAAAAAGGTTGATTTTTGAGTAAAAGGTAAAGACTTTTTTTGTCCTAAGTTGACTTTTAAAGACAAAAACTACAAGTTTGACCAACTTTTTTACTTTTTCTTTCTTAATTTTTTGTTAAATTTTACAAAACAAATCCCGAACCGAAGTTCAGTTTACTTTTTTGTATTGAAAACTGTTTTCAAGCGAAAACCGTTTTTTGTCTTCACTTTGAATTGAAGGTTAAAAAGCAGCTCAGTTCTCAAAAATATATACACCATATTTGAACGTGATTATTATCTAGTCAATTGAGATGATAAATCTGACTATAGCTTACAAGTAATTTACCAAAAATTTAAAAATCGGAGTCACCAAAAATAATAACGACTCCGACTTCAGTTTATCTAAAAAATAACTTTGACACAGCCCAGAAACATAAAACTCGTGCGATTCTGACTACACAATTCTAATACAAAAGCGTGAATATCTCAAGCAATTTTATTTCAATCTAAAGTTTCAATAAATTCTATTCCAATCTATTCAATCTAATTAAATTCTGCTTTAATATTATTTTACGTCATAACAGCGACTAGGTCACTTTTTTATAACATTTAAAATAAAATTTTTAAAAGATAATAAACTTATGTTAAATAATCTTTTGATTCAAAAAGTTTTCTACTTTTACAGGAGTGTGAAGACTTCGGTTTTTCTATAAATACGACTTAGTTATTTTATGTCTAGTTTTAAATTAATTTACTATAGAAGGTTATATTAATTTTTAATTAATTTTCTGCAAGTTAGAAAGTTATATTAACAAATTAATTTTCTGCAAAACTTAAATCAACAAAATTGTTTCATCGATAGAATAAAACTTGTTAATATTTGTCAGAGAAATTATAAAGTTTTAAAAGTTATTGTTTGGTCATAATGAAATTGTTAAAGTTAATTGCGTTGTTATTTTTGAGTTCTGCTTCGAGTAGAATATTGGATTGGGATAGTTTGTGTAAGTAAACTTGTTAATATTATTAATACTGTGAGACGTCATTGCATTAGTTTATTACGTCACAAAAGAATTTTGCTGCTTTATGAAATGATCAGTTGAAAAGACTTAAAGTAAGAAGTGTTTACTGAAGCAATGAATTAGAAAAACTGGTTAGTTCTTTAAACTAATTTTTTGCAAAAAACGCCTGTTAGCGCTCGCCATGGGTTTAGAACTGACTTCTTTTCTTTTCAATTACGCACCCGCCGCGTGATTCTTAGCAGCCAGCTATAATTGTGATAAGCGCCTTCTGCCTGTTGTGATTGCGCCTTGCGCATTACAGTAGAATTCTTTCTATTTAATCTTTGGAATCTTAAGTTTGAACAGATGAGTGGAAGGCAGTCAATTAGTTGTTTTGATTGTACTAGTCCAGGGGTTCCCAAACCGGGGTACATTTCGACTTTTTAAGGGGTACATTAGATTAAGTATAAGGATATTCTTTCCATAACTTGTAATCTGCATTAAAATATTTTTTGTCACCTGATGTTAATAATTTGAAGACCTGAGTTTAAGAACTCTTGAGGAAGTCAGATTTTTACCCCAGTAAAAACTTTAATTACAACTACAGTAACTAGCAAGTCCACTTTTGTAGTTCACATGACTTATTTTGTCCAATGACGGCAAGCAAGACAAAACAGCTGATTGATTGCTACAAGAACCGTAGTTACAAAGACTAGAAAGCAAATACAGTCGACCCCGCTATTTTAAACAACATTTACATCTCTTCGCCTTTTGAAAACACAATTAAAATAACAGCGTAACGATGTGTGAAACCGTCAAATGCAAGACAAAAAGTGTGGGTTATTAAGCGAGGTTTTGGGTTTATAGGGCGAGTTTTTTATTACAGGAATAAATGTAGTTGTCACGAATAAGGCCCTTTTTGAAACGCAAAACACTCTGAGAATCATTTGTGTCGCATGGTTTTTCTTGTGACGTAATAATATTAATTATTTTGTCTTGTTATTTTTCTAGTAAATTCTCATTGTTTCTCATTTAATTTAGAATTTCTAGTTCTCTTTCGTTTTTACTCGTATAAGAAAAAAAGTTCTAGAATGTTATGAGAATTGTATAAAAGGCGATAATTTTTGAAGTTATTTATTAGATTTGTGGTTCCTACCAAGTGCAAGACTACACTGATAGGAACGGCATTGTGCATCACGCACGCCGTATGACCAGATGTTGTAATATATCGAGTTAGGGACAGATGGCACTAGAGAGTACCACCTGTGGCATTGTGCATCACGCACGCCGAACCCGAGCTCACTGCCCGACCATGGTTTCTCCTCTGCTCTGCAACTAAACCCGAGTAAGCAGACTGTCCCTGATGAGAGTTTAAAACTCGAAACCATGGTCGGGCAGTGAGCTCGGGTTCGGCGTGCGTGATGCACAATGCCACAGGTGGTACTCTCTAGTGCCATCTGTCCCTAACTCGATAAGTTATTTATTCGAGAATGTAAATTAGAAATTTGTGATTCAATGTAAAGTTGTATGAATTATTGATTAGTTGTAATTGCCGCTTGATAGAAGTTGGAGTTTTCTTCATTGCTTAGCAATAAAGTTGAGATTTTATCTCTCTGTCTGTGAGTTTAGACAGCGGTTGAATTTGCTAAGTTAGCGTAACAGAAATTAGATAGCCTGCTATCACTATTATTTGGCAAGATTAATCGTCGTAGCAAGGTTGAAGATTTGTTCGATCCACTGCTTTAAACTATCGCAGTAATTCTGAACCGGACAGTTTTGGGCTTGTTAAGTGAGTGAGCTTATTAACCGTGGGCTTAATAGGGGGGACTACTGTACTGATAATAATTGCAAAAAAAATAAAAAGAAAGCCTAAGGAGCAAACTGGAAAAAAACTTGAAGACTGCATGAGTTTCAGATGTAGCCTAAGCCTAAAATGTTTTTTAAAACTTTAATTTTCTTTTTGCAATGTAAATTCGCTTAACGATTAGCTCATCGCGCTGCTGAGTTCAAAAACTTTTATAGTTTTATTTAAAGTTTTTGTCTGTTTTCGGACTTTCTATTCAGAAACCTACTTAAAGTTTGGGTTTACATTTACGATAAACAATGGTTTGGATATACCAGTATGTGTATTTTGTCAAAAATCATTGGGAAATGATTCGATGAAACCAAGCCTTCTCACTCGGGATTTGGAGAGAGCTCATCCGGAATTCAAAGACAAAGAACTTGACTTTTTTTTCACTAATAGAAAATTAGTGTTTAAGAAACAATGCTTGGATAAAGGTGGCTTGTTTTTCCAACAAACCAATGCTTCATTAAAGGTATCTTATGAAGTTTCTCTCATGATCGCCAAGCAAAAAAAAGCACATACCATTGGGGAAAATTTGGTCCTACCTGCTGCAAAAGTAAAGGTACGTTGTGTCTTTGGAGATGAATCAGTGAAAACACTTAACTCTATCTCCCTATCTTCTAATACAGTCCAACGAAGAATTGAGGAAATGTCAGTGGATATTTTGCAGCAAGTGATTAGTGATATTTGTAGATCGGAAAGTGGATTCGCAATTCAACTTGACGAGTCTACAGATGTAACAAACTGTGCTCAGCTACTAATTTTTTTTCGATATGTAGGAAAAAAGGCGTTAAAGAAGAGTTCTTGATGAATGTGGCATTAGAAGCAACAACTAAAGGAGGTGATATTTTTTAAATGGTGAATTCTTTTTTCAAGCAACATGGTTTAAAATGGAAAAATCTAAGGGGTTGCAGAACGGATGGGGCCCCAGCTATGTTAGGACGAAAGTCTGGTTTTAGAGCTCGTGTCATGGAAAGTAGCTCCTCGTCTGAAATTTTTGCACTCCATGATCCACCGGTATGCACTGTCATGCAAAGCTCTTCCTGCTAAATCTTGTCACTTCCTTGAGGGATGACTTTTTTAGTTTGATCCTTGCCTACCTTGTTGATATTTTTGATGCTTAGAATATGCTAAACAAGAATCCCCAAGGAAAAGACCTAACAGTGCACCTTTTCCATGTTTAGTACAGTAACAGAATTTCTGTGTCAAAATCCCCAAATTGAGACCACAAGGTTCTCGGAATTGGTCACTGAACATCTCATGAAGTTGGAAAAGGAAATTGACGGCTATTTTCCAAGTCTTGGTGAAGACGAAGTTGCATATCTTAGGAATCCTTTCACCGCGAACGCTCAGACACAGCAGGCTGGGACGGTATGCCAAGAGGAACTGATTGAACTTCAACATGATGGGTTTGCACGCGATGTGTACTTTTGAGAAAAATTTGGGAGATTTTTGGTTTACAATGTCCAAGTCGTAGTACAAAAGGATTGCGGAACCTTTTATTCAAGCATTGTTGTTTTTTCCATCAACATGGTTATGTGAATCGACATTTTCAGTGATGCTTGGAATCAAATCCAAGTACCAATCACAGCTCAAAACACCTAATGTTTTACCGCGTATTAATGAACTTGTTGCTAAAAAGCAAGTTCATCCATCACATTAGCTAGGACTGCTGGGCTTATTCAGCGGATATATTGTTAGTTTGATTGTAGTGTTTGTTTAAGCTTAGATTACATTGTAATGAATTACTTTGTGTGCTTTGATTATTACTAATCACGCAGCTTTTTCGTTTTGAACTAAAATAAATAATTTTAAAGATTTAGCAAATTTAGAGGGAATGTAATGGGTTGCCTAGCCATAGAAAATAAGTTGTGCGTTAGAGCAAGTTGAGCTTTGCAGCTAAAAATATGAGAAAATTTTGGGGGTACACAAGCGAATCTATAATTGTCCAAAGGGTACCCATGAACAGAAACTTTGGGAAACCCTGTACTAGTTGAACAATTGTAACGTTTTGTTTTATTTCGGAAAACGCATTGATTTATTTGTATCTGGCTTGCTGGCTCTGCTTTGGAAATAGCAGCCATTAGTCATAAATTTTGTAACATCGTTAAGCTGTGTTTGGCTTTGTAAGAATAGAGATCGTCAGGACTCGTTATCTTTAGCTTTCAACGCCTTCAATTAGAAACTCAGTTCATTGAATGAAATGCAGAGTTTTTTACAAAGATCATTAATTTGGTCGGTCAAAATATTAATCTTAGTTGTGTTTTGTGCATAGTTAAATGTCTATCTGTGCAGTGTTAGTGGCTTATTGAAATATGCGAGATCGGGATTAACTTCATTTTCTCGATTTAGATACGCCGCTTTGGTTTCTTACGTTTCGCGCTTTAATTATTTCGAAAGAAGATTTTAATATTGGATGTTTTTCTTATTATAAAGCTGAAAAAAGGCTAGCATTTTACGATTTCGAATCTTAATTAATTGCTTTACAAAATTTAGTTTAATTAACTCAATTCATTGTTGCAAACTCTAAACACCATTTTTTCATAATTATTCTAAGCATCACGAAAAAAGGTTAATTGCATGGGATGATTATGCAAATAAATTTGCTGTTTTGCTTTGTGTCTTGCCGTCCGCCAACGTCACCCGCCGGGAACGTATATGCATATTTTGCTCCACCTTGTCGTATGCGTAGAAAAACAGAGTTACTGAGTCACTGAGAGAGACCGGACAGAGGGCCAGAGATAGAGACGTGAGAGACGCAGAAAAGATTCGGAGATCGTGGCGACGGTGGCCGAGACGAAGGAGAATGTTGAAGTTGAAAATCGTGAGTAGTTTTAAGAGGAAACTTTTGACGTGAATTGCGTCGGATCTGCTTCGGATCAAGCGTCGGATAAACTACGGATCTGGCGGGGGATCCTAACCCTAACCTTAGCTCTGACTGGAATCACGACTTTGATTCCCAGGCAGAGCGACGCAGTCGCGTCTAATCGTCAGCTATCTAAGTTGTGTCTGGACACGAGTTCAAGTTGCGTTTATCTGCACGTTTGATTTTTACTCAGAGTGACGCAGTCACGTCTAAACACTTGCGTTTATGTGAGTTAACGCCTAAACACAATTTAATTAAATGGCGTCTAAACACAATTTAATTAAAGCAAAACATTTCCGCATATCTTGATGGCGTTCAACCTAATTCTTCTCGTTTTTTGTATTTCCAGAATACGTTTTTTCTATTTCCAGCTTTTTGGATGTTTGTAACAGTCGTAATGACCGGTACATCCGTTTGGAAGATTCAGACGTTGATGAGGATGTTCCCACAGCTGCTAAGTTCAATTCAAATTTTAAATTCCCACAGCTACAACGAAACACCCGGCCTCGGTGCTGTGGCAAGCACGTATGAATGAATGTTCCTTGGTGCGGTGGCTATGCTAATGGCCATGAAGCTTCGCCGCCAATTTGGTTATCTACCGGATTTCGCCTTTCTGCGTTTTCTCGAGTTGAAACCGCATTGACTAAAAGAAATAGAAACTTTGTACTTCAAATCAGACAAAACAATACGTTTCTCAAATAATTTTCAACATCTAGTTCAGTGTTTCCCAAACTTTTTCCGTTTGCGGCATATTTTTGAAACTCATCAAAAATGGCACACAGGTTGAAACACTGGAAAATATGCAATAGCTTGCGGCACCCTAGCAAACGCAAATGGTAGAGAACCACTGCGCTAGTTTATATCAGGCAAACTTTTCGGCGTATGTATCATGAAAAAATACATGGTGTCTACCCATTTTGTTTGCCAGCATTGTTTTAAAAAATTGATGCTTTGTTATTTTTTAAAATTTTTTTTAGGTAAAATATTAGACGAAAATTTTAATTTACAAAAAAGCACAAATTATCTGAACTACATTTTATAGCAAATTTTACTGTTTTAATAAAATTGTTGGTTTCGGAAGCAAAAATTATTATTGTTTTTGCCAAATCTTTGAAAAGTTTGCTGCTGACCACATTTAAAACGACCCATAGTTGTCTACCATTTTTTTGTATAATCATAAAACTATTTCTCAAGATACTAAAGGTCTACAAGAAAGTAAATTTTTCTAGTTTTCACTCAAGACATACGATGTGGCGCACCCCAGTGGCAGTTGAAACTCGTTACTTGCTTCACCACACTTTTCAAGTTTATTGATTTATTGCGTTTCTTTTTTAGTTCTAATTCACTGTTTTGGTTAAGAATGACAACCCAAAACTTGTGGACAATTTTACATTTTGTCAGTTTGTTCACAACAAAATTGAATTTTAATCAGGTTTGTGGAGTCAAAATTGCCGGATCAATCGCATGTTTTAGGAAGGAATCGGAAGAGAGTCGTTTTTTTTAGACATGCTAGAGTCAGAGTTGTTTTTTTAGATGTATTAGAGTCGGAAAACTTTAAATAATTTGAGTCGGAGTTCAAGCCGGACTTTTTGAACAGGTGGAGTTGGAGTCGGAAAAAAACTCCTACAACTTCTCAACCTGCTTTTAATACAAAAAAAAAACAAATTCGTTTCAGGGTTTTTAATATTTTTTGCGAATTGTAACCAAAAATTTTTTAAATTGTAACATTTAACACAAAAATATAATTATTTTGTTATAACGACATAAAGACAAATAAAATTAACGTTACAAAGTATTTAGCTGCAGTTACGTTAAATTTTATTAAAAATCCATCCAATTTTTTGCTTTTTTTTAAACATGACATTCTTTATCATTTTTACATAATTTTGAAAAGCTTACAAAATTAAATGTTTTTTAAATGTTTAGCATGTACGTTAATTACTCCAAAAACATACGTTTTAGTTACTAAAAACTAATATTTTAAAACGCAGAGAGTATCCGTTTTTTAAGGAATAATTGATTGTTTCAACAAACTAAATCAAAAATACATTTAGTCAAAAATAAAAGCACTTGTTCATTAAAAACATTTTACGAGTTTTTGACATCTTTGGGGGTGTTCAGGCTTGTCAAGACGTTTTAAGTAAACAGCTACTAATCGACAAAAAAGAAACTTAATTGTTAAGAGTTGCCATTGGGCAATAGGTTATATAAGAAAAAAAAATCCTTATAATTATTCGTTGGGGTTGAAATAGTCATTTTCCTAAAATACAGCGCACCTGTGTCTGCGAGTGGTAAAGCAAAGTTAAAGAAGTCGCTTTCTTCGATGAACAACGCAACAGACACCACGTCGATTCGAAATGCGTTTTGTGCAGTGAAGGCCAAGCGAAAATACAAAAAGAAACCTCAAGCAGACAGCGAATTGAGAATGATTTTTTTTTTTGTTGAAGTGGAAGAGCAATAGTATTTCGATCATCTTCAGTTACGCGAAGGTTTATTGAAACTGCTATTTTTCAAACATGTCTGCTACTCTTCGAAAAACAAAACAGCATAGGAATTCGAAAAGTTTACATAATTTTTCTTGCTAAAACCGACCCTAACAAGTGTTCAGTTTGTGTTATGTTTGAAAAAGCGTAACAAGAAGTATTGGCTGATGAAATGAAGTTATATTATAAATATATCAATTTGTTTTCTCCTCTTTTGTATGTGAAAACCATAAAGAATTTTCTTGTCGCTTATGAATGTGTTCGCCTTAAAAATGCAAGCGATGTCGAAAAGAAGATACTTTGTGAAATCAGCCAATTTCTTGCATCTTTTTCTACCAATAGCAAGAACGCTGTAATGTCTGATTTAAATGATCACTCTTTGTTCAGTGAAAAATAAATCGATTGTATTTTTCTGACTTGTGGATAAAACATACAGTTGAAGAATAATGTGGATTTAGAATTACTTAAATCAAGCCGCTTAAAAGACGGGAAGCAACAGACTCGAGTTTCGCTCTTGTTGGAGCTCGTCAATGATGCTTATCTCACTGCGAATCGAGCTTAACATTCCGCAGTGAGATAAGCATCACTGACGAGCTCTAACAAGAGCGAAACTCGAGTCTGGTGCTTCTCGTCTTTTAAGCGGCTTGATTTAAAAGAAACATCTAGTCTTGTGCTTTATTGTATACAAACGGGTTTCTCAAACTATGGGTTGCGACCCCAAACGGGGTCGCCTAAAATAATTTTGGGTTTTCGAAACAAATTGGCATTTTTGCTTTGTGCCACGAAACTTTGAAAATCCCAGTAGTGCCGCAGAACTTTTGTAAAAAATTTTGGTTATTGCACATGTAATCGGCAAATCAAAAAATTTGGACACAAAAATTGACAAATCGGAGCTTAATTCTGAATGGCGACCTTTTTTTTTTTCGAGAACACCTGAAGTTGGCGACAGTGTGGATATTGGGTGAGACGAATGAGGCAGTTGCTTGGATCCCCCCTTTTTTTGGGGCCCCCTCTTGAAAATAGCACATGTAGTTTCAGTTTGCTGCAGATGTTTTTTAGAAATCATCATGAAGTTGGGACGAAAAGTGGGAAATATAAGATCGATTCGAGGTGAAGACCTTTTTTTTTAGAGATCACCTTGATTTTGGGAGAAAAATAGCGAAATCGGAGGTGAAATCGAAGTGAAGACCTGCTTTTTTTTAGAGGTCACCATGATTTTGGGAGAAAAAGTGAAAAACGAGATCAAAGCCCTTTTTTTTAGAGAGCATTAATTTCTGGAAATCCTTGCCTCGGGCCCTGAATTTGAATATCTACTACTGGTTGGCGACGAAAATAGATAAACCGCAGTTCGATTCTGAGTGAAGACTTTTTTTTAAAGAAAATATGGTTTTTGTAATTTTGTTAATTTTCTTTAGGTTATTATTTCTATTTCTCGTTCTTATTACATGATTTTTCATGCACATGCAAGATTTTTTATAGGAAAAATTTAATGTAAAATTAGCCTACACATATTGGAAAATTCTTTTTGGAACGGGGTCGCAGAACAAAAAAGTTTGAGAAGCCCTAGTATACACCGAGTTGAAGTATTGAGAAAAACTTTTCAATAATGTCTTGCTTTTCTGTTTTAAATAGGTTAATATTGTAAAAGCTTGCAGTAAGTATTCGTGAAATTTTGTAAAAGTAGAAGTGATTATGCATACTAAAGATAAGCTTTAGAACAATGGTTCTCAACGTGGGGTTTGGCAAAATTTTGGTGGAGCATGGGTAGTTTTAAGACACTATGAATCAATTTTGGTGGAAAAACACAAGAACGCTTTGAGCAAAAGCCTTCGTTAAAGTTTTTGTAAAAATAAAAAAGTCAGATGCAATTTCAAAGGGATGATCTTTTTTTTAAGTCTTCACTAGTCTTTTGGGGTAAAAATGAAGAAATTAGAGGCAGTTTGAAAGTAATAAGGTTTTTTTTCACTCTTCACAAGTCTTTAGGGCAAACTGTATTGCCACCCCAAAAAATTTGACCTCTTACACCTTTGTATCACCAAATGAGGAACATCAAAGTTTTAAAAATGATTTGGTGGGGCATGGCCAAAAAAGTTGAGAAACACTGCTTTAGAATGTTTTTACTTTAGATTTACAAAAGAATTATGTTTTAGAGTGAAAAAAACACAGTTTTTAACTATTGCTTGCTTACAAATAATTTTATTTAATTTGCAATAACTTAAAATACAAATCTACGAGTACCAATAAAAATTTTTTTGTAAATATATTGAAGTCATCACATTACACTTACACCAAATAATAAAAACGACAACAAAGTTTGCAAATGCTGCAAAAAAACGTTTTGTGACGAGAGGTCGCTCTTGATTCATTGAATTGTTACATTGTTCTGATAATTATGACGCGTCATTGTCATAATAATTCAATGATTTTTAATGATTTATAATGTTTTTCAATGTAGGTGAAATAAATGAATCTTTACCCTTCTTGAAATAAAAGTTGGCAAGTTTTTGTTTGAGCAACGGCAGTACCCAAATTGGTCGAAACGTACATGGGGATGACGCACTTGATAGCTTGTGCTTTCAAAAAGTAATTTCCAGCCGAAGTAGACAAGAAATTTTTGCTAAAGTTTGTTTTCAACAAATTGTATACAAAGATTCGCCTGTAGCAGTTTAAAAGCAAAGTAATTAACAAGTTTCTTTAATTTACAAATGGCAAAAGTTGAATCGGTGGAAAGCTCAGCAGGTTTGTAGCTAATATTAAGGAGATAGAAAACGGTGTTTATCATTTACATTTGTCATTGCAACTTACGTGCCGTAACATAAAACCACGAACCTAAATTATCTTAAGTTATTGAACTTATTCTTGCATCCTTGTCAGATACCCTTAAGTTATTGAACTTATTCTTGCATCCTTGTCAGCTCCGCTAATAGTCGTAACACATTGTTAAGACAAATATTTGTGGTCTGAAAGTTAAAAAAAATTTGTGGTCTGATAGTTTAAATTAATCAAAATCATTCCGACGTAATTGTCATTGTACATCTTTTTGGTGAACGCCGACCAGAAAATATGTAAAAAAATTTGCATACAATATCCATATTCGTAAACAACTATAGCGCCTCAATTTATGAAACTGGTTTATAGTTTATGGACTGATTGTGACGTCATTGATTTTGCTTTCCCGCAAAACTTTAAACTCGATGCCTTTGCAGAACATTTTTGTATTTTTGTGAAAAATTATAAATACACTCTATGTCAAGCAATATTGCTTTAAACTATTAAATTATTTTTTTCTATTTTAAAATGACCAATTATCTTCTTGTTGTCAATAAAGCTAAAGAAACCTTTGAATAATCGCCAAGCCAACGTGGAAAACACAAATTTGTTTGGAATTTTTTCCGTGTTATACCGTCGAGCTTGGGTTCAAGTGTTTCTAAGCACTATACCAGCATCCCAAACTCCGCGGTGATAAAACGTTTCTTCTCCGTTAAATCAGAAATAATAAGACTGAAGAGAGTGAACTTATAGCCAAAAAACCTTGAAAAAATTGTTTTTATTAGAGAAAACAAAAAGCATGGAGTCTCACGTTTGGTTTTGCCTAAATAACTGGTTACAATAAACAGTTAAGATAGAACGCTTAAGAATGAAGATGAGGGAGGGCAGGCAGAAGTGGTATGGACATTCATGAGAAGAGATGAAGAGTATGTATTTTTATTTTTTTTATTTTATCTCTATATTTATCCTCTTGACTCGCGGGAAAGCGACGGAGGCGCTAATACATAGGGTAGGCAATTACCCAGACCTGCTTCCGGAGGTGCCAAGATATTGCTGTCCGCTTGTAATTTAATAGAGATACGACTTTAATTTAGAATTGCTTGCCAGGACCACCAAGCATGGGAATGTGTCGTAAAGTGTCTTTTTCAAGGACACAACAAAATGGCGCGAGACCGTGTTGGTCACGAGCCCGGCGCTTTAACCTCTCGACCACGCTGCCGACAAATATATAGATAAATTACCTGACGTTCTGGAATTATTTCTCTTAAGCAAACGTGCTTATTTGCTGCTTGCTTGTATGCTTTAGGAACCTTCAACTTTCTCTTTCTTGATTCTCTTGGAAACAAACATATTTTAAAGAATGAAATAGTCTCTCTTAATGTTAAAATCTTTACTATTTATTACCACAAGCCACGAAAAGCACTTCACTTATGTTTGTTAAATATTTGTATTTGAAAAAGTTCTCTTTACAATCATTATAAAGTGCTTGATTTTTTTGCTAAAAAATTTGAGCTTTTTTAAAACTTTTCTTGACATTTGGTTTGGCTAATTAAAAGATAAATGTTTTTCACGTAGCTATTACAGTAAGTTTCGAACCCGGTTTACTTTCGATTTTCGTTTGAGTCAATATCGCGTCTTTTGTTATCGTGACATTTAATAATTTGCCTCTCACCACTGCGCTTGAAGTGTTTTGTTTTATTATAAATTTAAGTTATTTTTGGATAAGAGGGATTGCATTAGTTAGCTCTGTGAAGGGATTGCATTTGTTAGTCTGTAGAGTGGATTTGTTAGCTCTGTAAAAGCTTATGAATTTATCGACTACTGTTCGAACGTCTATAGACTAGAATACTGTTTGAAATTGTTACTGTATCTGTGTATTGTTTTCTTGTATTTCTGTGAAGGTTTTGGCGTAGAGTCCAAATTAATTAAAAATCGTCAAACGTCAATCGTCAATCGTTTTACAGGAATCTTTAATTTTCATAGCTCAATCATATAATTGTTATATTTAAAGTTATACAATTTCTGTCTTCATTTGTTCCTTGTATCGTTTGTTTAATTTGTTTCAATTATTAATACATTCATTTTTAATTTAATGACGCATGGTTTAACTAATTACTTATGAGATCAGAGCCACAGTAACACGTAGCTATCTGTATGCAAGAATGGGCTAGTTCGCGAGAGTCTAATATTTTCTTTATAGACTTTTTTCACATCTGGTCAAGGCAAAACAAATTTTCTGCTGTTGTGCTATGAAGCGTAATCATTGTGGAACAAAAACTATAGAAAGTACATTGTGAAATTATAAGTTTTCAGAGGTTAATGAGAGGCACAAGAAGGATAATTGAAATCCGTAGTTGGGAATTACTGATTAAGAAAAACAAAATTTATTAAAGCTGAACGTTTTCCACTGACATAAGTCTTTACCAACGCAACTAAAATTTTCAATTCATTTTAGACTTCAACAAAATAGACAATGATACCGTCCTCAATATAAATAACTCAGAATTTTGACTATAACTCAGAATTTCTTTTAAAGAGTGTCAAAAGAAAAACTTTAGAAATGACTTCTATTATACTTGCCATTTTTAAATATAGCTGTTGTTAGAGCACTTCTGTGATATTATCATGTGGCTGTTTATTTCATTAAATAGAAATTAATTGGGAGACACCAAAACTTGCAGTATTGCTTTGACCAAAAAAAATTTATCTGAACATTTAAGTGGGATTTAAATCTTTTTAGCTTCGCCTGGATTTGCCTCATTAAATATACCACTAGTCAATAAATTTGCTTAATGGTATAAAGAAAATTGTCTAATTTAAACCTAAATCATTTTCTATTGCTACTGATTATGATAGCCCCAACGTAATGTTTAAAAATATTTGATGCGATTATGTCTTTATACTTATAAAGTACGTACTCGCCTTCACACTAGTTTTTCATATCAAAAATTTTTATAAAGATTATACAATACATACACAAAAATCTCGACCAATTTTTTTTCACAACCGTCCATTGAATATTACCAGCTCTAAACTCAATACTATATTGACTTTCCACCTTTGAGACTAAACTTTTTTTACCTATTGCAAGCTATTGTAGTTCTTAAACGCTGTTAAAATTTTGTTTATTTTTACCTGGCCGGCCTTGAAAGCATTACTTAGGGCGGCCTAGCATTTTTTGCAAGTTATTTTCAATAATTTACTTAAATTTTGCTGGTTTAATTTTACAATTAAATAAAAAAATTATCAGTATGCATTGGTAAAAACTTTAATTGTTGTTGTAACTTTAAAAATTTACTTATAAATTTCAAAAAATTGCAATTTTTCCAAAAATTTCCGATAAAATGTTTTACAAACAAGACTAGTATAACGTCACTAAACCACACATATTAGAATTAAAAGTTTTTTACAATATGCTGAAACAGAAGCACACCAAAATTCTTCATTCAAAAGACAATTTTCCTTAAAAAATTAAAAATTGCTTTTTGTTCAAAATGTTGATCAAATGACCGTTGGCAGTAATTTGGATAAATCAGTAAAGAGCTTCTTTGTGGTACAGAATTTTAATATCGCTTTAAACAAAGTCGATTTTTTCGGAGCCATAAGCTTTTCGTGACGCTTTCATCAGTGGCAATCGCGTCAAATGGGACGAACCAGAGAAAATCAAAGTATTTATAGTCTCAACAGTTGGGAGAAAGGTGCTGCAGTCTCGGAAAGGAGAAAGGCACAATTGCACAGTGTGGTGCAATACAGGATGTTCTCGGAAAGGAGAAACGCACTATGTGCAATAACCCAGGAGAAACACTGTTACTCGCAACTTAGGTTATTTGAAAAGTTTCAATGTGTAAACAAATTCCTTTTGCTTACATAAAACCGGATGTTTGGTTTTGATAAAAGTTGCCTCGAGTAGACACAGATGGAACGAGTTGTTATAATAACTCGTTCCATCTGTGTCTACTCGAGGCAACTTTTATCAAAACCAAACATCCGGTTTTATGTAAGCAAAAGGAATTTGTTTACACATTAAAACTTTTCAAATAACCTAAGTTGCGAGTAACAGTGTTTCTCCTGGGTTATTGCACATAGTGCGTTTCTCCTTTCCGAGAACATCCTGTATTGCACCACACTGTGCAATTGTGCCTTTCTCCTTTCCGAGACTGCAGCACCTTTCTCCCAACTGTTGAGACTATAAATACTTTGATTTTCTCTGGTTCGTCCCATTTGACGCGATTGCCACTGATGAAAGCGTCACGAAAAGCTTATGGCTCCGAAAAAATCGACTTTGTTTAAAGCGATATTAAAATAAATCAGTAAGCAACCCTCCTCATTGCGCTTATAGTAAAGCAATAAAAGTTTAACAGCTAAAAGTTGACGAAGATTTAGAAAAAAAAAATTTAGTTTTTCTCTCTAAAAACAAAGTGAATTGTTCAACCAAACGATTTGCAATCAGAGTCGCGCTTCGCTTTATACTTTATTCAGGTTTTAAAAAATAACACTTTCAACTCAGTCTAATTCTTCCTTGCCGAAAGGCAGATGAATGTATTCCAAAAAATTCTAGATAAAGTTTATTTGATTGAATTTGAAATTGAATTGAATTAGAAAACAAGGTTTTGAATTGTTGAATCGTCGACGGCGAGCTATTTAACTTTCGCTTCAACTTTAACTTTATCTAACTTCGAGGTAAAAAACATTCCGAAAATAAAACATATCGTTTACTGAGAACTAAACGGTCCTATGACCATTTTTGTTAAAAACTGAGTTAAGCGTTCAAGCATTATTTCAACAACAAAAGCTTTATGTCAGCAAAAACTCAAAGCAAAAAGAGTAGCTCAAAAATTTTCTAATTTAAAACCAAAAGTTTTAGTACTAAAACAAACTAGCGAGCAGCATTTTCAAACGCTGTTTTTTCAAAATTCAAAAAAGTGGACATAGAAGCAAATCATTCTTAACGAACGATATAGTAAACTATTTTTATGCATTAATTTTTTCAACCACCATGTTTACAACGTGATGAGCATAGTCGGTTTATTACTAATAATAAATTTTTATGATAAAAAATTTGGAATGTTGCGCATCGGTAATCGTTCTTCACTATTTTACATTTTCGTCATTGTATGGCCAAATATTTAAGAAGTATTATTTAAGCCAAATATTTAACATTATAAACAGTAACCTTTCTGTTGCTGTAAAGCGGTGTTTTCCAACCTTTTCACTTATAACACCCGATATAAAAAAACAAACATTTAACGGCTCCACAAAGCAATTTTTTAACTGCTTTTGTTTACAAATAAAAATGAAAATTTTTACAAAATTTTTGAAATTCGAAACAAAATAAAATCTAACTATTGAAAGGACCACAGCACATAAATTCGGCCCACCAAGTAGCCACGACACTCCGGTTGGGAACCACTTGTTTAGTGATTATTATCCTAATTGTGACGTGTAAGTGACTGTTCTACTCAGACATAATGTTGAAGAGATCGACACCGCGTACTCGTGACACGCTTCGCTGTTTGAAACGCTAATGTTCACATTAATTTTCTGAATCGTGGCTTGACTTCGCGAACGAAGATTTCATGATGGGGGTTGTCCACGTCGACTGCAGGAACGCTCGTGGCTGACAAGGCCAATGTGAGATAGGCAAGTACAGCTACAGCGGCTGCAGTCAAAGGTTACACCGGGTACGGTTGTTGTTGAGGCTTCTCGGTTTTTCCTTCTGCGGCGTTTCTCTCTCAGGTTGTTTTTGCGGGAATCCTCGAAGGAAGAGACAGCCTGGTGAATAATGTGGCGCCAGGTGACGCGGTCAGCAGCCAGAGTAAACCATTGGCGATGGTCAACGTGGCAGGCGCCAAGGGAGTTCTTCAGGGAGTCCTTGTATCGATTTTTGATTCCCCTTTGTTACGGTGGCCAGTAGAAAGTTCGCCATACAGGGCTATCGTGGGTAGTCGATGATCGTCCATTCCAGAGACATGCCCAGCCCAACGTAACTGTGACTTCAGCAGTATGATCTTGATGCTGGTGGTCTTCGCCTGTTCAAGGACCTCAACAATTGAGACGTAATCGCTCCAGTAAATGTTGAGAATAATGCGGAGACAGCGATGATGGAAACGCTCCAGGAATCGTAGGTGGTGACGGTACGTTACCCACGATCAGAGCCGCACAGTAGGGTGGTGAATACAACGGCTCTGTACACGCTGATCTTGGTGCCCTTCTTCAGATGCTTGTTTTTTCATACTCTGTTGGACAGTCTGCCGAAAGCGCTGTTTGACTTGGTCAGTCTGTTGTCCATTTCCTTGTCGATCTTGGTGTCTGATGTGATTGTACAATCCAGGTAAGTAAACTGGTGAACGGTCTTCAACACAGTCTCGCCAATGGTGATGTGAGGAAGGCAGTACTTTTCCCGAGGTGCAGGCTGGTAGAGGAATTCCGTCTTTTTCAAGCTGACCTCGAGTCCGAAGAGCTGGGAAGCTTCTGCAAAGCGGGATATCAGGTGCTGCAAGGCACTTTCGGTATGAGCAAAATGGGCAGCGTCGTCGGCAAAGAGAAAGTCTCGAAACAGCTGCTCAAGAGTCTTTGTGTTGTGAGCCTGCAGTCTCCTGAGGTTGAACAGACTGCTGTCGAGGCGATAGCGGATGTAGACAGCATTGCCACCATCAAGGCCTTCCATGGCCTGCTTGAGCATCATACTGAAGAAGATGCTGAATAGAGTCGATGCCACGATGCAACCCTGTTTCACGCCGTTGGCAATTGGAAAGGGTTCAGAGAGGTCGCTGTTTAACCAATTAGGCCGTGCTGGTCTTCATGCAGCTGGATGACTATACTGAGGAATTTTGGTGGACTGCCGAGGCGCTTCATGATTAGCCAAAGACCCTTCCTGCTCACCGTGTCAAACTTTTTTTAATTTTTATCTCTGTATTTATCCTCCTGACTCGCAGGAAAGCGACGAAGGTGCTATACGTAGGGTAAGCAATTACCCCGACCTGCTTCCGGAGATGTTAAAATATTGCTGTCCGTTAGTAAGTTAATAGAGATATGACTGTAATTTAGAACTGCTTGCCAAGACCACCAAGCAAGGGAAAATATCGTGAAGTGTCTTTCCCAAGTACACAACAGAATGAAGCAAGTGGGTTTTAAACCGAGACCGTGTTGATCATCAGCCCGGTACTTTAACCACTCGAACACGCTGCCGACAAACGCCGTAGTTAGATCAACAAACATTACATACAGTCCTTTGTTCTGTTCTCGGCATTTCTCTTGGAGCTGCCTGAGGACGAAGACCATGTTTGTGGTTTCCCGGTTTCCTCTGAAACCACACTGGGTTTCTGGGAGGTGGTTTTCTGCAATGGTAGGTTACTAGCCTGTTCAGGAACAATCGAGCAAAGATTTTTTTTGCGATGGAGAGCAGAGTGATCCCCAGGTAGTTAGAACAGTCGGATTTTTCCTTTTGTTCTTTTATAAAGTAACGTGACTGCATCGCGAAGGTCTCTTGGTAGTTTGCCCTGCTCCCAACAAAAGACAAGAAGTTTATGGAGCTTGCTGTGCAACGCTGGGCCTTCACTTTTCCAAAACTCAGATGGAATTCCGTCAACTCCTGCTGCCTTGCCACTCTTCATCTGTTCTATGGCTTTAATAAGTTCTTGCAAAGAGGGCAGTTCGTCCAGTTCCACTTTGACTGGTAGCTGGGCGATGCGGAGGAGCGCTGAGTCCTGGACAACTCGATCAGCGCTGAAGAGCTCCTGGAAGTGCTCAGACCAACGGCTCAGGATAGATGTCTTTTCATTGAGGAGTGCCCGTCCATCCGCACTGCACAAATGACTCCGTGCCTGGTGTGTCGGGTCATACACTACCTTGAGAGCTTCATAAAAGCCTCTGAAATCACCAGCATATGCGTACTGCTGAGTTCTAACTACGTGGTTGGTCCACCATTCGTTTTGCGTCACTCGAAGCTTGAGCTGGAGGTTGCTGTAAATGCGGCGAAAAGCAGCCTTCCTCACAGGACAGGACGGGTGGGCTGATATCTTCTCCGCCAGCGATTTCTGAATCTCTTCGTTGTTTTCGTCAAACCAGTCTTTATTCCTTTTAGTGGTAAACCCAAGGACTTCTTCAGATGTTTGCAGGATGGCGGTTTTCAGTTTGTCCCAGAGTGTTTTGGGAGAGGGATTTCTGGGCACCTGTTGTTTTCAAGCTTGTCCTATAAGTCCGCCTAAATTCAGCTTTCACTTTAGCTGACTGTAGCTTGCTGAGCTTGACCTTTTCTTGGGGGTCTTTCCCTTCCTTTACTTAGGTTTCAGTATGACATTCTGCGCTGGGCATCACTCTGATGTGAGGATTTCTTTGAGGTCTCTTTGGCGCGCTAGAACATAGTCAATTAGGTGCCAGTGTTTAGATCCAGGATGCATCCAGGTTGTTTTTAGACTGTCCTTTTGTTGAAAGATGGTGTTGGTGATGACGAGTTGTTGCTCCGTGCAGAACTCCAGCAGTAAGCGCGCGTTGTCGTTGCAGTTTTCAACGCCGTGTCTGTCAAGTATTCCTTTCCAGGTAACAGCGTCATGGCCCACTTTAGCATTGAAGTCGCCAAGAACTAACAGATTGTCGTCTGCAGGGGTGCCTTGGGGAGGCTGCGGAGTTCTGAGTAAAACTTATTTTTTTCTGCTGGCTCAGCTTAAAGAGTCGGAGCATATACACTAAAAAGCGTTGCATACTGCTTGTTCTTCAGAGGGAGGCGTATAGACACAATGCGGTCGGAATGGCCGGATGGCTCTGGTGTGCACCGCGTGCTCGCGACTCGCACCGCGTACACTGCGTGCTTGTAACTTCTCTGTTTTTATTTTTATTTTATTTTCAGAATTTTCTGAATATATTATTAATTACATGGCATTTACATATGTTTTAATATTTTGCTACTTTTATCACAATTTTTTTATCACTTACTTTTTGTTGAACATATATTTTGTGATTGAAAAATTTTATTTTTAATTTTAATTGGGAAATGGTTTGGAATTCTTTTTGTAGATTTGTGCCACTTTGCGCATTGCTCCGGCAAGTTTAACTGCAAATGCGAGGATCCAGATTGGCATCGTAAGAAGTAAGTAACTTTTACAATTTTGTAATTTTGTTACCAGCAACAAAATATTGGCGTGGTGACGCGTGTCTTTAAGCAATTGTTTCAACATTTTAACAAAAATTAACGGAAGTCATTATGTCGTGCAATTTAACTGCAATAGGATTGGAGATACAAAAAGTTACAAGAATACACATAAGTACAAGAACCAAACAAAATACTATATTATTTAAAACAAGAATTGTAATTGTTTTATTCATTTCTACAAAAAATGTTGACACAAACATAAACGATTAATATTTGTAAAATATAAGTCACAAAATATGCTTACCATAAAATACCAAAATATTTGCATTGTCAATTTAGTTTTGGTTTTAACTTAAGCTATGTAACATTGGATTTAAACTAATTTAAAAAGCAAAACTACCGCGAGCTACTATGTAGAAGATGTTCAGAAAAAATTTTTAAATAACTACCATGTCTGACTACAAGCAAAGTCTAGCTTAGAAAAAGCAAGTAAAATTTTTTGTACATTACTTTGCTAACAGATTGTAAAATTTAAATTAATTTATAGAGTCAACTTTAATCCAAATCATCAAAATAAGCTATCATTTCATGATTTGGCGGTGAAAACCTAATATCAGACAAAGAAAGACAAAGCTTGTTGGGCATAGCAACACTGCTAGATGGCTGGACTAAAACTTACTGATTTGTAATGTAACGATAGTGAACAACAGCCAGAGCAGGTTTAACATTTTTTATTTTATTTAACAAACCTTTAGAACATGGCTCCCCAACTTTTTACGTATTGTGGACCAAAATTTTTCATCAAGTTTTTTGCAAACTGCAATTGCTAAAAAGGACAAATAGCAGCATTTCATTCTTTTATCACAAATGCAGAGAGCGTGGTCGAGTACAGAAGACCCGTATTAATAACTCAAGCAATTGACACAGCTTCGGTTCAAAACCTACACTCGTTATTTTGCTACGTCTTAAAAAAGACACTTTTGGGCACTTTCCACCTTTTGACGGTTTTGATAAGCAGTTTTAAATTTCAGTCATAGTTTTAAATAAAAATTAAAAAACAAATAAAAACTTTCAATTGGACAAAATATCTTGGCGTCTTCAAAGTTTAATCGAAGCAATCGCTTGACAGTTGCCTAAAGTACCACGCCTTCAAAGTTTTCCTGTCTTTGAAGAAAAAATATACAGATGAAATAAATAATAAAATAAAAAAAAAATAGGTCTAACTGCTGTTTCGTGACTGTCACAAACTTTGTTCGGGAATCCCAAAGGACAGTTGAGCTAGGTAACCCGAATACCTGTGCTGAAACAAAGCTGTGTCTAAATTTTATTTTGTTCCGGCTCAAGAAGTAGTCTTGCTATGAGCCTGACGGTTTATACAGTTGGTTTAACGAAAGCTCGGATTGGTTTCGTTGAAGATTCTTCTCCACAACAAACAGAGACCACTGTCTCTAATAAGAACAAATGTATTACAAAAATCACGTCCGGCGAAACTTCTATTCCACGCTTTGCCAAACTGCAAAGCGAAATCAACACTATAACTCGACTCAATCATCACAAATATAATTCTACCTCTGTAGAACAAAACTGCCAACCACTGGCGCAAAATAAATTCAACACTCGACGACCAATACAAAAACTAACGGGCCTCCCGTGCCCAACCAAATTATTTCCACTCGAGTCGTCTCAAAATCACATCTAATTGTAATAATTCGCTATGTATCGGCTTTATATAGAAACCAAAATCACGTGACGTAAACTTTCTCGTAAATTCGAGGTTTAGCCAGAACTCTCTGGAGAGATCGTTACGCTCGAATCAAGTGGCATATACGCGAACCTTCTAGTACAATGACGTTGGTCAAAAACATATTACGTCAATACAAAGAGAAAATAAGATACATATATCGAGCAATAGAGCGAATCGGATAATACGACAGCAGCGCTAAAAGAGACGCAATTACTTCTCTTATAATAACACTACGAATTACTATTAACGGGCAGAAATTATATCGTTACGATTAAAATTATGAATGAAGTGTGACAGTGACACATTATGCACAGCAGATTTCCTTGATTTTAAATGAAAAAAAAAAAAAAATTTTATCGACCTACAGTTGAAATTAAAGTAAGAAAGCTCTCTATCTGAATTAAAACAAAAAAATTCGTGTATCTCACGAAAGCCACTACAGCAAATTTTTCAAATCAATTTCATTAAAAATTGAATCGTATAAAATAATAAAGGCGATTTAAGATTTAAACCATCATCAATCTTTAAAAATCACTAAAAATTAAGCATTCAAATTGCCGCGCTCAGAAGCCAGAACACCTCTTATATGAAAGGCTCCATTTTGTGGAAAAGCTGCGGAAAACTTAAATCAAGACACCCATTTGTGCCTGCTGCATTGGAACTACTGAACAACCTTTCCCAGTCAGGCATCAGTGTAACACGACGGGCGAACCGATTTTCCGAACCGACATTGATTTATTTTGCTCAGAAACGCACAAATGGGGTATGGCTTCTACGGCGGCTTGTGAGTGTGGCGCAAAGGAGCAGACAGCTGAGCACGTAATAATATTTTGCTCCATTTATCACCATCCAAATGGAGCCCGTGCTCTCTTAAACGTCAACAAGAACCTGGTGACCTAGCTGATGGAAACATATCAGGGCATTTAGTAGACCATCCAGCTCCCGTCCATATCCCCAAAACGAAATAAGAGAAAAAATATGTCATGATTTTTAGTAAAAATAGATTATTTGTACGTTTTTTAATCATTCGAACGTTATAGTTCTTTTTAAATTTGCATTAATCACAGTAGAAAAGAATTATGGCAATCTTTATCAGGGTTAGGGAGTCAAAAGATTTAAGATCTGACTCCGATTTCTAGAATTTTTTGGATGCCGACTCCATTTTTTAGAACAGGGTTTCCCAAACTGTATGCCGTGAAAGGGATTAAAGTGTGCTAAGAAATTTTTGTGTTTTGACAGAAAGGCATAGAGTCTTGGTCTACAAATGATTTATGTGTTTTATGTAGTTTTAGTAGACATATTGCTAAAAATTTTAAATATAGTCTGCTTCAGTAAAATTGTAAAAGAAAAGAGACTTATTTGCATAAAGTTGTTTGTTTTTTGGACGTAAACAACCAATTTCTCCCAGCGGCTTGTTATTAAAAATACGCAAAAAAAAATATAAGTGTAAGCAATGAGATTTCTATCAAACAGTGCTTTTCAACCTTTTTAACATCTTGCGCTAGAAAAGTCGTAAGGCAACAGCTGTGGCTCAGCAGTGCATTTTCACTTCACTTTGATAAAAGAACGTGCTAGATCAAAGTGAAGACAAAAAAGTTCTTACTTTACTTACACAACTTTTTTCAGAAAAAATAAAGTGGCTTTCCACTGCTACTGTCAGTTTTGTCTGCTAGCAATTTTTATACTCTTAATAGTCCGACTCCAACTTCTTTTTAAAACCTCCGACTCCGCAATCTTGATCTTTATGCATGATAATCAAAACGCCTGGACACCGTATAAGGTGCTCGAAAAATTATAAAACTGTTTTCATCAACATTTAAACGTCGTACATTTCGTTTTTTAATAACAAAATTTGGTATCTCAAAAAGCGGCTATATCACGATGCTTTTAATTGTAATGAATATTGTTTTATGACAGGGATATCCAACTTGTTGCCCACTTAATGTTTTTATGAGGCCCACTTATCTCTGGTACACTCAAGCTGAGTATACCAGAGATAAAGCAGCTGCGCACAGTGGTTTAGCATCAGCACCCTATCCTGAGCCTGCAAGTTACCTCAATAGTGCGACGCGCTAATATAGTTTTTTGTACAATGCTTCGAGATGGTGATGAAAAATGAGCAATCTGTCTGGTTTTACCACGAAATAAGTAGAGTTAGAAAAAATGATAAAATTCTGATGCTGTTGTAAAAATTTAGCTCAAGTTTGGCCTTTTCATTGTTTAAATTAACGGCTGCTGTCACCGCCTTAATGTGACTAAGCTTCAGCTTCCAAGTCTAATGATACACTAAAACGGTAGTCATGTTTTTAGTTAAAGTTTTCTGAAAGGTTTTTTCAGTTTCTAGAGGAGTGCAACAATGCTAGATCTTTTGCATAGGTAAACTTTCTGGCAATCGTGGAGGACGGATATATACGTAAATATATGGAGGTCGAAAAGGAAATGAACCAAGAAAAATTCCTGAGAAACGCCGTTTTTTAAAAAGAAAATCTTGCTTGGCTTGCTCTCCCTGTTAGCAAGGGCAAAACTTTGGTTTCGGAAAAGCTCCGTGATCATTCTGACTATGTGCTTACCCTGGCAGAAGTCTCAACAGCTTGCATGTAAGGCCATGGTCCCAGACAGATTCTTGCCGCCGTGAAATCGACTTATTTGACAAAAAAATCCTCGATGTTTTCGGTCAATTGAATGGCTTGATTTAAGATTGACTTTTTGTGTTAAAACCCAGCCTGCTTTTTAGGGAGCAATAGATAACTAAATGATTTGATGCGGATCTAGATAAGCTTCTCGAGGATCTTATAGAAAACACAGAGCAGAGAGGAGATAACTCTATGGGTCCCCACGATCTTTATCGGCTTTGTGATTGCGACTACAAGCTTTCTTCTCCAGATCTTGGAAATTTTGAGTTGGTGCAAGCAGGAAGAAAGGAACTCACGTAACTGGGACTTTAGAGGAGCTCCAGCATGGATATTTTGAATGCTAATTACATAATGAGCTTAATACTTTTATATTCCAGTTAGATTCCTAATTAGTAATTAATTTTAAATTTATATTTTAACTCGTCATTTGGTCATGGCACCTAAAATTAAAAAGAGGAAATTTTATATAGGCCTGCCTGCCTGTAGTAATCTAAATGTACGTACTTCAATTTATGATTTGGTCCATTGCTAAAAGTGTCTTTTCCATGAATATAACAGAATTGCTCGAGTAGGTCCTCAAACACGGCCGTTCCGATCATAATCACTATGCTCTAAACACTCGACCACGCTGCCTAGGACCCGATTAATAACCGGTAAAAAATTGTGCGGAAGGATCAATGAATCCATAGGCGTATGCGCGGAAGGGGAAGAGTTGGGGCTTAAAAATCCTCCACGAAGAATAATCGTTAAAGCTTCATAGTAGCACTAAACCAGCTTAAAAGCTGTTAAAATAAAGTGAAAAATTTATTTAATTAAAAAGAATTAGGGTTACAAAAAGTGAAATGTAAAAAAAAGATAAAAAAAAATCTTAACCTATTTTACATTTGTCGGCAGCGTGTTCGAGTGGTAATGGCCCTGTAATTGATGGCGAACGTAATTGAAGCCGTCGCGGTTCAAAGCCTACTCTCGCCATTCTGTTGTGTCCTTGAGAGAAACACTTTACAGCACTTTACCCTGCTGCTGCATTTTAAGCATGCTTAAAATAAAATACTAAATTGCTAATAAGACGAAGTAGAAAAGGTGGAAAATAATTAAAAACTACTTCGATTAACCTACCCAAAGATAGACTAAAAATAAACATGGGTAATACAGAAAAAAAAACCAGCAAGTTTTTAAGCAGCTTTTACTCGTTTGTATAATTTGTCATTATTTCTAATCTTTTTTAGGTGATTAAATAGACTAATTATATTCTATGTAAACCAAACATAGCCAACAGATACAACAAATGCAACACATCAACACAGATAACCGAGCTAATCAAATATTTGAATAAAGTTTTGGTTCTGGGTATATGCCTCTACGGTGAATTCCACAACGGCACAATCCAGCGAGTTAAATTCCACTACGGTAGCCTATATTCCACCACGATATCACACATGTTGTTGGTTCATTTTATTTGTTGATTGTTGTCGATTTATCACGCTATAAGTTGCCAAGCAAAGAGTACGGTAGTCGACAAGTACTTTTATTACCCTAACACTCTTAACCTTAACCCCTAATCCTAACTCTAACTCTAACCCCAACCCCTTAACCTAAAAAATCTCTGTGGTAGAATACACAGTGTTGGAATCCTATGATGGAATATACTGGGGTGGAATTTACTGGTCAATCAAGTTTCAACCATTTTCGTGATGAGCGTGCCTTCAGCATTTTTGAGTTTTAAAAAAAAATTCTAACAAATATTAATTAAAATTTTTTTGTGAGTGCCTTTTCAACATTGTTAACCAGCGTGCCTTGTATGTTTTGGCTTTCTTCTGTTCTAGTTGGGCGGGTTTTTAAAGCTTGTTGTTTTATGATGCAACCACACTTGAGCTCTTTTCAACGTGATAGAGATGCTTGTTTAATTAAAATGTAGTTTTACGTAGATTGTTAATTATAGATTAAAAAAATAAAAATTTATTGTTTTTGGAATAATCATTTAATAATTACATAATTAAAAACGAATTATATTTTTAAAAATTTTTTCGGTCTCTATCTCGGTCTCGGTCTCGATTGTTTCTAGTCTTGATCTCGAATCTTAGGTCTCGAAATTTGCCGATCTCGATCTTGGCCTCGGAAAAATTATGTGGTCTCGGTCTCGGTCCCAACATTTATGGTCTCAACTACATCACTGTTAGATAAAGTCTGTTTTTGTAATTTTGTTAATTCGCTGTATGTTATTATTTCCATTTCTCGTTATTACATGGTTTTTCATGGACACGCGTGGTTTTCCATAGGAAAAATGAACATAAAATTAGCCTACACATGATGCGTTTGCACAAAAATTTATTTTTTAAAATGTAATCGCAGAACAAAAAACTTTGAGAAGCCCTAATATTCAAAAAAATTTTTTATCCTTATATTTATCCTCCTGACTCGCAGGAAAGCGACCGAGGCGCTAATACAAAGGATAAGCAATTATCTCGACCTGTTTCCGGAGATGTCAAGATATTGCTGTCCGCTTGCAATTTAATAGCTATGTATATCCTTCAACTATTTCTAGTGAGTTTGTCATTTACTTTGCTTCTTCGTCGTTTGAGAGGGTATTCACTCCAGGTCAGACACAAACAGGACTGGGGTCGAGAGTTTATCCTTTTACCACCTCAGGCTGCTGTACTGCCTGCATCAGATGCTGGCAGTGATATTATTAAGCTAGCATCGGGTTTCGTCATCCAAAACCGTCAGACCTCATGCTCCATGTGGTGCCCGATGTATAGGGCATGCTGTTAGAACATGGTCTGCGGTTTGCTCAGAGACGCCAAACTCGCAATTCGGTGAAGGATCGAGACCCCATTTGTGCATGGACGAATGGAATTGCACAACACCATTCCACAGGCGGTTGAACTTAACCCTAGCTGCTCGGGACAAGCCCATCCCAACTGGCCTGTCACCGGTCCTGGGCACAAAAGCACGGAGCCTGGAAGTATTTTCACAATACTCCATTTTCCATTTGTGATTTGTCCATTCAGAAGCGCGAATGCCAAGTCTGGCAATGTTGTCCAAAAGATTCCGCGCAGCTGGCACAAACGGGCGTCTGGATCTTAGTCTCACTTGGCGAGTATCTGAGGATCCACTTAAAAGACCATACAAGATATGATCAGGGTCCAGAGATCCACGGTGATTCAAGGAGAGTGTCGCTCCCATTCGGGGAAGCTCAGCTGGCTGGATGCCTGAGAGTACAGGTAGGTGGTCCGTTGGAGTGGGGCGCAGGCATCCAGTGACTATCCGCAAGGCGTCGTTCAAGACATTGTTGATGAGGCAAGTGTGAGCACTGCAACACCAGACTGGTTCGCAATACTCAGCTGTTGAATACACTAGAGATAAAGTGGCTATGCATAGTGTTTTAGCACAGCACCCTATTCCGAGCCCACGAGTCGCCTCAGCAGTGTGACGCGCGAAGATAGTTTTTTCGTAATGCCACTAGATAGTGACGAAACATGAGCGATCTGTCCAATTTTACCCCAAGATAAGTAGAGGTTGGACAGAACGGTAAAAGTCTGTCATTATTGTATGCGTTTAGCTCACGTTTGGTTTCTCGGTTATTTAAGTGAAAGGCTGCCGTCACCGTCTTAATGTGACTGAGCTTCAACCTCCAAGTCTGGAGATACGATGAAAGTGTAGACATGTCTTGGCTTAAAGTCCCCTCCAAGTCCTTCCAGTTTTCAAAAGAGTGCAACAATGCTAAATTATCAGCATAAGCAAACTTTATGGAAAACATGGAAGGAAGATCGTACGTATAAATGTTAAATAGAAGGGGAGCCAAGACCAATCCCTGAGGAACGCCGTTTTTAAGACGGCGTAGGCAGCTTCGCTTGCTGTCACCAGTAGTAAGAGTGAAACTTCGATTTCGCTTTGCTTATACACGGATATATACCTTTATTATGCATTTTAGTAAAAGTTCTTATGCCCAAAGAAATTATGTTGTACTATGTCTATTTATATAAGCTATTTCAATAATAAAATAAATAAAAATCATAAGTATTGTTTCTTTTTGATTGCTTTCAATAACCTTTTTTGTATTGAGAGGTATCAGAAATGTCACCGATTGCAAGCTTGATCTCAACTAAACTAATTAGTCCACTTCCGGTAAAGTTGTTATTATTAATACTTTTATTAATTTTTTTTTAAACTATCTTATCTAAGTTATATAGACGCCACATAGCTGTAAAAATAATTTTCATCTTTCAAAACACTAATTTATGCCGTATAGGGTTAAACCGAATTTGGTTGATGTAATGCAAAAGTAGCCTATTAAACGCACAAATTCCCTCTCTAAAATCATGAAATTCCTCCCTGGAGAAAAGTTCTACCCCGTTTGGAAACCACTCTTTAAAAACACAAACACAAAAAACATTAAATTGAAATTGACTTTTTTTTAAAAAAAAAGAGAAAACTGTTCAAAATTTCAATAAAAGTTTATTGTTACGTCATAAATTTTTGTTTTAAAGTAAAAAAAATATATTTTGCGTTGACAAAAATATTATTTTAATTGATTTCAAATTTAGGAAAATACTTTTAGACTTTTCTGGGGAAAATTACAGGGTGTGCGTCCCATATCTCACACGCATGAAGTATACGTCCCTGCTAAGAGCTCCGTATAAATCCTATTTCTTTTATAGTAACCATTTTCTATACATCGGGGTCTATATAAATCTTGTGTTGGCAGCGTAATCCAGCGGTTAGAGTCGCCGTGATTGTGATCGACATGGCCTCGGTTCAAAACCTACCCGCGCTATTCTGTTGTGTCTTTAAAAAAACCTACGGCACTTTCCCCTACTTGGTTCTTCACTTCACAAAAAAGGTCTTCACTTTGAATCGATCTCGTATTTCCTACTTTTTGTCCCAACTTCATAGTGATCTCTAAAAAAAGAGGTCCTCCGATGAATTCGTTCTGAGATTTTTCACTTTTCGTAACAATTTCATAGTGATCTTTAAAAAAAATGTATAACAAAATAAAACTATATTCGGTATTTTCAAAAAGGAGAGCCCCTTAAAACAAGGGGGACGATGCAACTGCTCCCTCGCCTCACCCAATATTCACCACTGCCTACAGCAGCAAGATAGATTATACAGTATAATTTTAATTTAGCCTAAATCAAGCAGTAGCCAGAGAAAACGAACATAGATTTTTAAATATTGTCTGTTTCAGTTAGTCTACAAATACATTAAAATTTAGCACCTGCCAAAAGTTGCTTTCAAAAGAAATTAAAATGCTTGTTTCGGACCTTGATTTGAATGTATGACGTCATAAACAATATGTTTTTATTAAAGTTGTTAAAAACTTTAACGCTAAACTGGAAGCTAAAAATTTCTAGATAAATGTCCGATTTAAAACTTCTTCAAGTAAATTGAGTTCTAGAATCCAATAATGATAACACTATATTGACGATAAAGTTGCTAAAATTTTATTTACTAAGATACCATTTAAAGTGGTCTTTAGAAAAAGTTCTTCACATTAAATCTGAGTGACGTCGGGCATCTCTGTGAAATGATGCAAGATCATGATTTGGACAATTATCAAAAAAATTGGGCAAAAATACAGTATATTGCCCCCAAAATTGTTTGTTGTGTTGCACAGCTATGATAGTAACTAATGCTCAGAACATGGCTCGCGACAAATTTGAATAAAATTTTAATTTCGAATTTCTTTTTCTAATTTAAGGTATCAATATGGTAGGTGTGCAGTTATGTAAAGTGATGTAAAGTGATGTAATCGGCAGCAAGTGGTTAAAGCGCCTGGCTTGTAACCAACACGATCTCGATTCAAAATCCACTCGCGCCATTCTGTTGTGTCCTTGGGAAAGACACTCTACGGCACATTCCCCTGCTTGGTGGTCCTGGCAAGCAGTTCTAAATTACAGTCATATCTTTATTGAATTATAAGCGGACAGCAATATCTTGGTATTTTCGGAAGCAGGTCAGGGTAATTGCCTACCCTATGTATTAGCGCCTTCGTCGCTTTCCTGCGAGTCAGGAGGATAAATATAGAAATATATATAATAAAAAAAATTTTTTTTGGAATTGCTACAGTTAGATTACATCAAGGAGCCCAACCTTTTACACGCCGGAAACCAAATGTTTTTTCTACTAGTATACCCTGGGTTGCTATCGTTATAATAATAACAGTAATGAAACTTTTTCTTTGCTTTATTATTTTATTTTTTCTCTATATTTATCCTCCTGACTTGCAGGAAAGCGACCGAGGCGCTAGTACTTAAGGTAAGTAATTACCCCCACCTGCTTCCGGAAATACCAAGATATTGCTGTCCGCTTGTAATTTAATAGAGATGTGACTGTAATTTAGAACTGCTTGCCAGGACCACCAAGCAGGGGAATGTGCCGTAAAGTGTTTTTCCCAAGGACACAACAGAATGGCGCCAGTGGGTTTTGAACCGAGATCGTGTTGATCACGAGCCCGGCGCTTTAACCACTCGACCACTCTGCCGACTAACGATAAAACAATAAAAACGAATAGGTGGCCCTCTGAGTTTTCCCGACCTTGGTCTAGTATGTTTAAAAGTTGTGATCTATAAATCCATATGTACTAAAAAGAAGGTTGCGGGTTAAACACTCAATGAAGAGAGATGATCAGAGATTCATAACAGCACTAAGAAACTTTAAAAATTGTTAAAATAAATGAAGACTTGTTTCAATCAAAAAAAAGATTTAAGGTTGAGAAAAAGTGAAGATCAATAAAAAAGCCTTCACTTTTTACATTTACATTCGTCGGTAGCGTAAATGAGTGGTTAAGAGCGTCGTGATTCAAAACCTACTCGCGATGTTCTGCTTTGTACTTGGGAAAAACAGTATTTTTTCTTGACCTCTATTTATTTCCCCTGACTTGTAGGAAAGCGTCGAAGGCGCTATTTACAGGGCAAGCATAATCCCGACCTGATACCCAAAATTTATTTTTTAGTTTTTTATCTGGAGATATGACTAAAACTTAAAGATGCTTGCAGAGACCGTCAAACAAAAGAAAGCGCCTTAAACTATCATTTCCAAGGACACAACAGAATGGCGCAAGTAGGTTTTGAACCGACTCTGTCGATCATGTTCGCCATCAATTGGACTGTTTCTTAACCACTCGGCCACGCTGTCAACTATTTTGTTTAAATGCTTCTGAACTTACTATATCAAGATACGCTTATTACATAATACCATAGAAACATATGAGCAGCAATGTAAACTCATATTTACCAGCAGCTCTTACTCATTATAAGCTAAAACAGTAATTGATTTGTGCTACATACGTGAATTATACATGACCATTGATCTCAATCGCGTGTGGATTAGTGCTGAGCGATTCCAATTGTCCATGCGCAAATGGGGTCTCGCTCCTTCACCAAATTGCAAGTGCAGCGCCAATGAATAAACGGCAGGCCACGCCTTAACAGCGTGCCTCATACGTCGGGAACAGCATGGAGCACGAAGTCTAACCGTTTTGAATGAAAAAACCAAAGGTTGGCACAACACCATCATTACAAGCATCTGATCCAGACAGTACAGCAATATGGAATAGTAAAACGATAAACCTTTGGCCCCATTCCTGTTTCTCTTTGACCCGGGATAGATGCCTGTCTACACGACAACGACAAAACGAATCGTTTATTCATTTATTTATTTTCATTTTCGATCATAATTTTTAATTAAATCACACAAAAAATGCTGCGGTCTCAATTTTGGTCTTGAGTGCAAAAAATTATCAGACCTTGGTTTGTTCAAACATTTATATAACACTGGTCAACACACAATTTGGTGCCTCAAGTATTAAAACTGTTTTGGGGTATATTTGGGGCGCTGATTCCAAAAATGACATCGGTTTTTTCGCATCAGCTCTGGTTTTTGAGTTAGGGCATACCCTTATAATTTTGACTTTATCTGTTATACATGGATCTTAAGCAACAAAGAATTTGTTTAAGATTGTTTAAAGGTATGTCAAATGCGCAATAGCAAAGTAACTACATGTTTGACGTATTTTCAACAACACAAAATAATAAAATACCCCGATGAAAGCAATAGACATTGAAAAATGCAAGACTTTATTCTAGTAATTACATAACATCTAAAAAGTGTCTTTTGTAGCACTTTCTGGAGTGTTTAGTATCAGGACAGTGCCTTTGCAAACTCCAACAATAATCAGCTAGCATCGTTTCATCTCATCTTCCTTGGTACCGCTCCTCCATTACTCTTATATCCTGGTGAAACCTTTCACCCTGCTCCTCGCTTAGGTCACCAAGATTTTTTGAAAAATGGTCTAAATGGCTATAAAGATAGTGGACTTTGATGCTCATGTTGCAGCCAAGATCTTTAAAGCTGCTTAACGTATTGGTTACAAGCTCTACATAGTTGCTTGCCTTGTAATTTCCCAAAAAGTTTTTAATAATCAGCACAAATGCGGTCCAAGCAGCTGATTCGTGTTCGGTCATATGCCTAGCAAATTGCGAATCTTTTATAAGCTGCCTGATCTGTGGACCATTAAAAATTCCTGCTTTAATCTTTTCCATACTCATCCCTGGGAATGCACTGCACAAATATCGAAAGCATGCTCCATCTGTATTCAATGCCGTGACGAATTGCTTCATAAGACCAAGTTTTATATGCAACGTTGGGAGAATGATCTTTTCTGTGGTAACCAAGTGTTGATGAATGATGTTTTTCTCGCCTGCAATCATTTCTTTCCTCAAAGGCCACTCTTTTCTTGTCCAGTGTTCACTTTTTGCTCTGCTATCCCACATACAGAGAAAACAAGGATACTTTGTAAAACCGTTTTACTGGCCCAGAAGAAAGTTTACCATTTTTAGGTCTACACATATTTTCCACTGATACTTAAGGTATGCTACCTTTTCCAGAATTTGTTTAATCAAATCATATTCTTCTCTCATACTAATTGAATGGCCTATTGGAATGGAAGCATACTTATTGCCATTATGGAGTAGAACGCATTTTAAACTTCTTACAGAACTGTCAATAAAAAGGCGCCATTCTTGTGGATTGTATTCTGTTAGTCCCATTTTTTGTAGAAGCCCCCCAACATCATTGCAGAAAACCAGATTGTTTTCCTTCGAAAAATAGGGCAGTAAATCTTTTTCTCTTCTACGATAAAACGTAATGTTAGTACCAGGCTGAAGAAGATTTTTCTCATTTAGCCTGGATGCGAGGATTTCCGATGTCTCTTTTGAAAGATTGAGGTCTTTGATCAGGTCATTCAGCTCGAACTGATTACATCGCAGCGGTGTAGCAACTGCGCCCTGAAACTCACTTTCACTGCTACAGGTCACTGCTGCATCAACAAAACTAATTCATCAGAGCTTTCTATTAGTTCTGTTAGGTGGTCAAACACAGGAATGGGAACTTCGTCTGAATGCGGGACAGGCCGTCTTGCTGATTCTAAGTCGGGGTATATCCATTTTCTTCTATTGTTACGGTTGATTCACTTAATGTTATCCATACAAAAATAGCAATCGTCGTGAGGATTTTTAGGTTTCCTCCAAACCATTGTGACACCAAACTGTAAACTTTGTCTCTTTCCATTAATCCACTGACGTAAATGCTCTACACAGGTTTACAAGCAAACAAATATGAGCGGTATACTGTATCTCAAAAACTAGAGCTGATGCGAAAAAACCGCCGTCATTTTCGGAATCAGCGCCCCAAATATACTCCAAAACAGCTCTAATATTTGAGGCACCAATAAAAAAATTTTTTTTTGTTGACCAGTGTAATCGGTCAGTGCAAAAAGTTTGAATCAAATTTTCAATAAAAAATCCTAAAACACAGAACACATAATTGGGTGTATGTAGGCTCAAAAATACACTAATGGAAGTCCTACTGGAAGAGAAAGGCCGATGACCAATTACCACTGCCAATAAAAACTAAAAAAAAACTTTCTGCTAATTCAGCACAACAGTATTGGAAGCAAACTTGCAAACGTCACGCAAAATTGTCACTCATTCAAACTGATCTCTCTTTTGAGATTTCTCAAATTTTTGCTGTATTTAGTGCCATTAGTTTGAACATTGACGAACTAAAGACATTCAATACAGCAAAAATTTGAAAAATCCCAAAAGAAAAATGTGTTGGAATGATTGACAATTTTGAGTGACGTCTACAAGTTTGCCTCCAATGCTGTTGCGCTCATTTGGAACATATTTCAAACAGTACGTAACTTTAATGTAAAGCAACCGAAATAACTGGAATGATGGTAAAAAGATTGATATTTAAGTCGACCAAGTTTCTTGAAATTCTATTGATGTTGATAAGATTTAATAAAATTTGTATGGGTTCTGTTTTTTTCGGGTCACCTTGATACAGTACATCTTTTTACTTTTTTTATCTCTTATTTTGTCCCATGCTTTCTTCGCCTCTTTCTTTTTTTTTCAATAACCTTTTTCTGCATTGAGAGGTATCAGAAATGTCACCGATTGCAAGCTTGTAATCTCAACTAAACTAATTAGTTCACTTCCAGTAAAATTGTTATCATTAATATTTTTATTATTTTTTTTAAAACTACCTTATTTAAGTCATATAGACGCCACATAGCTTCAAAAATAATTTTTATCTTGCAAAACATTAATTCATACCGTATAGGGTTAAACCGAATTTGGTTGATGTAACGGAAAAGTATTAAACGCACAAATTCCCTCTCTAAAATCATGAAATTCCTCCCTGTGGAAAAGTTTTACCCTGTTTGAGAACTACTGCTTTAGAAGCACAAACACAACAAATATTAAATTGAAATTAATTTTTTTTTGAAAAAAAAGAGAAAACTGTTCAAAATTTTAATAAAAGTTTATTGTTACGTCATAAATTTTTGTTTTAGAGTAAAATAAAATATATTTTGCGTTGATAAATATATTATTTTAATTGATTTTAATTAAAAAAATTTTTAGCTTTTTTGGAGGAGGGAGAAAATTACAGGATGTGCATCCCATACCTTGCACGCATGAAGTATACGTCCCAGGAAAGGGCTCTATGTAAATCCTATTTTTTTTATAGTGTCCATTTTCTATATACCGGGTCTATATATATTTTTTGTCGGGAGTGTGATCCAGTGGTTAGAGCCGCCGTGATTGTGATCGACATTGCTTCGGTTCAAAACCTATCCGCGCTATTCTGTTGTGTCTTTAAAATAAAAACCTACGGCACCTTCTCCTACTTGACGGTCTTAGCAAACAGTTTTAAATTTTGGTCATATCTCTATAAAAACTAAATAACCAAAGAAAAAATTTTTGGCATCTCCGGAAGTTCACAGGTTTGACGGTTACATGTCATCGTAATCGAGACTACGGTTTTTCAATACAAGTAATTCGTTTTATTTTGTACATATACAAGATAGATGACACAAGAAATTTTCTGGCTTGCTCGCTCGCTTAATTTAAGTTTCAGGCTGCTATAAATAATTGAAAGTCAAACTTTGTTGGTTTTTGTGAACAACTTTTAATTGATGAATTGCTTTTAGAGAATTTATAAAAGTTTTGAATCGGAAATATTGTGTTTCGTGTGTTATTTCGGTTGCATGTTGTGCATTAAATTAATGTTATTCTCGCTGGTGCAGTGTTTCGCCCATTAGAATTAGCAGAAAGTTTTCTTTTGGTTTTTATTGGCAGTGGTAATTGGTCATCCGCCTCCCTTTCCCAGTAGGACTTCCATTAGTGTATTTTGTGGCCTACATACACCTAATTAGGTTTTTTTTTATTCAAAATTTGATTCAAACTTTTTGCACTGACCGATTATATAAATGGTTGAACAAACCAAGGTCTGATAATTTTTTGCACTCAAGACCAAAATTGAGACCGCAGCATTTTTTGTGTGATTTAATTAAAAATTATGATCGAAAATGAAAATAAATAAATGAATAAACGATTCGTTTTGTCGTTGTCGTGTAGACAGGCATCTATCCCGGGTCAAAGAGAAACAGGAATGGGGCCAAAGGTTTATCGTTTTACTATTCCATATTGCTGTACTGTCTGGATCAGATGCTTGTAATGATGGTGTTGTGCCAACCTTTGGTTTTTTCATTCAAAACGGTTAGACTTCGTGCTCCATGCTGTTCCCGACGTATGAGGCACGCTGTTAAGGCGTGGCCTGCCGTTTATTCATTGGCGCTGCACTTGCAATTTGGTGAAGGAGCGAGACCCCATTTGCGCATGGACAATTGGAATCGCTCAGCACTAATCCACACGCGATTGAGATCAATGGTCATGTATAATTCACGTATGTAGCACAAATCAATTACTGTTTTAGCTTATAATGAGTAAGAGCTGCTGGTAAATATGAGTTTACATTGCTGCTCATATGTTTCTATGGTATTATGTAATAAGCGTATCTTGATATAGTAAGTTCAGAAGCATTTAAACAAAATAGTTGACAGCGTGGCCGAGTGGTTAAGAAACAGTCCAATTGATGGCGAACATGATCGACAGAGTCGGTTCAAAACCTACTTGCGCCATTCTGTTGTGTCCTTGGAAATGATAGTTTAAGGCGCTTTCTTTTGTTTGACGGTCTCTGCAAGCATCTTTAAGTTTTAGTCATATCTCCAGATAAAAAACTAAAAAATAAATTTTGGGTATCAGGTCGGGATTATGCTTGCCCTGTAAATAGCGCCTTCGACGCTTTCCTACAAGTCAGGGGAAATAAATAGAGGTCAAGAAAAAATACTGTTTTTCCCAAGTACAAAGCAGAACATCGCGAGTAGGTTTTGAATCACGACGCTCTTAACCACTCATTTACGCTACCGACGAATGTAAATGTAAAAAGTGAAGGCTTTTTTATTGATCTTCACTTTTTCTCAACCTTAAATCTTTTTTTTGATTGAAACAAGTCTTCATTTATTTTAACAATTTTTAAAGTTTCTTAGTGCTGTTATGAATCTCTGATCATCTCTCTTCATTGAGTGTTTAACCCGCAACCTTCTTTTTAGTACATATGGATTTATAGATCACAACTTTTAAACATACTAGACCAAGGTCGGGCAAACTCAAAGGTCACCTATTGACTTTTATAAATAATCGCTGGCCATAATTAATAAATGTAGAAATATGGGGTCCAATTACTGCATACAAAAATTTCGTTACAACAAAAACTTGTTCGCTTTATTTAGAAAAAAATATACGTGAGATCAAGATAATGACGTTTTTTTGGTTTTTGTCCAACTTCAAATGGAAGAGAATTCAAAATACGTAATTGTTAAAATTAAAGCAAAAAAAATAGTTTCGTTACTTTGATTGTTATACCGATAGCAACCCAGGGTATATTAGTAGAAAAAACATTTGGTTTCCGGCGTGTAAAAGGTTGGGCACCCTTGATGTAATCTAACTGTTGCGATTCCAAAATTGCATCACTTTACAAAACTGCACACCTACCACATTGACACCTTATTAAGACAAAAAAGAATTCGGAATCAAAATTTTATTCAGATTTGTCGCGAGCCATGTTCTAAGCATTAGCTACTATCATAACTGTACAACACACCAAACAACACACCAATCTTAGTGAATAAAATTTTAGTAACTTTATCGTCAACATAGCGTTATCATTATTGGATTCTTTGAAAAACACTTCAGATACAAGGCCAGGTTCAGCCAGGCCATCGTCTCCTTATCAATTAGTTCCAGACCAAAACCCTTCTTGGATGATGGAAATTGGGGCAGGATGTTAAAATTTTGTCAGTGGTTTGCTTCTCTGCGCCGCACTCACAAGATGTTGTGGGGGCCATACTCCATCTGTGCACTGTGGAACGGAATAAACCAATCCCAGGGGGGAGATGATTAAACCTCACCCAGGATGATCTGGGTAGATACATTCCCAATGGTTTGGGGTTGACGTCGGGGATGAAAATACGTAGGCGGGAGATATCGCTTTGCCATTCTGTATTTCATTTGGTTTCCGCCCAACATGCCTCACTAGTGTCCGACTTAAAAACGTCCTTTAAAAGTTCAGTGCAGCAGCCAAAAAGCGGTGTCTCGATTCAAACTGTCGACGTCGAACCAAAAATGGCTCGTTTGCGATGAAGCTGATTTGAAAGGATACCTGCCAAGACAAATAAGTTGTCTATTGGTGCAGGAGTGCAGGTATCCAGTCATATATTTGCTGATAGGTTTCGTTTAGATTTACGGCAGAAGAAGCTTTTGATTGTGAAATAAAAATTCATATGATAAAAATTCAATTCAGAAAAGAAATGCAAAAAATAGAGGAACTAGTGCTAAAAAAAACGTGTGTTTTTTTTACCAAAGCAACACGTGTTTTTTTATGAAGTAAACTATCGGAAACTTAAATAATGCTCAAATCGATATTACTGGAGGTCTCAATTTACAAAAGCAGTTTTGAAATGTTTTCTTTACTATTTCCGATTTGCAGATGTGCTATAAATTGAAACAAAGTGGTTTTTCTTGTTAACAAAGTTGTTCAAAGTAATTAAAAAAAGTATTTTTCCTTGAGTTGATTAACTAATTCACATTATTTAGTACTTGCTATTCATTTAAAACTTTTAGTGGTTCTAAGGTTGATTCGGAAAATGGTCCCAGAAAAAGCAAAGCGTGTGGCGGAAAGGGCAAAAAAGGACAAAGCAAAATAAATTGATCAGACTAAAAGCGGAAAGCGTAAAAAAATCGCTAAAGCGCAAATTTTTGTGTTAAGCGGAAAGATAGTAAAGTTGAAATAGTTCAAGGCTTTAAAGAGCGTGCGAAAAAAGCAAGCGTAAAGCATAATTTTTCGCTATGCTTTTGAAAAATAGGCTTTTCGCAACTGCATTCATTCTAAAGCACTTTTTATTCAGCACAGTTCATCTGTTACTGATATGCTGCTCTAAATTATCTACAATTACCTGCTATACTGACATCAGCACCTTCAACACTTCAGCATCAAGACATTGTGCAGGTATCAGCGATAAAAGTCTCGAGACTGCTTTTGGTGTCTACCGATTTTTTGTGGTCTTGCGCTTGTCTCGGTCTTTACCTTGTGCTGATAGCTCGGTCTTGTTCCTGGTCTCGTGTTTTTTAAATTTGTCTCGAGATGATATTTTTGATATTTTTGTTACTTGATGTTATTGTTATGAATTTTGGAATTTGCTTAAGAATGACACTCAATCGACCAGCTTTGCTGCAATTTGAAGTAGTAAAAAGCTAAGAATCGGACTTCTTAATTTTCCAGCTTTCTCACGTTTATTCCAACGATCGTGAAAATGCTGTGAAAATATTGTAATCTGGGCCATCTATTACAAGCTAATCTGATCGCAAAAAAAAATTATTTTAATTTTTTTCTTTCGGCCAACAAACAAGTCTGGTAATGCTTTGAATGTTTCTACTCACACTCTTACTCTTAAAGCATTCACACGAAATTAATCCGATTTCAAGAAATTAAGCAACTCGATTACGAAAACATTTTTTAAAGCTAGTTTTTATTGATTGAAAAACAAGTCTTAAAAAAAACGAATGAAATAACTAAAAATAACTAGATCTACAGCAGCAAGATAGATTATACAGTATAATTTTAATTTAGCCTAAATCAAGCAGTAGCCAGAGAAAACGAACATAGATTTTTAAATATTGTCTGTTTCAGTTAGTCTACAAATACATTAAAATTTAGCACCTGCCAAAAGTTGCTTTCAAAAGAAATTAAAATGCTTGTTTCGGACCTTGATTTGAATGTATGACGTCATAAACAATATGTTTTTATTAAAGTTGTTAAAAACTTTAACGCTAAACTGGAAGCTAAAAGTTTTTAGATAAATATCTAATTAAAAACTTCTTAAAATAAATTGAGTTCTAGAATCCAATAATGATAATGCTATGTTAACGATAAAGTTGCTAAAATTTTATTTACTAAGATATCATTTAAAGTGGTCTTTAGAAAAAGTTCTTCACATTAAATCTGAGTGACGTCGGGCATCTCTGTGAAATGATGCGAGATCATGATTTGGACAATTATCAAAAAAAATTGGGCAAAAATACAGTTTATTGCCCCCAAATTTGTTTAGTTTGTTCAGTGGTGGATATTGCGTGAGGCGAGTGAGGTAGTTGCCTCGGGCCCCTCCTTTTTGAAAAACCGCATATAGTTTCATTCTGTTGTATATTTGTTTTAAAGATCACTATTAAATTGTTACGAAAAGTGGGAAATCTCAGAACGAACTCATATGAGAACCTTTTGTTTAGAGATCACTATGAAGTTGGGACGAAAAGTGGGAAATACGGGATCGATTCGAAGTGAAGACTTTTTCTTTTCTTTTTTTTTAGAGATCACGATGATTTTGGGAGAAAAATAGGGAAATACCAGATCGAAGGCCTTTGTTTTGGAGAACACCAATTTTTGCGTATCGTGATTTGGATTCTGCCTCAGGCCCCTAATTTTGAATACTCATCACTGGGTGTACAGCCACGATAGCAGCTAATGCTTAGAACATAGCTCGCGACAAATCTGATTAAAATTTTGATTCCGAATTCTTTTTCGTCTTAATAAGATATCAATATGGTAGGTGTGCAATTAAGGTCACGCAATTTTTAAATTGCAACAGTTAGATTAGATTAGATCAAGGGTGAGTAGTAGGGCGCAATGAAATAATACGAATTTTTGAATTTTACCTTGGTCGCTTAGTGCCTTGTTGCTATGTGCAAGATAAACGTCTAGACCAAATTTTGTGTTAAAATGAGCTCATCTTCCTTGTCGACTTTTTATGTCAATTTTTGGCTAATTTTGCCTATATATACAACACTATCTATCTAATACAAAGCGTTGATAAATGTAAACACTAACCGACTTCTAAGTATGAGAAACAATTTTATTCAAACACTGCAATGTCTTAGCATTAATAACTGTTATTGTTTCTCAGTTAATAATTGAAGCTGAAATGCTTCTTGGTTCTAAATGCTTTCAAATGCTTTCAAATTGTCATATGTCATATTTAAAAATGTCAAATGCTTAAAATGCTTTCAAATATTCACTTAAAAAACCAATTAAAATTATTTATTATCTTTGATATTGTTATTTTATCTTTATTGTTTTCCTCCTGACTCCTTGACTTACAGGAAATTATCGGTGCCACTATGCAAAGAGCAACTGTCAAGCTATTGCATTGACCTGCTTTTGGAGATGCCAAGATATTGCTGTCCGGTTGAAATTATTTTTTAACATTTTTTATCTTTATAATCGAAATTTAGCACTGTTTACTAAGGCCACCAAGCAAGGTAAAGTGCCATAAAGTGTTTATCTCAAGGACACAACAGATTGGCAAGAGTAGGCTTTGAACCGCGACGGCTTCAATTACGTTTGCCATCAATCACAGCGCTATTATCCACTCAAACACGCTGCCGACAAATGTAAAATAAGGTGAAGATCTTTTTTTACTTTTAACTTTTTTGTAACCCTAATTCTTTTTAATTAAATAAATTCTTCAATTTATTTTAACATTTATGCTGTTTTAGTGCTACTACGAAGCTTTAACTATTATTCTTCGTGAAGAATTTTTAAGCCCCAACTCTTCCCCTTCATCGCATGCACCTATGAATTCATTAATTAAAACTTTTTTACCGGTTATTAATCGGGTCCTAGGCAGCGTGTTCGAGTGTTTAGAGTGTAGTGATCATAATCGAAACGGCCGCGTTTGAGAACCTACTCGAGCAATTTTGTTATATCCATGGAAAAGACACTTTACGGCACTTTCCCCTGCTTGGCGGTCTTGGCAAGCAGTGTGAAAAACTTAATGCGAAAAATTTTACTCAAAATACATATAAACAAAGTTATAAATATTTCACTTTAAACCGAACTTTTACACGCTTAGAAACAAATCTGTAACAGCACATGGCAACCAATTTTTCATTTGCTGGAGCTATTTTTCAAAAAAATATTTTTAATAACTAGAAAGGTTGATGTATCAACTTACCTTATGTATCAACTTACCTCAGCTTCCCCTATGTTATTTATGTTCAGAGTTTTATGTTTCTTTTTAGGAATATTTGAGATTTTAGGGTCACGAATTTCCTCTTTTAAAATGAGAAGAATACCATTATATCAGTCAGTAGGGCCAATTCAATTTATTTTGAAATTATTATGTCAGCGAATTTAGAGACCAAAACCAAACATAGCTTAAAAAATTTTTTTTTAAATAACTTTCTTAAGATTGATAATACATATATTATGAATTGTATCAACAAATATAAAATGAGTTCTAAATGCAGTTTAACAAATAAATCTTTCATTATACTTTAAAACTTCTTGATTCATTATGGTTCTTATAAATTTATCAGCAATGTTTTGAAAAAATGCATTTCCGCAAAATACATGTGCGACGGAGTTAAAGATTGCGAAGATGGTTCAGATGAAATAGAATGTTCTTGTTCCAAGGATGAGTTTCAATGCAGTTATCGCATTAAAGGTGGAGATGTATATGACAATCTTTATCAATGTATTTCACTTGATTCTACAAAAAAAAGAAAATGCCTGAGTCGGAAAAAAGAAAACAGGTAAAAATTTTGTTTTTTCGTTTGCAAAAAATTATTTAAAAACAAACAAATTTGATCGTTGATATCAAGTGAAAAAAAACTTTCAAATGAATTTGATTTTGTACCTGAAGCTCAAACGTTTTTTAAAAAATAAAATTTTTGCAATCATTTTAATCTTTTATTTCTGATTTTCAGTTCCAACTTGTGCTTTTTCGGAGAATTTTTATATTGCTTTCTCGCGCTGCAACTTAAGCTTTAGGCTATAGAGAATTTAGTTTCGGGAAAATATTAAAACTAATTGTCAAATCAATTGAAAAAATATAGAAATCAGTGCATATTTCCATAATTTTACACAAAGAGCAGAACCATTGATTCTATAAAAACTTTTTTTTCAAAACTTGAAAAATGAAAATTTGTTCGATTTTACCTTTATCAGGCCGCATAGTTTTAAACTGTTAACAGGCCGCATGGGTACAATTGCATCTTCAAAAGTTTTGTTTACATTTTAGCTTATTTGCTTCTTCTGCTAATTTCTCCTAACAGTCAGGTTTTATCGATAATGAGTGCAATCAAGTACTGTAATGCACAAAGTAAACGGTGCATCACAAAAAAGCTGACGACATGTAGATTACTATCAGGCGTTAACTTTAAAAAAACCTTTGTCGATGCTATTACTTATCTCTGTAACTTTGAACTCAGCTTAGATAGTAGTCTATCAGTGAAGATTTTTAGTGTCAGTGTCAGGAAAACCAATAATCGACAGAGTTTGAAGTGAAGCAATAATGCAATTGCGTATTAGCCATAAGCAATACAATTGTTCTTTTTCGAACCCACACCAGATCTTCGTTCGTTTTTATTTGCAATCAATTGAATTTCTTTTCCTTCATTCAGACATTTATCTCCTGACATGTGTTCCAATGAAAAGCGTAGAGATGATCTTTTCCTAGCTATAAATAGTTTACACTTTACAACAACGCTTTTTTTAAAATCTTTATTCATGCTCTTCTGGTAAAATTTGAGTTAAACTGCGGTTAATTCTTTATTAAAAAGTAAAAAGAATAATAAAAGCTCAACGTTTCGCTGTACTATGATTTAGTAAACCTTTATCAGGAGATTAAATGAAATACAAATATTATCCGTAATAAAACCACAGTGTGCAAAAAAAGAAAAAAAAAAAAAAAACATTTGTGATCTAAAACGACATCTGACGGATTTAAAATTTTAAATTATGATAAATAGTTGGATAAAAACAATTGGTTTTGTCATTGAAAGCATAATTATTAGAATTTTTGGAGTCCCTTTTTATATTTTATATAGCATACCGAAACGTTGAGTTTTTCTTATTGTTTTTAATTTAATGAGACTTTTTAATAAAGATTTCACAGCAGTTTAACTCAAATTTTACTAGAAGAGCATGAATAAAAATTTTAATAATATACCTGGTATCAAGAAAAGCAAAAAAAACGCTTTTTTATTGTAATATTTAAATAATAATTTGACTTCACACAAAAGTGAATAACAAAAAAAATTTTTACTTTGGATTGAATGTGTTGTGCTGTTTAAGCAAGCGGTTTAACTTTTAAAAGCATGCCGTCTAACTTTTAAAAGATCTGTTTTGGGGTTGAAGATGTTAGACCGCATACTTAACCAGTACCAAATGTTTTTTCAGCTTTCAATTCACTTTAAAAAAATTTGACCATCAATTTAAAGTAAAGAAAATTTTAACGGCTTCTTGAATCATATGTTTGAGTTTACCTGGCTGGTATAAAAACTGGCCCCGCTCTGACAGTAAGTAGGTATGAGAAAACGTGTTCATTCTCTTTAAAATCACGGAGTACAACCAAACTTATGTAATGCTAAAATAGTATTTTCTAAGTTTTAAAATAATTCCTAAAAGTTTTAATTTAAAAAAAATTTTTTCTTGTCGTCAACAACGGAAATAAAACTGATTTTTTTATACAATAAAGAAAACTTTAAAAACACATACATTTTGTATTAAAATTTTGTACTATCTTGGAAAGCAATTGGATGAGAGTACCTGTCGATTTATTCAAAAGTCACGCTTTTTTACTGCTTCAAAAGCAAGAAATATATATGAATTTTTGGTGCTACTCTAACGTGTGTTCTCACCCGATGGAACGATCTCAGGATAGGGTTAAGTGTAGGGTTAAAAGCATGATAATATTTTCTTTAATCCTTTAACTCTAACCCAATCCTGAGATAATTAAATCTCTTGAGATCGCTCGTTAGAGTAGCACCGAAGTTTTTTACACTGTCTAACTAGTTGCTAATTAGCTTATTTTAAACTTATTATTTCAAATAATCAGTCGTATTTACAAGCAAAAAATATTAACTATTTAACCAATAATCTGCACACTAAAGTGTTTTTGCAAAGATAGGAACAACTTTAGTCTATTGTGATGGGATAAAACTAAATAAACCTTCATTATTACATATTTCACAAAATATAGTGGGACTAAAGTTTTAACTTGGGAACAAGTTACAGATAAAGACCATAGAAGATACTAGTCCTTCCATTTAACATGTCTACAATATAGACAAATATAAATGTTGGTCTTCGGTGCTCTTCAGTCAAGTGCAGTTGTCAGAGCGATTATTCATTTACGTTATTTCAGGCACAACGACATATATTTGTTTATGGTCCCTGTAACGGTAAACGGCGCTGAAGTGGGCCGAATGCCGCAAAGTCAGTTATCGATTAAAGCGCTTCTGGTTTTGATAAAAGGAAAAGTTAAAAATAACCAAGAATATTCAAAGTAAATGGAAATTAATAATGAAGCGAATCGAAACAAAGCGATAAGAAGCGGTAATCCGTAAATAAATAAAACGAACTAAAAATCAAACATAAATAGAAAACACACAAAATCAAACATACAGTAAATAGAAAACACACAGTTGCCTCACCGAAGAGTTCACGTCGGTGCTGACTCATGGGGAAACGGGAAACACACAAACAAGTATATCCAATGAGGATTTGTACACATATTTAGTTTCTCAGACTTCAACCAGCCGCCAACAATTATTGCTGCTGGTCGCTTCACAAATTGAGAAGTGAAAGAAACGCAAACAAGCTTGCACTGAATAAACACGCTGCAAAAACAAACTTTGCTCTGGAAAGAAATTAATTGATAATTAAAGTGTAAAGCAAAAAGGTGCTGGCAGCGAGTGCACGCGCAAATAAATAAGCAAAAAGGAAAGCAAAAAAATGAAACAAACCCGTGCGTTGGTAATTTTGTACAATCCCTGTATTTTAAAACAAATGGCTCAGTTATGAAAAAACATAAGTTAAAAATTAATAAAAATAAAAAATCTATTAGTAATTAAAGAGCACATTACTGTTGAGAGAAAAAAAAGAAATATTAATTATAATAATTTAAATGAACACTTTTGAGACATATAATAAGAATGTTACATAATCATCGGTGAAAAAACAGTAAACTTAAAAAAAAAAATTAAGACCCAAAAATAGTCTAGCAACAAAGAAATCCACCGAAAGAAATTTTGTCGAGAGTTAAAAGGACCATTTCAGATGTATATCGTCGAAAAAACGACGTTAAAAAAGTAAAAACACAAAAGGTTGTTATTTAAATAATTGCTGACTTGGGCTCGAACTACTATTTATTCATCAAGTCATTCAACGTTGTTTGATATGATAAATATTAAAACCAATAAAAAGTTTTCAAAAATTTGTTCAATATTTTTGCTCTACATTTTTAATTTTTTTAATTTAAAATATCTGATAAGGTTTAATAGAATGTTTCTTACTTTTGTAGGCACATTACACTGTACTTTTCATGGGCTATATAATTAAAAAGTTAAGTACTTTTCTTGCCTCTTCTACGAAATTTAGTTTTCGTCTAGTTAAAGATTCTGTGATCAAGATCTTTGGTTTTTTGGTACTAGTCAGTTTCTTTTTTGCGGCGTAGACATTTTTTCGAACTGACCTGCAAACAGATTTAATAAAAAATACGTTAATAATACTTTAACAGTTTGTCCTCAGACATTTTTTCCTCCTCACACATTTACACCACATTAATCCAGCATTTCTTATCTAGGGTTAGCAACCCTCGCGAGGGCAAAGTCTTTTCAAAAAGGTCGCACGTATACTTTATACCAGCAGTCGCCAAACTTTATAATTTCACTAATCACTAAATGTACGTATAATTTTTTATTTGGTAAAACACTAGTATGAATTTGCAAAAAAAGATGAAGTAAATAGATTTTTACAAAAATAATCAAAAAACTTTTATTTTATTAATAAGAAATATAGATAAAATATATGTATTTACATAGTAACAGTCTGTGAAATGTGACAAACCAGACCATATCTTTAGGAGGTTATGTATACAGCAGTACACCTGCAAAAGTAGTTTGAAAATCAATCATTCAGAAGGAATTTTTTAATAAAAATAGCAGGAATTTAAAAAAATATAACTTATACGTAGTAAGCTTTGTTAATTTTCAATTTTTATTTTAAATGCTCATGAAATATAAATTATGGCCCGTTTTTACACGGATCACCATTTGGCGACCGCTGCTTTATACAATATTTTTCAACTATCTATCAACCCAAAAAAGATAGAAACGAGTTTGTGGGTTATATAAAAACCGTAAAAAGTCATAAAACGCAAAATTCCACAAAGGATTGAAAAATGCTGGGTTAATCCGGTGGTGAAAAACAAAGGCATCTGATTACCTACAATTTTCTACAGCTTATTTTTTTTGTTTGAAAAGAAGCTCTACGGATCAATGAAAAACATAATCGATAAGAAATATATATAAAGCAGCGAAATTGATTGTATAGTTTTAATTTAGATGTAGTAGTATCAACCAGACAAAGATTTTGAAATTTGAATTTCAACTAATGCAATATGTTTTATATTTAGAGCAAATAGCTTTCGCAAAAAAAGGAATTAAAGTTTTAATATATTTAGTTCAAAACCTTTTTAAAATAAATTCATATTTAGATTTCAACAGAGATAATGCAATGTTTAGGATAAAATTGTCCGAAAATTTATAAACCGAGATATTGCTTAAAATAGGACTTGTAATTTAATTAAGCAATTTGTTTATGAGTTTAAAAATTGGGATTTAAACAAAGAACTATAGCAAAATCGTCATTATTATTTTTTCTATTTATCCTTCTAACTTCCTAAAAAATTTGGTAGGCGCTATACTTTGGCCAACCATCCAGCAATTAACCCGTCCTGAATTAGGTAATGCCCAAGTATTGCTATATCATTAAAATTTGTTATTTGGTTTTTATTTTTTATTTCGAGTTATGATTGAAATTTATAGCTGATTGCCAAGACCGCAAAGGAAAATACAGTGCTTTAAACTGTTTTTCAAGGACACAATAAAATGACGCGAGTAAGTTTTGAACAACACCTTCGATTGCATTCGCCATCAATACGGTGCTTTTAATTACTTGGCCACGCTGCTGACAAGTTAAAAATAAACAATGCTGCCGAAATACGTGAACAGCAAAGTCAATCTCGCAGCAGCTCTACCTGGCTTTTACAAAAAAAGTAGATATTAGATAATATGTGCACGTGAGGAGTTTTTTTTTGCTTAAAATGTAAGCAAAAGACCCCAATAAATTGATTACGCCTAACTGCAATCCCGAGAGCAGATGATAAAAAAATTATATAGACAAAATGTCGAGTATAATCATGAACGTTCTTTTATAGATTTTTTTTTTCAAATGATAAAATTTACGGTAATGAATATTTTGCTCTTTTTAAATTTGTTAACCATGTATTGTGCCTGTCTTTTTAAGCAACTTTTTCTGTTTTAATTCAACGAATTTTCACGGCTTGTGTAATGATGTAAGAATATAGGGCAAAGCTCTATTTTAACATGCTTAAGAAGTAAAGTAAACAATTGTTTATAAAAATGCAACTTTGCATTAAAATTTTGCGAGCTCGATCTCGGTCTCGGTCTTGGTCTCGATTGGTTTTGTTTGTGCTCTCGAACCGTAGGTCACGAAATTTGCCGGTCTTTGTCTCGAAAAAATCTCAATCTCGGTCTCAAAACATGTGGTCTTGTCTAAATCACTAAATTTAAATGAGTCGTAGTCTGCTTATTCGCATTCACACTGCATTGATGAACTGTGTCGAAATGATGAATGTCCTTGAGAAACGTAAAAAAGATTTTTGACACTCTTTGATCTCATCAATTGCATCGTCTTCTTTAAAACATAATAAATAACAATCATTTTCGTCGTACTCCTTGAAATCTGTTTAAACAAAAATTAATAATTGTACGCAGGGAGCAAATAAGATTTTATTACATAAATTCATGACATCTCACCAATAAAAATCAGTTCTTAAGAAATAACGATTTAAAGTAAATTAATGTAAATTAAAACAAAAAAGCATTTTCCCATGTGTAGTTGCATCGCGTGCGTGAACCTAATAATTAAATAAAATTTGTATAATTTCTATCTTGTCTTTTTTCTCTCCAGACGCGTTTGTGTCTTGAAACAAAAGAGAAAAAATGCAGCGTCAGCAATCTCTCAATTATTATTATTTTTTTATTTATTTTATCTTTACATTTATCCTCTAACTTGCAGGAAAGCGACGGAGGCGCTAAGACATAGAGCAAGCAATTATCCTGACCTGTTTAAGGAGATGCCAAAATATTACTGTCCGCTTGTAACTTAATAGAGATATGTCTTTAATTTAGAACTGCTTGCCAAGACTACCAAGCAGAGGAAAGTGCTGTAAAGTGTCTTTCCCAAGGACACAACAGAATGGCGCGAGAAAGTTTTGAATCGTGACCATGTCGATCGCAATTGCGGCGCTCTAACCATTTGATTACGCTGCCAACGGCTGCTTGATGTCGGAAAACTTCTAAAAAAGGGCCAAATTTTTGCTAAAGTATGTTTGTGAAGTATTTATTTTTGTTAGATGGAAATGTAGTTTTTGCATACAATTATCATTCTTAAAAAAGTAAACATAACCTTAAATTCATTCTTTTCACTTGCTTCAAAAACATTACTGTTTTAATTATAAAACTAAAAAACATTTTTAGGATATGGTTTATATAAATTTTATCTTATAATTAAATTGCTTTTTATCCGAATTTCAAATTTACTTCAAAGATCAGCTTAAAGCAAATTTGCGATTTATTTTGTTTTTATTTACTTTGACATTTTTTATCTATTATTGCATTTTTTAATCTATAAAAGTACTAATGAATTTATAAAAATATCCAAGACCTTAACTAAAAGTTTAATGTTTTGAATAAAAAAAGCATTGCAGGTTTTCAATATAACACAATTAAATTTGATCAAATAATAACTTTTACGCAATCTTTATTAAAAGAAATCTCCTGAAACTGTCCTTATTTACCCAATTAACTTATATTTGACGACGACACTTTAAACGTCAGAAGACTAGCTTTTACTGTTTCTTGAAAAGAATTGCAAACTCGAAAATGTTGCTGGAGAACGTGATACTGTACTAAACTGTCTATAAACTTTATGAGCAAGTTTTGAAATTATTATTTCTACCTGACTGTAGGATTGTTTCTATTGAAAATGTTAAATATGGTTGAAACAAGTATACTCTCTCTCTAAATTGTATGTTAAATTTGATGCTGACAGCATAAAGTTGCGTAGAAAAATGATTGCGTGTAACTAAATTTTGAAACTTTTATATTGAATGAAATTATGCGTAACAGTTTCAGATTTTTTAACAGTTTTGTAAAAAAATTCTTGCTCATTTTGGGTTCTTGTAATTTTTTTTACAACAGAAGTTATCGAACTTTTGGAAAAGCGCAAATAATAGATAACATTGAAACTCAGTGTCAGATTTCATTGATACATGATTACTCTTATTAGAATAAGTAGTGCCGGCTAAAGTCAATAAAGTGAAAAAAATTTTGGAGCTTCGTCACATTATTACATATCATACAGTCACACGAAGCAAGAGAATTCGAATCAATTGATATAACAAATTCAAACTGTTGAATGGACAATCAATCTTATTTTTTAACTGATTATTCAAATTAATTTACAAAGTTGGCATGTTCTATTCTTTTCTAAACTTTGTACTTCTTTATTCTCTCTTCGAAATGTATATATATATTGTCACACTTCATTCCTAATAATTTTAATCATAACGATGTAGTTTATCTTCGTTAAAAATAATTCGTAGTTTTATTATATGATAATAATCGCGTCTCTTTGAGCGGTGCTCTTGTATTACGTATACTACATAACCTCCGATTCGTTTTATTGCTCGATTCATGTATCTTCTTTTCTCTTTTGCTCGACCGTATTGACGTAATATGTTTTTGATCAACATCACTGAAGTAGAATGTTCGCGGTGGTTCTAGCATAAGCGTACTCTCTGGAGAGTTGTAGAATTGTCTAGCGTTTACGAGAAATTTGCGTCACGTGATCCTTTTTTCTATATAAAGCCGATGCGTAGCGAGATTATTATTATTATTGTGAGATAATTTGAAGCGACTCGAGGGATGGCTCGAGTGAAAGATTTTGTTTGGCCACAGGAGGTGGACCACTAGATTTTGTATCAGTTAACGATTGTTGAATTTATTTTGCGCCAGTGGTTGGGAGTTGTGTTCTACAGAGGTAGAATTATTTGTGTTGATTGAATTAAGTTATAGCGTTGAGTTTGCTTTGCAGTTTGGCAAAGCGTGGAATAGAAGTTTCGTCGGTCGTGATTTTTGTAATACATTCGTTCTTATTACAGATAGTGGTCTCTGTTTGTTGTGAAGAAGAGTCTTCAACGAAATCAATCCGAGTTTTCGTTAAACCAACTGTACAAAAACTTTAGGCTCATAGCAAGACTACTTCTTGAGCCGAAATAAAATAAAATTTAGATACAGCTTTGTTCCAGCACAGGTATTTGGGTTACCTAGCTCAACTGGTCCTTTAGGATTCCCGAACAAAGTCTGTGACATAATCATTTGTTCTAATATATATATATGTATATAAGTATATTTTGTTTTACTCTCATGTTTGTGTATTTGCAATGCATCCAGAAAAGGTTTCCGAACCTGGTGAGGTTTCTTTTCGGAAGGTTTTCTTTACTCATCATGCTCAGTTGAGCTAAATTCATAGTTAGAAATATAGGGCGGTTGTGCCTCCCAATGATTTACATAACCATTCCTGCACTGCACATTTTTTGTCTTTTTTGTCTTTTTAAATATTAATATTTAGTTTGAATTAAAGGTAACGCGGCCGTGCTTCTCATTTTTTCTTTTTCTCAACTCTCTCTATACTTTCTGCATGTTTAACGTTCGTCATTGTGTCGCGTTTCCTTTTCATGCTTCATAGTACATGGCATAAACTTAATAATGTTACTAAGCATGAATAAAATATAATTATCATCATCATCATCATCATCATCATCATCATCATTATAAAACTTACAAATTTATGTTAGTTTCGGTTGTCAATGAGTCTTTTTACTGAGTTTTAAAAGTCAAAATAAATTTTAAATTTTTCACAGTTAAATTGCATCAAATTTTACTTCCAAAAATTTTTTGTTTATTTTTGTAAATTTCCAAACAGCTATAAATACTTTGAATATATTCTTTTTAAAATTCTTATCAGGAATTCTTCGATTTATTTAATCAATTAGCTGTAACCCTCTAGCATCAATTTTACAAAGCAAATTAAGATTTTTAACTTACAACTGGAATAAAATTACAGTTTCTCTAAATTAATGTAAGTTGCTGTTTTTGCAACAGTTTAACCGTAATCTATCCATAAAACTTTCATGATAAGCTAAAATTGTTAAATTAAAATAAAGTTAAAATTTAGCAGAAATAAAATTAAACAAAATTTTTTGATGTCAAAATAGAAGCAGAGAGCTTATCAATAAGCTAACAAATTATTTTAAAAAAGTTTTAAAGTAAATTCAAAAAATATCGTATTCAACAAATCAGTTATGCACACAAAATTAAGTCTTCGCTTCAAATCGGCAGCATGGTCGAGTGGTTAAAGCGCCGCAATTGTGATGAACATGGTCTCGGTTCAAATCCTATTCGCTATATTTGGTTGTGTCCTTGGGAAAGACACTTTACGGCATTTTCCCCTGCATGGTGGTTTGGCAAGCAGTTCTATACTAAATTCATAAATTTAAATTTAAAGCGTACAGCAATATTTTGGCATCTCCGGAAGTACATGTAGGTCTGGGTAAATGCTTACTGGAAGTATTAGCGCCTTCGTGGCTTTCCTGCGAATCAGAAAGATAAATACAGAGATTAAAATAAATTCAAAAATAACAATAATTGAGAGATTGCTGACGCAGCATTTTTTCTTTTTTGTTTCTAGACGCAAACGGAGTCTGGAGAGAAAAAAGACAAGATAAAAATAATACAAATTTTATTTAATTATTTGGTTCACAGCAAACCAAGCAAGATTTCAAAAAGTGTTTTATTGTTGAATCATTTGATCAGCTGTAGCTTGGTGATCACTGGTTTTTACTTTTCTATATTTTATTTTCTTTGCGTCAGATTTTGACAAGCCTGACAGATTTTGGATCCGAACCGCAAGCCGTACTTTAGTGACCACAGATCCAAAAAATTATTAAATATATATTACTGTTTTAATAGATGTTCAATCTTCTAGAACTTTTCCAACTAACTTGTTTCACGGCATTTTTAGCACCATTGTCCTTGTAAGTTAGAGCTGACAATTTAGCGTTTTGTCGATGAATTCGTAAATATGAAATATAAAACAAAAACAATTGCAGTTTGATTGATTTTGTTTCTATGTTAAAAATATTTGTATGCCTGTTGCCTGCCATCAAACTTTATTAGAATTTTAATAATTTTATTAGATTTCGCGGTCACTTAGCAACTCTCTTATACAAAATTTACTGATCTAATACCTTTTTTTATTTATTTTGCTTGTTTCTTATCGTTGGATTTCAACAAAACAGAAATTAAAATGTTGATTGTAGAGCGGAATAAAAATCAGATGAACCAAATAATAAAGCTAACCCGTAATTGACTTCTGATTAGCAAATCTATATTTTGTATCGGATTATGATGCCGGTCATTGGCTTTATGATGTCGATATTGTTTTGTACCAGATGCCCTGACAGTTGGAAATGCGATGGAGTGATAGACTGTCCCTGGCACAGTTCTCACGATGAAGCAAACTGTTTACAACTATGTTCATCATCATACGATTTCATCCCCTGTGGTTGTAACAAACTACAAAATATGACGTGTGCAGGGAGGGGTCGGGTTTGCTATCGCGAGTCTTGTAAGTTGCTTGTTTTGTTTTGTTTTTGTAAACGTCACAATGACTAATTTTGAAAACGTCACAATTGCTTTAAAATTGAAGAAAGTGAGTTTTGTTTCGAAAGATTGCTTAATTGTGACGTAACAATTATTTCTCTAAAACAATTTATTCAATCAAATTAAATACAATTAAAGAAAAAAAAATTGTTTTAGGTTTTCAAGTGGAAGCAATTATTTGTAAAACAAAAGCAAAATAAACTTAATTTCTGTGGCGGAATATACAAAAAAGTTAAACAGTTCACTATTAAACACCAAACTGCTTGTATTCAAAATTATTTCGTAAACTTTTTTCATCTTTTGACTCGTAGACAGTGAAGAAGTAGTCGGTTTTGAATAATTAAATATTTTACGTGTCTATGAGAATTCTATAGATAAAGTGAATAAAAAAAATTATTCTAGTAAGTGTGAATGATTGAAATATCGTAAAACTAAAAGCTATTCAGAAAAGACGTCTTTGCTTATTATATATTTTTTACAATATAAACATGATTTTATAGTAGGAAAATGACAGGAAAAATTTTACTTTTGTAATATAATATAGTTTTTTTAAGTTTTCGTGATGCAAACGCATTTTTGTCTTTTTTTTGCAAGATTAAAACGTTTTTCTTTTTTCCTTTCCCTAATATTTCTTAATTGTGTTTGCATTATAGTTTGACAGCCGATAATAATAAAAATTGAAATAAATAAAACTGTTCGTTGAAGGGTTCAATAGATCGCTGACCTGAGCACTGGTCAAAGCAATCGATTCATTTGCTTCAAATGTATAAAGCTTGTCATTCTTAATGTGGCTTTTACTTTTTTTAATCAATAAAAAATGTTTACGAATGGCAATATTATTTGTTTCCCTAAAAAAAGTTGGGAAATTTTTCAACTTTTGTTCACAGTTCAACAAATTTTTTGTTTTTAAAATAAACATAAATCATTGAATTGACAAGAAAGTCGAAACAACAGTGACTATCTTAATAAAAGGTGTTTACATTACCATCAGAGCTGGATTGGTTCATTGGAAACCGGGAAATCTTTTTTGCAGGCCACTTGATTGTCGGTCGATCAGGTGATTGCTGCATGAACATCGAGTCTATTTGAAAAAAACTATTTCTTATTTTGGCTTCTTCTAAGACATGACACCAATAGAATTTTCTTCGGATATTAAATTAGATATTAGGCTAAAAAATTTATTTTTAACAAAGAACAGAAAGAATTACTAGAAAAAGAATTTAATTTTAACAAAGAACAAATTTTCTTTAGCCATATTTTAGCGATACTCAGCAGTACAACTTAATTCATACAATTTTATTTTTGAAAGTTTTTGGCTTCTTACGCCCTGTTCAAGAACACTTTAAAATAAAATTAACAAAATGAAGCAAATTGTTCACAACAATGTTTATCATACATTCATCCTTTGTGGTTGTTACAAGCCATTATTATTATTTGTTAATTTCATTTTAAATTTAATTTTTTTTGAAAAGGATTTATAAAACATAAACTGTCTAAAAATAAACTTTTACTAGTTTAGTAGTGCTGCTAAGTATCGCAACAATAATTGTTAAAGAAAAAGAATTATAAAAGTTAGCAGCAAAATTGTTTTAAACTAATTCATTAACTTGTACAATGCATAAAACTTTTCGGTATTAATTATTTTACAAAAGATTTATTTTCGGCAAAACATTTTCCCTTTTTTAAAACTTTTAAAATAAATTTCTAATTAAACATAAATTTTGATCATGAAAATATCAAAATTTATCAAATAAAATTGTGGCTCAAGTTACTAATTGTACGCAGCTTAAAATTTTAAATTAACTTTTTCTACTTAAAAATGGATAAAAACTGTTTTTAATATTTTCTAGGAGAGTGTACTTAGGTGAATTTTTGCAAAAAAAAACAAAAAAACTCACCACCATCGTTAACATCATAATAGCAGTATTTATCAAATTCTTTGCAATATTTAACAAATTTAATGCATGAATTTGTTGTTAAGACGCTGCTTTATTATTGAAAAGAGAAGCCAAAATGGCATTACAAACACTTTCTGGCGACAAAGAGAGGGTTTTAAAGACTCTATGAAGGTGGCTTCAAGCGTTGCCAGATGAAAAGATGATTGTCCTGTAGCTAAAATAGAAAACCAGTTAGTATCAAATTTTCCGAGCAAATTTTATTGTCTAACAAATGTTGACCAATAGCTAACTCAAAAACAATGCGTTTTGAGTGGATTCACATTGACGTTTCGGAAAATCTTTTTGAAATTTAATTTTATTTCTAATAAATTTTAGAACATGTTGTTGAATTTGTTCTTCCAATCATGTTTAAAATTTATTAGAAATAAAATTAAACAAGTAAAAAACAAAAAGGTTTTAACAGAATATCGAGTGAAATTTGGGCATCTCCAGACGGATAATGTTTTGGTCTGGTAAGGCTATGGTCATGTGATTAGTTAGAAGACGCTAAATTGTAATTTGATGATGTCATCACCTGTTTTCCATCCTATTCGAACGTCTTGTCAAGACGATATTGGTCGAGGACGTTTGGACCAATATCGGACGTTCTAAGGACGTCGCAGCAACGTCTGTGCTTGCTAAATGGCTGTCTCTTACAAAAAATATTTATTATTCAGCAAGAAGACTTACTTCGCTTATGCTTATTCAAATGTAAATGGCCTACCTTTGTCAATTTTTGTTTATTCATTTGTCGTTGGTGCAGTTTTTGTCCTGGTGGTGGTGGTGGTGGCGGGTTTACCCGACTCATTTCTGGGGATCCACTCTGCAGGATCCAGTAATCGGGCGACTCCCAAAGGATGGGATCAGAGGTCCAGAAGAGAAAGGGTATGGCCAAATATGGCCCGATGCAGATAATTCACTACAGGGCAGTCTAGCACGAGATAAGAAAGGTCCTGTGATTCAGAACCATAGTTGCTGCATAAAGGAGTCTCGGCTCGACCAACCCTGTAGAGATAAATGTTAAGGAGAGTGTTGTTCCCGTTGCAGCGTAAGCGGGAGAGAGCACAGCGAGCGGAGCCAGGGAGAGTGAGCTCCTCAGAAGATACTGGAGGAATTTGGTGTTGAAAGAGATCAAATTGGACACAGTGTCTCCAACTGGTGTAGAAGGATGATAGTCTTTGTGAGGAAATAAAGGGTAAGAGTGACACTGATATTGTGGAGGGGTTAAGAGAGGCACCAACTTCGAGAATCAACTAAGTTGTTACCAGGGAGGGAAGAGTGACCAGGTATCTATTGCAAATGAACTACCTTGGATTTAGATAGAGAATTGAGGAGAGATTGGGTATCGTATAGGAAATGGGGATTAAATATGATAAGGGAGCAGAGAAGGTTGATAAAACAGACAAAGAATCAGAAAATAAGGTGATAGATTCAAAGTTACATGTCTTGGAGTGAGAGATACACCACTCAAGAGCATGTAGGATAGCGATAGTCTCAGCACTATAACTGATAGCCCAGAGTCCAGTCGAGAAGGAGAGGGAGGTAGCAGTGACACACTTTGAACACTTGATGTGTATCCCTGCACTACCCTGCCCTAGCCCGCCAGGTACCGAACCGTCAGTCCAGGCAGAAATATGGCTGTGGGATAGGGAGGAAAGATGGGAGGTAGCTGTGGTGTTGCGAAGGGATGAAGGGTCTTTGCGAGAGCATGGGGATGAGAGGTGGAGTTAAATGGTGTAAGTAAAAGGGGTAGACCAGGGGGATTAGGATGGCAGAGGATTGAAAGTTCACAAGCAAGATGTAGGTTAGGGGTAAGGTTATTAGATCGAGAAAGGGATCTCCAAGAGCCCTTCTTAAGACGTTTTCGGGGGTTAGAATTTGCTAGAGAAGCTAGGGAAAAGGTTGAAGGTAGTCGGAGGGATCGTTCAAAGAAGGAGAGGGATTGGTGGGTGAAAGTGAAGCGTAGTGGAGGAAGAAGTGCTTCTATATGAAGTAGAGGGATAGGAGTGGACGATAGACAGCCTGTAATTACTCTACAGGAAGATGGATTATGCATGCATCCTATCCACGGTGGTGATGTGGGTAGGAGATGAGAAGGGAAACCAGCCTGGATAAGTGTAAGTAAGGATGGGACGAATGAAAGCTTTATATAAGGTACATAAGGATTCTTTTGATGGGCCTCAGGATGCAGAGGCGATAGAGCAGAAAGCAAGGAATCGGCTGTGAAACTTTTCCGTAAGGAAAGGACATAATGTTTGAAGGAGAGAGTGCGGTCAAAGGTTACACCGAGAAAGGTTGGATGAAGGTTAAATTTAAGTGGGGTGTAAAGAATGTATACAGAGGGCTGTATACGTGATTGGTAGGGGTCGAGGATAAAGAAGAATGTTTTACATTTGAGGGAGTTTAGAGGAAAGCGCCACTTTGAGGACCATTCCACCAGTCTGTTGAGGGCAGCTTGTACTGTGGAAGTCGCATACTCAATTTTATTAATAAATTTATGCATCACAATTTGATCAGTTAAATAATATCGTCAATGTAACTTTATTAGAAAAAGGGTAATAGATTTCTGATAAAAGACTTTAATAATAGCATTAAAGTAATACTTTGATTTTATTTGAATTAATTCTGTTTACCATCTATTGTGTTAAACAAAATTACAAACGTTAAATGGTTAAGATAAATTTTGGTTCAACAAAATTTTAGCCAGGAGCACCAAAAACTTGAGGGGGTAAAAGTATTTCATTCATTCATTCATTCATTCAATTTTTATTCTTGATCATTATTAAACAGTTTAACACAAAAATTATAAATATTAAAAAGATCAAGAAAAGGAAGAAGCAGCACAACGTCAGACGTTAAAACATGCATATGATAATCATAAAGTAAAAGTACAAGATAGTATAAAGCATGGCCGCAACACCTTAATCAGATAAAGATATAAGAAGTGAAAAAGGAAAAAAGAAATAAATAAAAAATACATAACAATATTATTATCAAACAAACTGAACGATTAAATAACCAGTGCATGACCAGTGATTTCCGTGGAATACTTTCAAAACGCCGGGTACAAAAGGCAGATAGTTTTTTTAAAACTAACAAGAATAAAGCATGGCATTAGATTTGCCCCAACCAAAACCAAAATCAAATACAAAAACAGTTTATAAATTTTGATTTAGACAAGAAAGCAAAGATTTAAAAAAAGACACTTTACACAAAGGCAAATTTTAGCGTTTTAGATAAAATTTTAACAAGAAAACTTGGCAAAGACCAAAAATGGTCTTCACTATTATGTTTGAAAGTGAACATCTTTCTTAACGCAAAGTGAATTCGACAAATAGGAAAAAAATTTCTTTACTTACGACGGGAGTGTTTAACTTTTTTAAGCCAAGAGCCATTTTGGCTTATCAAAAATATTTTCGGGCTAAGGGATAAAACACTTTGGTCAAATTTTTAAAAATGAAACTTTTTTTATCTTCTCAAAATTTTCCAGTGAAATTTTTCTGTACACGCAAATTTTCTTGATTGAGAGTACCTGTTGCTATAAAAATCTAATTAGTTTGCTGAAATGAGGCTTTAATTAAACTTAAAAACACGAGTCTGAAAATAAAGAAACACGTTACAAACTACAGCGTACAAATATCAAACGTAGGCAAAGGTGGGAGGCATTTTTCTTTAAATTAGCAAAGCGCAATTAAAATTAGTGAAGCGCAGCGCAATGTCTATTTTTAATGATGTTTAGCGGAGCGCAATAAACGCAATGCGCTTTAAGAATTGTATTAAGCGCAGCGCAATGTGTCTAAAAACTATCTAAAAATGGTATATTGAGCAGAGGCGGACAGTGCCATGTAATTTTTGAATCATATGAAACGCAATGTTCTTTTCTAAATCATATGCGCAGTCCAACCCGAGCTCTAAATTTCAGTCATGTCATATACAAAAAACTTTAAAAAAAGTAAATATTGCTACTTCTGAAGAAACAATCAATAACTTACAAAAACTTGTGTTAATAAAAGCAAAGTCAATAAAAGAGCTTTTTTTCGATTTTAATTGTTTGCAATAATAAATTGCTTTTGCTTTTTTATTCAATCGATGACAAACTATTACAAAAACAACCCAAATAGTGCAAAATGATTGCATAACAACACAAAAAAATTAATTGTTATCAATTATTTGCCGAGGTCACACACCTTTTGTTTTCTCGAATAAATACTAATCGTTCAAAGTTTTCTGACGTAAAGGTCGCTCTCTTTGGTTTCATTACGTCGGATCCGACAGAGAAGACACGTCTATTGCCGCAGAGCTTAAAACGCCAGTATTGTATTTAAGAAAAACTTCAACCTGAGCTCGTCGGTAGAACACGGGAAAAGATTCCAATTGCATTTGTGTTTTTCATGTTTTCTTTGTGACCATCCAATCTTCTATCGCTTTATTGACCAGAGAAGATATATGTCCATCCTACGTCGGTGTTATTGTCAAGTTCTGTAAAACAAGAAAAGCTTATAAAATCCAACTGTCGACACATTTTTTTGACACTCTGTTAGAGCCGTTTTTGAGTACTTAAAATGCGATAAAACCCATTGTAACCGAATTTGAACCTCGAGTTGAAAACCTCTTACGTGACAAAATTACGACTACACTTTTTACACCAGACTCAATAGAATTCGGCACAATTCTTGCTTAAATTAATCACTACCAACAACAAAACACCATAAAATTTTTAAAATCACTCTCGACTCAAAACTTACATTTTGTACAACGTATAAGCATCACCATTGCTTACGCAAAACGAACGCTTAGCATTTTGAAAGCACTCAATTCTAGCAAATGGGGTAAACAAAAGGAACTAATTGTCTCTAAATTCAAAGCTATCGCTTACCCTATTTTTCAATATGCAAACACCATATGAAGCCTTATCATATCAAACATCAACAACAACACTGACACCCCGTGACTAGTACAGAAAACGACACCATTTGCCCATGCTGATTTGCATTTATCATTACAATTGTCATGTTAAAAACAGTGCAAAATGCTAACCTACATTATAGTATAGATTACCACCGAAAACGACTGACTTAATCTTTGTAAATCTTAAAAAATTTTTTGACATCTTCAGTATCCGCTACTTCCGTTACGGCGTGCCCTTCTGGAATGTTTTTTGAAATTTCTTCCAGAAGCTGCGACTCTTCGCATAAGAGTTCATTGTTGAGGTAAGCAACAACTCCAAGTTTAAAGTGAGGGTGAACTGCGATTGCTACCAACAGTTTTACGTCAGTAAAAATACGTCTAAATTGACACTTGAACCTTTTGACCAATTTTTTAATTTTCTGGATGATCAAAAAGGTATGAAGCAAGTGACTGAGCATATTTCAAATCAGTTCTGCCTTGTAGCACTTCCAATTTTGTCCTAAGCAGAATATTTTTTAAACAGGTCTAGAAGATGTAAAAGAAGCGTTTAAAAGAGCACGCACATTTTTTCACTGCCCTTATCGAAAACTAGCAGGGTTACCATATCATGCTTATTGCTAAGATTTGTGCTTATTTTTATGTACTTTGTCTTAGACAACTTTAATGTACTTATATCTAAAAAATGTTTTTTTTAGATTCTATTGATTAATTTTTATTAATATTTAACTTTTTAGTTTTTTCATTCATTTTTCATTTCATCTCTATATTTTTCCTCGAAAAGCGAAGGAGGCGCTATTACAAAGGGCAGAGGTGGGGAATCTGTGGCCCTATGAGTTTTTTGCGCGGCCTCCATGACATCCGAATTGTGTATCAATGACTACTTTAGATAACTAGAGAACACTACTTTTAGGGGCAGAATTAAAGTGAAGACCTTTTTTTTAAAGATCACTTCAATTTTGGGACAGAAATCAAGAATGAGACAAATTTGAATTGAAGGCCTTTTTTAGAAATTACTACTTTTTGAAGACGAAAATTAAAAAAATCGCAATGAATTCAAGGTCTTCGTCGTCGTTTGAAGGGTATCCACTCCAGGTCACACGCAAACAGGACTGGGGCCGAGGGTTTATTGTTTTACTACCCCAGACTGCTGCACTGCCTGAATCAGATGCTTGCAGTGGTGTTATAAAGCCACCATCGAGTTTCGTCATCCGAAACCGTCAGACCTCGTGCTCCATGTGGTGTCCGATGTATAGGGCACGCTGTTAGAACATGGTCTGCGGTTTGTTCAGAGGCGCTGCACTCGCAATGCGGTGAAGGGGCGAGACCCCATTTGTGCATGGACAAATGGAGTCGCCCAATACCAATTTTCAAGCGGTTGAGCTTAACCCAAGCTGTCGGGGTAAGCCCATCCCAACAGGCCTGGTACCGATTATGGGCACAAAACTATGGAGCCTGGAAGTATTTTCACAGTACTCCGCATTCCATTTATAATTTGTCCACTCAGTAACGCGGATGCCAAGTTCTGCAAGGTTGTCCAAAAGATTCCGCGTAGCTGGCATAAATGGGCGTCTAGATCTTAGTCTCACTTGGTGAATACCTGAGGACCCGCTTAAAAGAGCATACAAGATATGATCAGGGTCCAAAAATCCATGGTAGGCCAAAGAAAGTGTCGCTCCCAATCGGCGAAACTCAGCTGGCTGGATGCCTGAGAGTATGGGTAAGTGGTCCGTTGGAGTGGGACGCAGGCATCCAGTGACTATGCACAAGACGTCGTTCAAGACACTGTCGATGAAGCGAGTGTGAGCACTGCAACACCAGACTATTTTTTTTGTTACAAAATAAGAGGTGATAGCGATAATGGTATGGAGGAGGGATCATGAGTGGCACAGACTTTTGCAAGAGAATCAGCTAAGTCGTTGCCTGTCAGGAAAGAATGGTCAGGAATCCATTGAAGATGGACTACCTTAGAGTTAGATAAAGAGTTGAAAAGAGATAGGGTGTCAGAGAAAGACTTGGATATTAAATAAGGCAAGGGGGTAGAAAGAGTAGTCAAGACAGATTGAGAGTCAGAGAATAAGCCATCAGTCTAGGCAGTGATGTCCTATGAGGGAGAGTGAATAGATGAGAAACAGCAGCGCCATTACAAATGGAAAGAGGGTCGTTACATAAACACGGAGAGAAAAGATAGAGTAAGAAGGCGTAGACTAGGGAGGTTTAGGAAGGTATAGGATTAGAGGTTCGTAAGGTAATTGTAGATTAGAGATAAGGTTATGGGAAATAGAGAAGGATCTCCATGATCCTTTCTTGAGATGATGATGATGATGAGGGTTAAGATGAAAGAGAGGTTTTTAACGAAAAGAAGGAGGCAGTCTGAGATCACATACAAAGTACGAAATTGATTGATGGGTGAGAGTGACACGAAGTAGGTTAAGAAGTGCTTCTAGGTGTAGCAGGGGAATAGGGTTGGACAAGTTGACGATAGACAGCCTGTGATAATCTAGAGGAGGATCTGTGCATTCTGTCCATAGAGGTGATATGGTTGGGGGTGAGAAGGGAAACCAGCCTGAAAAGGGTTTAAGACAAGAAGGGTTTAAAGCAACGGAAGGGTTGATTTTAAACCAACAGAAGGGTTTAAGAGAAGATTGTTAGGGGTCAAGACTAAATAAAGATGACTCACATTTGAAAGGGTAAAGAGGTAGACGCCACTTGAAGGACAATTTCACCAGTCTGTTGAGGGCAGCTTGACAGTGGCGGTTGCACTTCAACGTTTGGGGAGAAGTGAGATATAGCGAGATCGTTAGGATGAAAGGAGACTTTAATGGACGAGGAAAGAAAGGCAAGGAGATCATGATAAAAAAAAAGAGAAAAGAACTGGTCCAAGAACAGAACCTTGGGGAACACCTCTAAACGAAGACGGAAAGGACGACTATGAGAATTACAGATGTGGACTTTCCAACGTCGATCTGAGAGATAAGATCGTATTCATTCGAAAAAGCAGAGCGCAAGAAAAAATAAGAAGAGTCAAAAGCTCTTGCAAAATCCACAGTGGCAGAATCACACGACAAAATCCTCAGTACGTGTTCCTGGTTTAGATTGGTGAAAAGAATCTGCAATTGACTGTGAGAGGAGTGGAAGATGATCTACAGTCGATCTACTAGATCTAAAACCAGCTTGCACGGGTGAAAGGATGTTGTTGTATTCTAAAATATAGGTAAGTCGTCCGAAAATCATTCTTTCGAAGAGTTTAGAAGTCAGGAAGTGAGAGAAATAGGGCGATAGGGCGAGGGGGAGTCAGAGGGCTTGCTGGATTTAAGAATTAGGGTGATGGTCGATTGTTTCCCAGCAGATGGGAAAGTGTGTGTGGACCAAGACAGGTTAAAGTTATTTAGGAGAAATTGTACGCCAGATTGAGGAAGTTGGGTTAACAGTAGCAGGTGATACGATCAGAGCCCGATGAAGTAAAATTTAAAAGTTGGGAGATAGCTGATGAAGGTTTGAGGAAAGTGAAAGTTGAGCAAAAAGTGGGATGAATAATTAGTAAGCGGATCAAATTTTGTTCGTTTGGCTTTTTTCAGAACTGCAAAACGAATCGAGGGTTTGAGTAGAGAAGTGGGATTGTGGATGTGCGGAAAGTTAGTTTGCACAATCTACGGGGGAATGACAGTTTGGGAAATTGAATGAAGAAGAAGAGGAACCTTAGATGGAGCGCAGTAGAGAGAAGACTTCACGGGGATGGGTTTTAGGAGAGAGGCTAGAGCAAGTTTACTCCATGACTCAGCTTTAGTCTTTGAAATCACTGTAGAAATATACGTTGAGATAGCAATATAGTTCTGGCGGTCTTCTTCACAACAGTGTGCTCTTGCGAACGCCTTACGGCGTTTCGCAACGGCTTCTACAATTTCAGGAGACTGCCAGGCTTTAGCAGGGTGATTGATGTTACCGAAAGGAATGGCAGAAATGGCAGCATCATTGAGGAGTTTGGTAAAGAAATGGGTAACTTCTGAACAAAATAATGAAGTTGATGAGAAAGATTGGAGTCGAGGTCTGGAGCGGTCTGCCATGTACATTAAGAGGCTATAGGGGCGGAACAAGAAAGAGATCAAAAGAACGGTTTCCAGTGGGGTGGCGTGGTAAGGTGGGAAGGTTAGGGTTGTTGAGGAATTATAGATCAGAGTAGAGGAGACAGTCAAACAAATCTTTGCCTAATTGGTCCTCCGGGCTCTGAGAGTCCCAGAATGAGTGATGGCAGTTAAAATCTCAAAAAATAAAGCTTGTAGGCAACGAGGGTGAGAGAAAGAGTGAGAAGGATTTGGGACGAGAGTGCCATTTTATTTTGATTGTGATAAATATTCGGAGCAGGAATCAAGCAAGGAAAGATGTTGGGTAGAGAGAGGGGAGTAAGTTAGACCGTTTTTGACAAGTATAAGGACACCATCTCCTAGGTTTTCCGTAAAGTTGGTGGTTCCTCTCCTCGCCACAGAGTAATCCTTTGGGAGGGTTTTGTAGCCAGAGACATGGAGAGGGGATTTAAAAGAGAGTTGTGACTTCTGTACAAAGATGAGGTTGAACTGACTTACATAAAGAAATTGAATAAGTTCGGTGCAACAAGGGCAAATCCCATTGGCATTTCATTGAAGGATGCGTTGGCGATTTTAGGAGGGAGAATAATGATATAAAGTAAATTGTTTAAGAGAAGAAGTAAAGGATTGGGGTTAAGGAGGACGTAGAAATAAAGCTGAGGGTGGGTAAGTAGAAGTTAGTTGAGGGTGGTTAGAAAGATCTGAGGAGCTATTAATTGTAAATAAATTTTTTGGAGTGTTCTATTTTAAAGTTGAGGATATGGAGACAGAGTAAGAAAGTGAGACAGAAGTTTGAGAAGGGCATTTTGGGCAGGTCCAGGTGTGCCTTGGAGAAATTTTTTCGAATTGAGCAAGAGAAAAGCAGAGCAGGAAAGGTGCACCCAGAGAGAACAGTTGGTACATTGTACTGACCTGCTTCCCAAGTGAATTGACGGGGGTAGATACAACAGAAATCTATAAAGCCACTTAAAAAAAAGAGCATGAGTACTAGCTGACGTGACAAAATTGTTGTATGAGAAGATGGTTTGGTATGGAGGAATAATTGGTAAACATAGAGGGGGGATGTTCAGTGTGGTGGGCTGGTAGACAAGTAAGATGGGAGATGGTCACTTACGATTGAGAATGCTGTCCATCTGTGACCGTGCAGTGGACAACAAGGACAAAAAATGAGGAAAAATGTCCCAAGCAGATAGCCCGAGGATTACACACTCGGAGAATCAATAAGCCATTTCGACCCTCCCCTAGCACAAGGAAAAGGACTGTACCATTGCGTTGAGGTGGCTTGTCATTGGTGAGTCATTTTATAATCGGGTAAATATCGTCTCTTTGGAGGGAAATGGAAATTATAACCTTTCTTTGATCATTACTTGACGCGGCCGATTAAAATAGTTCTAAAACAACTATAGCACTTAAGTTTGCGGATTTACTATAGGTAATTAGGCGTGTTTGGTTATGTCAGGTCGGATGGTAACTCTCGCTTTAACCGTAATTATCTTATGCAGAAAACTTTGTGCTATTGTAAGCCTATGTTTGCACACTTTATCTTACACACGGACAGTAGGAAAAGATAAAGTATAATTTTTACTACGAGAAAAACTTTAAATTGTTTACCTTAGTACATAAATAGTGGACAAAAGAACACCCTTATATGCTTCATTCTCCCTTTAAAATCTATTTAGACAAGCAGCCACAGGTTGCATTAGAAGGAGAAATTTCGTTATAAAATCTTTGTCAGTTTGAGCAAACGGTGCAATGTTGTTCGAAAGACAAATGTTGTTTGAGTGAGCTTCGTTTGCAATAATCCGCTCAACAAGCCAAAAGATTCGTACGGCAATTTCTATTTTGTTGTGCATGGCTTGAGTAATCTGCGACCTATGTAAGTCTCGCAGAATCAACGCCGCGAAGACGTTGGGACGAGCTCTGTCTGTTTGAAAGAGCTTTTGCTCTCGTCTAAAACCAGTGATGATACACAGGTAAAAAAATGACAATAATTTATTTGTACCAGAAGCTCTATTTAGGTGATAAATGACTTGCCATACGTTTCGGACTCTATATTTTAGCTGTTTCGAAACAGAATGTACTTGTTTTTGTGAAACAAGTGCGAGTTCCAAAAGACCATCTCGGTACGTTTTCAACGTCACTGGTAATCAACAGGCTCAATGTATGAGCGCAGCATCGATAGTGATTTGGCAAAGCTATTTCACAATTATTTATTTTATGCAATTCATCCCGTACGTTAATAATTTGTGCTGGAATGGATGGGACATCTGTGTCCTCTTCATTGTTACTATCTTGTTGCTCTCCAAATTCCCGACAACCTGAAAAGACATTTGCATTTAACATAGCTGCTTGCTATTTATGTAGCAAGCAGCTATGTTAAATGCAATGCCCTGAGTATTTGCCCTGAGTTTAAACAAAAACTTTGCAAATTTGGTAAACCGGCAATAGCATACAAACAGGTTTAATCATATAAACGCAACATATCACGATAATCTTGGCACGTGTGACGGAAAAGCAAATGCATTTTGTCAAATCTTGCCAAAAGATTGTTACAACCATGCGCATGGCAATCAAACAATTTTACTTGTAATAGCATGTAAGGTTACCATTACAAAACGACATTTTTTGAATATAAACACATTTCTGATGTGCCCTCGATTGCACAACATTCTTATGGCATATAGACATAAAAAAATAGACGGAAGAGCAGGCAAAGCAATGTGTTTATTGCTAGTATTATCTTGCTTTCAATGTCAAATGCTCTGTGAAATTGCTGCATTATATCGGCTAGCACATCAAACGTATGTGCCCCGGAAAGTTCTTCATAACAGAGAACAGAGTGGCGTCGTTTAAAAGAGTTCTCGTCAATCCAGTGTACGGTTATTTCCAGGAAAGATCGGTGATGTGCTGAATAGCAATCGGTTAAACATTTATGCTCAAAATTAGTAGGCCTAAGTGCTTTAAAAGATTTAAAAAATAGTTGGCTACGTATTAAAAAGTTATTTGCAGTAATAACGTTTATTTATTGCGTGAAAAAACACATTTTATCACACAGAGCAAATATTCTATTAAAAGATTTGCTTTGCTACTTTTTTACTAGGTGTAAAAGAATATAATATTGGTCTGTAGTACAAGTAGGCTACTATATTTAAGCAGCTACAATAATTACTATTTAGTACGTAGCTACATATTTTACTTTAATGAGGAGCGAAATAAGCCTTACAAATAATATAATAAGATAACTCATCAAAGGATTATTTGTCATTGCGTATGTTTGACGTGATAATGGGTTAAATTTTGGATTAAGGCACTTTAGAAATTTAGGAAAATACTTGGACTCCACCAGCTTAGCAGGGATCATATCACAGACCATAAACCTTAAATAAAATAAATTCATTTAAACGGCCCTGATAAAACATTAATATTGTCATACCATTATTACACGCGGTAGGCTACGCTAGGGACTCTGTAACTCTACAGTATCACCAGAATAGCTCAAAAATTACTATTTACATCATTATTAACACCAATTTACCGTTGAAACAAGCTAGCAGCTTTCGCTTTATCAAACGGTCCGAAATGAGTTCGTATACTGCTTTGCCGAGAAAGTTTACACTGAACTTCTTGTTTCTCAATTGCCCCAGAGCAACCACGTTTAAATTCTCCACGAATTGCAACTCTGAGGGCTTTGACGTCATCTGGGATGAGCCTAAAAATGTTACAGTGTTCTAATTGTCAGCTGTTAGAACATACAAATACCATGTGATTTGCAAAAGGTTATCTTGCTGATAACTGACTTTAATTTCGACGAATGGCAGACAATGCTGCTTGAGTGCTTGTGTTAACATATGCCAACATTATAAAATAAACGATATTTATACTTTGTCAATATGTACTTCACACCAATTTTTGAACAATTTTACATGTTTTTGTAACATATATTTTTTAAAAGTTACCAGTGCTTAATCATCAACAGATTGGATGGCATCGGTGTCAAACAAAATCAACATTAATCTATTCAATCAATCCAATTTTTACTCTGGTCTCCAGTGAATGGAGGTGGCTGAATGCATCCCACTATTTCCGCAATTCTTACTACACCTTCTCTCCACCTACATCGATCTGCCACATTTTCTTTCTTTAAGCCAATTCTTCACATATTTCTTTCCACTTTGTCACACTTCATTACTAATAATTTTAATCGTAACAATGTAGTTTTTCTCCGTTAAAAGTAATTCGTATAAGATAATAATCGCGTCTCTTTGAGCGCTGCTCTTGTATTATGTAACATAACGACCGATGCGCTTTCTATTGCGCGATGCTTGTATCTTTTTTCTCTCTTTTCTTCTCGCCAACATTAATGACGTAATATGTTTTGACCGAGCGCCACTATAGCTTGCTTATTGTAAAATATTCTGGCGCATTCAAACATAGCGCTTTCTCTAGAAAATTCGGGCTAAACCTCGAATATACGAGTAAATTTGCGTCACGTGATCTATTTTCTATATAAAGACGATGCGTAGCGAGACGAAATTATTATTATTAGGTAACTTAAGACAACTCGAGAGACGGCTCGAGTGAAAGTGAATTTGTTTAGCCACAGGAAGTGACCAGCTAGATTTTGTATCTGTTGTCGATTCTTGAATTTATTTTGCACCAGTGGTTGGGAGTTGTGTTCTACAGAGGTAGAATTATTTGTGTTGATTGATCAAGTTATAGCGTTGAGTTTGTTTGCAGTTTGGCAAAGCGTGGAATAGAAGTTTCGTCGGTTATGATTTTTGTAATACATTCGTTCTTATTAGAGACATTGGTCTCTGTTTGTTGTGAAGAAGAGTCTTTAACGAAATCAATCCGAGCTTTCGTTAAACCAACTGTACAAAAGCTTCAGGGTCATAGCAAGACTACTTCTTGAGCAGGAATAAAATAAAATTTAGACACAGCTTTGTTTCAGCGCAGGTATTCGGATTACTTAGCTCAACTGGTCCTTTAGGATTCCCGAACAAAGTCTGTGACACACTTGTTCCCTTTATGTCATCCTCGGTCGGCCCTGTTCTCGTTTTCCATCCACTTTATATATCATTGTCTTTAACAAAACATCTTTTTCAGGTCTTTGAGGGCAAATACTTAAACTTTCGTAATGGTGTTTCAATGTAAATGTGCTCTTCGTTGAGCAATGTGTGCATTTGATTGTGCCTTTGCACAAAGATCGACCATCACTTGTTTTTAACATTTTTTTAATTACGGGATCATAAAGCTTTTAAGATGTGGCCAAGGACAGTGTTTTTTAAGTTTTAATTGCTTGATTGGGTAGAAACGGAATTTGATAAGCTTGCTGAAATGAAAAAACAAAATTATGTTTGCAACAACATTACAGGATTGCAGAAATAACATAAAAACTTGTATGCTATAACATTGATTCCATTTCATCTATTTTTTAAAATTACTAGGTTAACAAAATCACAATTTTTAAAAATAATTTGCAACAAAATGAGCCGCACATTGAGTGAAGCCTTAAGATCTTTTCCCCTACGAGCGTTGACTAGATTATTCTTTTTTGTTTATTGATTGTATTATTTTTCTCAATGCTTAAGCGTAAAAAAACAATAGACAAAAAAAAATTATTAACTTGTTTTATTTCTATTATTATCCTCCTGATTCGCAGGAAAGCGACTGAGGCGCTAGTACTTAAGGTAAGCAATTGCCCTGGCCTGCTTCCGGAGATGCCAAGATATTGCTGTTCGCCTGAAATTCAGTACAGATATGAGTGAAATTTAGAACTGCCTATCAAGACTACCAAACAGGGGAAAGCGTCGTAAAGCGTCTTTCTCCAGGACACAACAGAATGGCGTGAGTAGGTTTTAAACTGAGACCATGTCGATAACAATCACGGCGTTCTAACCACTCGAGCACGCTACCGGCATCAATGATCATAATGCCGCCAACGCTCGTAGTGAACACTGGCTTTAACCCTTTTAGAGACAGTTCTACAAATGTGTACCATGACGTTATGACATAACAAAAGTACTTCAGCGAAGGCATTATAATTTTAATTTTTTGATATTTGTGACATCATTATTACACGGTTTTATTTTTCAATCAAATTCTTATATCCCTTAATGTGGTGGTTCTCCAACCTGTGTGCCGCGAAGCTTTTTTAAACATTAGCTTTTTGCTGTACAACCTTTTCTTTTTTTTTAGAGAACACTATTTTTGGGGACGAAAATGAAGAAATTTGAGACAGATTCAATGCAAAGACCTTTTTTTCAGATAACACTACTTTTTAGGGACAAAAACCAGCACTCTGGTCCAAGTGTCCTGCGAGTTTTGAAATGATCCTAAAGTGTGCTGCAGGTGCGAAAAGGTTGAGAACCACTATCTTAATAGCAGATACAATTAAAATATGAAATACAGTGTGCAGGGTTACCATTTCGTGCTTAACTTAAACAATTTGAAATTATTTTTCTTAACATTGTTTCCAAAAATTTTAATGTGCTTATTTTTTAGAAAGGTGTTTTTTTAGACTTAATCGTTTATTTGTTCTTATTTTTTACTAGTTTTTTCTAGTTTTCAAGAAAATTTCTAGAAAGCATGCTTATTAAAGATTTTACTTTACGTCTGAAGAGTTGTTTTTGGTTTCAAGTGAAAAATAATTTTTTCGGTCTTTAGTTAGACGCATAAAACATAAACAAACCAACCATTGGGGGGACATTGCAGTGTTTTCTGATGCCGGTCCCAATCCCGAATAAATGGGGAGTGTTGCGGCAGGAAAAGCATCCGGCGAAAAACTTTTTGGTCAAAACATTATGAAACGCTGTGATGATAAATCCATACCAGATCGGTCGAGGCCCGGGTTACCAATGACCGCCTCAGGTGTTGCACAGCAGGGCACCTATAGAAATTATGCTACTGATGGGATCAGTCAAAACACGACGAGAAAGAGAGGAAAAAGGCGAGTGAAGAGGCTGCAGGAACTGTGGAAAAGAAGACGCACACTCATAAGGTTTGGTACTTAAATATAGGAACAATGACTGGAAAGGGGAAGAGAGCTGGCAGACATGATGGAGCAAAAAAATGTAGATACTACTGTGCCTACAGGAAACAAAATGGAAAGGGATTAAAGCGAGGAACATTGGAGATGGCTGCAAACTATTCTACAATGGATTGATGGAAGAAGAAATGGGATAGACATATTGGTGAGGGAGGAGCTGTTTGAAAGTGTCTTAGAGGTAAAGAGGGTGTCAGACAGACTAATGGCTATGAAACTGGAGGTAAAAGGGACGATATTAAACATAGTAAGCGCGTATGCTCACAGTTTGGTAACAGCATGGAGGATAAAAATGATTTTTGGCAAGACGTGCATGGGTTGATAGAAAGTATATTAAAACAGAACATGATAGTGCTAAATGCGGACCTAAATGGACATGTGGGCGAAGGAAACAAAGGGGATGAGGAAATAATGGGCAGTTACAGTGCTGGAACGAGAAATAAAGAAGAATCGATGGTTGTGAAATTTTCAAAGAGGATGGATTTGGTGGTTCTCAACACTTATTTTAAGAAAAAAAACGAACACAGGGTAACGTATGAAAGTGGTGGAAAAAATACCAAAGTAGATTATATGATGTGCAGAATGAGGGACCTGAAAAAAATGTGTAAGGTAATGGTGAATGAGTGTGGCGCAAAACAGCACCGAATATTTTAAACCAGGCTAAGGAATAGAGTAGAGATCAGTAAACAGCAATATGGATTTATGCTAGGAAAGGGAACTACTGATACCATGTTTTCCTTAAGAATGCTGATGGAAAAGTACAGGGAAGGTCAAAGAGAGCTAGATTGTGCATTCGTGGACCTAGAAAAAGCTTACGACAGGGTTCCAAGAGTAGAGCTGTAGAACTGTATGAGAAAATCAGGAATGGTGGAAAAGTATCTGCGACTTGTACAGGATATTGACGAGGAAAGCAAAACAGTGGTGAGGTGTATAGTAGGAACTACAGAAAGTTTCAAGATCAAGGTCGGACTGCATCAGGGATTAGCGTTGATATTGTGATTTGTGAAGAGACCAGGGAAGGAGTGGAGCGGACTCTAGAATGCTGGAGGTATGCGTTGGAAAGAACAGGGATGAAAGTAAGTAGGTCAACGACTGAATATTTGTGCATAAATGGAGGAAAGGACGAAGAAACAATAAAGATGGAAGACACAAAAGAATTTAAAATATAAGAATGTAAGTATTTGGGATCAACGGTGAAAGAAAGTGGTAGTTGTGAGAGGAAGGTAAAGAGGAGTGTGCAGACAGGATGGAACGGATGGAGAAAAATATTAAGAGTAATCTGTGACATGAGGTTACCAGCTAGAATAAAAAGAAAAGTGTGCAGTTCAGTGGTGAGACCGCAATGGCGTATGGACTTGAGATGGTGGCGGTCACAAAGAAACAAGTGAAAGAGATAGAAGTTGAAGAGATGAAAATGTTGAGGTTTGCTATGAGAGTGACAAAAAAAGATAAGATTAGAAACAAATACATCAGGGGTACAATTGAGGTAGAACGATTAGGAATGAAGATGAAGGAGGGCACATTGAGGTGGTATGGACATGTCATGAGGAGAGACCAGGAGTATGTAGGAAAAAGTGTGATGGAAATCGAGTTACCAGAAAAGAAGAAAAGAGGGAGGACATCACACGCTGTGGCTACCCCTGATTAAGAGAAAAGGCCAAAGAAAAAGAACATAAATCTATTTAAAATCAAGCAATGATCAAAAAAATTTATTCACTACACTAAAAGGCAAAACAATTGACATTTTTAGGCTTAATTCATTAAAAGCCAAAAGAAGAATATAAATCCATATAAAATCAAGCAAAAATTAAAAAAAAAGGTTTTCACTATGTAAAAAGGCAAAACAATAGACATTAGTCAGTTCCGATGGTAATCCTGAAAGTATGTGTTGTTTGGTAATACAAAAATAAGTAAATGCATATTACAGAAAAAATTTTTAATAATTTTTTGCGTTATAAGTCTGGATTTACAATTTATAGCTTTGAAACAAAGAGTAATTAAACGAATATAAATATAAATAAGATAAAATTGTTAACAGGCCCGTCTCCATGAGCGGAAATAGTGAGTCATGTCCCTCAAATTTTTTGTGCTCTTCTAATTTTTACTAGCATATAAAGAAATTGTCAATAATTCTTACTACTAGGCCGGGCCTGAATAAACATAACCAGAGATCGTTGACAAAAAAAGAAATCGGGACCATAAAATTTAGTGAAAACCAAAAAAAGGATAAAAATAAATGAAGTTATTATACGAATGAAGATCTTTTTTTTGTCATTACCTGGTTCTCTGCTCCCCGATTTGCCCCGTTGTGCCTCCAACCACGTCTTGTGTTCTGGGAACGGGCCCTAGTTGTTGGAAAAGAGTGACATCAATATTGTAGATAAAAGCCGGTTCAGACTGAAAGTGAACGCGGAAAAAGTAAAGCATGTGGCAGAAAGCGAAGAAAACAAAGGGGAAAATGTAAAAAGTCGTCAAAGTTACAATTTGTTTAGTCGCACTAGCTTTTGTGAACTACTGCTCACTTCGTCAGACGCGGAATGATAAGTTTTTGTTACGCTGTAAAATAAAATAACGTTAGATAGCGTTACACTATAATATTTATATTTCCTTTATGCTGCTTATACACTTCGTCAGACTTAATGAATTTAAAAAAGCTTCTGTTATTTTTGAACACAGTAAGCAGTACTATTTCACGAAAACTAGTGTAATTTTTAAAAAATTAGTTGACTTTGATACGTTTTTTTCGTTTATTTCTGATTCAGTTCGCAGTAACAGACGACTTAATTTCAATAAAATTTATAGTTGCAAGCAAAGGTGTGAAATTGCAATTTTTGCGCATTACCGAAATATTGACTAAGAAATTTCGAAACACACAGTCTACGAAGATAATAAATCAAATTAAAGGCTCGCTTCCACTACGAGCTTGGAATGGAGTATTTTTTATTTGCTTTATTGATTTTCTTGCTTCGCTCAGATTTTTAGCACAGAAAGATTAATAAACCAAAGAAAGAATGCTCCATTTTACGCTCGTAGTGAAAGCAAGACCTGATGCTTATGAATAATAAAATAATCTTTTGTATCACCATCACTTGGAAGTAGAAAGAACTTCCACATCATCGACAACTTTCTCAGCCATTATTTTAATTTATATAACTTACAAACAGGCTAGCTAAAGAAACGTATACTGATATGCTCATATAGGTAAATGCTACTGGACCGGGCGTATTTTTAGCTCAATAAATTGGTTAAATTTGTTTTGCTGAACTAAACTTTCACATAGGATAGGTAGCGCAATCTAGCCCAACAACTTAGCATAGATTGCATGAACTTATTATTTCTTAGAACCAAATATAAATGTATGCTCTATTAAACACTTTACTGGATTACACCAAATATAATACAGGATGTTTTATCTCAATATGGCATTTTATGATAATTTATATCTCTATATGATAACTGATATCTTATATCTCAGTAACTGTTGGAGATATAAAAACCAAACTTTTTTTGCTGAAAGCTAATGTTCTTACGTTTAAGCAGCAAAAATTTGAACGCAAAAATCAAAGAAATAAACGTTTTATTAAACTTTTAAACTTTCTAACTCTTTTGATCGTTTCAGTTGAAGGTGACGGAACAATTTTTTTCCGGGAGCACAAACATTCCTCCTTCTTAAATTTCGCGTGCCATTTCTGTATGGTACGTCGGTCTGATGGCTGCTTTGAAAATTCTGTCCAAAATGTATGTTGAACACATGTCCACGAGTTGTTTTTATCAAACTCCAAAACACAAAACGCTTCCTCCTTTCCAGTAAAAGACATTTTAAGCAAATGATGCGAATTGATGGAAATTATATTTTACGCAAAAAGCAGAAATTTTGATTGTAATATAACAATGGTCTGGCAAAACAAAAACATTGGAGATTTTACCTATCCAACGAAACCAATTTTATCCTGCTACTTTTGCCAATTACCGAGACATGAGATTTTCTAAAGTGACATATTGAGATGAAACACCCTGTATAATAGAAAATATAAGTTTGTACCTTATTTTAGGCTGGAACTGTAGCCGCCATAATACAATGTACCAACAGTGTCAAATTGAGTACATTTCTTAAAACAATGTTATTGCTAAAATGCACACCACATTGCCAATTACAAAATATCTTATAAAAAAAATTCGCTTAAAAGCTAAGATTCTTTACGATTATTATTTTTATGTAGACTTATCATTTGAAAATTGATTTCTCTTTTTTTGTTGAAGAAATCAAGCTTAACTAACAAAATTTTTTGCTTTGCTTAGTTTATATGAGTGTGTTTTCAAAAATTTAAAATCAGCATTCAAATGGCGCTATAAACAATTTGTTTTGCTTATGGTACCACTTTTCTAAGTTTTGCTCCGCAACTCAGTATTATTAGGCCTACTACATTTGATTCAAAAATATAATTTGTTTAAAATATGAAGTTTTTTGGGAAAAAACTTAGGTCTACAACTTTTCAAAAACAATGCAATGCATGAAGACATAACAGGCTTACAGTCGAATTTAAGTACGAGGCAGTTGACATCTGCACCAACGACAAGTCATCTTAACGTGGTGGTGCAGCTCCTTTCCCTGCACTGCGGAGGGCCGAAATGGCTTGTTAATTCCCCTACATCTTTGGTGATTTTAACTGCCATCATTCATCCTGGGACTCTCATACCCCAGAAGATCAATCAGACAAAGATTTGTTTGACTGACTCCTTTCTTCTGATCTCTTACCTCTTAAAAACCCCGAACATCACATACTATTACACCGCGCCACTGGAAACAGCTCCTCCCCTGATCTCTTTTTGGTTCCTGCCCACATAGCTTCTAAATACACATGACAGACCCTTCCGGATCTTGGCTCAGATCACCTTCCTATCTCTATCTCTATTTCTACTTCCCTTTTAATTAACTCCAACTCTCGCCCCCCTCATTTAATTACAATAAAGCCCACTGGGATGATTACCTTACTTATATTGATACCCACTACCCTCCGAAAAGTTTTCGGAATTCAAAACTGATCTGTTACGATATAAATCAAAAAAATTGCAAAAAACATTTCAAATAACTTTTTTTTGTTGCAGAGAGAGCTATAGTATGTATTAAGTGATCATAAGAAGTCGGCTCTTCTGCACCATTTGATATTAATTTCATCGTTTTGCAATTACTGGTTTCTGTAATATGCGAAATACACTAAAAATGCTAAAGTTGAAATTTCAAACGTCGCGTGTTATATTTTTTATGACGTCATATTGAGCCAAAGCTTTGTGTACGTAGTTTTTACTCAAAATCGCACCAATTGAGAATACTCGCATTTTAAACTTCAAAAATAGTAAAAATATGAAACAATTTATTCTACGCAGCTATTTATTTGTTTTAGTATGAAATTAACCAAAATAGTTAAAAGTCTATATAGCCTGTGTTTGAAAATATTTTTTTGTGGGTACTTTGAAACTTTGCGTTTTGACGGTGACGTACTTATATATTCTGCATGTGAGGGGTGTACACCCAGGACCTGTTTTTCGACAAAAAATTAAAATTACGTCGCGAAAAAATTAAACCCACAGCACTCCTTGTAATTTTCAATAACAAAGCCTGAAAAATATTTTATTCTCCTAATTTTAAAAACAATTCTAATAACATCTATATCTTTGAAGAATTATGAGGATTTAGAATTAATTTAAAACAAGCCGCTTAAAGATGAGAAGCACCAGACTCGAGTTTCGCTCTTGTTAGAGCTCGTCAGTGATGCTTACTGACGATCATCACTGACGAGCTCTTAAAAGCTCGTCTGGTTGCGTCCAGTTGGTTGCGGGCAGTTGGCTCATTCCGCCTGCGGACTGCAGTTACGCGTTTTCATTTGTGCATAGAAAAATGGGGTCTCGTTCCTTTCTTTAATTGCAAATGCTGCGCCTTGCAAAAATCAGAGATAACGTTGTATCCAGGAGCACGAGGTCGGACAGTTTGGGATAAAAAATAAACGGTTGTGGCTTTGTACATTGCCAACAACATTTAATCCAGGCAATACAATAGCAATTTGCAGCAAAAAAATAAAGCAAGGGTTCCAGTCCTATTTATGTGTTTTACATGCTACATCAATTTGGGTATAGAATCGCCCTGTTTTACGTAATGATAAAAAAGGCCCTTTACAGCTTAACATCTCTTTCTCGAAGTTATCTTGGAGAGGCCTTGTGGTGATCAATATTTTGTGAAGGTGATTTATCTAATCTTCCACAGTGTAACGAGATGCACTTTTTAATTAAATATGTTGGACCCAAAATGCGTTATTTTATACCATATTTCATGCAATATTTTTCATATTGCAAAATAGAAAAATATATCTATCTTCTTTTGTTATCAAGATTTGCTTATTTTCTAGTTTTGCTTTTAGGTTTTCACTTTTTAATTACTTTATTGTCTTTTCGCTGCTTGTTTTTCAAACGATTGTTTTATTATAATTTTTTGTCATTTGGAATGACACAATAAAAGTAACTGCTTGACTAAAACACATTATGGTTATTTCTCAGTCACGTTGTCCTACATTTGATCTCAATTATATGTTATGCGAATATTTGCAAATGTTTAGAAACAAAATAAACAAATGTGAATCTTAAAACTTCACAAATGTTAAAATATTGCTGTTCAAGAAATTTTTTATTGGGTACTCTAGTTTTTATAAACTGTAATTTAGAGTTGCTGATAAAGACTTTCTAGTTGGAAAAGTGGCATAAAATGTTTTTTCTAATAATGATACATCAAAACGATACTTGGAACCTCTTGCCAGCAATAATTCAACCGCACGTTGAAAGAAGGCCTTTGACTGTCTAACAATTTGATGTTCAACGAAAAATTAAATTGATTTTGGGCTAAAGTCATTTCCATGGGATGACTTTAGTGTTGTAACATTTACACCTCGAAATTATGTTTCAAAATTTAATTTTAGAAAACGTTATTGTCTCTGCTATGATAATAAAATTGGAAAAGGCCAGAAAATGCAAAAACAAAACATAAACAAATGACGAAATCTGTGTCAAACATGTGGCTCTTTTACGTGTTTGCGGCACTGAGTACAAATTTGCGCTTCATGTTTTGATCGATGCCGCGATTATGTTCCACGACTAACAGTAACAGTTATGTAAAGCAATATTGTTTTCTCAGTGTTTTTTGTAAAGTAATGCAATGGCGTAGTTTCATTTCAATAATTAAAAAACTCTTTTTACAGCGATGAAATACAATGTGCATCTAAACAGTGATATATAAAAGATAAAGTTTTGTTGGTTTTATAATATCTGTAAGTCGATATTTTAACACTTCTAAATATCAAAACATAGCCAATTTCAAATTCTTTTGCGTAAAAAAAAATTCATTTTCGTTTTTTTATCTTTTTTAAAAAAAGCAGAAATAACTATTAGTAACCACAAAAACATGTGGATAAAACATGTGAACAAGTATATGAAACTGTTCTAAAATATTTTTCATAAATCGACCATTCAAACAATGGAACAAGCTTTCTTAGCTTCTTCGTTGTTTGTAATTGTCGTGCGCGTTAAAGTCTCTCTTTACGTCCAATTTTTAATTAAGTTTACGACTGTTACAACAGTGAAACCGTTACAATCGCATTTCGCGCTAGTTAAATGAATGTCTAAACGTAAAAATTGAAGTGACCTTGCTAAATTGCAATTTTGCATACTTTATCAAATGAATTTTCAAAAACTTTTTTGCTCTAACAAAAGTTATATAAATGATCTTTACTCTGCTTAAATTTCATAAAGATAACTTAAGTACGGTAGTTTTGGAGTTATAAATCGTTGACTTGGTGGGCTTCTGAAGCCCGGCTGTTGAGGAATCAATAGCTTGAAAAACTTGAGCAAAATAGGGTTAAGGTCGTCGTCGTTTGAAGGGGGTATCCACTCCAGTCAGACACAAACAGGACTGGGGCCGAGGGTTTATCCTTTTACTACCCCAGAATGCTGCACTGCCTGGATCAAATGCTGGCAGTGATGTTATTAAGCCAGCATCGAGTTTCGTCATCCAAAACCGTCAGACCGCGTGCTCCATGTGGTGCCCGATGTATGGGGCACATTGTTAGTACATGGTCTGCGGTTTGCTCTGAGGCGCCACACTCGCAATTCGGTGAAGGAGCGAGACCCCATTTGTGCATGGACGAATGGAATCGCCCAACACCAGTCCGCAGTCGGTTGAGCTTAACCCAAGCTGCTCGGGGTAAACCCATCCCAACAGGCCTGACACTGGTTCTTAGTCTTAGTCTTGGTTCTTAGTCTTGGATCTTAGTCTCACTTGGCCAGTATCTGAGGACCCACTTAAAAGACCATACAAAATATGATCGGGGTCCAGAGATCCACGGTAAGCCAAGGAGAGTGTCGCTCCCATTTGGCGAAGCTCAGCTGGCTGGATGCCTGAAAGTACAGGTAGGTGGTCCGTTGGAGTGGGACGCAGGCATCCAGTAACTATGCGCAAGGCGTCATTCAAGACACTGTCAATGAGGCGAGTGTGAGCACTGCGACACCAGACTGGCGCACAGTACTCAGCTGTTGAGTAGACTAGAGACAAGGTGGCTATGCGTAGTGTTTTAGCACCAGCACCCCATCCCGAGCCCACGAGTTGCCTCAGCAGTGTGACGCGCGATGATAGTTTTTTGCGCAATGCCACTAAATGGTGACGAAACGTGAGCAATCTGTCCAGTTTTACCCCAAGGTATGTAGGGGTTGGACAGAACGGTAAAAGTCTATCATTGTTGTAGACCTTTAGCTCACGTTTGGCCTCTCGGTTATTTAAGTGAAAGGCTGTCGTCACCGTCTTAGTGTGACTGAGCTTCAACCTCCAAGTCTGGAGATACGCTGACAGTGTGGACATGTCTTGGCTTAATGTCCCCTCCAAGTCCTTCCAGTTTCCAGAAGAGTGCAACAATGCTAAATCATCAGCATAAGCAAACTTTCTGGAAATCATGGAAGGAAGATCGTACGTATAGATTTTAAATAGGAGGAAAGCCAAGACCGATCCCTGAGGAACGCCGTTTTTAAGACGGCGTAGCCTGCTTTGCTTGCTGTCACCGGTGGTAAGGGTGAAACTTCGATTTCGGACAAGCTCCATGATCATTTTGACCATGTGCTTATCCGGAAGTAGTCTCAGCAGCTTGCAGGTAAGGCCACGGTGCCAGACAGTGTCATAAGCAGCTGTCAGATCGATAAATACGGCACCGGCCTTCTTTTTAGCCTCAAAAGAATCCTCGATGTTCTGGGTTAGCAGAACAACTTGATCTACGGTTGACTTCCCGCGTCGGAACCCATCCTGGTCTTTAGGGAGCAGTGGATCGATTAATGGTTCAACGCGGGCCTAGATAAGCCTCTCGAGGATCTTGTAGGGGACACAGAGCAGAGATATCGGTCGATAACTCTTTGAGTCCCCCACGGGCTTTCCTGGTTTTGGGATCGCGACCACAAGCGCTCTTCTCCAGATCTTGGAAATTTTGAGTCGGCGCAAACAGGAAGAAAGGAAGTCACGTAACCAGGGCTTCAAAGCAGCTTCAGCATGGAGTATAAGCTCGGGACAGATGGAATCAGGACCCGAAGCTTTACCTGGTTTTAAGTGCTGAAGGGCAGCAGCAAATTCTCTCTGTGAAAATTTGTCAGAGATATTTACTGCGTCTGGTGTTGTGAAGGTGAAGGTTAAGGTGAAGACGATTAAAGATTTAGTCAACAATGAAAATTCTAACGCTTTTGCTCACGAACTTCTTATTTTCAGACAAAAATTGTGACTTTCAAGAATGCATCTTTGGTTTATGAAAAAGACCAAACGTTAAATTTGGAACCCAAACACTTTTAAAAAAGGCCAACTTTCTCAGATTTGGCCTCGAAAAGGCCAATGTGGCAGCCCTGATCATATTTAGTAAATTTAAGCAAAAATAACCTTTGACGAAAACATGTTTTTGTGTGTGTCAATGACCATAAGTTTAGTATATAATGCGTGGTTTTTAATATTGTTAAGATAAATCGGCGTCAATTGCGTAAACAATATTTAAAAACAAATAGGAGCTAAATTTTTGCAGTAATTCTATTCGGCCTAGCTCCACAAACGTCTTTTTTGTAACACTTCAGGATAAAAAACAGGAAAGTTTTGATTTTTACCCGACATATTTGTTTTACATATAAACACAAGTAAAGAAGAAAAATCTGCAATGGTTTTCTTTTATAACCAAACAAAATGAGTGTTAACTGTTTTGGTCAGTAATAGAACGAGAAAGGGAATAATAAGACTTTAAAAAAATGCAAATTTATTCTAATTTATGCTGTTGCACAAACAGATTAAAATTTGAGCTATATATTTTGCCACTTACTAACATGCCGAAAGTGATAACACCCAGCAAATATTTGCAATATAAACAGCAACAAATAAAGTAACAAATTTAAAATAAATTTTTAGCAATTAGCATTTAGCATTTTTTAACAATAATGACGTTAAAAAAGAGGACAGATGAAAAGGAGGAAGCGCATTTTAAGTTGTATTTTTTTTCTTCCAACTTGCATCTAAAATATAGCTTTTATAGTTTGTTTAAATCAAGTAAAGATTTTTTGTTTTCAGTTGTTATTTTTTAATTTCTTTAAAATAGAGTGAGGTTAATGGAAGAATATAAGTTTACAAATATAAAATGAGGTTCAATACAAGTAAAGATAAAAAAAAGGGTCTTTATTTAAACGACTTTTTTAAGCTGTCATTATGCTTGTATTAAAAAGGAGGAATTTTTTAATGGGGATCTATTTTAACAACTTTTTGGGGGACTGATGCGGGCACTCTGTTTGCTTTATATTAAAGCCATCACTGCGAGAAACATCAAAAGCGGGAGGATCAGGAGGGCAACTACCTCCACTGCCTAGCAATAGCTTTGAAACGAAATGCACACAAGGGTAAGATATTACCCTTTGAAATTCACAAAAAAAAAGCAATTGATTACACCCGTCTCTACAATAAATAATCTCAAAGAAAATTAAATTCAAAAAAATTTGAAAAATGTTTGTCAAGGTTTAGGGTTACCAAAATTTTTTTGAAAAGGGCCACACTGCAAATAACAATGATTTAGCAAGGGGCAAAATTTTAAAAAAGCCACTTTTTGTTGAAAAGTCAATCGCAGCAAATGTGAATTTTAGTGTATCGGAAAATATTTTTACTGAAAAATCAATCAAGACCAAAATAAAAAAAGCGTTTAAAGGGAAAAACCTTCTTTACTGCAAAGTAAAAAAATAAATAAATTGCATTAGTTCAACCTTTATGAGCTAAAGGCCATTTTGGCTCATTAAAAGTATTTTGGGGCCAAGAAAAGAAAAAAACGCGGCTTAATTTTACCGCTGAAAACTTTTTTGAATAGCAAATAGAATTGAAATCATCTTTAAGGGTTTTTTCATACATTTTGAATAGAAAAAATTGCCGGAATGAAAAAGACACAAACCTAACTGAGTCATAGAGTAAAAAAGAAAACTGTTATTGTCATTGGTCGAGAATGCTTGACCACTGGGAAGAAATATAGTTAAGAGAGTTTCAAGCTGTTGTCAAAATCTTTTTTAACAAAGAATAGGGTTGAAAAGATTTAATAAAAGTAGTTTTTAGAGCAGAAAAGTAAAATTTAAAACTTACTTGAGTAAGAATAGACAAGTAAACTGTTTTCGCTGTAACAAACAGCACATTTTATGTTTTGCAAAAGATTCTGATTAATGGAAGATTTGTAAAAAAGGCGATTTTCGGAGCTACTATTAGCTTTGCAGGGCAAGGAAGACTACCACAACTTCGTGGGGGGAAGATCAGCGACAGATTTGAGAAAGTGTTGTTTCATGCGCTCTTACAAGCTTCGGAATGTGCTATTAACCTACCGTCTACTATAGTGGCATACAAATTGGTAGATAACATTGCTACAATGATGGAAATTAGCATATCCTTTTTAGTTGCTGGCAAGATCTGTTAGGTTGCAAAAACAACACGCGATTAGACGGCAAGCAGCATAATTGTTTGACTGCCGTGATGATTTGATTTTAGAATCTCGTCGAAACACTTTCTATCCCTGGAACAAGAGTTGTACAAGGCATTTTTCTGTTTTGTAAAAAGACTTGACACTAATTTTTGAATAAAAGTAAAATTAATTATATGTTCTGGGAAGCCACTGGTAATAAAATAGATCGAAGTTTGTCCAAATTCGCTTGCAATTTGCTATTCGAAAAGATCATGAACGCCTTTTTAAACAAAGTAACAATAAGACTAATTTTGTATTTTGAGGGCTTCAATTCTTGATTCTTATCTTACCTACTTTAATTCTTATTTTTTTCATGTTTCCTACAGTTTACTTAAAAAATAAATCAACAACTCCCTTTCCTTTTTAGAAGTTTTTGTAGAAACTTAGAAAGGCAAGAATTTGAATTTGTGATTTCTGTACACAGAAAACCTACTTTCCCTGGTCAAGACATAAGCTGGAATCCTTTTAATCTCTAAAAACTCTTGAGCAATTAAAGATGTTTTTTTTACTTTATAACACAGTTGGACTGGCTTCTTCTTTATTCTGACAATTTTTTTAAATTAAACTGTCAGACGAAAAGCTTTGGTAATGATTTCAATCTTATTTGCTATCTTTTAAATTCTTTACTACAAACTGAGTTTTAAAAAAACATTTTTTGCTCTTCACTAGCGCCATTCTGTTGTGTCCTTGGCAAAGACACTCTACGGCACATTCCCCTGCTTGGTGGCTTGGCAAGCAGTTCTAAATTACAGTCATATCCCTATTTAATTACAAGCGGACAGCAATATCTTGGCATTTCCGGAAGCAGGTCTGGGTAATTGCCTACCCTATGTATAGGGCCTCCGTCGCTTTCCTGCGAGTCAGGAGGATAAATATAGAGATAAAATAAAAAAATAAAATAAAATAAAAAGTTGTTCCTATTACAGTAAAATTAACGTTTGTTGAGATTGCCTTTTAACGAAAAAAGTACCTTTTTCTAAATTTTGCCCTTTTAGCCGAAAAAAATTTGGCACACCTGATCACTAAATGCAATGCTAGTTTTTTAATTTGCAACATTTTTTGATAAAAGTTTTTATGAAATAGACTAGATTTTGATTCAATAAAGAAATTAAGTAATGTCGTTCGCGTCCACATGGCGGTTTATATCCCCATTTTTATCACATTTACAAGTTTCTGAACAATATATTCAAATACTTTCCCAACATTGTTTGCTTAAGACACTGTTTAAAAACTTATAAACACTCATGGCGCCAGAGCCAAACCAAAATTTGCAAATGTTTCAAACGATCAAGAATTACTATTAAGTTATGTTCAATTCAAGAAAGACGACATTTCTGAGACACCAAAAAATTAATGCGAGTTGTGAGTTTGCTGCTTCAAACCTATTTTATCAAATCGCAGTATTTTTCCAGTATTTTAACTTGATCATATTTACAACTGAAAAACCGGGTTTTCACTTAACACGTTGTTGCAAATGGTATAAGAACACGAAAAGCTTTACAACTTAAGAGGATATTTAGATTGATTTTTAACCCTGAATAAAATAAATGAAGCGCGGCGGTATAGCGCATACTTTTTAAAGTGAAATCAAACGAACGATCAATGAATATTTTTTCTAGAGATGTAAACCCGTAAAATTTATTTAACTTGCCAATAAAAAAGATTTCTTATTTAGTTATGCTTCTCCAAGTCTTCCGAAAATTGTATTTTAATATGTGAGATAAGAACATCCAAGCCTGAACACACCACACTGCTTATATCATTCGCTTTTCTCTTTATCTACTGTACATTAGTGTCGATCTGCCTTTTCTGAGGCTTAAAGTAAAGGTTCTCTTTTATAAAAAACTTAAAACCTATTTCAGTTAAGGTTGATATGTAATATAAGTGGCAAACTTAGAATAATTTTTAATAGAAAAAAAAACAATAAATTCGCCACAAAACTTAAACAAATAGAATGTTAAAATTGTACATTATCAAGAAGCTTGGATAGCCCTATTTGCAACTTTTCACATTTCTAAATCAGTAAGTTTAATAAGAAAAATAACCAATTTTTCCTAACAGTTTACTGCAACTGGTATAATTATCTAAACCTGCCTTGTGCGAAATTACATTTGGGATTAGCAGCTTTTTTATTACGCACTATACCTTTATATTCTTACAAGACATACCTCTACCGTGGGCAAAATTATGTTTTTGAATAAATTAATGTTTTTAACTTAATATTTTGATTCAGATTCGCCTGTAGGCAGGTAATCTGCAATACTTCTCAGCAAATTTTTGCACACCCTTGGCAAAGTCTTGCGGTGTACCAGGCCGCCCAGGAACCCAGTTTGGAAATTGATGACGTATTCGTTATAAATTTATTTTATGTTTGTTTTGAAAGCGCCTAAAAGTAATAACTGATGTTTTAAAGTTAAAAACTAAAAGCTAAATATTTGATTTTTTTCTCTATCTAAATCTTGAATTAGAATTCATGAAGTTTTTCCTTTGATAAATTGTCAAACTTTGGCAAGATTTTAACGTTTACGTTGAGGAGTTAATAGCTCCTCAAAGTTACACAATTGAACTTTCACGTGGCCAAGTGGAATTACGTTATCGGTTTGATAAAGAAACTCGCAAAGACTTTGTCACCGCTTGAGTCACTTTAAAATATTTAGCAGTGATATAGTCGAGACCACATGATTCGAGATCGAGACCGAGACCTTAAAAGTTTTTCGAGACCAAGACCGAGATCGAGATCGAAAAATTTCGAGACCTAAGGTTTGAGACCGAGACGAGAAATTATCGAGATCGAGACCAGAATATTTTTTGTAAAAAAATTTAATTTTATGAAGAACATCAATTTTCCAAAAATCCAAAGTTACATTTCAAATAAACTAGCATCTCCAGCATGTTACAAGAAAGCCTTGTTGTATGTGGTCGCATGATCAAACTGCCGTCGCTAAAAATCCGCTCAACTGGAGCAGACGAAGCGGGAACGCACAAGGCGTGGTTTGCGACTTTGAAAAGAGCAGGATATTCTTCAGATTTTTCTTTCCAAAAATCTAAAATATTTGAAGGCAACACAGTTATTGTTATAACTTCTTCCAAGTATTTTCTTAGCTGCACCCTTAGTGTTGGATTTGTGTTATTGGTTGTTTCTCGCTTGTTATATATTTTGTAAAAATGTTTGGCAACTCTGGCGGGCAAGAATCACCAACTGTATCTGCTGAAAATAAAATGCTGCATTGACATTGCTGGTAATTTGTTTTGAAGTCGTTTTGCCATAAGCCCTCGGCTGCATTAATGATTATCTCTATAAAGAATTGAAAAACAATAAAAGCTTCAAAATAATTGCAATGAAAAAACAAAATATTTTATTTTACATTTGTAAAAGTACCTTCTAAAATTAAGCTATTGGATATATCTCAAAAAATTATATCAGTGATCTCTTGCGACAAAAGCAAGTGTTTAACCATTGTGTCCTTCCACAACAATATGCCACATAACAATATCCAAAAGAAATAATAACACATTAATCAAATTGATATGTTTTACTGTTTTTTTGTTGAAAATTACTTTATTATGAGTTTTTCTAACAGCAACCGTACGGATTGTAGAATACAATAACGACAATTGACAAAGATTATTGACCAAAACAATATTGTAAGCAGAGTTGCGGAGTCGGAGTAGAACGGAGTCGGACTCTTAAGAGAACAAAGAGTTGTAGTCGGAATATAGTCGAATTCGACTCCTGATGCCTAATCTTTTTTTTAAAAAACACTATTTTTTAGGGATTAAAACTAAGAAATCCGTGACAGATTTAAACTTAAGACCTTTTTTGGCCACCCTAGTTTAAAGTAAATTGTCTTTGCATTAAGTAATTGTTCTGATTTGGGAGTTGGGGTCGGGAGTTGGATTCGGAATCCTTGATACTCTAGAAGCTGCAGCATCCAAAGAAAGGCGGTATCCAAGAAGTTTAGGAGTTTAGGAGTCGGACTTGCATCTTAAACCTTCTGACTCCGCAACCCTGATTGTGCGTAAAGTTAAAAATAGGTTTTACGAGGCAATAAAAGCCTTTCAATTTCATTTCGTAAGGGGAATTGTTTATGGTGAAGAAAGCAGTACATCATCATAACCACACCAAATAATAAAAATATCACAAAATATCCGGTCTCGAGACCAATTTAAAAAGTACGAGACTGAGACCAGGTCATTACGAGACCAAGACCGAGACCGAGACCCTGAAAATTGGTCTCCAGACTTTCATCACTGATGTTAGTAAAGAACTAAAAAAACTTTTCAAATTATAAATAATCAAGTGAAGACAAATTATTTGTTTCAAAAATTAAAAGAATAGAAAAGTCTACATAGCTTGTCATAGAAAAGTCAGTGTAACCGCTATAAATGAATTATTTATTTTAACTGTGTTGTTCGCATTAAAAAAACTATTTTGATTGAGTACTTGTTTAGACATAGCCCTAAAAAAATAATGATAACGAAATTAAAAAAAAAATTTTATTCTTTTACGCTGTGTCGAAATTTATTCTTTGGATCAATTAAAATAAAACCAAATTTTTAGCAAATTTTAAGTGCAAGCTCATTTTTTGTCCATAGCACAGGCACCAAATATTTTATGGTGTCCATGAGATAGAAGACACGAACCATTTGGCCATATGTCATAATAATTAGAATTTGTATTGTTTTTTAAAGTTATGGAATTTAAAATATACGTAATAATAATAATTTATAGTTCAAAAGTAAGTTTGTCTAAAAATTTGAATAAAACTAAGCCTACTGAAGAATACGGCGGGACATGTTACATTGAAGCAAAAAAAATACCAGGCCGAAGGGGTGAAATATTTCTGAAAAATTTATGATGCATTTTCCTATTAAATATACGTTTCGACTATTGTTTTATAATACGATACTGCAAAAATTGTTTTTCAATTGGAACACTAAGAAATTTTGCTGGCGGGACATACTAATGCCCTCATCAAAAAGATGGGCCGTTTCTTTAGTAGGTCATGTATAAAACATATTTTAAAGCCACGTAAAATAATTTTATTGATTTAACACATTTTATTAGATATTCTTTATTTTACAGATAAATGCGATCAAGTTTATGATTGCACTGACAAATCAGATGAATTGAATTGTTCTTGCAATAAAGATGAATTTCAATGTCAGTGCTACAAAAACAATCCTGTTGATTGCAAAATAAAGTATGTTCTGGGGAAGGAATTCACCGGCTGCATTCCAATCGAGCAACAAAACGATGGAATCAAACAATGCCTCGATGGAAGCGATGAAAAGCATAAAAAATCCGTAAATTGTGGTCAGTGTGATGTCACAATTAACAGCTTAAATAACGTATCACAGTGTAACTTTCATTCGCTTATTTCTTGTAATACGTCAACTTGTTACAACGCTTCTTCGCTTCTCTGTTCTCCTATCGATTGCTATGAAACTGATTTTATTTGTGTCTCAAACTGTTTCCATAATACCACTAAACAATGTAATCGTGCTTTTCGATGCGATGATGGTACATTAGGATTAACGTATCAACTATGTAACGGCCTAGTTGATTGTCTTGACAAAAGTGATGAATTTCAACATCAACATGGCTTTAAATGTATTGCTGTTGATTCAGATAGAAAATGTGTTTTGCCTCAACAAAATTTGCATGATAATGTTGCACAGTGCAGAGACGAATCTGATCTTTGCATCAGCAACTCGTGTTTTCAATGTTTTGATCAACGTTTGTTGATTTCGTCAAAGCAAGTTTGTGATGCTCTATTTGATTGTTACGACTGGTCTGATGAGTGTTTGTGTGAACAATATTTGGACTTCGATCTGTGTAACATCAGATTTCCATCTTGCAATTTGTCTTCTGCTGATCATAATTTAAATTCAAGTTTGAATCTTGATTATAAAACCATTTTTAACGTAAAGGCAGACATTACAAAATTAACTAAAACATGTCAAACTAGAATGGAAAATCATCATCATGCAACACTATGTGACGGTCGACCAGAATGTAGTGATCTCAGTGATGAATGTAATTGCGAAAACCCACCTGAGTTTTGTAATTACACTTGTCACAAAGATTATAACATTGGTGATCGTTATTGTGACGGCATAAAAGACAACTTTTATGGTATCACAAACAAATCGAGTTGCTTGAAAGGATTTGAAGAGTTGAATTGTTCGAAACGATTTGCTTGCAAAGCAGGAAACAAAGTCAGTATCGATGTTGATCAGGTATGTGATGGGAAACAAGATTGTGATGATAATAGAGACGAGAAAGACTGCAAAGCTAATGATAACAGTGTCTTTTCATCAGAGCACGAAATGATAGCGAGTCCTGCATTAAAAAGTTGTTTTTGGATTATGTGTGTTGCAGTCATCAGTGGTAATTTTTATGTGATTACATCAACAATTAATTTTCTTAAAACAGCAAAACTAAATACAGCTTCGAAATATCAACATTTGATTATTCTTAACATTTCTATTGCTGACATAATAATGGGAATTTATTTGCTTAGCATTGCAGTTTGTAGCGCTTACTATTCAGGTTATTACGGTCAAATCGATTTTGAGTGGCGATCAAGTTTACGTTGTTCACTAATTGGTAGTCTTGCAGTTCTATCCAGTGAAGCTTCTTGTTTTTTTATGGTTTTGTTAACAAGTACTCGCTTATATGCAGTTTACCAACCATTTTCCACTTGCTCAACATCTGCTCGTAAATATAAGTTGATGATTATTTCAGTTTGGTTGTTGGCTCTTATTATTGCTGTTTTTCCAATTCCACATCAATACTTAACTTATTTTGAGCAAAACAAAATTGAGTTTTCAAATTTATTTAGCCGTTCAAAGATTTGGCACAAAAAAAAAGTTATTAAGTTTGCTTGTCGCTTGGCAATGCTAAAGAATAAGTCGATGGAATGCAACTGCAACGATTGGGATTTTACAAAATCATTCCTCAAAATTAACAATTCAGAATATTCTCCAGGAGCAGAGTTTGGTTATTATGGACAAACCAGTGTTTGCATGCCGAGGTTTTATGTTTATCGAGGAGAATCTGCATGGGAATATAGTTTGATCATGGTTACCGTCAACTTTTTGTGTTTCTTTTTTATTGCAGTTAGTTACATTTGCATGTTTATAAAGACAAAGAAAAATACACTTGAAATAAGAAACAATCAAAGAAAGGAACAACAATCAAGGATGCAAAGACGTATTTCAAGAATTATCATCACCGACTTTTTATGCTGGATTCCCATTTGTATCATGGCATTTATCAAACTCAGCGGATTTTATGTGGATGACGTTGCTTACATTGTCAGTGCTGGTTTGTTGCTTCCAATCAACAGCGCTTTCAATCCATTACTGTACTCGTCACTTCTTCATAAGCTGAAAGAAACTTTTAAAAAGTCCAAAAACAACAGGGCAAACTAACAAAAAGTAATTAAATTAAACAATATAAACTAAAATTAACAAATAATCAAAGTGCGTAAACCAATTTTTTTATTTAGCAAGCAAAAATTTTACTTTTTGATTTCATTTTTTAACTTTTTAAAACCTTTTCCTTCATTATTTAATTAGTTATAGGCTTGTGGAGACAGCATTTTAACATTAAAATGTGCCACCCACCACGGCTGTATTCCAAACTGTTTAAATGAAATCTATTCAAATTGTTAATTGTCGCACAGTTTTTTTAAATTTTTAACAAAATTGTAATCGTCAATTTTATGTGCTTTGATGCAATGTAAAACTAATGTGTTGCGGTCAGATCTTAAGCTTGACATTAGTTTTTTAAAGCTTAATATTAGTCGTCAAGCGATCACTCGTAATTATCCAACTGCATAAACTTAGCACTTTAAAACAGTAGGTTGGTCATTTTATTTAAAAAAAAAATTGAATATTATATGGCAACAAAATGAAACCAACTCGACCTAACACTAGTTACTAACTTAATAGCTTTAAAAAAAAAGATTGTTTTAAACTGAATTAGTGTAAGTTTTGAATTTGTATTGGGATGTTCCGAAAGCAAAAAATATTTGAGGCACTAACAATCATTAGCAGATAAACCGGATCATTGCTCGATTCTGATGAGTTCGTCAGTCATATCGATTACAGAACAATAGATGTTTATTGAGCTTCGAGAAATGCTGTCGCTTGCTTGACTTTTTTTAAAATTCTTGGACATTCAAAATAAGTAATCAAAACAAAGTTTCAATAAATCAAGTTCAAAATTATAAAAACTTGTTTTTAAGTTAATAAGAAAAGTTGTAAATTTTGATTTTGTTGATACCAGGTATATTATTAAAATCTTTGTTTATGATTTTCTGGTAAAATTAGAATCCAAACTGCTGTTAAATCTTTATTAAAAGATAAAAACAATAATAAAAAGTCGACGTTTCGGCATACTATAAACTCAGTAAACCTTCTTCAGAAGATTAAATGAAACACAAACATCATCCGTAATGAAATCACAGATTTATAAAATAACATAAATGTGTGATTTATTATAAGATTATAAGATAGCAGGCATGTGTAATCGCTTAAAGTTTGTCCCAAGTATAGCACCACCGACGTTTTCCTACGAGTCGGGAAGGTAAATAGAGATGATAAATAAACGAATTCCTACTTGCTGTATTTAAGACATTCTGATTTTTACTGTTTTGAAAAAATAATTGAGAAAAAACAACTTTAAATTTTTGAAAGACTTAAAGTTGTGTGCTGTTTTCGCGAACTCTTTGCAAAAATCTTCTTGTAAAATAAATTTGCAAAAATTTGCTTTTGTTTGTTTTGCCTTTTTAGAATTGTTGTTGTATTTGATCTGCTTTTGATTTTGATTTTTTATGTAAATATTAAGAAAAACAATTTTAAGTTTTTGAAAATTGTAACGAAAAATAATTGTGATCTGATGTGATGTATAATTAACTGATAAATATACGTACGTACAGTCGTGTATTTGGTCTACCATACCAAACAAAAAACTTTTAAAGTTTACTAATTATATTAGAAAATCAATTTCTTTTCAAAAACCAATAAGATTTTAGCTTTAAATTACAAAATTATATAAATTGATTTACTGTATAACACAATATTAATAATTTTAAACTTAACCTTTAAGTACTTTTTATTAAAGAACAACGTTGCTATGGGTTTCTTCAACTGAATAATAGCAACTATTCCTTATTATCATTATATCTTTATATTCAGATTCGCATTCAATTTTACAGCTGTTTTATATTCAATTTAGAGTTAATTACAAGTGTAAACTAAAAACACACCGTAGATTGCCGGCAGCGTGGTCGCGTGGTTAGAGCGCTGGGATCGTAAACTACACGGTCTCTGTTTAAAACCCACTGGCGCCATTCTGTTGTGTCCTTGGGAAAGGTACTTTACGGCACATTCCCCTGCTTGGTGGTCTTGGCAAGCAGTTCTAAATTACAGTCATATCTCTATTAAATTACAAGCGGACAGCAATATCTTGTCATCTCCGGAAGCAGGTCGGAGTAATTGCCTATTCTACGTATTAGCGCCTCTGTCGCTTTCCTGCGAGTCAGGAGGATAAATATAGAGAATAAAAAAAGATCACAAACTGTAGCAGAAATAAATGATCATGTATTTTACTTTTGCAAAAATAATTTGAACAATTTTTTTGCTTTTTTTATTTAATAAAAATTGTTTCAGTAAGATATAATAAAAAAACTTTAAAATATTTAAGTAAATACTTTTTGTTTTATTTACATGCCAATGTTTTTAGTTAGGGGGTCCAAAGAACATAATTTTTTTGGCTAGCTTAACTATTTTAAACATTTTAATTTTCTTTTAGCAACTATTTATTTAATCTGACAGTTTTAAATTGTTTGCTTTAAAAGATGATAGATTTGGTTCATCAATGACCTGATTGAGCTTTTAATAACCAAACTTTAGTTGGTTCGAAGGAGGTAATTGTAGCGTTAATATTTTAAACGTTGTAATTTTTTTTAACTAACATTTGTTTAATCTGATAGTGTTCAGTTGTTTGCTTTGAAAGACGACATTTTTTTTCATCAATGACCTGATAGAGTTTTTAATAATCGAAATTTAGTGCGTCCAAAAACATAATTTTAGCTTTATTATTGTAAGCATTATAATCTTCTTTTAAAAATCATGTATTTTACTTGACAGTTTTCTATTGTTTGCTTTGAATAATGATATTTTCTTGTTTATCGATGACCTGATCGAGCGTTGATGAGTAAAATCTGAACACGATTTTTGTTTTATTAATTTTGATTTTTTATGTTATGTTCCGCAAACGACAAAAACTCAGACTAAATAACATTGAATACGTGATATTATTTAATAAATTTGTTTAAATTTATATTTTCATTGAATGTGTTCTGTTATGGTTTAAAATGTTACTTAAACGACAGCTGTGTTTTTGTTTGTATGAGAAAAATATAATCAAGAATAAAGTTTATTTTGTTCTCCTATCTTATCAAATCTTTTATTCTATTAACTATTTGTTTTTTACACCAAAGCCTGTCATGAGTTCGCCATCTCTACAGAAATTTATCTGAGTGCGATAAGTGAGAAATACATTTACGAGGACAACATTAATTTTTAAAAAATTGCGAATTATCAATTTCATATTCAAACTAACTAGTTTTCAAGCTGGTCACTTAGTAATGAAAAGTCAACTTTATAGCTATTTCTGTTTGTAATAGAAAGAAAAACATTTACTAAAGACAGTAAAAAGCAAAAAATAGATAATTTTTATAAGTTTATCTATAAGAAACAGACAACCTTTGCTTGTTTAACTTATTAAATTAAACTTTCGAAACCGGGTTTTTCTGAGTTTTTTCAAAGTGATTGTTTCTGTTATCAACGCAATGTTTCTTTGAAAGCAGTTTATCTCATAATTTTTTGAAGTGTATAGGTTTACAAATATCCAGTCAGGAGCGAAATAGCGCACCCAGGCACTCACATGTTAGACCAGCTCGAATAACAGTGAAACGCGCTCCTCCAGCCAACTCAACTCTTCGGCGAGTCGCAGGTTCAAGTCTTCAACTGATAAGATATCTGTAAATAATAGCAAGCAAAATCCAACATTTCATTTAGTTTGTAAAATTTATTAAAAAAACTGAACATTTTCGACTATCATCAGTCCTTTTCAAAGCATCTAAAAATTGTTTAAAATTATTTAAAAAATTTTTAACCATAAACGACAAATACATTCAATTAAACTATATAAACAATAATTTTCTCAAGTTTATGCTGTCACTGTTATTACTAATTCAATTTAAAAGCAATGGCAATTACACAAAGCAACGTCAGAATTCATAGAGAAAAAAAGAGAAAAAAGAGAAAAAATAATAAAAATTACATGACTAAATTAGAATATTTACTATAAAAAGATGATATTTACTATAAATTAGAATAGTTGTAGCAAGAAAGACGAGCCATTTTCATACAATAGTTTAATTAATTTTGCTTGATATTTTTTAATTAAGTAACGTTTTTGTGAATTTTGCATTTTCTGCCGTGCATTTAACACCTATATTTAAAACTTGCAAAGTTGTAAACTATTTCAATTTAGGTTCTTCGGTCAAAAGCAAAATAAAAGAACATATTATTGAATGCAATTTGTGTAATAAAAAAGATATGGATAACTTAATACATTGTTTTAGTGTTATAAAAAAATGTTCATCAGATTACGACTGTAAAATTCACAAAACGTTACTTAATTAAAAAACATCAATTAAAATTAATTAAACTATTGTATAAAAATGGCTCGTCTTTCTTGCTACAACTATTCTAATTTATAGTAAATATCATCTTTTTATAGTAAATATTCTAATTTAGTCATGTGATTTTTATTATTTTTTCTCTTTTTTCTCTTTTTTTCTCTATGAATTCTGACGTTGCTTTGTGTAATTGCCATTGCTTTTAAATTGAATTAGTAATAACAGTGACAGCATAAACTTGAGAAAATTATTGTTTATATAGTTTAATTGAATGTATTTGTCATTTATGGTTAAAAATTTTTTAAATAATTTTAAACAATTTTTAGATGCTTTGATAAGGACTGATGATAGTCGAAAACGTTCAGCTTTTTTAATAAATTTTACAAACTAAATTTTACAAACTAAATGAAAGTTCAGCTTTTTTAATAAATTTTACAAACTAAATGATATGTTGGATTTTGCTTGCTATTATTTACAAATGGATTTAAAAAATTACCTCTCTTTCTAAATGATAAAATATTGATTCCTTAACTCCGGCTTTAGAGCCAAACATACCTATTATTAAAATTTATATAAACTGAAGTTTCAAAGTTTCAAACTTAAAGTGAAATTCTACAATAGATTTGTTTGTTCGCGAGCGGGACTTCCCCTGTTAATTTGTTTTCGTCTAGAATTTTCGTTTATCGTTTGGCGTGTCAAGCAATTGCTACAAAAAAAAGTCTAATCAGCAAATCCCAAATAAAAAAGCTTTGCGACTACTTCTCTGTATTATTCTTGCCTTTTGTAGCCAATAGCGAGTACTGCTAAGATTTAGATGTTTGAAATTATTTGTTTTGGTGTTTTTTGGTCTTTGTTTGGTTTTGGCAAAGTTTGGTGAGCTATACGTTTTTTATGGGGGATGATTTTGTAAATACTCTTGCTAAAGTCGGTGTCACATATGACCCCTCCACCATCTCTTCCACTTATCTCTAAATTCCTCCAAACGTTTATTTTTCTTCACTGGTTGAAGATGCGGTATTTATTATTTATTTTATCTCCATAATCATCCTCTCGCAGGACAGCTTTTTTATTTATTTTATTTTCCTGACTCGCAGGAAAGCAACGAAGACGCAAATAGGTAGGGCAAGCAATTACCCTGACCTGCTTCCGGAGATGCAACATGTTTCTGTCCAGTTGGCATTTTTTATTTTATTTTAATTTTGTAGAGATATGATTGAAAATCAGAACTACTTGCCAAGACCACAAAGCAGGGAAAGTGTCTTTACCATGGACACAACAGAATGACGCGAGTAAGTTTTGAGCCGGGACCATGTCGATTACAATCACGGCGCTCAAACCACTCGACCACGTTGCCGACTAATCTGGTTTTTTGATTATCAAATTTTACTGTATTTTTTGAGGAGCTTATTATTTCTCGCTCCGCTTGATGTGCCCTTTCTCGTTCACCCTGCGTCAAGTACAGCACCTACTTACTTCACTTCTTCACAGGATTGTTCCAGCCCAGATTTTTATAGCAGCAACTATGTTTTCCAAACCACATGATATCTTCTTCCTCGTGCTAGACGGCCTAGTTTTCTCCACGCCTGTCAACTTTGATCATTTTCTCTCGCTATTCTGGACCTTTAGTTCCGAGTTTGGGAATTTACTCGATTAATGGAATATTCCACGTAGTTGATTCACGCCTTCATTCCAAGGAATAAGTCGGGTAAATAAACAATCGTTTTAGAAGAAAAAATGAGATAACTTTTAAAGTTTTATTATAAAGCCACAAAGTCAGCACACAAGCGATACTCTCCAAAGTACTTTCGTATCGTAAAAATTGAACTTGCTCATGAGCTGTAGCTCCCGGATAAAATACCCTGATTGACTATTTGTTTTATTCACTTTTCCAAGCTTCATATTTATCGGTTGTTAATTGACGACAGCGAGACCAAACCGGAACATTTGTATTTGTTTTAAAATGAGCAACAGCGAAGCAGAGTTGTAAACGGGCGATTAGTTCAGGCCCGAAAAAGCACGTTTGAGTTTTGTGCTTTTGTGTCTTTGATTCAACACTTTTGTGTTTTTGAAAACACAAAAGTGTTGAATGAAATCACAAAAGCACAAAACTCACTTGTGCTTTGTCACTCGTACAGTAAAGACGTGTATTTTTCTTCTCTCGTTTTAAAAAATGACTCGAGGAAAAGAAAAACCTTGCTGCAGTAGTTCTGGCTTTAACGATGAAGATCGAAAACAGCTAAACGGAATTAATTCTACAGTTAAAGGGCTAATAGAAGAAATTCGCTATTTAAAGCAAGAAGTTGTTCAAAACAAGCTAGAAATTTCGCAGTTAAAAGTTGAAAATGAAAAATTAAAACAAATGGCGAACTTGTCAATTTACAAAATAGATGAATTAGAACAATATGAACGTCGGGAAAACTTGAGAATTCACGGAATACAAGAAACTGATAGTGATAGGGATGATGGTGAAGAGGTCGTTATGAAAATTGCTGAAGAATTAAACATTGGTATAACAGCTTTAGATATACAGAGAGCCCACCGATTGGGTAAGCGTAACAGCAATTTAGTGGCCAAACCGCGTCCGATTATTGTCAGATTTATATCTTACAAAAAACGTAATGAATTCATGTACGCCAAGTCTAAACTCAAAAATAGCTTAATTTACAAAAATGCTTACTTAACTGAAGATTTGACTTCTCTTCGAGCTAAATTGCTTAAATATGTTAAAGATATCTGTAAAAATGACTTTGTACTCTTTCATACAATTAATGGATCTATTCGAATGAAAAAATCAGCGAAACAAGCTGGGATAGCATTGCAAGAAAATGAAAAAGATCAAGGTGTTGGTAAGTGGCTTTATATCACATCTCCAGACGATTTATTTAAACATAATATTGGTATTGACTTTGTAAAACTAAATTATAAACCACTTTTGTTGAATCATAATTGTAGGACTGGTTGTAATCCAAATTAAAATTTTTTTTCATTGTTACAATATTTTACATTGTTCTCTTTATTTTCAATTCAAATGGCTGTTAAACTTGTTTGTAAAACTTGTGGTAATGATGATGTAAAAACCAATATGTGTGAAAAATGTGATTCTTGTAACATTGATTGCGCAATCTGCATGGAATCTTTTAAAAATAATTATACAACGTCTGTTAATCAAGCTAATCAGTGTGGCGCCGTTTTGCACTCGGGCTTTCAAAACGGTGTCAAAGGTTACTGCAGGTCAGATTCCCAAACTGTTTTAAGTAGGCCTAATGAACAGAGCTATCCTTTTGCTATAAACAATAATATTGATTCCAGAGGTGCTATTGAAAACTTTCAAATTTATTCTGATGGTATTGAGTATAATGAAATACTGTTTAATAAATCAAATTACCATTATTTATCGTGTATCAAAAACCTTATTCAGAATAAACAAAATAATGAAATTTTCGCGATTCATTTTAATGCACGAAGCTTGCAAAAAAATATTGACTATTTGCATTATCTTGTAACTGAATTTAAAAAGAAACCTGAAATTATTGCCATATCTGAAACAAAACTGAGAAAAGGTGAAATTAGGATGAACGTTAAATTGGACGGTTATAACTTTGTTCATGTAGATACCGAATCCAACGCTGGTGGAGTCGGCCTTTTTATAATAGATAATCTCGAATATCAAATCTTGAATGATGTATCAATCAACATGTCATCAGTAGAAAATATTTGGATTAAAATAAAAAACAGCAACGACCAACAAATTGTTATAGGAGTAATATATCGTCATCCTATCTCCACATCATCGGTTTTATCTCAATTTGAAAATGCGTTATATGATATACAGTATGTGACCATTTTAATAATAAAAATACTGAATTATATATTTTGGGAGACATTAACATTGATCTTACTAAATTGGACTCCAATAATACGGTTGGTTCATATGCCAATAGCCTAATAAGTAATTCACTAAAATGCTTAATTGATAAGCCTACTAGGATAACTATATCAACAAAATCGTTGATTGATCACATATACACCAATAATCTTAAAACTTTGTATAGTGGTATTTTTGTATGTGATCTATCCGACCACTACGGTGTTTTTGTAATTATTCCAACAAAAAAAAAGCAAACTAATCTTAATAGTTACAACCATATGCTAATTCGTGATATGAAATCTTTCCAACTTGAAAATTTTTTAGCTAATCTTTCAGATGTTTTTTCTGATTTCATTGTATCAAATAATATCTCTGTTAACTCCCAATTTCAAAAATTTCTACAGTTATTTTCTCAAACAATTAATAGACATGCTCCTTTAAGAAAAAGAAGTAGAAAAGAATTTAGAATGCAGCATAAACCATGGCTAACTCGTGGTATCATTCATTCCATTAATCATAAAAATAAAATATATTCTAAATTCCAAAGCTCCCTAAATATGAATAAATTTAAAGAATATAAATCTTACCGAAACATTTTGAATAGAACGATTCAAGCCGCTAAACGTATGTATTATAACAATATAATTGTGCAAAATCGCAATAAACCAGACCAAATTTGGAAAACCATACATGAATTAGTCAATATTAAGAAAAAACAATCTTTTCTCCAACCAAATTAATTACCGATGAAGGCAAAACAATAACTGACAAGATTGATATAGCAAATAACTTTAATGAATATTTTGCTAACGTAGGAATCAATCTTGCAAAATCACTAAAGCAACCTAAATCTATTAATATTAATGAGTCGTCCAATAAATTACACAATTCATTTTTTCTTACGCCGACAAATGAAGATGAAGTGTCTTCTCTCATATCTATGTTAAATAATAAAAAATCAACAAGACATAACGACATTAACACGAAATTTATAAAATTTAGCAAACCAATAATTGCACCAGTACTCAGCGATTTATTTAATCTTGCTTTTTTGCAAGGTATTTTCCAAATTGTCTCAAGGTAGCCGAAATATTTCCTCTATTTAAAAAAGGCGATATGTGTAAAACTAGCAATTATCGTCCAATTTCCCTTCTCTCTCAATTTCACAAACTTTTCGAAAAACTCATTCTTAATAGATTAATCAATTATCTCGATAAATACAAATTGTTAAGTGAACATCAATTTGGTTTTCGTAAGAATTATTCTACCACTTTAGCCATTAGCAATATTTATGATAAATTAATCAATAACATTGATAATGGTTTATATAGCTGTTGTTTATTTCTTGACTTATCTAAAGCCTTCGATACTGTCGATCATAAAATCTTGTTAAAAAAAATGAACTTATTTTTTGGAATCCGTGGTATAGCTTTAGATTTATTCAAGAGTTATCTCACCGACAGATATTCATACACAGTTGTAGCTGAAACCAAATCTAATCTGCAAAAAATTTCTTGCGGCGTTCCACAAGGATCCTGCCTAGGCCCAATTTTATTCCTACTATATATAAATGACATGCCATTAGCTTCTAAATTTGATATTACACTTTTCGCTGACGACACCTATTTAACTTTAGCTGATAACGATTTAAATACTCTACAGACTCGTGTAAATAATGAACTGAACAGTTTAAATAATTGGTTTTTGAAACATAAATTATCCTTAAATTATTCTAAAACAAATTTTCTACTTATTAACAAAACACCATATAGACCAATTGATTATATTTTTCAATTAAGTTTCAATGGTACCTCTATTAATAGAGTTCAAAATATAAAATACGTACCTTGGTGTTTATATTGATGAATTATTAAATTGGTCCGTTCATACTTCCTATCTCTCTCTACAACTGGCGAAATATAGAGGATTATTTTGCAGATTGCGTAATTATGTAACAAGGGAAACCCTGGTCACGTTATACCACAGTCTTATTCACAGTCAGGTTCAGTATGGTGTCATCTCCTGGGGAGATGCAGCAAATATTTACCTGAACAAAATTCAAATAAGAATGAATAATATTGTTAGATTAATTACTAAATCATCAAAATATTTTTCTATCAATCCTCAATACAAAATGTTAAAAATTTTAAAACTTGATGAAATTTATAAGTTAGAACTGGCCAAATTTATGCATAACCTTCATCACAACAATCTTCCATTTATATTCAAAAGACAATTTACCTACCTTACTAATTGGCATACTCATAAAACCAGATGTGCTGACAGCTTTAATTATTTTCTACCACGAGTCAAAAAAAAATTTTCCCAAAACCAATTATCATTCAGAGGAACAAAATTGTGGATGGAGATTGATAGCTCTCTTAAAATCTTAAACACAATTTCTTTCAAAAAAGAATATAAACATTACTTAATTTCCAATTATTAAAAAAACTTTTCTTTTGTCGGCTTCGTGTGAGCATGAAGTTAAGATACTCAGGGGCCCTGTGTTTAGTATGACTGTTTAGTAACTGTTGTGATATTGTGCAATAGATGACGTAGTGTTTTCTTAAACGCTTCTAATCTTAATCAGCGCCTTCTGCTCGAACAATTATTGGACACGCGCATCTCCAAGCATAATTGTTACAAGTTAAATATGCGCCTTTATTTTGGTTCATCAGTCAGTTCAAAGTTATCAAGCTACTACAGCAAACGAACTAAAAGCATTCTATTTCAATACGGTTGTTTTTTGGCTGAGTGATTTTTGTGAATTTTAATTATTGTTATTTAATAAACCTGTGTATTCGTGCAAAGATACAACAGTAACTATCCTTCAAGGGGAGTGTTATTCGCGTTTGTATTGTAGCAATTGTGCCTGTTTGTTTTCTTTCAAAGTTCGTTACAGATATCTTATGAATTTTGTTGTGCTACCGTTATTATTGTTTTACTCGTTTATTTTGTTTTTCGATTTTGTAATTTTCTTTTTTTCTCAAGGAGCACCTTGACTTAGAAAACCGAAAGGTTCCTCGGTGCTCCTTACCAACATTCCAAATTGCTTTATTTTGCATTTTGTTTCTTTCGTGAATTTTTTATTTGGTGAAATAAACTCAACTCAACTCAACTCAACTCAAACGTGCTTTTGATTAAACTTAATTTTCGGGCTTTTTCGGGCCTGAGCTAGTCGGCCCGTTTACAACTCTGCAGCGAAGTGCTTTATTTTGCGGAAACCAGTAAATTGAATAAATAAATGAAAACAATTCTACCATAAATCCTCAAACTTCAATAGATTTTTAAAGTCTACAACAAGGAAGCAGTAACTTAATAAAGGTTGTAAAGTCCAGATAAAACAAAAAAGTAAAAAACCAAAAAATGATCACAGCGTTAGTTTTTCGTTAAATTTTTGTTTTTCGCAATAAGCCAAAACATTTTAAAAATGCGGCGTGCAGTCATCAATGTCATCAATATTCTGGCTCTTTATAAAAAAAAATGACAATCTATGGTTAAACAGTAACTCAATAAGACAAGCAATAAGCTTAAACCATTCAATGAAAATTTTCAATAAGCTGTGATATCACCTAGAATAAAAGGGAAAATTTCTTTTCATCTTTGTATTTATCTTTCTCACTCACAGGAAAGGGATGGAGGCACTATACATAGGGCAAGCATTTACCTCGGCCTGCTTCCGGAGATGCCAATGTATTGCTGTCCAGTTGAAATTTTTTATTTTGGTTTTTATATAAAAATAAGAATTAAATTTGAAACTGCTTGCCAAGATCGCCAAGCACCCTAAAGTGTCTTTCCCAAGGAAACAACAGAATGGCATAAATAGATTTTAAACCGAGATCGAGTCGATTACAATCACAGCGCTCGAAACCACTCAATTTACACTGCCGAATTAAATTTACAAGATTTTAGTGGACCAGCAATGATGTATGGATTGGAAAAAATTGTACATCCTAAAAGACAGAAAGAAGAGCTGAAAATAGCTAAAATTAAAATTTACAAGTTTTTTCACAAATTGTTATACCGTAATAGATCTTCACTTTTCTCTTTACTAATTCGGTTTGGCAACTTGACGTGCCACTTGTTCAATTACAAGATAAAAAGAGACAATTTAGTATTAATTGATTGCATTTGGTTTGGTTTTTTTTCTGTCATTGTATTGATAAAAGGCGAGAAACGAAGTAGGCAAATGCGAAATACATTTTGTTAAAAATTTAAAAGTAAACTTTTAACAAGTTGAACCAAGTTGTACGCTGCGCGATACGGTACGCAGCAAGGCTTTTTTTAAAGGTTTCTGCAGTGGTTACTGCAAGGTTAATGCACTGCACTACTCTGCACTACATTACACGGCCGCATAAGCTGCGCAGTTGACATCACTACTAGTTGCCAGAGATGATCCGAGTTCACTCTAACTCGTGGGCGCCGAAGTGTTTTTGCCGAGTGGCAAAATTAAGAAAAGGGAACTGTTTTGTTGAAACGGCACTCTTGACAAAAGTAGATTTCGGCAACCCTGATTTTTTAAAAAGATACCTTTTGCAATCGTAGCAATTTTCAGCACAAATTTATAGTAATCTCTAAAAAAAAAAAAAAAACGGTCATCATTTTCAATCGGCGTCCAAAAACCGGGTTCCAAAATTTAAAAAATGGGCAAGAACCAGAATGAAAATCTTCACTTTCACTCGGCCCAGATGGTAGGTGCTTACACGCAGCCTGGGCCGTGAGTAAGTCTGCTCATTGATTTTAAAATGACAGACCGAAACCGAACCTACCAAAACGGAAGGGTATCCACCCATTCCGATGTTCAGTGTGGGTCTGCTAATCGGCAAACGTCCTTTTCAGGACGGGGCAATGCTAGGATAAAACTGCCCTTTTCAGGGCACATTGCCAACAAGTTCCGAAGACCCACTATTCTTCAGCTGAACATCGAAGGCCTCACTGCAAGCAAGATGAATGTTCTTCATCATCTCGCTATGCAGTGTGAGGCACTCGTCATCCTATTGTAGGAGACCCACTGCACTGATGCAGAAAAGTTGGTGCTACCACACTACCAACTAGCTGGGTCTTCTTTAAGCAGGAAGCATGGTCTTGCCACGTTTGTCCACGAGCGACTGAGATACACGCTTTTGGACCAATCTCCACCGACATCGGAGATCGAGTGGCTGTGTGTGGACGTTGATGGCTATAAAATAGTCAACGTCTACAAACCAACACCAACGCGATTGCGAACCCTGGATCTCCCAGTGTTTCCTCACCCCTGTCTGTACGCTGGCAATTTTAACTGTCGTCATGCTGACTGGGACTATGATGACAACAGTCCGGACGGTGAGTGCTTGGCTGGTTGGGCAAGTATTAATTGTCTTGCCCTCCTATATAATGCCAAGGACGCTGCCAGTTTTTATTCCGGCCGCTGGAACACTGGCACCAATCCAGACCTAGCTTTCGCTAGCGTAGGTTCAAACAGTCGGTTACCGGATAGACGTGTCCTTGAGAAGTTCCCCAGGTCACAACATCGACCTTCGCTTATTACACCACCAAGGTTTGCTATGGCAGTGCCAAGCATGCCTGTTAAGCGATGGAACTTCCGCAAGGCCAAATGGAGTCACTACATTGCTTTGACGAATAAATTCGCAAAGACTTTGTTGCCGCCTGATTCACTTGATGTGGATGCGGCTTACCAGGACTTTTGTAACACCATTAAGAAAGCAGCCAAAAAGACTATCCCACGCGGGTATCGAAATAACTATCTTCCGTGTTGGGATGCAGAGTGTGAATCCCTCTATAAAACCTTTCTGCAGTCTCCTCAGGGAGACGACTCAAGTTTGGCTGCTACAGCTCTGCTTGCCAAGCTTGGCAGAAAGCGGAGGGATCGATAGTCCGAAGCAGTTCGGAGCATTGACTTCTCACACTCTAGTCGAAAAGCGTGGAGTATTTTGAACAACCTTACTGGTAGGTCACGACAATCTCCTCGTCACTGTCCCGTTTCAGCCGATGCTATTGCATCTCAGTTGGTTAGAAATGGGAAATACGAGGCTGTTGATCGCAAGTCATCTCGACTTGTCTCTCAAGAAGTGTGTGACCTTTGGAGGGCCACAACACAAGACGCAGTAAATATCTCTGACAATTTTTCACAGAGAGAATTTGCTGCTGCCCTTCAGTACTTAAAACCAGGTAAACCTCTGGGTCCTGATTCCATCTGCCCCGAGCTTATACTCCATGCCGGAGCTGCTTTGAAGCCCTGGTTACGTGACTTCCTTTCTTCCTGTTTGCACCGACTCAAAATTCCCAAGATCTGGAGAAGAGCGCTTGTGGTCGCGATCCCAAAACCCGGAAAGCCCGTGGGGGACCCAAAGAGTTATCGACCGATATCTCTGCTCTGTGTCCCCTACAAGATCCTCGAGAGGCTTATCTAGGCCCGCGTTGAACCATTAATCGATCCACTGCTCCCTAAATACCAGGATGGGTTCCGACTCGAGAAGTCAACCGTAGATCAAGTTGTTCTGCTAACCCAGAACATCGAGGATTATTTTGAGGCTAAAAAGAAGGCCGGTGCCGTATTTATCGATCTGACAGCTGCTTATGACACTGTCTGGCACCGTGGCCTTACCTGCAAGCTGCTGAGACTACTTCCGGATAAGCACATGGTCAAAATGATCATGGAGCTTGTCCGAAATCGAAGTTTCACCCTTACCACCGGTGACAGCAAGCAAAGCAGGCTATGCCGTCTTAAAAACGGCGTTCCTCAGGGATCGGTCTTGGCTCCCCTCCTATTTAACATCTATACGTACGATCTTCCTTCCATGATTTCCAGAAAGTTTGCTTATGCTGATGATTTAGCATTGTTGCACTCTTCTGGAAACTGGAAGGACTTGGAGGGGACATTAAACCAAGACATGTCCACACTGTCAGCGTATCTCCAGACTTGGAGGTTGAAGCTCAATCACACTAAGACGGTGACGGCAGCCTTTCACTTAAATAACCGAGAGGCCAAACGTGAGCTAAAGGTCTACAACAATAGTAGACTTTTACCGTTCTGTCCAACCCTTACATACCTCGGGGTAAAACTGGACAGATCGCTCACGTTTCGTCACCATTTAGTGGCATTGCGCAAAAAACTATCATCGCGCGTCACACTGCTGAGGCAACTCGTGGGCTCGGGATGGGGTGCTGATGCTAAAACACTACGCATAGCCACCTTGTCTCTAGTCTACTCAACAGCTGAGTACTGTGCGCCAGTCTGGTGTCGCAGTGCTCACACTCGCCTCATTGACAGTGTCTTGAATGACGTCTTGCGCATAGTTACTGGATGCCTGCGTCCCACTCCAACGGACCACCTACCTGTACTTTCAGGCATCCAGCCAGCTGAGCTTCGCCGACTGGGAGCGACACTCTCCTTGGCTTACCGTGGATCTCTGGACCCCGATCATATTTTGTATGGTCTTTTAAGTGGGTCCTCAGATACTGGCCAAGTGAGACTAAGATCCAGACGCCCGTTTGTGCCAGGTGCGCGGAATCTCTTGGACAATCTTGCCAGACTTGGCATCCGCGCCTCTGAATGGACGAATCACAAATGGAACGCGGAGTACTGTGAAAGTGCTTCCAGGCTCCGTGCTTTTGTGCCCGGGACCAATGTCAGGCCTGTTGGGATGGGCTTACCCCGAGCAGCTTGGGTTAAGCTCAACCGCCTGCGGACTGGTGTTGGGCGATTCCATTCGTCCATGCACAAATGGGGTCTCGCTCCTTCACCGAATTGCGAGTGTGGCGCCTCAGAGCAAACCGCAGACCATGTACTAACAATATGCCCCATACATCGGGCACCACATGGAGCACGCGGTCTGACGGTTTTGGATGACGAAACTCGATGCTGGCTTAATAACATCACTGCCAGCATCTGATCCAGGCAGTGCAGCATTCTGGGGTAGTAAAAGGATAAACCCTCGGCCCCAGTTCTGTTTGTGTCTGGCCTGGAGTGGATGCCCTTCAAACGACGACGACGACTTTCACTCGATCTGATATTTTCATCAAGTTTTTAGGATTTTAAGGGCAAATCTAATCCACTGCTTTGGTATCTTCCCATCTGTACCCTCCCTTTTTAAAAAGGGCAAATTTTATCAGCAGCTCCCCGCTTCCGGCGCCACTGGTTTGATTCCATTTATTTAAACTCTTCTTCCAACTCCAGATATTTTACTGTGACCCAAGGTCTGACTCTGATTTGACTCCACGTTAATAATTTTGCATATACTGTATATCGTAAAAACTAATGTTGCAACAATAAGCATATTGATCGAAACTTACTGATTAATTAGCCATGATATAGCAGCTTATACTAATTGCAGGCTTTTTTAACCATAATATTTTAACAGCTTATTACACTAAATTTAATGTTCTCATTACATAGTCGGGGAGACCGGGTCTGGTTGTCTACTGTCCTGGTTGTCACACTCAATTTTTTGAGTATTTCGCAACCTTGTGCAATAATCAGTTTAATGTTAAATCAAGTGTATTTACCTTTTTGTTTGCCAGATGTAGTTTGACTTTGATTGAGTAAGCACAGTTTGAATAAAGTTTAAAATACTCATTTTGCTAAAAATTCAAAATATTTTGTTTTTGTTCAAGAAAAGATAGAAGCAACTAGGATAGACATATTATCGACATCGATATGTCGTTGGAGGCGTAAAAGTATTGGCGCTTTTGTAAAACAAGTGTTTACTTAGCTGGTAGTACAGTTTTTAAATTAGGTTTAGTCGAATTCAAGATGGCAGGTCTGCACAGGTTTTCACAAAAAAATTAGTGAAGGTTGTCACACTGTAACAACAAACCCCATGCTAAACAAAGTGTTTAATTACCTTGTTTTGGTGTGTTTTTAAAAATATAGCTCATCATGCTATGTTGAAATGTTAAATTTATGTAAGCCTAATACGCCTCACAGCTGTTTTATTTATGTAAAGATTAAAAGCAGAAATTAGACACCAATTTATTGCAATAAGTGTAGGCCTACTTTGAAATCCTTACTTTTTAACGTTGGCAGCAAAAAAATTGTTAAACTCTAGCGCTCCTTGAAAAATAGTGTTTGCTTCATTGAGAAACGTTGAAGCATATTACAGCTTGGGGGATTTGAGACATCATATGAAGTCTTGTCCAAAAATAAATAATTGTTTTTGCTGATTTGATTTTGAGGTATAGGCCAACTAAGAATAACTCCAAAATTTAACACGCAGAAAACTGATAATTGCAAAAATATTTTAAATTTTCAGTGAGAATATCATGTTTTCTTTTTACTATTTAAGAAAGTTATATATATATCAAATTAACTACAAACACTGCAAATAAAATTTATTTATTAAAATTTGCAACAGTCTGTTTCAACGTAAAAACGGCTCAGCAGGCGATTTTCTGAAATTAAAAGCAAAAACAAAAGTAAATACAATAACCAAAGTAACCTGGAATAAATACTAATAGAATAAAAACGGGAAATTATACAAATTTCGTACAACTTGAAAAACTATAAACAGCTATACCGTATACAAATAAAATAATAATAGGCGCAACTGTGCAAACATAAGAGGATTTTTAGTCATTGACAAGTGACGCGGTATAAATTTATAGAAATCGTGACTAATCAAAAATGAAAAAAGTTGTTAATGATAAAAACCGGGTTCAATGCCTGGTGAAGATTACGAGAAGTTTTTTAGTTTAAATTTGTTTTTATGGCGACACTTGCCGGTGAGTTTTCTTTTGTTAAGTGTGCTAGGTAGGTCTGCCAGGAGAATGGCTAGCTTTTCATGGAGGCAGAGATTGCACCTGGCGCCACCGGGGTTGAAAGGTACTAGATCTGGCCGAAATGCTCCATTCAACATGAGGGTCTCTCCCATTGTTTTGGCTTTCCAAAAGGCTTTCGATAGCTCGGTGGTATATCTTTTTTGCTTGTTTTTGAAAGTCTGGCGATGGTTGTAAAAACGGGATTTAAATTTCGTTTTGCAGCATCCATAGTACGATTTGGGAGGATCATTGCTATCTATTAATATGCTAGCTTTATAAACGATAGCTTTCTTGCGACAATCGCCATTTAGAGGACATTCCACCTTAGGTCGGCAGTTGCAAGGAGGATGCACATTGGTGTTTTTTGATGCTAAGATGGTCTTGTTGTGCCTTGATAGAATCGCTGCCATGTTCGGCATACAACTGTAGCTGATCTTTACAGTGTTTTTGTTGCAGATTTTATGGAGGTGATGGCGGGAGGGGAAGTGCTTTTCGAGTAAATTAAGAAAATTTCTTCCAGTATTAGTTTTAACATGTTCACTGAAAGGGGGTTAAACCATAAAATTTTTCGTTTTCTTTTTTTTGTTTTAGCCGGTATGGTAAGACTGCTTGAATGCTGGTACTTTAATTCGTTGTGGTATCCACTTTTCTGCATTGCCTCTTGATAAACAACAGTTGCGTTGTTAAACATGTGCTGGTTGCAGGAGAGTTGTGATAATCGTTCAGCCAGCATTGATGGTAGTTGCTTTTTGATAGAGGGAGGGTGGTTCGATCTTGAATGAATATAGAGCGGGTGGTCGTTTGATTTCCGGTATGGCCAAATTTATCAGATTGCAAATTAAATGTGACGTCAAGAAAATTTGCTTGTACAACGTTAGCATCAATGGTAATTTTCAAACCGTTTTGCTGAAAAAACTTTATAATTTTCTTTTTGATACGTTCGGTATCAGGTCCTGGGGTGTTTTCTAAAATGGCTAAGTCGTCGTCCCTGTATAAGCCGATATTACTTTTGCCAATAATAGATGCTAATTTAAAGAGAAGGAATAGACCAACAAGCTCGCATAATTCTGCTCCATCAAATGAACCCATACTGACATCAAACAGCGATCCGTTATTCTTTATCCAGGTACTATTCTTTTCAAAGAGAACACACTTTTTGCAGTGAAAAATAATATCAGATGTATCAGAGTCAATAGTGGAGTATTGTTTTCCAAATTTAATAGCATCGGTAAGTAATTTTTTGGATATTGATGGAAGTAGTTTACAATGGGTCATTTCACGATAATTGAGGTGGTTCTTGAGGTGGTTCTTGAGATGGTGCTAAAAGTGGTTCTTGAGGTGGTCGAGGCTCGGCGGAGGCTAAATCCAAGAGAGAGGCTAAAAGGCGACGGAGGTTAAATCCAAACAGACAAAATCCAAGGAGGTAAAATCCAAGAAGGTCCATTCCAAATAGGTTAAAAGTGGAAGACTATAATCGATGTACTCGATGAAGATCGAACTTATTATTTGAATAGCTCCTTACACCATCTAGCGGTGGTTAAATATCTAAACGATTCCTGAATGCAATAAATTAATTTTTAGTTATTGTTTAATGAAACCTAAAATCTAGCTAATCCGAGTTGGATTCTTGGTCAATTAATTTTCGATTGAAGTATGTTAGATAATATATTTGAAAAGTTAAGATCAGGCAAAGAAATGGACCAAGAACATAGTATGACGATAGTATGACGACTAGTATGACGATTAACCTTATACTCAACCTGACAAGAAATTATTTAACTGTACGTTATAATTGCAGTAAAAAACAGCTTTTAAACAGATGTTTTTTTCAAAGTCTTAAAAAGACAGAAAAACTTAGTTAGACAAAAGAGTGATAAATGACTTTATGATCAATAGAATATAACAATATTTGGTAGGTACAGCAGGGCATTTATTATTAAATTCATTTTAGGTAAATTGTACTTAAAAACTTTAAGCTTATGGATACAGTCTGTTGCTCACCTTCAAATTTTGCTTTTTTAATTTTTGATGCTGACCACCCAGAGGGATTAAATTTTCTTCTTTTTGATTATTGGGTAAAAAATTAGCTAAAACTTCTGAAGTTGTCCTGCTAGATTCTGCTATTTCATCGCTGGGTAAAGCTTGTACAATCAAATGTTCCATAACAATAATACTTATACACTGTTTCTCAATGGTTTAAAAACGCATATGACACTAAAATTGTTAGGTCAGTAGTCAAAGCACTAATAAGATTTATGAAAAAAATTCGAAGCAGCAATAAAATTTATGAAAAAAAAAAATTGAAGCAGTAAACATAGGGTGAAGTTTAATTTAAGCCGCTCCTTTTATTCATTAGAAGCAATACTTTTATTTACAAAAAGTTTCTTGATGGAAATGATGCTTAAATTTAACCCCTCCCAAACAGGAAATGTTACCTGTTAGAAAATTTTAAAAAGGATTAAAATGCCCGACATAAATTTTAAATCTTTTGATCTTACCATAACCCACAAAGTACGCTTATGAGTAAGTAAAGGTTTGCCAACCAAGCTTTTAATTCTAATTAAATTCTCTGAGTTTACTTCATTCTTGATTACTGTAATCAATTTTATAAACAAAACATCTTAATAGAACATTCGTGCATATTTCTTTGAAGGCTACATTTATGTATCACTAAACTAAAAATGAAACCTAATTTACCAGTTTTCATGTTACATAGTCAAAGCACCAAGCTACAATATTTAACAAAACCGATTCTGCTATGATATGTCAAACTACAGTATCACGTGACAAAACCTTACAATGTGATTGGATAAAATGGACTTAGTTACTTTTTGATAAAAAACAAATGGACTTAGTCACTTTTAAAAGAAAAATTCAGCAGTTCTAGCAAAACCTTGCTTTAAAAAAAAAGCTTGGTAACATTTTTTAGAAATAATATTTTGAATGGTGATTAAGGACACCAAAAGCAACCCACCACAATGGCTAACTCAATTTGAGTAAAAATGTGACTTAGTTACTTTTCGTTTTAAACCCTTCAATTTTACTGTTACATTTTTCTCCTTAATTACTATTCTAAGCTTAACTATTGTTTTTTTTTTTTTCAAACAAGTCAAGGAAATAGATTCATTTAATTTATTTAGTTTAAATTTTTTATTCATTACTACTTTCTTTCCCTGGATTTCAGCTTTTTTAAATTATTAAATGTTTATAAAAAAATTCTTAAAATAGAGCTTAAAATACAATCGCAAACTGCTGCTAGATAAAGAAAGTAGACCACAACTGAATATTCTGCAGCATAGAACAGCGAATCCTATGGTTATAAAATAAATAATGAAATTGAATGAAAAATTTTTTTTAAATAGAGCAAAAATATCAATTATTTATTTTATTATGGTGCTGGATTCATACAATGGACCGCAAACAAGTTTTGAACAGGATATAGAAGCAAATCCTATTATTATAAAATGAATAGGTTATTTTTCATCAAGCCATTTATTAGACTACAGACGGATATTCAACAACATATAAAATTAAGTTTTATCATTATAACAAGAAGCTTGAAATTATATAAAAAACTAATTTCTTTATAAAAAACTCAAAATATAGGGTTACAATATTTTCGTCACAGAAAAGAAGAATACATTTAACTATTATGTTATAAGATATATCAATATTGTTTTGTGTATTCGAAACTAATAAAACTGACTAAAAAAAATTAAAAGCAAAAATCATTTTTTTAGGTAAGGACGCATATATCTGGAGTTTGTTGGTTCTCTTTCAAAGATTGCTTAATGGCTTCAGTTGTCAGAGCGATTATGCACAATTATCAGAACACAAATTCTTGAAAATGCATTTCATTAAAACTACCCCAACAGACTGTTTTGCTTGCTCACTATTGGTATATGCAAAGTGAAGACAAAATAAAGTCTTCTTCCTTTAGCGAGGCATGCTTTTTTGTTTTAAGATTTGAAAACCTTTTTTGTGGTCTTCATTTTTAAGTCGACAAATCTTTATTATTATGCCTTCTAATACTTCCATAGCTGTGGACAAGCAAAATTGTTGAAGGCCAAAGCACACCAGTTAAGAAGTACAGTACCAGAAGATAGCAGCAAAACCTACTATAGCGTAGCGATGACAAACCAGTAAAAAACCTCTGCGATAATGAACAGTATATCTGAAATAGGTTTTATAAAATTCTCAGATTAAGGTTAGTGACGACTAAAACCATGGACTTCTAGAAGTCTATGATTAAAACCGTCACTCAGAGTGTCCAATTTAATCCAAGCTCAATAATGGACTAAAATAAGGATTAAAAAACTCTTATAAATGAGACATGATTAAAAAAGTAAAAGTAATTAATTGATTTGCTCTCACAATAGATCACAAAATAAAAGTTTAATTTTAAATTCAACTATAAGCAATCTCATTTGAAGGATTGTATTGAAACTATTCACAATACAAAGGTTATTGTGTCTAAACCCCAGCCGTACAATCCAGGGAGAAGGGGGCAATTACTTCCTGTGACGCAAAAAAATTGGGCAAAATCAAATTTTATTTGGTATCAATAGTAAACTATTTGGGCTGGAGAAAGTCACTCAATTTAGAACGATCCAGATCAGTCAGCAAAAACTCAAGATTTAATGTAAAAAACTTTCTTTCGCTCTTCAAAAATTTATCTGGGCTATACCAACCATTTCTGCCACATTTACAAATAAGAAAAACAAATAAGTAAAAACCTGCCAAAAAAGTATTTACTGTGAATCTGAGTGACATTTTGGAATCTTCGTCGCATAATTTGGGCAATCGTCGAAAAAATTTGGGCAAAAATGTATTGCCTGCCCCCAAGTTTTTTGGTGTCGCACGGCTATGTTGTAAAATATTAGTCACTTAAGAACTCGTTTCAGGCAACATTTTTAATTACATAGTGCTTGAAAAAATTGGCCTACTTAAAATCATTGTTTGTATGGGAATTTATTATAAAATTGTACGCGTTTGTGCACAATTCAAAATTTTAAAAAGGGGACTTTTTGGTTAAAAAAGCACTCTTAACAAACGCAAATTTTAACAAATCAAAAAAATTTTTACTAAAAATTTAGTGAAAACCAAAAGAATAATAAAGCTCTTTATTTTTTATCTGCGGTGTGTTAATCACTTGGCCCACGAATATTTTTGATTTACTTAAAAAGATAGAACGTCCCTGCTGCGAATAAAGACCTTTTTTCTTTTATCAATCTTTATTTGGCACTAAAAAAACATTTATACCTTGATAGCCTAATTGAATAAAGGCCTTTTGTTTTGGTTTTCTAGAGAAATTTCTTATCCTATTCGCTAAATTAAGATGTTTTTTCAACAAAAAAAGTACCTTTTTTTCAAAATTTTGTCGGCTTTGCTAAATTGCAGTAATATACTAGGTGGCTTTTTGGAAAGGAGTAAGGTGACCCCTTGTCTAAATTTATACTTTACAAACTTTGTTGGATTAAATTTTGGTCGAGATTATATTTATTATTTAATTCAGGTTTGAAAACCCATATAACAGCAGACAAACAAAAAAAAGACAACAAAAAAACACAAATTTAAATCAAGAAAAAATACAAACTCGAAACCCAGTCAATTTAACATTATAAAAAACCAGTGTAATATTTATAATAAGAAGATTTAGAAATACATCAGAGTGAATAAGATTTTTAATAAGAGAATTGCCAGACTGAAAACTGATTTACAAAAGAATACATAAATTTTCTCAATTATGCATCAAATGTAAGTATGTTATGCTGAACTTGAAAAATTCGAGCACTAGTAGAACGTGAAAAATTATGCAACATTTTAAATGCATCATTATAGGCTATTTTAATCCAGTGATATGAAGATTTTAATTAATTATTCCATAATTGACTAGAATAAAACTGCAAACAGTAAGAACGGAATATAACTGTATACTGTATAACGGTAGAAAGACAAATTATAAAGACTTAATTCAATTTTTAAAGAAGAGAGTAAATTATAAATTTAAATTTTGGAGAAGAGCGTAAATTATAAATTCAATTTTTTGTTAAATGAAGGAACAACTCGCAATTCTTAAGTTCACTCTTCGTTGAGAGAATGCTGGCGTGTCCGACGATTTACGAAATTCAATAGCTATATCCGTCTAGTGCTGAACTTGTTTAAATAAGGTTAGCGAAATCCCTCCCAGATACGAACTACCCTTATTTAATATGCACAACTCTATGACGCCCGATCCAGAAAATATAGCTGTAACTTAAATATGAAGGAGAAGATTGAATTTATTTTTTATCTGCGGTTTCACTCGTGCAGCTGCTGAACACAATACAGCATAAACAACGAAATGGTCACTGTTCTCTGAGTGAAATTCTGGTTACTGTCCGATGAGAGCAATCTCTCTCTATTTATATTACATCCAAAAATCGTTTCATATGAAAACCAGAAGCAGCAATAATGTTATTACCAGCTTTTGCCGATCTACATCACTGTAGTACGACGCGCAAACAAAATTAACTTGTGAATACGGCCTCAAGCTAAAAATTTGTCCACCCCTGGCATATATCATCAGCAAAAAATGCATGATTGAGTTTGTTATTACCAATGTAGCAGCCTACACGAAGGCGATTTAAATTCTCAGACAGATTATAGTAGATCTTGGTTAATCCGAATGCGGGTAATGCGGAATTTTGCTTAATTCGGATAAAACTGAAAGTACAAATGATTTATTATATACCAGGGGTGCCCAATCCACGGCTCGCAAACTCTTTTTGTGCGGCCCGCCAAGGAATTTTTAATCAGATGCTCAATCATCTTGATTTATGGCAATGTCCTGATCAAAAACTTAACTTGAGACTCATCCTTCCAAAATTATTAGGCAAAGACTATGCCTGAATTCTTGTCTTGAAATTTAAACGTTATTTTCTGTGTTTAATTGAAATTGCGTTCCTTTTAATAAAAGGAGTGAAAAGTTTTACTTGTGTGCCAAGTGCTCACGCTACACCCCAGAACCTGCTATCTGTAAAAACAACTTGTGCTAATTTAAAGGATATTAAAGTTTATTGGTATCTAAACATTAATAAAAAACTTTATGCTTTAGAAAGGGAAGTCCTGAACTGGTAACGCATATGATCAGATTGAGAGAGCTGCGTTTATTGTAGTTCAGACGTCTGCTCAATCTACCAAAAGAAGCTTCAATGGATTGCGTCATTTTGCGTCACTTTGCGTGAAATTTTTGAGCTGAAATCAAAACAGCTCAAGAAGTTGTCAAAAAAAATTGAATGAAATTTAATGAAAGAAAATTGAGAAATGTTAAATATTGGTACAAATGTTAAATATTGCTGATAATATTTAAAACTGCTCCACAGATAGATGGGAGTGCTGGCATTGTAGCTCTGCAACTCCTATTGGCGAGCCCACATTGCTGCTTGGTACAATTGTGTTATTAATGACTTGTCGTCAAAAAATTGACCTCGAACAAAGAACTTGTTTGTGAGAATAGTTTATCGTCTTTTAGATAGGAGAGAATAGCAATGTTTATGATCCTTTTAAATTTCATCATGACAGTTTTATTACGATTTAGTTTAAACACAGACTGTAGTTTCGTACAAAGTTTCATTGAAAGCAGGTTAGAGCCGAAAAAACTATTGCCTTATTTACATTGCTTTTGAAGAGCTCTAAACAAACTTAAGAGTGTTTTAACATTAAAATATTCTATGGTTAAAATATCAAATATAAGTTGATACAGTCGTTTGATGGTATCAGTTTAATTCGTAGTGTTTTCCGATTTAAAAATTTAATATAAAATACCAGTTGAAGTACAGTTTATGAAACAAAATTGCAGGTTATGATATATATTTTTCAACTGTTTAATACTCTTCGGTTTTCCATAGTTACAAATAGTTTAACAAGTCCAAGTGTTAAAGCAATTAAACAAATTGAATGCATGTATATTTTTATCAAATAAATAAAAAAGGCTAAATTGGGTCAACTATTGATATAAAATCAACGAAAAAATGCATTAAAGATAACTTAGCTTTTTATTCACACAAGGCATTAAGGCCCATTTCCACTACGAGCGTGAAAAAGACTATTCTTTGTTTGTTTTATTGATTTTTTTGCTTTGCTTAACGCTCGCTTTAATTTTAAGCGTGGAAAGGTCAATAAAAGAAACAAAGAATGCTTTATTTTACTTTCGTAGTGAAAACAAGCCTTTAGCTGCTGCTCACTTTGTCAAAAGAACGTATCTATTTTGTTACACCTGACGAAGTGACAAATTACTTTTTCTGATTATAAGTTATGATTTTGTTTTGCCCAAAAGTAGCAATTATGTTAGAAAATTATTTAATTTTCATAACAAGAAAAAGAGTAAGCACGGTACCTCGAAAGTGGATGCTTGTTTTTAACTACAGAAGGTTAAAAGTTTGATAGTAATAATTTTCTGGCATTTTTTTCAAACACCCTAAAACAGAGAGGTCCAACCCGCGCCCCAGCGACGATTTCCAGTTTTCTGGTTATAATGAAGGTTACGAAGAAGAGTTCTGCGAGATTGCTAAAAGATATTTCGGGAAGGAATCAATAAATAAAAGGAGATTCCAGGGCTGCGAACTCGAACTCGAACTCGAACTCGAACTCGAAGAACTCGGCAATTTTGGCCGAACTCGAACTCGAACTCGAAAAATAAAAATTTCTGAACTCGAACTTGAAACTCGAACTTGAAAAAAGTTTGTGATGTTTTAGTTCATTTAATGAGTAAATTTAACTATAACATTTCTCAGCGTTGGTGCCAAATTATAATTTGCTATCCTCTTTTATTTTGTTTAATAATAGATTAAAATTGGTAACATTGATGACAAAGCATTTTTAACATGTGCTCAGTTTTTCGCGGTTGAATTATTCTCTTAACTCTATTCCGACTGTATTTTTTCAACTCTATTTTGTGAACTCGAACTCGAACTCGAACTCAAAAAATTGAAATTTAAAGAACTCGAACTCGAACTCGGACTTGCAAATTTTTTGTGAACTCGAACTCGAACTCGAACTCGATTAAAAATGCTTCGAGTTCGCAGCCCTGGGAGATTCTAGGAGAAGACCTTTTTTTAGAGGACATCTGAATTTTGGGACAAAACTTAAGAAATCGGAACAAGAAAATAGATGAAGACCTTTTTTTTTTGGAGAATACCTGAGTTTAGGGACGAAACTTAAAAAATCGAAGCAAGATTCTGCGCAAACAGCTTTTTGCGGGCCACCGACTTCGGCTCGATATGCAATTTGGCTCAACTTCGAAAAAGGTTGGACATTCTTGCCCTAAAACGTCTAATTTGAAACTTTTTTAAAGTAACTCTAATTTTAGAAAATAGTCTGTCGCAATAGTTTTGACGCGATCATTGATAATACAAAACAATGATAGCACAATGCAGTGTGATCTAAGTCTTTGCTCACAGGCAATTATTCAGTACTGTAAAGCAATCATTGGTAGGCGGTATATTTGAAACCATTTTTATAAAACAGTCCGACGAGATTAGCAAGGAGTCCATAATCATAACTCGGAGTGTTTAATTTGATCCACGCTGTTATGATAGACTAAAATATTGATTAGAAAAACTTTTGAGGATGAAACATGTTAATAATCAAAATTAATTAGACAATGTTCTGTGCCAATCGGTCAGTATGATTTAAGTACAAACAGTAAGTAGCCGTAATACCGTTTCAGGATTGCATTGAAACGATCAAACAAACCAAAGTATAAAGTTCACTGATTGTAAATTATCAATCCTTTGAAACTCATCGCTTCAAAAACATGTGAAAGAAATATTCAAAAGTGTTTTAATATGGGAAATTGTGAGATTTCGTTTGTGCGCATTAGCAACACTTGTAGTATTGTCATTCAGAATACAACCGAATATTGTAAAAGTTTCGGTAACTTTCCTTTATCGTCAGATAAGTCAATATTTGCCTTTTCTCGTTTGTTGTTGGGGCGTCGTTGTATTCGGAAATTTTTCGAAAAAAGCCATAATGAATAACTTTAAGAACCACTTTATTATTTAACTAAGGACATTTGTAATCAGCATGTCAAAATAATAATCTTAGTTATGTTTTGTGCATAGTTAATGTCTATCTGTTCAGTGCCAGTGAACTATTGAATTTTGTGACATTAAGATTAACTTCATTTTCTGGTTTTAAATGCGCCGATTTGGTTTCTCACATTTCGCGTCTTAATTGTGGTCAAGTCTAATTCGAAGGAAAACCGATTGGAGTCAGAATAAAAAGAAACAAAACTAGTTGCTCTGAGATATAAAAAGAGAAAAAAACGTCGCGCAAATTGTTCTTATGGGCCCAAAGTGGGCACAAACTTTTTTTAATTTTTTTTAATTTGTCAAGATGCTCAAGAAGAACTTAGTTTTTTTAACCAACCACTTTCTCTCAAAAACTAACCCTATATCTCCCTAAAACTAACTCTCACTTCAATCGGTTTTTCTTCGAATTAGATTCGACCCTTAATTGTTGCCATTGCTTTACCAAATTTAGCTCAACCTCATTTCGTTACTTTGAGCTTTCCGACTTTCACTCTTGCATTTTGCTTTGACGTCTTACCTATTGTGCTTTATTATATTTTATTTGATTCATTGCTGCAAACGCTGAGAGCCATTTTCATAGTGTCATAAAATTAAAGTTAATTTCATGCCATAATTATGTTAACAATCTTTTTTTGCATTTGGTGACTTGTTTTGTATCTTCTTTCTGTTTTCGGGACATCGAAGTCATCGGGACATCAAGCGTTTATTTCATTTATTTCTTTTATTTTGCTTTGTTTGTCCGCCAACGTCATACGCCGACAACGTTTCTATATATTTTGCTGCACCTCGTGGATGATAAGGTAACATAGATACTGGGTCACTGAGAGAGACCGGACAGAGGGCCGAAAATAGAGACTGCAAAAGATCCAGAAAAGATTTGGAGATTGTGGCTACGAATGACCGAGACGAACAGGAGAGTCGAAATTGAGAATCGGGTGACGTGAAATTGCTTGACGCATCTGTATTCTTTATATGTTAGCATTTGGGCTGACAATTAAGTATATAATAAATCAAACTTTTAAAAAGAACTTTAAGCAATTGTGAAGATTGTTGCGTTTTGTTTTTCTTGACTTTTCCAGTCACGCGATAGTCCAGCACAGTGTTTCTCAAACGGGAGTCACTTGGCTCCCTAAGAAGGAATTTAAAATCTCAAGGGAGGAAAAATCAGTAGGAAGAAATTGGAGGGGATTTTATAAAAGTTGAGCCATAAAAAACAGTACGTCCTTTGTAACCATAGCTGTATCAGCCGAAGAACAGGTTGGAAAGTAAAGACCCCTTTTTTATAGATTACTACATTTTAGGGACGAATATCTAATATAGGTTTTGAACCGAGACCATGTCGATCACAGTCACGGTGCCCTAACCACTCGACCAAGCTGTCGCAAATATTTTTTTATTCATGATACAATTACAGCACGAATTCATTTAAACTAAACATACAAATTATAAACAAGCCGTAATCGCTTTCGGTTTAAATGTGCTTCGTTTCAGCAAATCAAGTAAAAAATAAACAACCAGCAAATTTCAAACCAGAGTTTTATTAGTTATGCGTTGGTGTTGCTTAGAGCAAATGCGTTATTAATGACTTGTCGTCATAAAAGTGACAACGAACAAAGAACTTGTTTGTAAAAAATAATTTATCATTTTTTGGATAACAATGGATAGGAGAGAATAGCAATTTTATCATCCTTGTAAATTCCATCATGACTGCTTTATTAGGATTAAAGTTTAAACAAAGCGTGTAGCTTGGCACGAAATTTCATTGTAAACAGGTTAAAGTCAAAAAATCTAGTGCGTTATTTACATTGCTTTTGAAGAGCTGTAAACAAATTTAAGAGTGCTTTAACATTAAAATATTTTATTGTTAAATTATCATATATAAGTGGTACAATGGTTGGAAAATATCCGTTCAATCTGTACCTGTATTTCGTTTAAAATAATTTAATATAGAATATGAGTTAAAGTAAAGTTCATTAAACAAAATCCTAGGCAATTGTATTTTTTCTACTGTTTAATACTCCTCAGTTTTAAATAATTACAAAAAGTTTAACAAGTTAAAGCGTAAAAGCAATTAAACAAATTGAATGCATAGTTTTTTTCGAGCGGAGTAAAGAACAAAACCGTATTAACAACTGATATCAATACTCAACGAAAAAAATGCATCTAAGTTAAATCTACGTTTTTTCTCATCACACTATTCAAAAAACTACTGCTCACTTCGTCAAATACGTGTAACCAAACCTATTTCGTTACAGCTGAAGAAGTAATAAATTACTTCTTATGGTAATAATTAATGATTTTGTTTCGCCTAGAAAAAATAATTAGGTTTGAAAATTATTTGATTTTTACATTCAATTATTTAATCATTTAATTTTCATAATAAGAACAATAGTAAACGCTGTACCTCGAATGTCGAAACTTATTTTTAAATGTAGAAAGGTAAAAAGTTTGATAATAGTACTTTTCTGGCATTTTTTTTAGACATCCTAAAACGCCTAATTTAAAACTTTTAGAAAATGTCATAGTCTATCGCAATAGTTTTGACCCGATCATTCATTGATAATACAAAGCACTGTGGTCTAAGCTTTCTCTCACAGGCAATTTTTCAGTTAAGCAATCATTGGTAGGTAGAATATCAGATACAGTTTTTATAAAACTGTTCGATTAGGTTGGTAAGGAGTCAATAATCATGACTCTGAGTGTCTAATTTGATTCATGATGTTATGATAGACTAAAATATTGATTAGAAAAACTTTTGTGGATGAAAGATGCTAGAAAGATTAAAGTTAATTAGACAATGTGTTGTGACAATTGGTCTGTATGATTTTAAATTGAAACAGTAAGTAGCACTCTTTCAGGATTGTATTGAAACGATCAAACAAACTAAAGTATGGTGATCATAGATTGTAAATTAGTTATATTCCTTGAAACTCGCTTCAAAAACAAGTGCTTGAAAGAAATATTCAAAAGTGTTGTTAGTATAGAAAATTATAAGATAGTTTTTTTTCTGTGCGCATTCGAAACGCTTGTTGCATTGTCATTCAGAATACAATCGAATCTTGTAAAAGATTCGAAAACTTTCCTTTCTTTTCAGATAAGTCAATATTTGCTTTTTTCTCGTTTATTGTTGGGGCGTCGTTGCATTCAAAATTTTTTTAAAAAAAGCCATTATAAATAACTTCAAGAACAACTTTATTACTTATCTAAGTACATTTGCAACCAGCATGTCAGAATAATAATAATCTTAGTTATGTTTTGTGTGTAGTTAATGTCTATCTGTTTAGTGTTAGTGGCTACTGACTTTTGCGACATCGGGATTAACTTTATTTTCTGGTTTTGGATGCGCCGATTCGGTTTCTCACATTTCGCGTTTTAACTGTTGTCCGATCATTGCTTTACAATATTTAGCTCGACCTCATTTCGTTAATTTGAGTTGATTGACTTCACTCTTGCATTTTGCTTCGAGGTCTCACCTATTGTGTTTTATTCGATTATAATTAATTTGATTCATTGTTGCAAGCGCTGAGCGCCGTTTTGATAATTATTCTAAAGTGTCACCAAATTAAAGTTAATTTCATGCGATAATTGTGCTAACAATTGTTCTTTGCATTTTTTTAATTGCTTTGTATCTTGTTTTGGTTTTTGGGACATCAAGGTTCAGCTTTAATTTTATCCATTCATTTATTTTGCTTTGTTCGTCCGCTAACGTCACTCGCCGCCACGTTTCTATATGTTTTGCTGCTGCGCCTGTGGATGATCAGGTGACATAGATACATGTTCGCTGAGAGAGACCGGACAGAGGGCCGAATCTAGAGACTGCGAGGGACGCAGAAAAAGTCTGGCGAGGGTGGCAAAGATGACCAAGACAAACAGAAGTATCGAAGTTGAGAATCGTGTGACGTGGAATTGCTTAACGGAATGCTTTAATATGTTGGAATGCTACAATATTATAACAAATCGAACTTTTAGAAAAAACTTCAAGAAATTGTAAAGACAATTGCGTTTTTCTTAATATTTCTAGTCACGCGATCGTCTAGAACAGTGTTTTTCAAACGGAGGCCACTTGGCTCCCTAAGGAGCAATTTAAAATCTCAAAGGAGGAAAAATTACTAAGGAAAGAATTTGAGACAGTTGACCAAAAAATCGGTACGTTTTTCCTAATCATAGCCGTATTATTCTGGAGTACAGGGTTGAAAATGAAGATCTTTTTTTTACAGTTTACTACTTTATTGGGACGAAAATCAAGAAATCCGAGAAAAATTTTGTGGTAAAGACTTTTTTTTCTTCACTTTGAACATTGAGATATTTTTTGGAAGTGGAAATAATGATACGTGGAGTCCTGAAAAGGAGGAATGTGGCAAAAACTTTTAAAAACACTGGTCTGGCATCTAAATCAGTGTTTGCTTTACGGATCACACAACTTCTGTTGTCGTCATCGTTTGGAAAGGTATCTACTCCAAATCAGACACAAACAGGACTAGGGCCGAGGGTTTATCCTTTTACTACCTCAAGCTGCTGTACAGCCTGGATTAGATGCTGGCAGTGATGTTGTTAAAGCAACATCAGGTTTCGTCGTCAGACCTCGTGCTCTATGTGGTACATGATGTATAGGGCACGCTATTAGAACATGGTCTGCCGTTTGTACAGTGACGCCACACTCGCAATTCGGTGAAGGAGCGAGACCCATATGGCAGGTGCTTTCCCGCAGCATGGGCCGTGAGTAAGTCTGTTCATTGGTGTTAAAGATGAAAGACCAAAACTAAACCTGCCAAAACAAAAGGGTATCCACCCATTCCGATGTTCAGCGTCGGTCTGCTAATCGGCAAACTTCCTTTTCAGGACTGCACTGATGCAGAGAAGTTGGTACTTCCAAACTACCAACTAGCTGGGTCTTCTTTAATGAGGAAGCATGGTTTTGCCACGTTTGTTCACGAGCGACTAAGGTACACGCTTTTGAACCAATCTCCACCGACATCGGAGATCGAGTGGTTGTGCGTGGAGGTTGATGGCTATAAAATAGTCAACGTCTACAAACCAACACCAACGCGATTGCAACCCCTAGATCTCACAGTGGTTCCTAACCCATATCTCCATGCTGGCAATTTTATCTGTCGTCCTGCTGACTGGGATTACGATGACAACAGTTCGGACAGTGAGTGCTTGGCTGGCTGGAAAAGTATTAATTGTCTTGCCTTCCTATATAATGCCAAGGAGGCCGCTAGTTTTTACTCTGGCCGCTGGAACACTGGCACCAATCCAGATCTAGCTTTCGCCAGCGTAGGTCCAAACAGTCGCTTACCGGATAGACGTGTCCTTGACAAGTTCCCCAGGTCACAACATCGACCTTCGCTTATCACACCATCAAGGTTTGCTATGGCAGTGCCAAGCATGCCTGTTAAGCGATGGAACTTCCGCAAGGCCAATTGGAGTCACTACATTGCTTTGACGAATAAATTTGTAAAGACTTTGTTGCCGCTTGAACTTAATGTGGATGCGGCTTACCAGGACTTCTGTAACACCATTAAGAAAGCAGCCAAAAAGACTATCCCACGCGGGTATCGAAACAACTTCTTTTGATATGCACCCTTCAGCAAGTTAATCATTTGCCTTTTTCCCGCGAGAATAAAGTTGCTGAGATTAGCTTAAAAAGAGCGTGACACAATAATCACTTATAATTTACGGAGTAAGTATATTTCTTCATTTATGACACATTGATTTACTAAGCAGCGCGATCACATTTATAATTAAGAAACAAACAGGAAACAAATCGTAATTGCTTTTCGGCTTAAATGTGCTTTGTTCCAACGAATGAAGTAAAATCTAAACAACCAGCAAATTTCAAACCAGGTTTGCGCAAGATTTTTATGTTGCAGGTCAATTTGTTTTTTAATTTTGGCACACTGAGCCAGATTGGAACAAACAACGCAATTGATTTTAATAAATTCTTTAAATTTTATTTAAAGCAATTGCATCAAATGACGTAATAATTAAGATATATTGTTTGGCGGGCCAGAATTAATAAGTGGAAAAAGCCTGAATGACCTGCGGCTCGCGGTTTGTATTTTTAACTATGGGCCTTGAGGTCCTTGACCTATATGTAAACTCCAAAATCGTTGGTAAACACTTTACTCAATTTAGTCATATATTTTTTATTTAAAATTTACTAGAATTCGTTTATTTTCTAATTTATTGGTTTGGAAAGATTACGTGGAAGCCCAAGACTTTAATATTGTATTAGTTTGGTTTTTCTATATATTGGGTTGACCCATAAGTTCGTGACTACAAAATTAAAATACTCCTAATTTCTAGAGGAGAGAATAGAATTATCTCAAAATCCAAATACAGAGGTTTAATAAGCTCATAACTATCCTCTATGAATTTCAAAATTTTTCATTTTTATCAGAAGAAGTTATCATCAATTTGTTGATAAATTTAAGAATACATTTTTTTTCAATTTTGACAAATCATTATTTAATCATCATAGTACTCTCCATTGTTTTTAATTGTACTTTCCCAACTCTCCACTAGTCTTTTAAAGAGCTTCTTAAAGAATTTGGGTTGTTTTGAGTCAAAAAATTTTTGTATCCAAAGCTTTAAATCCTTTTCTTCTTTAAAAAACTTTCCCTTTATTTCATTGTCAAGAACACGAAAAAGATAAAAATCAGAAGGGGCTAAGTCAGGTGAGTAAGGAGGATGAGGCAAAACTTCCCATTTCAGATTTGTTGAGATGTGCTCTTGCGCTTGTGTATTATTTTTCACAAAGGACAGGCAACAAAAATCCTGAGGATAGGTCTTTTTAATGTCTGTATGAATTTTTTGTGTTTTTTTTTCAAACTCTTCTTTATTGTACAGATAAAAAACCACATGTCAAAAATTAATTTTTTTAAAGTTTGAATTTTGCATTTGTTATTGATTAAAAACAAACAATTTAAGGTTATTTATTCTGAAATTCACAAAATGAATAATTAGCTCAACTAACTTTCGAACAAAACAACTATCAGAAAATTTTTCTTAATAATACGAAAGTTAGAGTGATTTTAATTTTTTAGTCACGAACGTATGGGTCAACCCAATAGTTATGTGCTGGTGCTACTTGGTACGAATGCGTTGTTAATGACTTGTTGTCAAAAAAGTGACAGCGGACAAAAAACTTGTTTGTGAAAAATAATTTATAGTTTTTTTGGACAACAATGAATAGGAGAGAATAACAATGTTTATGATCCTTGTAAATTTTATCATGACTGTTTTACTAGGATTAAAGTTTAAAGGGGAAGTCCAGTCAAAATACAAGTTGAGCTTAAAATATTCTTTAAGTGGTTAAAAATCAACCCTGAAAAAATTTTTACTCAAAGGTCTCTGTTATTCTAGTTATCCCCAAAAGAAAAAATCGCCATTGGTGGCGCACATGAGTGATGACGTCATTGGCTGGCAAAACAACTGAGACTAGCATTGTTAGAAGTAAATACTACAGCTGCATCTGCTTGCAACTAGCAAAAGTACAGTTCTAAAGTTAGTAAAAAGAAAAAAAATGGAAAGCACTGGTAGGAAATGATTTTTATACGAACCTACGAAAGAATTTAATGAAATAGACCAAGAACAACAGCTTGATAAAATCTCAAATAATTGTTCAAAATCAAATGAAGAATATTTTCATTGTTCCTGCAAGCATTGTATTATTATACCATCATTAAATGAAAATAAATGCTGCAGAGGAATTCAAATAATTCAACAAAAATTAATTAATGAAAAATCCATCACCAGCACACCTAGCTTCAACAAGCTATGTCTGGACACTGAGGTGTTGGAGGTGTTGATGTGTTCAGTAAAGCAGATTATTGGTGAAAATTTGGAGCAACAAATCAGTAACAGGTAACATAAGCTACATAAATTCACTGAATCATTTTTACTAAATAGTGTTTGCTGTTAATGTAAAGATATTTTGAATTAATTGGCGCAAAAAATAGCTGTAGGCGTAGCAGCTATTGTCTCTCAACTTTTTAATTTATAACCAAAAACTGAAATGGTATTATCTTGAAAAAATCTTTTAAATTTGCTTTTGTTGTACAGTCAGGGTTACTATTGCGTGCTAATTTTAAGGGCATTGTCTTAGAAAACATAAATATACTTTACTTATTTTTGATTTGTATGCTTAGTTGGTATTTGTCACCATTTTTTTTAAATTGTCACGCTATTACTTTTTTTTAACAAAAGATAAACCTTTCCTGCAACAAAACGTCGACAAATTAGTTATTGCGAACAGTAGCCTATACCTAAAAATAATTCTGAATACTGGGCAGATGGTAACTCTGTCTATAGTGCAATTATTTGCTTGTTAAAGAAATTTTCTACTTCTGTACGTGTTATGACATACCGGTATTTCTTACTTTATAAAATTTAAATTTTTTTGGAAAAACGTTGAAAAAATAACCCGTTGTAAAGTATTACTTATACTTTTATTACACTTTAACCGTACTTTAATCAAATAACATTTTATTGCAGAATGTATAGATTTGCTGCTTACAAAAGTTACATATACTGGATATACGGAAAAGCAGAAATAACTGTCGAGTAGTACCTGCTTGTGCAGTAACTGCCATAAGAGCACGGTTTCCAGAAGAAGATGGAAGGTACGAAGGTTTTCATGAAGCCAATGTGCCGCCGGTCTTTTAGATAGAGTAAATAAATTGTATTGTATTGTATATTGTATATGCATTGTATATGGAATAAATTTTCGATTGTTCAACATCATTGCTTGCTATTCTTTTGTATCAGATCAGCTATTAGATTTTGTTTTGTCAGAGGCGTGGCTTGAATAAAAGTGCTGGTTAGACGGCTGTCTGTTTCAACTCCTAGGCTGGTCAAGCTGTTGTATTCGTGGGAAAAACACTAGGCCACACTTTTTTTGTTTGGCAGTCAAAACAAGTAGCCTTGTTTCGGCCCTGTTTCGCCCTTTGGTGGGTTCATCAAGTATGCGATTTATCAATGAGACGAGTACAGTCATTACCACGAGGGACGCATGTTAGTAAGTTATAATCATCTGATATTGACATTGACCCTGAATAGAGAACCAAGCACGAATGAATATCTGACACAAGATCGAGAACTTGCCACCGACATACATAAAATACGATTGCACAATTACGCACTTAAACAAGACGGGCGAGTAAAAAAATCGCATTTCATATAATCAATGAAAATATTAACAGAGCTGACAAACAGGCCGGGTTCTAAGCTTGATTCTAAACTTAAAACTTTTATACATGTATATATATAAAAACATCAAGTCCGGAAACGTGATATGTGCAGCTTCACGGCTTCAACCTTGGATGGTTTCTCTTCGCGAGCTATTGCTTGCTTTGCCAAAGCAGAGACGTGTATGTCTTGAATTTCTAAAAATCAAAAATTTAAATTGCAACAAGGGGCGATAATCTTAAATTTATTTGATCACAAACACCTTTAAAAAATAGGTTCGGATACGATTCATAATACGATTAATTCCTTCTAATCTAAACAAACAATTTGCTGCAGCTAGCATACTTGTAGCATCTTCCTTACTGCCATGCGTTATACTGCCTCTTACATGGGTTAGAACCGCTCCACGCAGGCCCAACAATCATGCAACTTGCAGGATTTGCAAGATAATATTAAAACTAAAACAAATTAAAAAAAGTCAGAAACTAGAAAAAATCCAAATAACAAATAAACAAACAATCAAACAACAATAGCAAAAAAAAGTAAACCATGAAATATATAATTGGATAATTTGTGAATTTTTGACATTTATTTTTTTAAGAAACATTTTCAATAATTTTGCTCAATCTTAATTATTATGTAGAACAAAAAGAAATTTTAATTAATTGTTAAATCTTAAGTAAACAGGATTCTTATATTACTTGGCATACCATTTTCTGTTTTGGGGCCAAAAATTACAAGTTTTGATTTTAGTTTTTAAATCTTTTGAAAAATAAGAATGTTTTACTTAAGAAGTGGTTGTAAGTTTGAAAACAGATAAGAATTAAATATAAGATTATCAATTTCAAGTTTACATAAATCAATAACCAATTAGATTGACAACATTCATATAAGTTATGTATATGAAAGTGTATTGAAATTGTGAGCAAGAAACACCAAAGATTTTTTAAAATTTTACCAGTCAAATTAAAAACACTAAAAGTTGCTGCTCACCTTTTGCAAAAACTTCTTTTGTTCTCTTTGTTTTATCCTCATTTGTCTTGCCTTTGATGTTCCTGACATTTTTGGATTATTTTGTTTTGTCTTCTTAAATTTTTTACCAGTTAACATGTTATAAGAGGTAAAATCAAACAATGTTGGAACTGCATCTTTTTTTAATTTAACTTGTTTTTTTATTCCTAGCAATTCCGATTTCAGGTCTCGTTCATAACAATCTTCAGTAAAATGCTTGCTACATAACCGGCTATATTTCAAATTTGGTGGATTTTTTAGCTTCATGTTGTTCAGTCATTTCTGTAGCGTAGTGGAATCTTTTATTGGTAATCGGTGAAAACTAATATCATTTTGTTTTCCTCTATTAAAACAACCGGGAGCCATACAAGAAATAACCATAACTTGAATTAGAATAAACTTATCAACCAGAATAAAATTATAACATGTACTGTGCTTATGCAGTCTTTACACAACTTGCCAGCCATTGACGTCATAAAACTGAGGACCAATCAAAACCGCTCATTTTAACTTTAGTTTTTTTGAAATATTCGGGCAACGGGGAATCGGATTTACATCAAACCAAAACCAATGGGTTAAAAAAATTCTACTCCATTTATGAAAAAATTTTAGATTTTGGGTGGACCCTACCTTTAAATAAAGAGTGTGGCTTGGCACAAGATTTCATTGAAAGCAGATTAAAACCGATAAAACTATAGGTAGTGTGTTATATACATTGTTTTTGAAGTTTCACCAGTAATTGTCCTGGCTGTTGAAAATTAGCGTAATGCGGTCGTAAACAGCAAAGTACCAATGTGATATTGATCGAAATCCAATAAGTATTTGTAATGTGTAATTTCCTCGATGTTAAGAGGTCAAGTTATCCCTGTGTCTGCGTTTTTTCGATCAGTTAAATATAAATTATAGGCCAAAAGTGATTTGGGTCATATTCATTAAAGCAGTGATAGAGTTAGGAGTGATTGCCTACTCATCTTTCTATAGTGAATTTAAGAGTGTTTTAATTTAACTTTAAATTATTCTACAGCTATTTTTAAAATATCGAATATACTGTAAGTTGGTACGATTCTTCGAAGATATCAATTCGATTTGCAACTGTTCTCCGATTAAAATAATTCAATGTAAAATCCGAATTAAAGAACAGTTTATTAAACAAAGCTGCAGACTAAAATATATTTTTCCACTGTTTGATGATCCTTAGTTTTAAATAGTTACAAACAGTTTAATAAGTCAACGTGTTAAAGCAATTAAACAAATTCAATGTACAATAGACCTCGGTTAATGCGAAATTTCGCTTAATTTGGATAAAACCAAAAGTATGATTTTTTATATACGTAATTCTTAATAAAAAAACTTCGGATTATCCGGACTTCGCCTAATTTGAATAATTTTGTCTGTCAAAGCGAATCTGTATTAACCGGGGTCTACGTATATATTTTTTTGGAGCAAATAAAAGGGAAAAAACGTATAGCAATAGTTCTAATCCTATCGTGCACTGATAGTTTAAAGCAGTGTGGTATAAGCTTTCTCTCACAGGCACTTTTTCATTTAAGCAATCATTGGTAGATGGAATATTTGACACAGTTTATTTGCTTTTTTTCGTTTTTTACTACAGCATTGTTGAATTCGGAAATTTAAAAAAAAAAAGCCACTATAAATAACTTCAAGAACAACCTTGTTACTTAACTAAGTACATATGCAACCAGCATGTCAGAATAATAATAATCTTAGTTATGTTTTGTGTGTAGTTAATGTCTATCTATTTAGTGTTAATGCCTGCTGACTTTTGCGACATCGGGATTAACTTCATTTTCTGGTTTTGAATGTGCCGCTTTGATTTTTCACATTTCGCGTTTCAACTGTTGTCCGATCATTGCTTTACAATATTTAGCTCGACCTCATTTTGTTATTTTGAGTTGATTGACTTTCACTCTTGCATTTTGCTTCAACATCTTACCTATTGTGTTTAATTAGGTTATAATCAATTCGATTCATTGTTGCGAGCGCTGAGCGCCGTATTCTAAAGTGTCACCAAATTAAAGTTAATTTCATGCAATAATTGTGCTAACAATTGTTCTTTGCATTTTTTTAATTGCTTTGTATCTTGTTTTGGTTTTTGGGACATCAAGGTTCAGCTTTAATTTTATCCATTCATTTATTTTGCTTTGTTTGTCCGCCAACGTCACTCGCCGGCACGTTTCTATATGTTTTGCTGCATGCGCCTGTGGACGATCAGGTAACATAGATACATGTTCGCTGAGAGAGACCAGACAGAGGGCCGAATATAGAGACTGCGAGAGATGCAGAAAAAATTTGGAGGGATGGCAATGGATGACAGAGATAAATAGAAGTATTGAAATTGAGAATTGTGTGACGTGGAATTGCTTAAAGGCGCGTTTACAGCCGTTTACAGTACTTTTTTTCAGCGTGATCTCCGTTTCATTGACGCTCAAATCCACTCATTTTTTTTTGAAAAAATGAGTCAAACAGAACATGAATGTCTTTGGCTTTCACGAAATCTTTTGAAACCAATGAATAGAAAATAAAGAATTCTAGCCAATCGTAAATAAAAAATATAAGGCTTTTCAGAAAAAATGAGTGGATTTTAGCGTCAATAAAACAAACAGAGATCACGCTGAAAAAAAAGTACTGTAAACGGTTGTAAACGCCCCTTAACTCATCCGCAATTCATCATATATTAGCATCTGAGCTGACATTTAAGTATGATAAATCAAACTTTTAAAAAGAACTTTGAGCAATAATGAAGAAAGTTGGGTCTCGATTTTTGTTGTCAAGCGACCGTCTAGAATCTTAGTCAGGGTTTACTTTACAGATCAAGCTACTTTCTTCTGTCGATAAGTGCCCTTTAGTGAGTTTTCCAATTCTTTTCCCCTAGAGAAAGGATAACTTAAAAGGATCTCGACACACTAATCACTTATATTTTATAGGAAAAGAGTCTAAATGGCCCGCGAGCCGCTGTTTGGGAAAACCTTTTAAACTATGTACTTAATGGTCCTTGACTTAAATATGTCAACTAAAATCATTGGTTAACACTTTACTTAATTAAGTCATATATTTTTTTATTTACGATTAGCTAGAATTCTTTGTTTTCTATTTTAATGGTTTGAAAAGATTTTGTGGAAGCCGAAGATGTTCGTGTTCTATTACTTTGCTTTTTCTATTTATTTGCTGGTGTTACTTAGTGCAAATACTTTATTAATGATTTTTCAAAAAGTGATCGCGGATAAATAACTGATTGGTGAGGAATATTTTATTGTTTTTAGAATAACAATACATAAAGATAACAAACAGCAAGTATTTAGATGACTTCTTAAAACTTGTTTTTTTATCTTTTGAAAACCAATCAGGTTTAAGTAATCAAACAAATTGCACATCTCATACTGTTCAATTTTTGTAAATTTAAGTACAAAAATTGCTTCAATTAGCAAGCCTTCACAAAGATTGAAGTATTGCATCAAGTCGATTTTAAGGTATTTTTATTTATTTTTCAATAATTGAAAAGTTGTTCTAAATGAGATTATTAATTTGCTGGCACTTAAAACGTTGCTCTTAGAATTACAGCCCTGATAACTTGTAATCGTCTTTTTTCTAGATAGTGTTTTGTTTTGTATTTCTGTAACAATTACCAGTATCAATTTAAACTTTAATCAATCTTAAAATAATGCAATTAAATTTCCTGGTAGCTATAATAATTTTTATATGAAAATTAAAAAATTGTTCCTATAATATTAAAAACTTTTAATTTCCGACAATATCGATTTTTAAAAATTACGAGATTTTGAAAGATTAAGTCAATGTGATAGTCATAACGATTAATTTAGTTGAATTAATTTATTGCTTAGTGTTCAAATTTTGTGTATTTCATATTAAGCGAATATTATATATTGAAACAACCATGCATGTAAATATGCGCAATACCAATTAAATACATTAAAATATGTAATTGATCAATTTAATACTTTTTTGTTTTCTCCTTTATCATTTTGTTATCACATTTACTAAGTTACTTCAATCCAATAAATAAAATTGATCTTAATACAGAAACAACATCTGATGGATCAAAACCAAAACAAGAAGCAAGAAAAAGAAAATGCAAATCGTAAGAAGTTTAAGCAGATTGCGTTATAAATTGGTGTTTTTCAACCTGATGGTTGTTAGCTAGGGTTTTTTTTTAGCAGCTGTCGTTTTTTACTTTAGAGGTTGCAAGAATAATCGTAATCTCACAACGGTCTTATTTTTTTAGGGTTGGGATTGCATTGTTTAGGATTTGATGGTTGACTGTATTTCATTTTCAGCGAAAAAACAAACGCCGTAGAAAAATACCTTTTGAAGTTCCATTTGAAATAAAGTTGTATTTTGAGATTAACAGTTGCCATTCATCAGATAAAGTAAACTTTTTATCATGGTGATCAGTTTGCAAGAAGTCGCAAACGAAAAAGGTTGTAAACAAATGATTCAAAACTTCATTTTAACACCAATTTTAATAGCAACTTTCTAAAATAAACATAAAAGCACATTTATAAAGAACTTAAAAGCACATTTACAAAGTTCAATGTTGTGTTTTTAACTTTACTTTTGGGCAAAACGTAAAAGAGAGACGTCATAAAATTAAAATTAAATAAAAGGTTTTACTGCAGCCAGAGTGAACTGCCGCAAACATTGAAATTGCATTGCTTTTTAACTAATTATTTATTTTCCAGCCAATATTTCGGTAGTGCTAAAGTTAAAGGTTGAGTCAAACAAAACCAGAAAGAGTTGTTAAAAAAATATTGTTCAGAGTTTTAATTTAGTAATAATTTCGATGTGTTTACGTTATTTGCAATAATACTTGTAGTTTAGGTTTTCGCGTTGTGCAAAGACAGTTCAAGAGAATACCCACTAAAGTGAACATCACACATACCAAATACAAGCTTACTTACTGACCATCAGTGCCGACTCGCCTATAAAAGCGGCAGAGATGAAGCACCCCCAAATATCTGTGCAGCAGTTTTAAATATTATCAGCAACGCTTAAAAATTTGAAATTTTTAATATTTTTCAATTTTTTTTATTAAATTTAATTTTTTTTGGAGTTTTTAAAAAACTTTTTTTTAAATTTTGAATTGGCAACTTCTTGCGCTGTTTCAAATGGTTGAGTCTAATTCGAAGAAAAACCGATTGGAGTGAGAATTAGTTTTAGAAAGAAACAAAGTTAGTTTTAGCGAGAAAGTAGTTGGTTAAAAAAAATAAGTTTTTTCAAAATAAAACTAAGTTTTTTTTAACATCTTTACAAACTTTTAAAAAATTCCAAAAAATTTGGGCCCGTTTTTGGCCCGCTAAAAAAATCTGCGCGACGTTTTTATTTCTTAGAGCAATTAGTTTTGTTTCTTTTTTACTCTCACTCCAATTGTTTTTTTTCGAATTAGACTTGACCGTTTTAAATGGTCGAGTCTAATTAAAAGAAAAACAAATTGGAGTGAAAATTACTGGTAGTTTTAGGGAGAAACAGAATTAGTTTTAGCGAGAAAGTAGTTGGTTGAAAAGAAACTACGTTCTTCTTGACTATCTTAAGAAATTTTAAAAAATTCAAAAAGTTTTGGGGCCGTTTTTGGCCCGCAAGAACTATTTGCGCGGCGTTTTTATCTCTTAGAGCAACTAATTTTGTTTCTTTTTTACTCTCACTCCAATCGGTTTTTCTTAGAATTAGACTTGACCGTTTCGAATAATTGAGTCTAATTTAAAAAAACAACAATAAGAATGAGAGTAAAAAAGAAACAAAACTAGTTCTAAGAGATAAAAAAAGAAAAAAATGCAGCGTAAGTTGAACTCGCGGTCCCAAAATTGAAAAAATTTTTTTTAATTCATTAAGATACTTGAGAGGAACTTAGTTTCTTTTCAACCAACTAGCTTCTCTCTAAAACTAACTCTCACTCCAGTCGGATTTTCTCCGAATTAAACACGAGCGTTTTAAATTCAGCTTAATAATTTCACGCAAAGTGACGCAAAGTAACGTATTTGATTGATGCTTTAAATGGAAAATTCTATGTACGGTACATCTGAGCTGCAATAACGCAGCTCACTCGATCTAATTATAGGCTTATCGAATACAAGGTTTTACTTTCTTTGGCATAAAGTAGTTTAGTTAAAATGCTTTTGAAGTAATACACTTTAATATCTTCAAATTAACACAATTTGTATTTTACAAATAGCAGATTCAGGGACGGAAAAATTGGGGGCTAGGATAAAATTATTTGTAATTTGCAAGATAGAAGCATTGTGTTAAACTTGTCTTAACTATTATATAATCTCGACCAAAAAATTAATCCAATAAAGTCTGAAAATATCGATTTAGTCAAGGAGTCACCTAACTTTTTTCGAAAGAGCTACCTGATATAACAATAACTTTGCAAGAGGAACAAACTTTAGAAAAAAGCTTTTTTTCTCAATAAAGCACTCTCAACAAATGCATACCTTAGCAAATTGGAGAAAAATTTTTTTTAGAAAATTTAAGACCAAAAAAGTTTTTACTTGAGTTTAAACTGAAGGTGTATATCTTTGTAGTGCAAATGAATGCCGATAAAATATTAATAGAAAAGGTCTTCATTTGCCAAAAAGACGTTCCGCTTTTTTGAGTAAATCAAAAATATTGTAGGGTTTAGTAAATTAAACGTCACGGCCAAAATGTGAAATATTTATTTATAATATTTATTGGATTTCATTGCGATTTTTAAAAACAATTTTTTCCATAACATCTACCCTAAATTTTATGTTTGTTAAGAGTGTCTTTTTAAAACAAAAAAGCGCTCATCTTAAATTTTGCCCCGTCCATTAAAAACTTTTCCAGCGCCTCTGATTGCAGCACTTCTTCGTTTTTGTACTTGCCAACCACCACTTCTGATTATGGATTTCAACCTCCATCAAAGACAGTTGCAGGTGGCACTTTTAAATGCTGACTGCCCACAACTCGTTTATACTTCCAAGCATCTAATCATGGGCATGCATTGTGCATCAATCTGGCTGCAGCAATACATTGGAGGAAACTACAAAACTTAAACCTTTTTTCTCCTTACAAGGCTGTAGCAATCAGACTATGACCTTTGCACAGACGTTTTGGACAGAAGTTTGTGAAGGAAATATTTATTACACGCGCTTTCGGCTCACACCATCTCTAGCGGTTTCTGCATAACAAAGAAAAACAAATTAAACGTTCGAAATTTCACATGCAGAAACAAAAATGCAATGAAACATAAAAAAGCAGTTAATTTACACGGCGGTAAAACTACGAAATCAGTAACAATAAAAAATCGCCAAACAAATTCGTTATAATGACTCAACAAAAAATTTTTTGACCAAAACTTTCACTACACCAAAATTGTACTATAACCTGCGCAGCAAAGTTCTTCCACAAAGTCTTTTATCAGTCGACGCAAATTATTTACCTATTACAATTACCAATTGTTACAGTGATTCTTATTCAAATAGAAAATAAACACAAGATTAAAACTTTGACTTTACCCGGTTGCACTACAAAAAAATGCTATCGAAACAAAAAGATTTATTTTATAAAGTTAAAAACTTTAGCTTTAAAACTTGAGGCTTCACTACACCCAAGCACAAACAGTATCAAGCATTCCCGCCAGACAGACATCATAAAAAAAAACAAATCAAAGTTGAGGATAAAAGAGAAACCCTAGCGACTTACGTCATAGAAGAAACAAAATAACACAGACTTTAACATAATTAAGTTTAAAATCTAAAACCACAGTCAAGCAGCGAGCTCGGGTTTGGCGTGCATGATGCATAATATGCCGCTTTTTTTTCAGTGTAATAATGCATTAATAACAACTATAAACTCCATGTTTAGTTTTTTATCTCATAAATTTTGTTCATAAGCGTGCTAATGCGAAACTTGCCTTTCAGAAAATAACGAAATGGAAAAAGATTCAATTTCAAGTTCTTTCGTTTGCAAATTAAGCAGAGATACTCATCAGAAACAAGAACATGATCTAGCCAAGAAACTAAAACAAAATTGCGACATAGATGGAAATGAAAAATCTCCAAAACAATCAGCTGAAATATTTTACAAGCTTGGTCAGATATATTTTCGAAAAAACACAATGGTAAGCTTGATCAGAAGTGCCACTTTGCTAAACGCAGCAATTACCAGGAAGCCTAGTAATATACAGGAAATCAAAAATTATTTAAAAAAACTTTGTTTTTGTGTTTTGAAAGAAGCTGGTGCAAAACAATTAGATGCTGATTTGATCGCAGTTGCAGCAAAAGTTGAAGAAAAAATAAAAACAATGAGAAATGAAGTAAATCAAAAACTTGACAATTTGAAAATGTCTGAAACTATGTGCAAAACCAAAAAAGAAATAGAAAGCATAAAAATTAAAACCATTAGAAATCTACAAGAAAAAATTACAACAAATTATAAACATATCATGGCTGAAATATTACAGTACTGCGAAACAGTAATGGGCAATACACCTTGCAAATATACTTTAGTTGGCATGGGATCCCTCGCAAGACAAGAAATCACTCCATATTCGGATTTCGAACATATAATTGTTTTGGAAGAAAACTGTCAGCAAAGATCAGACTATGAAAAAGTTTTAAAATGCTTCAGATGGCTTTCTGTAATATTTCAAATAATTGTAATCAATCTTCAGGAAACGATTGTTCCAAGCGTTGACATTGATTGTTTTAGAACAACCGAAACTGGAAAAAAGAAATGTTGGTTTTATGATAAAATTACCACAAGAGGCATTAGTTTTGATGGCATGATGCCTCATGCATGTAAGTTTCCATTAGGACAAAAGGTTTTATCTGATGAAACAAAGCAATACAAAACGGAGCTTATTAAGCCAATTGATGAAATGCTTAAATATCTTGCCTCTCAAACAGATTTAAAAAACGGGTATCACCTTAAGGATATATTAACAAAAGTTTGCTATGTTGGAGGAGATGAAAGCATTTTTGAAAGTTTTCAAGCAAAAGTCTACCAGGTATTGGACAATCAAGACCAACATGAGAAAAAGAAAGTAATTAAAAGAACACTTATTGAGGACCTCGATAACTTTTCAACAAGATCCAATTTTTTAAAACACACAAGCAAATCGTTTAATATAAAAAAAGATTTGTATCGAAGTTCAACAATATTTATATCAGCGCTCGGTCAGGTCGAAAACATTCATGCGTCGTCATGCTTTGATATCATTGAGGCTCTTGCAGAAAAACAAGTCATAAATGATAAACTAAAATCAAAACTGATGTATGCTGTTGCAGTGGCTTGTGAATTACGGCTGACAAGATACATGAAACAAAAAAGACAAGATGATCAAATAAAGAATTCAATAAGTCATCAGAACCTAGTTCAAGCACTTTTAAAGAACATAAATAAAACGGATTTAATATCTTACTTTCAAATTGTTTATGCATTACAATGCCGTGTTACAAAAGAATTTGATTTAAAAAAAGTTCATTTTTACTCTGATCCTAAATTATTAAACTGTAGATTATATTATTGCTTGGGAGATTTTGAAAATTTTGTTCAGTTTGCGAAAGAAAACAGACCATTGAAATATAATCCAACATCACGACTGCAATCAGCTGATGAAATTTTAACTCAACTAGAAAATAGAATCGAAATAGTTTTCCATCAAAACATATTTTCAGCATGGAATTATGATTATGTATTTGAAAGAAGCAGTATAGAAATAATTTATACTTTTGGGTTAGAACTTCTCAACTCAAGAAACAATGATGATGCAAAGGAAATTTTTGAAATATTAAATGAATTAATTACTTTAAAAATCACACATATTGAAAAAGAAGCTTGGAAAGCAATTTCTACCAACATCGTCAAAGAAAAAAAAAAATCGATTTCTCACATATTTCATTATGAGTTACTGACGTTAAAGCAAATTGGTCTCTGTTGCATGAATCTTGATCAACCGGCTGATGCATTAGATTATCTACAACGATCACTGAAAATCAAAGAAAAAGCATCACTTGATATTGATTCGGATGTAAATGTGGCAATGAGGCTAAGCAACATAGGCTTGTGTTTCATGGACATGCACAAACTGGATGATGCATTGGATTATCTACAACGATCACTGAAAATCAAAGAAAAAGCATCACTTGACATTGGTTCGGATGTGAATGTGGCAATGACGCTAAACAACATTGGCTTGTGTTTTATGGACATGCACAAACTGGATGATGCATTGGATTATCTACAACGATCGCTGAAAATCAATGAAAAAGCATCACTTGATATTGGTTCGGATTCGAATGTGGCTGGTACGCTAAACAACATAGGCTCGTGTTTTATGGACATGCACAAACTGGATGATGCATTGGATTATCTACAACGATTGCTGAAAATCACAGAAAAAGCATCACATGATATTGGTTCGGATGTAAATGTGGCCGGTACGCTAAACAACATTGGCTCGTGTTTTATGGACATGCACAAACCGGCTGATGCATTGGATTATCTACAACGATCGCTGAAAATCTATGAAAAAGCATCACTTGACATTGGTTCGGATGTGAATGTGGCCGGTACGCTAAACAACATTGGCTCGTGTTTTATGGACATGCACAAACTGGATGATGCATTGGATTATCTACAACGATCGCTGAAAATCTATGAAAAAGCATCACTTGATATTGGTTCGGATTCGAATGTGGCAATGACGCTAAACAACATAGGCAACTGTTTTATGGACATGCACAAACCGGCTGATGCATTGGATTATCTACAACGATCGCTGAAAATCAAAGAAAAAGCATCACTTGATATTGGTTCGGATGTAAATGTGGCAATGACGCTAAACAACATAGGCAAGTGTTTTATGGACATGCACAAACTGGATGATGCATTGGATTATCTACAACGATCGCTGAAAATCTATGAAAAAGTATCACTTGATATTGATTCGGATGTAAATGTGGCAATGACGCTAAACAACATAGGCAAGTGTTTTATATACATGCACAAACTGGATGATGCATTGGATTATCTACAACGATCGCTGAAAATCACAGAAAAAGCATCACTTGATATTGGTTTGGATGTGAATGTGGCCGGTACGCTAAACAACATAGGCTTGTGTTTTATGGACATCACAAACTGGATGATGCATTGGATTATCTACAACGATCGCTGAAAATCTATGAAAAAGCATCACTTGATATTGGTTCGGATGTGAATGTGGCCGGTACGCTAAACAACATAGGCAAGTGTTTTATGGACATGCACAAACCAGCTGATGCATTGGATCATCTACAACGATCGCTGAAAATCAAAGAAAAAGCATCACTTGATATTGGTTCGGATGTAAATGTGGCAATGAGGCTAAACAACATAGGCAAGTGTTTTATGGACATGCACAAACCGGCTGATGCATTGAATTATCTACAACGATCACTGAAAACCAAAGAAAAAGCATCACTTGCTATTGATTCGGATGTAAATGTGGCAATGACGCTAAACAACATAGGCAAGTGTTTTATGGACATGCACAAACTGGATGATGCATTGGATTATCTACAACGATCGCTGAAAATCAAAGAAAAAGCATCACTTGACATTGGTTCGGATTCGAATGTGGCAAAGATGCTAAACATCATTGGCTCGTGTTTTATGTACATGCACAAACTGGATGATGCATTGGATTATCTACAACGATCACTGAAAATCACAGAAAAAGCATCACTTGATATTGGTTCGGATGTGAATGTGGCCGGTACGCTAAACAACATAGGCAACTGTTTTATGGACATGCACAAACCGGCTGATGCATTGGATTATCTACAACGATCACTGAAAATCAAAGAAAAAGCATCACTTGATATTGGTTCGGATTCGAATGTGGCAATGACGCTAAACAACATTGGCAACTGTTTTATAGACATGCACAAACCGGCTGATGCATTGGATTATCTACAGCGATCGCTAAAAATCTATGAAAAAGCATCACTTGATATTGGTTCGGATGTAAATGTGGCCAGTACGCTAAATACCGTAGGCAACTGTTTTATGGCCATGCACAAACTGGATGATGCATTGGATTATCTACAACGATCGCTGAAAATCAAAGAAAAAGTATCACTTGATATTGGTTCGGATGTAAATGTGGCAATGACGCTAAACAACATAGGCAAGTGTTTTATATACATGCACAAACTGGATGATGCATTGGATTATCTACAACGATCGCTGAAAATCACAGAAAAAGTATCACTTGATATTGGTTCGGATGTAAATGTGGCAATGACGCTAAACAACATAGGCTTGTGTTTTATATACATGCACAAACTGGATGATGCATTGGATTATCTACAACGATCGCTGAAAATCACAGAAAAAGCATCACTTGATATTGGTTCGGATGTGAATGTGGCCGGTACGCTAAACAACATAGGCAAGTGTTTTATGGACATGCACAAACCGGCTGATGCATTGGATTATCTACAACGATCGCTGAAAATCTATGAAAAAGCATCACTTGATATTGGTTCGGATTCGAATGTGGCAATGACGCTAAACAACATAGGCAACTGTTTTATGGACATGCACAAACCGGCTGATGCATTGGATTATCTACAACGATCGCTGAAAATCAAAGAAAAAGCATCACTTGATATTGGTTCGGATGTAAATGTGGCAATGACGCTAAACAACATAGGCAAGTGTTTTATGGACATGCACAAACTGGATGATGCATTGGATTATCTACAACGATCGCTGAAAATCTATGAAAAAGTATCACTTGATATTGATTCGGATGTAAATGTGGCAATGACGCTAAACAACATAGGCAAGTGTTTTATATACATGCACAAACTGGATGATGCATTGGATTATCTACAACGATCGCTGAAAATCACAGAAAAAGCATCACTTGATATTGGTTTGGATGTGAATGTGGCCGGTACGCTAAACAACATAGGCTTGTGTTTTATGGACATGCACAAACTGGATGATGCATTGGATTATCTACAACGATCGCTGAAAATCTATGAAAAAGCATCACTTGATATTGGTTCGGATGTGAATGTGGCCGGTACGCTAAACAACATAGGCAAGTGTTTTATGGACATGCACAAACCAGCTGATGCATTGGATCATCTACAACGATCGCTGAAAATCAAAGAAAAAGCATCACTTGATATTGGTTCGGATGTAAATGTGGCAATGAGGCTAAACAACATAGGCAAGTGTTTTATGGACATGCACAAACCGGCTGATGCATTGAATTATCTACAACGATCGCTGAAAACCAAAGAAAAAGCATCACTTGCTATTGATTCGGATGTAAATGTGGCAATGACGCTAAACAACATAGGCAAGTGTTTTATGGACATGCACAAACTGGATGATGCATTGGATTATCTAGAACGATCACTGAAAATCAATGAAAAAGTATCACTTGACATTGGTTCGGATTCGAATGTGGCAAAGATGCTAAACATCATTGGCTCGTGTTTTATGTACATGCACAAACTGGATGATGCATTGGATTATCTACAACGATCACTGAAAATCACAGAAAAAGCATCACTTGATATTGGTTCGGATGTGAATGTGGCCGGTACGCTAAACAACATAGGCAACTGTTTTATGGACATGCACAAACCGGCTGATGCATTGGATTATCTACAACGATCACTGAAAATCAAAGAAAAAGCATCACTTGATATTGGTTCGGATTCGAATGTGGCAATGACGCTAAACAACATTGGCAACTGTTTTATAGACATGCACAAACCGGCTGATGCATTGGATTATCTACAGCGATCGCTAAAAATCTATGAAAAAGCATCACTTGATATTGGTTCGGATGTAAATGTGGCCAGTACGCTAAATACCGTAGGCAACTGTTTTATGGCCATGCACAAACTGGATGATGCATTGGATTATCTACAACGATCGCTGAAAATCAAAGAAAAAGTATCACTTGATATTGGTTCGGATGTAAATGTGGCAATGACGCTAAACAACATAGGCAAGTGTTTTATATACATGCACAAACTGGATGATGCATTGGATTATCTACAACGATCGCTGAAAATCACAGAAAAAGTATCACTTGATATTGGTTCGGATGTAAATGTGGCAATGACGCTAAACAACATAGGCTTGTGTTTTATATACATGCACAAACTGGATGATGCATTGGATTATCTACAACGATCGCTGAAAATCACAGAAAAAGCATCACTTGATATTGGTTCGGATGTGAATGTGGCCGGTACGCTAAACAACATAGGCAAGTGTTTTATGGACATGCACAAACCGGCTGATGCATTGGATTATCTACAACGATCGCTGAAAATCAAAGAAAAAGCATCACTTGATATTGGTTCGGATTCGAATGTGGCAATGAGGCTAAACAACATAGGCAACTGTTTTATGTACATGCACAAACCGGCTGATGCATTGGATTATCTACAACGATCGCTGAAAATCAAAGTAAAAGCATCACTTGATATTGGTTCGGATGTAAATGTGGCAATGACGCTAAACAACATAGGCTTGTGTTTTATGGACATGCACAAACCGGCTGATGCATTGAATTATCTACAACGATCGCTGAAAATCAAAGAAAAAGCATCACTTGATATTGATTCGGATGTAAATGTGGCAATGACGCTAAACAACATAGGCAAGTGTTTTATGGACATGCACAAACTGGATGATGCATTGGATTATCTAGAACGATCACTGAAAATCAATGAAAAAGCATCACTTGACATTGGTTCGGATTCGAATGTGGCAAAGATGCTAAACATCATTGGCTCGTGTTTTATGTACATGCACAAACTGGATGATGCATTGGATTATCTACAACGATCACTGAAAATCACAGAAAAAGCATCACTTGATATTGGTTCGGATGTGAATGTGGGTGGTACGCTAAACAACATAGGCAACTGTTTTATGGACATGCACAAACCGGCTGATGCATTGGATTATCTACAACGATCACTGAAAATCAAAGAAAAAGCATCACTTGATATTGGTTCGGATTCGAATGTGGCAATGACGCTAAACAACATAGGCAACTGTTTTATAGACATGCACAAACCGGCTGATGCATTGGATTATCTACAGCGATCGCTAAAAATCTATGAAAAAGCACCACTTGATATTGGTTCGGATGTGAATGTGGCCAGTACGCTAAATACCGTAGGCAACTGTTTTATGGACATGCACAAACTGGATGATGCATTGGATTATCTACAACGATCGCTGAAAATCAAAGAAAAAGTATCACTTGATATTGGTTCGGATGTAAATGTGGCAATGACGCTAAACAACATAGGCAAGTGTTTTATATACATGCACAAACTGGATGATGCATTGGATTATCTACAACGATCGCTGAAAATCACAGAAAAAGCATCACTTGATATTGGTTCGGATGTGAATGTGGCCGGTACGCTAAACAACATAGGCTTGTGTTTTATGGACATGCACAAACTGGATGATGCATTGGATTATCTACAACGATCGCTGAAAATCTATGAAAAAGCATCACTTGATATTGGTTCGGATTCGAATGTGGCAATGACGCTAAACAACATAGGCAAGTGTTTTATGGACATGCACAAACCGGCTGATGCATTGGATTATCTACAACGATCGCTGAAAATCAAAGAAAAAGCATCACTTGATATTGGTTCGGATGTAAATGTGGCAATGAGGCTAAACAACATAGGCAACTGTTTTATGGACATGCACAAACCGGCTGATGCATTGAATTATCTACAACGATCGCTGAAAATCACAGAAAAAGCATCACTTGATATTGATTCGGATGTAAATGTGGCAATGACGCTAAACAACATAGGCAAGTGTTTTATGGACATGCACAAACTGGATGATGCATTGGATTATCTACAACGATCGCTGAAAATCAATGAAAAAGCATCACTTGACATTGGTTCGGATTCGAATGTGGCAAAGATGCTAAACATCATTGGCTCGTGTTTTATGTACATGCACAAACTGGATGATGCATTGGATTATCTACAACGATCACTGAAAATTAAAGAAAAAGCATCACTTGATATTGGTTCGGATGTGAATGTGGCCGGTACGCTAAACAACATAGGCAAGTGTTTTATGGACATGCACAAACCAGCTGATGCATTGGATTATCTACAACGATCACTGAAAATCAAAGAAAAAGCATCACTTGATATTGGTTCGGATGTAAATGTGGCAATGACGCTAAACAACATTGGCAACTGTTTTATAGACATGCACAAACCGGCTGATGCATTGGATTATCTACAACGATCGCTGAAAATCACAGAAAAAGCATCACTTGATATTGGTTCGGATGTGAATGTGGGTGGTACGCTAAACAACATAGGCAAGTGTTTTATGGACATGCACAAACCGGCTGATGCATTGGATTATCTACAACGATCACTGAAAATCAAAGAAAAAGCATCACTTGATATTGGTTCGGATGTAAATGTGGCAATGACGCTAAACAACATTGGCAACTGTTTTATAGACATGCACAAACCGGCTGATGCATTGGATTATCTACAGCGATCGCTAAAAATCAAAGAAAAAGCATCACTTGATATTGGTTCGGATGTGAATGTGGCCAGTACGCTAAATACCGTAGGCAACTGTTTTATGGCCATGCACAAACCGGATGATGCATTGGATTATCTACAACGATCGCTGAAAATCACAGAAAAAGTATCACTTGATATTGGTTCGGATGTAAATGTAGCAATGACGCTAAACAACATAGGCAAGTGTTTTATGTACATGCACAAACCGGCTGATGCATTGGATTATCTACAACAATCGCTAAAGATCGATGAAAAAGTATCACTTGATATTGGTTCGGATGTGAATGTAGCAATGAAACAAAAGAATTTAGGAATGTGTTTTATGATGTTGAACCAACCGGCTGATGCATTGGATTTTATACATAGGTCGCTGGAAGTTTGCGAAAAAGCATCACCTGATATTGGTTCGGTTATACGTGTGTGCGACTTTAAATATCATAATTAATTGTTTTACAAAGATTCAGAAATAGGCTGACGCATTGGATTATGTGTGATGATCGCTAAAAATCAAGCAAAAAACATCACTTGATATTGGTTCGGATGTGGTAAAGACACTAAACAATATAAGCGACTGTTTTATATTTCACTGTTTTTTTTCAATTGCTTTATAGCAGAGGTGTCCAACACGTGGCACGCGTGCCAAATGTGGCATGCGACAACATTGAAAGTGGCACGCGAGCTCTTGCCATATTTCATAAACATGCTACAATGCAATTTTAAATATCGTTACATATTTTATTGCTGCAGTATAGTACTAATAAAATTAGTCTCTGGTTTTCACAGTTTTTGCACGTCTATCCTGATTGAAGACGTGTGAGGTGTGAAACTGAGATACCTGCGAGACCACAGACTAGTTTTGTGCCAGCTATAAAATATGCTCTAAAAGTCACACGCTCAAAATGCGTTAATTTGATTTTGTAAATAACAAACGTATAAAGGTGCATTTACCGATTGGCGAATTTGCCTTGGCGAAAAATTTTACCATTGTTTTGAATTATTGCGAAATAATCGTAACAATGCTATAAATTTCGCTGATTGGTAAACGCAGCTTTAGAATAATATAGATTACAAACGTAATGGATAGTTGCGTAGTAGACGTTCAAAAAACAGTTACAGAAGTCGTTGTGTAATTACTTGGTCATGGTGCTAAAAAACCTTAGCTAGCAGTTGTAAAACACCATAAAACACCGTACATTTTATTTCAGTTGTGTAGAATTGTGGTGAATAGACAGACGATTGTTGTAGTTGAGCTTTGCATTCATGCTTGTAGGTTATTTTTATCCTTTTGAGTGCGGAAGCAATGAGCAAAAGAAAAAGAAATGAGCCAGCACGAATGTTTCAAGATTCATGGACGTACGACTACTTTTTTATCGAATGGAAGGAGAAACCATTGTGTTTGATCTGTAGAAAAAATGTTTCTGCGTCAAAACTTTTCAGTGTGAAGAGACATTACAAAACATTGCTTGAAGCAAAATATGTTGAGTTTATTGGAAAGCAAGGGAGAATTTGGTAACGAAATTAAAAAGCTCTCTTTCGGCGAAGCAAAATACATTTACTAAGTTTTTCGCGCAAAAAGAAAAATCTGTAATTGGGTCATATGTGATTGCAGAAAAAATTGCTCGTTCTGCCAGACCCTTTGCATATGACGAATTTGTAAGAGAGTGCATGCAGGAGGTTGGAAAGGTTATGCTTCCAGACAAATCACGCCTATTTGACGACATCAGCCTCTCCAGAAACAGTATTGCAAGAAGAATAGAAGACATTGGTGAAGATTTATCAGGGCGATTATCTTCAAAAACAAGTGAGTTTTAATGTTTTTCCCTGGCTTTCGATGAAAGCAGTGACACGACAGACACTGCGCAACTGTTAGTGTTTATCCGTGGTGTAACAGAGTCTCTGTCTGTACATAAAGATCTTCTTGGACTCGTTTCTCTTCATAGCACAACACGTGGATAAGATGTTAAAGAAGCAGTGCTGAAACTGCTCCGCGATCGAGTTCCTAACTTGCCACTGTCAAAATTAGTTAGTTTGACGACAGATGGCGCCCCTTCATTGACTGGTAAAGAAAATGGTACAGTGTCGCTCCTTAAGAAGCATTTGCGAGAATCAAAGTTTGAGCAAGATATTCTTACTGTTCGTTGTGTCATCCACCAAGAGGCACTTTGTGCTAAGACTCTAAAAATGACGCATGTAATGGAATTAGTCGTAAAATGCGTGAACAAAATACGTGCAAAAGGATTGAAACATCGGCAGTTTCAGTTGTTTCTGGAAAATGTAAATGCACAATATAAAGATCTGATTTACCATTCGAAGGTACGATGGTTAAGCCGAGGAAAGGTGTTGGAACGTTTTTTTGCTCTTGTAGCAGAAATAGAAAAGTTTTTGCAAGAAAAGAACCCAACATTATCAACCAGGAATGGTGCAAGTGCTGTAAAGCTGTTATCAGATCATGACTGGTTGTTAGACCTTGCCTTTTTGGTTGATATAACACAGCATTTAAATAACTTATGCATGAAGTTGCAAGGTCGTGAACAATTACTCCCAGAATTGTTCAATGCTGTAAAAGCCTTTCAAAGTAAATTGAATCTGTTTCAGTTGCAACTGTCAACTGGAAACATGATGCAGTTTAAATCCATGTCCTCATTTGTGGCTAAAACAAAGCTTGATTTTGTTCCAGACTTTGTGAAATACGTTAACATTTGCGAAGATCTCAATGAAAGTTTTAATAAACGCTTTCATGATCTAAGTGGCCGGGAGAAACATCTTTCATTATTTGAACGGCCATTCACTGTGAAAGTAGAAGATATTGAGAACGCAGAGTTTCAACTTGAACTTTTGGATCCGAGATCAAACGAAGGTCTGAGAGACGTATACCAGGAACAATCGCTGCTTCTGTTTTATTCTCAGTTGCAGGAAGAAATATATCCAGTTCTTTTGAAAAACGCTCGTTTCTGGATAGCTCAATTTGGAAGCACATACCGGTGTGAACAGGGATTTTCTGTCATGAAACTTAATAAATCTAAATTCCGCAGTCAGCTAACCGACGGACACTTAGACGCAATATTGCCTATTGCCATTACGCCGTTGAAGCCCAATTTTGCTAGTTTGGCTCAGAACAAACGCTTGCAAAAATGTAGCTTTGGTTAATCGTGTGTTATTGATAAAATGTTAAAATAACTGTTTTTCGTTCTTTGTTGTGTTTAGTTTTTCGTTCTTTGTTGTGTTTAATTTTCGTTGTGTTTAGTTTTTTGTAAGCAACATGGTTTTAAATATAGGAAAAATTATTAAATTACTGATAGTTTTCCAAGCGTTGGCACGCGAGGAAATTATAAAAAAAAAATTGGCACGTTAGCGAGTTTAAGTTGGACACCCCTGCTTTATAGACATCCTTACGTCTGCTATTCGTCCTCTAATTGCTTTTTTAATGGAGAAAGAAGAGTTTTGACAAACTTCATGCCTTAACTATTTTTGAATAAGTGATACTTCAAAGTTAAATTTATGAAGATTTGTTTAGAAAAGTATAATAAAGGATATGGGTAAACGTATTAAATGATGCTTATTTTTCAACAAAATATAATTGCAAGATATACAGTCAGTCTTTTAGAAATATACTGATTGCCTTAAGTACGTTATAACCACATTATTATAGATTTACTTGATCCTTCACCAAAATCACATGGTTTCTCATATTTTTTGACAATTATAAATTGCTATACTTGCTATGTTAGTGCAATTCCTTTGAAAGATTGGTGCTGTTTGATTCAAGTTTATAGACACCTCTTATGCAATGATTTGGTGCTAAATGAAATTGGTCTACCAGTTTTTATTCTCAGGGTCTAATAGAAAATTTTCATCAACATTTTAAACATGCTCTTCGAGTTCAACAAAATCCTGTTGGTTGAGCTATATCGTTTCATCTTGTATTACTCCATTGATTATTGTTTGGCTCCAAAACTGGTATTCGGTCAAACTATCAAATTGCCTGGACAATTTCAATCTACTTTTGAATCAGCTACTTCTCAGCATCAGAATCTTAAAGAATGTAAAAATTATTTTGATCTTAATAAACCCCAACAAACAAGTAATTTATCTAAAAATAAGTTTTTTCGACAACAATTTAATAGACTATACGGCTCACAATGAGACAGGGTCCATACAATTCGTTTCGAAGAATGCACAATTGGTTCTTGACCCTGTCGCGCAGACCGTACATCCGGTCACACAATCTCCACGACCATGTATAGGTGAAGATTGAACACACCGAGACAATTTATTTTCTTCTCTGTATACCTCGTTGACTTCATAGTACTTGTTATTGAAAAATACCAACTCCCAAATTTCCGAAGTAAGCCTCCAACGTTCCAAGTTAATTCTGTCCCGCCAAAGACATTTGTTAAGTTGGGACAGTGAGGAATGTAACGTTTCCTCTAACCAAGACATTCTTATGTGCAAAATATTTTTTAATCGGGCGCATTCTTAAACCCGCGTGTGCAAAAAAATGCTTAGTATATACAACAACTTTGTAATTGTAAATTAGAACTTGTAGGTTTATTTAATAAAATGTTAAGAGCAACTTTAAAGCAGTAGGATCAAACTCAGACCAAAGTTTTAGTTTATTGTCTGGAAATCTAGCATTTAAATGATTACACACTGTTCTTATATACCGCGTAATTTGTCTCGTGTCATTGGCATCAATGTACAAATGGGGTGTCGCTCCTTCACCGCATTGCGAGTGTGGGGCCTCTGAGCAAACCGCTGACCATGTTCTAACAGCGTGCCCTATACATCGGGCACCACATGGAGCACGAGGTCTAACGGTTTTGGATGACGAAACTCGATGCTGGCTTCATAACATCACTGCCAGCATCTGATTCAGGTAGTGCAGCAGTCTGGGGTAGTAAAAGGATAAACCCTCGGCCCCAGTCCTGTTTGTGTCTGACCTGGAGTGGATGCCCTTCAAACGACGATAACGACGACGACGACGACGACGACGACGACGACGTATCAATGTATTTTATTTTCACTTAAGCATTTGTTTTCACTATAAATTTTTAAGTTTATTTAAACACTGAAATGATAATAACAACTTTAAAAGCTTTACACGCTGGTCTTTGCTCTTCTTCCACATAGTATACGCTTTGTGTAAATCAATAGTTTTACCTGCATTTAAATAGAATTTTATTTGCGTAACACGATCCCAATGAGTATTGTCAAGCCTATCTCGTGACTTCACTTTAATGTTATTCATGAGGCTAAAGCCTCGTTTGCAGTCCGCACTATATAGTAGCTTGAAAAGTACATATATCGATTAGCATTGTAAGTAAGTTAAACTGTTCATCATTTATAGTAATGTCAGCTATTTCTGGTAGTAAAGTAATGGTGTCTGATTTCAATTTTTATTCGTCAGAAATTTGAAGTCATTGTACTGCTTAACAATCAAATTATTATTTGTTATGCCAATTAGATCTTTATACTTTATGCCCAGTTTCTTAACTTCTGTGACACCAAAATCAAATGTACAATTTTTCAATCAGTAGGATCAAATGCAGACCAAAGTTCATCAGCTGAAAATCTAGCATTTTAACGATCACAAAGTGATCTGATAAACCGTGTAATTTATCTTGTACCAATGTTTTTGAAGCTTTGAAACCTTTCGTTTGAAGGTTAAACGCATTTAGTTATAATTTAAAGATTTCTGACGTTTCTTTGTACAAAGAAATTAAAATCTTTATTTCGATAAAGGCATTAAGCAATACCATATTCTGAATACTACGTAAATATATATTGAATACAGTTATTTAAGAAAAACAAAAAAAAACTTGTATATGCAAAAACAGTAAAACTAATTAACAATTTTAAATGCAATAAAACTAAAATATTCTACTAAGAAAGAAAAATAAACAAGTACACTGTATTGAGCTTAAAACGCAACAAGAAGCAAGTATACAAGAATTAAAACTGGGAGCTTGTTGAAGTTAATTTTTGCATTTTTTTGCCTGATATTTCTGGCAATTCAACTTTATATGCGTTTATCCGTTTGAGTTCGTTCTTTGCAAAACAATTAAACGTAGATTTAACCACTTTTTTGAAATTCAAATGACTGGCAGAACCTTGCTGAAACAATAGGTTACTGAGAGTTTTAGTTCCTGCAACAATGTTAATTAATGCTTTGAGAAAAACAGATCGGGGGTTCAGTGGCGTAGCAAAGTAGCCTGCCGCCCTTGGATTTTTGCACAAACAGCCGCTCTTTAACACCATCAAAACGAAGAACATATTAATGAAGTTCTACACAATACAAAAATAATAGTGATAGTTTAATTCTTATCTAAAGTTCAAAATTGAATATGTTGAGCTTTCATTGAAACAAACTCCGAAATTATATCTTCAAAAGATAGCATCTCGATGAAATCACTTTCAATGGACAGGATTGCTAAAGCAGACAGCCTTCTTTTACCCATAGTCAATCTCAAGTAAGATTTTATCAATTTAAGCTTTGAAAAACTTTTTTCACAGCTTGCAATAGAAACAGCAATAGTGAGATAAAGCTTAAGACACAAAAATAAAGGTGTTGATTCACCTAAACGATATTTGGTCAACCACTGCAGCACATCCAGCGCTGTAGCATCGCTTTGAAATGCAGTGCCGCTGGATTGTACTAGCCTATTGAACCTGGCTATTTCATAACTTAATACAGAAAAATTAACGTCATCAGCATATATGTTCTTAAATTTGTTTATATCTTCTTCAATATTTTCGTTTCGCAACAACGCGTGGGGATTTAAGAAGCCGAATACTTCATTAACATACAAATTTCACTGAACCGCTTTTCTGCTTCACTCCGAAATCGGTCCATAGCTTCTAGTATGCATCTCTTGATTTCTTCAACAGCCGAGAGACCTACGTCTTCTGCATGTTCGCCAGGGATCTTTTTCTTCCTTCGGACATGTCGCTCTTCAACCGGAATTTCTTGCTTTTCGCAAATCTTAATTCTTTGTTTAACCAGCGCATCGCGATCAAGGAATAAAAGCATTCATCTTGTGGGAACAGTTCTCCAGGGACAAATCTCTTCGCTGTAAATATTTAGACTCATAAGATTCTCTTAGGACTTCCATCCAAAATTGTAAAAAAACAAAGGAAAATCGCTGAATTGCATCCAATATGCACGAGCTAGCTTGTCCTCGTGTATCAATATTTTCGTTTTGATCACATAGCTCGTTTAATGCACTCACTACATCAAGGAAATAATGCTGAAGGGCTTTCACAGCTTTGTAATGCGCACTGCATCGAGTGCCAATCACTCTTTTTACCACCTTTCTTCCAAGAAGCTCGATTAATTCATTTTGGATTGTTTGTAAAAAGTACGTTGTCATGGCCTTGCTAGAAAGTTGGATAACTGAAAGATGTTCCTTAATGACTGCATTATATTTTGCAAGCAATTTTAAAGTTTCAAGGAAATTTTCCTGGTTTCTTGAGTTAGAGTCTTCACGATGGTCACGTAAAGAAAGATTTTGCTTACATAAAAACTTTATGACTTCAACTCCACGATGCAGGATTTTTCTCCATTTATTTTTTTCCTTATCCATGAGATCTTGCATTTCTTTATCAATTGTTTGATGAAGTTGAAGTCTCAGTGCAATTTCCTTCCATTTATCAAAGCACTGCTTGTGAATTTTTGAATTTTTATGATTAAAAATTCATAGATTTATATGCCAGAAATTAACAAAGGGTTTGGAAACGAATTTCGCGTAGCGTACGTTGGCAGCATGGTCGAGTGGTTGTCGTCGTCGTCGTCGTTTGAAGGGTATCCACTCCAGGCCAGACACAAACAGGACTGGGACCGAGGGTTTATCCTTTTACTACCCCAGACTGCTGCACTGCCTGAATCAGATGCTGGCAGTGATGTCATTAAGCCAGCATCGAGTTTCGTCATCCAAAACCGTCAGACCTCGTGCTCCATGTGGTGTCCGATGTATAGGGCACGCTGTTAGTACATGGTCTGCGGTTTGCTCTGAGGCGCCACACTCGCAATTCGGTGAAGGAGCGAGACCCCATTTGTGCATGGACGAATGGAATCGCCCAACACCAGTCCGCAGGCGGTTGAGCTTAACCCAAGCTGCTTGGGGTAAGCCCATCCCAACACGCCTGGCACTGGTCTCGGGCACAAAAGCACGGAGCCTGGAAGCATTTTCACAGTACTCCGCGTTCCATTTGTGATTTGTCCATTCAGAGGCGCGGATGCCAAGTCTGGCAAGGTTGTCCAAGAGATTCCGCGCACCTGGCACAAACGGGCGTCTGGATCTTAGTCTCACTTGGCCAGTATCTGAGGACCCACTTAAAAGACCATACAAAATATGATCGGGGTCCAGAGATCCACGGTAAGCCAAGGAGAGTGTCACTACCAGTCGGCGAAGCTCAGCTGGTTGGATGCCTGAAAGTATGGGTAGGTGGTCCGTTGGAGTGGGACGCAGGCATCCAGTAACTATGCGCAAGACGTCATTCAAGACACTGTCAATGAGACGAGTGTGAGCACTGCGACACCAGACTGGCGCACAGTACTCAGCTGTTGAGTAGACTAGAGACAAGGTGGCTATGCGTAGTGTTTTAGCATCAGCACCCCATCCCGAGCCCACGAGTTGCCTCAGCAGTGTGATGCGCGATGATAGTTTTTTGCGCAATGCCACTAAATGGTGACGAAACGTGAGCGATCTGTCCAGTTTTACCCCAAGGTAAGTAGGAGTTGGACAAAACGGTAAAAGTCTATCATTGTTGTAGACCTTTAGCTCACGTCTGGCCTCTCGGTTGTTTAAGTGAAAGGCTGCCGTCATCGTCTTAGTGTGACTGAGCTTCAACCTCCAAGTCTAGAGATACGCTGACAGTGTGGACATGTCTTGGTTTAAGGTCCCCTCCAAGTCCTTCCAGTTTCCAGAAGAGTGCAACAATGCTAAATCATCAGCATAAGCAAACTTTCTGGAAATCATGGAAGGAAGATCGTACGTATAGATGTTAAATAGGAGGAAAGCCAAGACCGATCCCTGAGGAACGCCGTTTTTAAGACGGCGTAGCCTGCTTTGCTTGCTGTCACCGGTGGTAAGGGTGAAACTTCGATTTCAGACAAGCTCCATGATCATTTTGACCATGTGTTTATCCGGAAGTAGTCTCAGCAGCTTGCAGGTAAGGCCACGGTGCCAGACAGTGTCATAAGCAGCTGTCAGATTGATAAATACGGCACCGGCCTTCTTTTTAGCCTCGAAAGAATCCTCGATGTTCTGGGTTAGTGGAACAACTTGATCTACGGTTGACTTCCCGCGTCGGAACCCATCCTGGTCTTTAGGGAGCAGTGGATCGATTAATGGTTCAACGCGGGCCTAGATAAGCCTCTCGAGGATCTTGTAGGGGACACAGAGCAGAGATATCGGTCGATAACTCTTTGGGTCCCCCACGGGCTTTCCTGGTTTTGGGATTGCGACCACAAGCGCTCTTCTCCAGATCTTGGGAATTTTGAGTCGGCGCAAACAGGAAGAAAGGAAGTCACGTAACCAGGACTTCAAAGCAGCTCCGGCATGGAGTATAAGCTCGGGACAGATGGAATCAAGTCCCGGAGTTTTACCTGGTTTTAAGTGTTGAAGGGCAGCAGCAAATTCTCTCTGTGAAAAATTGTCAGAGATATTTACTGCGCCCCGTGTTGTGGCCTTCCAAAGGTCAGACACTTCTTGAAAGACAAGTCGAGATGACTTGCGGTCAACAGCCTCGTATTTCCCATTTCTAACCAACTGAGATGCAATACCATTGGCTGAAACGGGACAGTGACGAGGAGATTGTCGTGACCTACCAGTAAGGTTGTTCAAAATACTCCACGCTTTTCGACTAGAGTGTGAGAAGTCAATGCTCCGAACTGCTTCGGACCATCGATCCCTCCGCTTTCTGCCAAGCTTGGCAAGCAGAGCTGTAGCAGCCAAACTTGAGTCGTCTCCCTGAGGAGACTGCAGAAAGGTTTTATAGAGGGATTCACAATCTGCATCCCAACACGAAATATAGTTGTTTCGATACCCGCGTGGGATAGTCTTTTTGGCTGCTTTCTTAATGGTGTTACAGAAGTCCTGGTAAGCCGCATCCACATCAAGTGAATCAGGCGGCAACAAAGTCTTTGCGAATTTATTCGTCAAAGCAATGTAGTGACTCCAATTGGCCTTGCGGAAGTTCCATCGTTTAACAGGCATGCTTGGCACTGCCATAGCAAACTTTGGTGGTGTAATAAGCGAGGGTCGAAGTTGTAACCTGGGGAACTTCTCAAGGACACGTCTATCCGGTAAGCGACTGTTTGGACCTACGCTAGCGAAAGCTAGGTCTGGATTGGTGCCAGTGTTCCAGCGGCCGGAATAAAAACTGGCAGCGTCTTTGGCATTATATAGCAAAGAAAGACAATTAATATTTGCCCAGCCAGCCAAGCACTCACCGTCCGGATTGTTGTCATCATAGTTCCAGTCAGCATGACGACAGTTAAAATCGCCAGCGTAAAGACAGGGGTGAGGAAACACTGGGAGATCCAGGGTTCGCAATCGCGTTGGTGTTGGTTTGTAGACGTTGACTATTTTATAGCCATCAACGTCCACACACAGCCACTCGATTTCCGATGTCGGTGGAAATTGGTCCAAAAGCGTGTATCTCAGTCGCTCGTGGACAAACGTGGCAAGGCCATGCTTCCTGCTTAAAGAAGACCCAGCTAGTTGGTAGTGTGGTAGCACCAACTTCTCTGCATCAGTTCCGTGGGTCTCCTGCAGTAGGATGACGAGTGCCTCAGACTGCATAGCGAGATGATGAAGAACGTTCATCTTGCTTGCAGTGAGGCCTTCGATGTTCAGCTGAAGAATAGTGGGTCTTCGGAACTTGTTGGCAATGTGCCCTGAAAAGGGAAATTTTATCCTGTCATTGCCCCCGTCCTGAAAAGGACGTTTGCCGATTAGCAGACCCACACTGAACATCGGAACGGGTGGATACCCTTCCGTTTTGATAGGTTCGGTTTCGGTCTGTCATTTTAAAATCAATGAACAGACTTACTCACGGCCCAGGCTGCGTGAAAGCACCTACCATCTAAGCCGAGTGGTTAAAGTGCTGGGATTGTGATCAAAATGATCTCGGTTCAAAATCTACTTGCGCCATTCTGTTGTGTCCTTAGGAAAGACACTTAACCACATTTTCCCCTTCTTGATGGTCTTGGCAAGCAGTTCTAAATTACAGTAATATCTCTATCAAATTAGAAGCGGACAGCAATATCTTGGCATCTCCGGAAGCAGGTCGGGGTAATTGTTTATCCTATGTATTAGCGCCTGTGATAAACTGTGATAAACTGTCTGTGATAAACTACTATCTACTCGTAATTTTAACAATAACAAATTTACATGCTCTGTGTTTTTAGATCTAAGCAAAGCTTTTGACACTATTAATCAGGATCATGATATATCAATAGAAAAAATTTAATATATAGTTTAGATTAAGAGGCAAGGTCGTATTTATCATAAAATCATACCTAAGTAATAGAATTCAATGTACAGAAATGAAAAATGTTTCATCTGATTTGACTACACTTAAATGTGGAGTACCACAGGGTTTAATTCTTGGACCCCTGTTATTCCTACTCTAAATAAATGATCTTTCAAATGTATCTAATATGAAGACTACTCTATTTGATATCTGTGCAAAATAATGTTAATAAAGAATGGTTTGTAATAGATGTATGGTTGAAGTCAAATAAACTATTATCAAACTACTCTAAAACCTATTTTGTACCATTCAGTAACAAAAGAAAAATTTTACTGATCCTTTTAATATTACCATCAGTGGTCACTTTATTGAAAGAAAATGTAGTTTGAAGTGCCTTGGGGTAACTTGAAATGAGCACTTAACAACTTTCTAAAGTTTGTGGCATAGTAGGTATGTAAACTCAGACACTGTGCTACCCTAGCGACATTAAAAACTATCTATTTTGCATTATTTTAATCTGACGTCTAAAAATCTGTATTGAATTGGAGAAGAGCTAATAAATCTATGCTAGCTCCTATTCAGGTCCATCAAAATAAGTTCATTTATTCTTGTTTATTTTTACCAAAATCAACAAATATAAATTATTTCTTTCATAAATTTAATGTCTTAAAATTAAACAATGTTATTAAATTTACTTATGCAAAGTTCATGTTTAAGTGTATGCATAATATGCTTCCAAAAACTTTTTCAGATTACTATCAATGAACAAATTCATAATTATAATACTCACCACATAAAAAATTGATTTGTTTTTACCAGGGTGCGGAGCTAGCAATAAAATTTATGGCTCCAGCTCCGGGATTTTAAAATGACTGGCTCTGGCTCAGCTCCAGCTCTAGACTCTAAAACTTTTTCCCACTCCAAGCTCTGGCTCCAGCTCCGGCTCCACACCCCTGCCTTAAACTGTTCATTTACGTGTGCTATGATCAAATTCAATCCTTTATTTTTTCTTTTATTTTCTACAGTTATCCTTCTGACTCGCAGGAAAGCGAAGGAGGTGCTATACATAGGGTAGGCAATTACCCCGACCTGCTTCCGGAGATGCCAAGATATTGCTGTATGCGTAATTTAATAGAGATATTACTGCAATTTAGAACTCCTTGCCAAGACCACCAAGCAAGGGAAGGTTCCATAAAGTGTCTTTCCCAAGAACAGAACAGAATGGCACAAGTGGGTTTTTAACCGAGACCATGTTAATCATCAGCCTGGTGCTTTAACCACTTGAGCAAGCTGCCTACTTGACTTTTTTTAGAAATGTTTTACTCTAAAAGTGACCATGACTCTTAAAAGTCGGCAGCGTGGTCGAGTGGTTAAAGCACCGGACTGATGATCAACATGGTCTTGGTTCAAAACCCACTTGTGCATTCTGTTGTGTCCTTGGGAAAGACACTTTACAGCATTTTCCCCTGCTTGGTGGTTTTGGCAAGCAGTTCTAAATTACAGTAATATCTCTACTAAATTACTAGCGGATAGCAATATCTTGGCATCTCCGGAAGCAGGTTGGCGTAATTGCTTACTGTGAAAGTGTATTCCATGCCTCTCTGGGAGGCAGAACATTAACCAACTCAAGCAAAGGATAATAGCACTATATATTTCTGATTTACCAAATATACTAGAGGCAACTCTAAAACACAATATTTAATTTGAATAAAAAAGTTTGGCTGTGTTCTTTTAATACAATACAAAGCTAGAACTTAAGCTGGTGCAACTTTACTGGTTCCAAGCCTTTCAAAATATCAGGCTCCATCTCCAACCTATTAAAAAATTGCCTCCAGCTTCAACTTTTTGAAAATATGTAGCTCCAGCTTCACATTTTTAAAATATGTAACTTCGACTCTGACTCCACTTTTTTAAAATATGTGGCTCTGGCTCCAGCTCCAGCTCCAGATCCTAAATTTTCTTTCTGTTCCAGGCTCCGGGTCCACACCCCTGGTTTTTACCAACTGTATGTATCTTCTAATTTTATTAAAAGATGTTAAATTTTAATGGTGTAAAGATATGGTCTAAAATTCCTAAAAACATTAATGAAAACTCATTTCATAATTTAAAAATTTGTATGTATTTGAATTGTTTTAAATTGTGTCGGTATGTTGTAATTTGCAACAATTTGTAAATTGTAATGTTTTTGAATTGTTTTCATTTTTATCAGTATATTTTTTCATGACCTGACAGTTGATCGAACGACACTTGATCAAACGACACTTGATTAAAACATCACTTGATCGAAAAAGAAAAAGAAAATTTACAACTTTGAATCTGTCTTAATTTTTCGTCCCAAAAAAATAGTGATCACTAAAAAAAACTATAACTTTTCACTTTGACTCTATCCCGGTTTTGTCAATTTTTGTCCCAAAAACATAGTGATCTCTAAAAAAAAGATCTTCCCTTTTAGTCTGCCTCTTATTTCTGTAAGGGTCTTCAAGGGTGGGGCCATCACACAATGCCCCACTAAATAACTGACTACAATGTAAATTGAATACAAAGGAATGGCAGCAATAGGCATCTAACGAAACATAACTATGGCATGAAATCTACTTGTTTGTAAATCTTTTTTTTTATCAACTGTCAATTTCGATCACGTGTCATTTCAGTCAATTGTTGTTTCGATCAAGTGTCGTTTCGTTCAAGTGCCGTTTTGATCAAGTGTCGTTTCAATCAACTGTGTTCAATCAAGTGTCATTCAATCAACTGTCATAACACCATATTTTTTATGATTAACCTTGATAAATATTATTTTTTTATTTGGTTTGTCTTTGTTTATATTGCGGTTTCATTTTTTATATGTATGTATAGCATCTGATTCAAATAGTTAAAGGTGCTAGCTCACATATGGTAACCTAAAAGGTCTTTTGCTAGCATCTTCTTCTGGAAGCAATTGCATTGTACTATATACGTGATTTTTCATTATTTTGTATGTGTCTTTTTATTTTTGTTTTTGTTGTCAATGAAGAAAAAAATATAAAAAATGTAACTTGTATATGTATTTGTAATGCATAATTCTATTACATTAACAATGGAGTTACGGCTAGTATTGCTGATGGTTATACAAAGATTTTAATTTTTTACTATAATACCTATACAGTCATATTTATCAGAGATATTATTTTTATTTTATCTCAATCCTCCTGACTCGTAGGAAAGCGACGGAGGCGCTAATACATAGGGTAGGCAATTACCCCAACCTGCTTCCGGAGATGCCAAGATATTGCTGTCCGCTTGTAATTTAATAGAGATATGACTGCAATTTAGAACTCCTTGCCAGGACCACCAAGCAGGGGAATGTTCCGTAAAGTGTCTTTCCCAAGGACACAACAGAATGGCGCGAGTGGGTTTCGAACCAAGACCATGTTGATGATACGCTCGGCGCTTTAACCAGTCGACCACGCTGCCAACCACTTGACTACGCTGCCATATTACACATGCTATTTAGTTTGGACATTCCACAATATCTGATACCTACATTAATCCCCATTAAATGTTTTTTTTTAGATATTATAAATTATTTTGAACTATTTAGAATCTAAAATGCCAAGAAAACACTGCCAAGATCCTCAATGTTAAAATTGAGGTATGCAGAAAAATCTTTCACATTTTAATTGAATTTTTGGAAATATTTTTCCTAAAAATTGCTTTAGTGAATCATTTGTATTAAGTGTTAAGCATAATAAACGGTCTATAGCCATTGTTTTTATTGCATATTTTTAAGGCTTATGAATCAAAATTTTTTTCCAAAAAATTTTTTTGGGGGTTTTCAAAATTCTTGGGGGGTGGCGGGAAAAAATATTTTTAAAAATAAATAAGTTTTTTATATTAATATTTATAAAATGTTTGATATTATATTTGAATTCCTTGTTATTTTCTGATTTCAACCATATATAACATGTTATAATTTAAACATATCTTGAGGAAGATATAAGCGTTTTTTGAAAAGAATTTTTTGCCCCTCTATAACTCAAAAATTATTTGTCGTAGAAACGTAATATTTGCACCAGTAGGTTTTGGCTATAAGATAACCACATACACCAATTTTCATTAAAATCGGAGATGTAGTGGTTAAAAAAAATTTTTTTTTGTGGCGATTTGTCATGGAATGACCCTTTGTGTAACACTGTATTCAACGCCTTGCGAAGATCCATAAACAACAATGCTGTATGTTGCGAGCAATGCAAGGCATCGTAATAGTTAGTGACAACTTCAAGTAAAGCGTGATTAACGCTGTGATTGTTTCTAAAACCATATTGATTTGCGTACAAAAGTTTATTTAAAAAAAATTTATCAAATCGAATTTTAATAAGCTTTTCCAGTATTTTTGACAAGTTGGAAAGTAAAGCTTTTGGTCAATAATTGCCTAATATTTCCCTACTAACGGATTTAAATATAGGGATTACTTTTGCAGTTTTGAAAGCTTGGGGAAAAATACTAAGATCAAATGACCATTGAAAGTATATTGATGATATAGGAGCTAGTACTACTGCTCCTAAACGGAAAAAGAAGGGGTTGATGTTGTGAGCTCCACTAGCTTTGTTTGGATTGATCGAATTAATTAGATAAAAATTTTAATTGCAGTGGGGGAACTAAAACTATAGAATGTAAAATAGGGTTTCTTAAGTAAGTAGTGTAGTCTGTAAGTAGGGGTTTATTGAAATTGTTAGCAATAGAGTGACCAATTTCAACAAAAAATTGATTAAAGCAATCAGCAATTTTTGAAGAGTCTTCAATGACTGAATTTTCCATAATTATTGTAGTGAGAGGGAAAATAACACTTTTAGTAGAAATAGCAGAGTTAATGATTTTCCACATTTTCTTGAGATTAGATTTATTTTTTGAGATAAACTCGGTATAATACATTTTTTTGGATAAATTCTTTACCCGTGTTAGCTTATTAGCATACGCTTAGTGTTTTCCAAAAGCATTACCATTTAGAAAGAAATTACGGTAAAGTTTTTTTTTATTTTTGATAGAAATTTGTAATCCTTTGGTCATCCAGGGTTTTTGACGTATCCGAGAAAGTTTTCTGGAGATCGTTTTTCAATTACTGTGGGACGTGTTTTTCAATTACTTTGTTTAATGCTTACAAAGGGGCTTGTTTTTCAATTACTTTAATTACTGTTTTTCAATTAATATTTTTCAATTACTATAATGTTTTTCAATTACTTTAATTATTACAAAGGGGCGTGTTTTTCAATTACTTTGTTTAATGCCAATTACCAAATTATTTAAATGAAGGTCCAAATTAGAAACGGATATAGAAAAAGTTTGAAATTTTTGTACTATGGGGGTTAAAGTGTCATATAAATTATCTCGAAAGACGTCACCATTCAAATTCTTAATACATATTACGATAACAATAGGTTGAGTTTTTAAACGGATTTTTGTGCTTAAGTGACGAATCAATACAAAAGATGGGAAGGCGGTCAGAGATAGAATATTGCAAGACGCCTGGTGTAATTATGGTCCCGTTAACGTTGGTTATTATGTGGTTAATGGAGGTTTGAGAAAGCTTTGTTATTCAGGTAGGGTTACTTATACACGATGTAAATGCATTACTAATAAGTATTTGATTGCAGTGGTTTAAATGAGAAGAGTTTGGGTCAGATAACATGGTAATATTAATATCACCCATAATAAATACTTTGCTTTCCTTCCGATTTAGGATTTGAAGATTTTCATTAATAGAATAAAAAAAGGGGGTGTGATTGTTGTGGGGATGACGATATATAACTCCAAAAATGTAATGCGATTTCGAATTAGGAAAAGTAACGTTAAACCAAAGGTCTTCGCAAAAAGCTTTGATTTGTGCTCACTTAAAATTATTTTAGACACTGCAAATTCTGAAGCTACTTTGCAATTATCATCATTTTTGACAAAATAGAACTGGACAAATGGAGCAGAATAAACACTCGTGTACCCGGAGGGAAGAACTGCAATTTTCATTTTGCTTGTAAAGGATGAAAAGTCCGAAAAAGAGTCTCGAATGAAAAAATCACTATTTTGCTTTTGTGGAATGATGTTATCTTTTATATGTCTGGAAGAGGAACTGGTAGAGGAGGTTACCTACATTATTAGTAAAGATGGATAAAGGTATTTTGGCAAAGAAGGAAAAATTTTAGAAACAGCATTAGATTTCAGATGCACTCTCAACAATTTTAGGGTCTTTTGAGATTTACGTCTGGTACTACAAGTATCAGCTGAGGTAGTTTTGAAATCACTTTCATAAAAGTGCTTTTAAAAAACTTTATGAGAGTTTGATACTTTCCCGTTTGCCTTGGGATAGCCCTATACTATTTATCACAAAGCTCAGAATTTACAAAAAAAGAAAATAATGCAACTCCTTTCCATTCTTGTTGGATCTATAGCCAGAATTGCAAGCTGGCATACAGCAAGTGTTCACCATTGTTAAGAATTTTCTGTAGTACTCAAAATCTATTTAATAAAATAAAATTCAATTCCCTAAACCCTAAAATGCAGCAAATTTAATAACATTTAATCTTAGACAGAATTTTGTTATACAAAATTTGAGATAAGTCTTTTAAGTATTTTTAAAACCGTGAATTTATTTTAAAAAAACACTAAAATTGAAAGTAAAAATTTCCTATAGTTATAAAATTTTTCCTATACTTATAAAATATTCATATGAAATATAAAAATAAATAGTTGAATTGTTCAATACAATATTACACCCAACAGCATATCATAGAAAATATGAGTAATTACACAAAAAATTAAATTGTACGATGATTATAAATATTTCACAACACTAATCTTTCGTTAATAAAACAAACAACTTTTGAAGAAATAAATTGTTGGCTACACACTTTTAATTTTTAAAAATAACTGACTTATTGAAAAATTAGTAGAATTGGCAAATTTCTCACCATGTCATTTTAAATCCAAAAAAACTTTTTCAATCTTGATTTATTAATCAACACAAAAAAATTCTTTAAATTATTTTTTAACTAGTGACTATAGCTCACAACGCTACGTTACCAGTTAAGTCTTCGTTTAAAATGCGCGGGAAAAATATCTAGCTCTAAACACCGCGTCACAATTAAGTCTTTGTTTAGAATGCATGTGATAGTATCATGTAATAGGATACTCTCAATGCCTTTGTCTAAATGCATGTGATAAATAAGAAGCGTTCTCTTTTTGGAGGCAGCATCGTTTTGACTGGCGTCGAGGAAAGTCGCAAAATTATGAAAGTAAAATGTTGTTTCTGATTCTGGTAGCTTTCGACATTGCTGATGAGATTTTATTTGAATAAGATTCTGTATAAATAAGAATAAGTTGCTAGATAACTTGTGTCATGATAATTGAATGAAAGTGAATTCCTGAATTTCTCGAAGAGACGGAAAAGAATCAATTCCTGGACTCTCGATCAACTATACATCTAAGTGGTGGTAGAAGTATCAGATATATACTAAACTCAGGGTGTTTCACAATTATTGAAACAAAGCGATTGGGCACAAATTCAGGATTTTAAATGATAACACGATGATGATTACATTTATTGAAAGGTGAAAGGATAACATTTTATAATCTGAAACTGTTTATCTTCAAATCAGAAATAATATGTCAAGAAGATTCCTAGACTACATGCTCCAGATGTCCACCGTTTTGTCGAAGGCATTCTTGAATGCGGCGTGCAAAGTTGTTGATAACACGATCACATTCCTCCTGTGTAATGGTCTGAATGTTCTCGGTAATGGCTGCTTTCAAAGCTGCAATAGTTAGTGGGTTATCTTGGTAAATGTTGTCCTTGAGGAACCCCCACAAGAAGAAATCTGGAGGATTCAGGTCAGGCGAGTGAGGTGCCCATTCCACTTCAGCTTTGCGGCTGATGAGACGCTTTCCAAACTTTTCACGGAGCCAAGCCATGGTGACATTAGCAGTGTGAGGAGGGGCACCATCTTGCTGGAACCACTGTTCTTTCTCATCAAGGTCCTCACGCTTATTGAGCTCTCCCCAAAACTGCTCAAGCACTGGAACGTAGCGGTCTTTTGTCACGGTTACTGCAATACCGTGATCATCTTCAAAGAAAAATGGTCCGATGATACCATGCTTGGAAATGGCAACCCATGCTGTGCATTTTTTTAAATGCAAAGGGCGTCCAACGACTCTGTGAGGGTTCTCACTTCCCCAAAACACCCAGTTTTTAGAGTTAACGTGACCATTCAAAAGGAAGTGGGCTTCATCTGAAAACCAGACATCATTCAAGAATTCCTCGTTATTGTCTATCATTTCCGAAAACCACTGGCACATTGCTACCCTCTTTTCCTTATCAGTCTCGGTTAGTTCATGCTTTATGTGGATCCGGTATGGATAAAGTTGTAGATCCTTAACCAGCATGCGCCTTACAGAAGAGACAGAAATGCCAAGTTCTTGGCTCCTTCGACGAAGAGATATATATACATACACCTACCTATAGAACCGCTACAGTGACCATAATTTATTTTAAAATAATTGACTTCTTTAGCTTATTGAAAAATTAGTAGAATTGGCAATTTTCTTACCATGTCATTTTAAATAAAAAAAATTTTTCACTCTTGATCCATTAACTAAATACAAAAAATTTTTTTTAATTATTTTTTAACTACCATACTTTATTTAAAAAATAATTGGCTTCTTGAGTAATCAACCTAGTCACTTAAAATTTGAAAAAAATAATAATTAAAAAAGTTTTTTTCTTTTGATCAAAATGCTAAAAAATCAGGTTTTAAGTTTTTTATTATATATTTTGTTAATTATTTTGCTAACTGCTTAAACAACTTATATTACTAAATTTTTTATACTTTAATATAAAACTTTTTATATTAGATCACCTGAATAAAAATTTAATTTTTGCTAAAATTAATTTTTGACTATAATCTTAAATTTTAAAAATAATTGGTTTATTGAAAAGTATTAGAGTAGGTAACGAAGTCACTTAAAACTACTTAATTTTATCACTTTTCACAGCTTAATAAATTTTTATCATTAATTTTTTTTATTGCTCTAATCAAACTGTTTAAAGTTTTTAAATTTAATTTGGTAATTTGGGTAACTTTTTTTTTTACTAATATTTTGAATAAATATTGACGACAACTATTAAGTACAAAAAACACTCAGTTTTTTAAAACTTTTTTTGTCTTTATCCATTAACGAATATTACATAAAATTTTTCATTCACTCGAATAATGACTAACATAAAATTTTATTTTAGTTTCGATTTGAAAACTTAACCCTATTAACGTAAACCAAAAACTGGATCCAAAATGGAGTTGCACATCCCGATATCTAAAATCCCTAGCTTTATCATTCCAGAAAGTATTGTCACCAAAGTACTGAGCTTATAATTTACAAATTTTAGAAACGCAAAACTGGTGAGCCTCGATTGGCGATAAAGTACTTTTCTGTAGCAAATGTGACAAATTAACTAACTCGTCTAAAGCATCGTTCACTGTATACAAACCAAGTAAATATTGTGATCTCGTACCAATTTCAAAATATAGAAACAGATAGGATTACTGCACTCATTTACTTGTTTTTTGCAATACAAAACCAATGCATCTAGATTTCTAACAAAAGTTTTGACACCAAAATGACGTGATAACCAACAAACTTCTTAAATTAGTCGAAAAGAAAGTGCCTCCATTGGTCAATTCAGCATGCGCAGCTGTTTTAACTGAATATCTATTAAATAAAGTATACACAGTATGCAAAAGAACCTCAATGTCTTTCAATAAACTATTATTCTTCCTTGAATCAACAAGTGTTAGGTTTTCTCTGTGTTAAAGTAAAGTATATTGTTAAGTATTTTATGTGTTAAATTAAATTCAATATAGAATATGAGTTAAAGTAAAGTTTATTAAAAAAAAATCCTAGGCAATTGTATTTTTTTACTGTTTAATACTCCTTAGTTTTAAATAATTACAAAAAGTTTAACAAGTTAAAGCGATTAAACAAATTGAATGCATAATTTTTTTCGAGCGGAGAAAAGAACAAAACCGTGTCAAATATTGATATTAAAAATCAACGAAAAAATACATCAATTCTTCGTTTTTTCTTCATTTTTTCTTATCACACTATTCAAAACTACTACTCACTTCGTCAAATACATGTAACCAAACTTATTTCGTTACAGCTGACGAAGTGATAAATTACTTTTTATGATATTAATTAATGATTTTGTTTCGCCTAGAAAAAATAATTAGGTTTGAAAATTATTTAATTTTTACATTCAATTATTTTATCATTTAATTTTCATAATAAGAACAACAGTAAACGCTGTACCTCAAATGTCGAAACTTATTTTTAAATGTAGAAAGGTAAAAAGTTTGATAATAGTACTTTTCTGGCATTTTTTTTTAGACATCCTAAAACGCCTAATTTAAAACTTTTAGAAAATGTCATAGTCTATCGCAATAGTTTTGACCCGATCATTCATTGATAATACAAAGCACTGTGGTCTAAGCTTTCTCTCACAGGCAATTTTTCAGTTAAGCAATCATTGGTAGGTAGAATATCAGATACAGTTTCTATAAAATTGTCCGATTAGGTTGGTAAGGAGTCAATAATCATGACTCCGTGTGTCAAATTTGTTCCACGATGTTATGATAGACTAAAATATTGATTAGAAAAACTTTTGTGGATGAAAGATGCTAGAAAGATTAAAGTTAATTAGACAATGTGCTGTGACAATTGGTCTGTATGATTTTAAATTGAAACAGTAAGTAGTACTCTTTCAGGATTGTATTGAAACGATCAAACAAACTAAAGTATGAAGATTATAGATAGTAAATTAATTATATCCCTTGGAACTCGCTTCAAAAACAAGTGCTTGAAAGAAATATTCAAAAGCGTAGTTAGTATGGAAAATTGTAAGATAGTTTTTTTTTTTTCTGTGCGCATTCAAAACGCTTGTTGTATTGTCATTCAGAATACAATCGAATCTTGAAAAAGATTCGGAAACTTTCCTTTATCGTCAGATAAGTCAATATTTGCTTTTTTCTCGTTTATTGTTGGGGCGTCGTTGCATTCGGAAATTGTTTGAAAAAAGTCACTATAAATAACTTCAAGAACAACTTTATTACTTAACTAAGTACATTTGCAACCAGCATGTCAGAATAATAATCTTAGTTATGTTTTGTGTGTGGTTAGTGTCTATCTGTTTAGTGTTAGTGGCTACTGACTTTTGCGACATCGGGTTTAACTTCATTTTCTGGTTTTGGATGTGCCGATTTGGTTTCTCACATTTTGCGTTTTAACTGTTGTCCGACTATTGGCATACAATATTTAGCTCGACCTCATTTTGTTAATTTGAGTTGACTGACTTTCACTCGTGCATATTACTTTGAGGTCTTACCTATTGTGTTTTATTCGATTATAATTAATTTGATTCATTGTTGCAAGCGCTGAGCGCCGTTTTGATAATTATTTTAAAGTGTCACCAAATTAAAGTTAATTTCATGCAATAATTGTGCTAACATTTGTTCTTTGCATTTGGTGACTTGTTTTGTGTCTTGTTTTGGTTTTTGGGACATCGAGGTTTAGCTTTAATTTTATCCATTCATTTATTTTGCTTTGTTCGTCCGCCAACGTCACTCGCCGGCAACGTTTCTATATGTTTTGCTGCATGCGCCTGTGGATGATCAGGTAACATAGATACATGTTCGCTGAGAGAGACCGGACAAAGGGCCAAAAATATAGACTGCGACGGACGCAAAAAAAGTCTGAAGATGGTGGCGAAAATGATCAAGACAAACAGAAGTATCGGAGTTGAGAATCGTGTGACGTGGAATTGCTTAACGGAATGCTTTAATATTATGGAATGCTATAATAGTATAACAAATCGAACTTTTAGAAAAAAATTCAAGAAATTGTAAAGACAATTGCGTTTTTCTTAATATTTTTAGTCACGTCACCGTCTAGCATCGTGTTTCTCAAACGGAGGCCACTTGGCTCCCTAAGGAAGAATTTAAAATCTCAAAGGAGGAAAAATTACAAGGGAAATAATTTGAAAAAGCTCACCAAAAAATCAGTACGTTTTTTGTAATCATAGCCGTATTATCCTGGAGTACAGGGTTGAAGGTGAAGATCTTTTTTTTTTAGAGTTTACTACTTTATAAGGACGAAAATCAAGAAATCCCAGAAAAATTTATGGTAAAGACTTTTTTTTCTTCACTTTGAACATTGAGATATTTTTTGGATGTAGAAAAAAAGTGATAATACCTGGAGCTTTGAAAAGGAAGAATGTAGCAAAAACTTTTAAAACCACTGGTCTGGCATCTAAATCAGTGTTTACTTTACGAATCACACAAATTCTGTTGATATGCACCCTTTAGCGAGTTAGCCATTTGCCTTTTTCCCGTGAGAATAAAGTTGCTAAGATTAGCTTAAAAAGAGCGTGACACAATAATTACTTATAATTTACGGAGTAAGTACATTTTCTTCATTCATGACACATTGTTTTACTAAACAGCACGATCACATTTATAAGTAAAGAAACAAATTAGCAACAAACCGTAAACGCTTTTCGGCTTAAAAGTGCTTTGTTCCAACGAATGAAGTAAAAAATAAACAACCAGCAAATTTTAAACCAGGGTTGCACAAGATTTTGCGGGTCAATTTGTTTTTAATTTTGGCAGACTGGGCCAGATTGGCACAAACAATGCAATCAATTTTAATAAATTCTTTAAATTTTGTTTAAAGCAATAGCATCAAATGACGTAATAATTAAGATATATTGTTTGGCGGGCCAGAATTAATAAGTGAAAAGAACCTGAATGACTCACTGGTCGCGTTCTGAGAAACTTGTCTTTAACAATGGGTCTTAAGGTCCTTGACCTAAATATGTAAACTCTAAAATCGTTGGTAAACGCTTTACTCAATTTAGTCATATATTTTTGATATAAAATTTACTAGCATTACTTTATTTTCTATTTTATTAGTTTTGAAAAATTACGTGCAAGCCCAAGACTTTCATATTGTATTAGTTTGGTTTTTCTAAATAGTTATCTGCTGGTGTTACTTAGTATGAATGCGTTATCAATGATTTGTTGTCAAAAAAGTGACAGTGGACAAATAACTTGTTTATGAGAAATAATTTATGGTTTTTTTGGACAACAATGGATAGGAGAAAATAGCAATGTTTATGATCCTTGTAAATTTCATCATGACTGTTTTGCTAGGATTAAAGTTTAAAAAAAGAGTGTAGCTCAGCACAAAATTTCATTGAAAGCAGGTTAAAACCGATAAAACTATAAGTAGTGTGTTATATACATTATTTTTGAAGTTTCACCACTAATTGTCCTGAGTTTTGAAAATTAATGTAATGCGGTTGTAAACAGCGAAGTACCAATGTGATATTGCTCGAAATCGAATGAGTTTTTGTACTTTTGCACAGTAATGTGTAATTTTTTTTGATGTTAAGAGGTCAAGTATACCTGTGTCTGCATTTTTTCTATCAGTTAAATATAAATTATAGGCCAAAAGTGATTTGATTCATATTCATCAAAGCAGTGACAAAGTTAGGAGTGATTGCCTACTCATCTTTCTATAGTCAATTTAACTTTAAATTATTCTACAGCTATTGTTAAAATATGGAATATACTGTAATTGGTACAATTCTTCGAAGTTATCAACTCGATTTGCGACTGTTCTCTGATTAAAATTAAACAAAATCGTGGACTAAAATATATTTTTCCACTGTTTGATGTTCCTCAGATTTAAATAGTTACAAAAAGTTTAACAAGTCAAAGCGTTAAATCAATTAAACAAATTCAACGTACAGTAGACCTCGGTTAATGCGTATTTCGCTTAATTCGTATAATACTAAAACTACAAATGATTTCTTATATACGTAATTCTTAATAAAAAAACTTCGGTTTTGTCTGTCATATCGAATCCGGATTAACCGAGGTCTACTGTATATATTTTTTGGAGCGAATAGAAGGGAAAAAACTGTATCGCAACAGTTTTAATCTGATTGTGCATTAATAGTATAAAGCAGTGGGGTCTAGGCTTTCTCTCACAGGCAATTTTTCAGTTAAGCAATCATTGGTAGATGAAATATTTGACACAGTTTCTATAAAAAAGTCAATATTTGCTTTTTCTCGTTTATCATTAGTTGAACTCGGAAATCTTTTAAAAAAAAACACAATAAATAACTTCAAGAACAACATTATTACTTAACTAAGTACATTTGTAACTACTATGTCAGAATGATAATTTTAGTTATGTTTTGTGTATAGTTAATGTCTATCTGTTTAGTGTTAGTGACCTACTGACTTTTGCGACATCGGGATTAACTTCATTTTCTGATTTTAGATATGTCGATTTGATTTCTCATATTTCGCGTTTTAATTATTGTCCGATTATTGGTATACAATATTTAGCTTGACCTCATTTTCTTAATTTGAGTTGACTGACTTTCACTCTTGCATTTTGCTTCAACGTTTTACCTATTGTGCTTAATTAGGTTATAATTAATTCAATTTGTTGTAGCAAGCGCTGAGCGCCGTTTTGATAATTATTCTAAAGTTTCATTAAACTAAGGTTAATTTCATGCAATAATTGTGCTAACAATTGTTCATTGCATTTGGTGACTTGCTTTGTGTCTTGTTTTGGTTTTTGGGACATCAAGGTCCAGCTTCAATTTAATTAATTTATTTTATTTTGCTTTGTTTGTCCTCCAACGTCATTCGCCGGAAACTTTTCTATATATTTTATTGCATGCACCTTGTGGATGATCAGGTAACATAGAAACTGGGTCACCCAGAGAGACCAGATAAAGGGCCGAATATAGAAACTGCGAGAGATGCAGAAAAAGTCTGGGTGATTCGAAGATTCCCTTTCAATTTGGGTGATTTTCAAGCCAATTAATTTATTTAATATTTCAAAAATTTCTTTTGCATCATCATTGTTTCCTGAATTGCAAAGTTCTAACCCAATATTATAAATTATTTCTAAACGGCTTTTTTCAAATACATAATCATAATTCCATGTTGGAAATATATTTTGATGAAAAACTAATTCGATTTCTTTTTCTAATTGAGTTAAAATTTCATCAGTTGATTTCAGTCTTGATGTTGGGTTATATTTCAATGGTCTGTATTCTTTTGCAAACTGAACAAATTTCTTAAAATCTCCCAAGCAATAATATAATCTACAGTTTAATAATTTTGGATCAGAATAAAAATGAACTTATTTTGAATCAAATTTTTTTGAAACACGGCATTCTAACGCATAAACAATTTGAAAGTAAGATTTCAAATCCGTTTTATTTATGTTCTTTAAAAGTGCTTGAATTGCGTCCTGATGACTTATTGAACTTTTTATTGATATCATTGAGGCTCTTGCAGAAAAACAAGTCATAAATGATAAACTAAAATCAAAACTGATGTATGCTGTTGCAGTGGCATGTGAATTACGGCTGACAAGATACATGAAACAAAAAAGACAAGATGATCAAATAAAAAGTTCAATAAGTCATCAGGACGCAGTTCAAGCAGCTCTAAAAGCAAAGGCAATATCAAGTAACCAAACCTTTCGTCAGCAATCCGACCTATACCTCACTTTGCTGATCTTCCTCCACCTTTGTTTACTTCCTTGCCTGAATTAGTCGATGAACCAGTAAGTAGTACATCAGAGGAGAGTTCTTTAGAAGACGATTGTTATGAACCATTGGCTGACAACAAATCCCCAATATTGATTACTCAAGCCTTTTTTAATGACTTGGTTCATGACCTGAACCTGCCAAAAGAATTTGCAGAACTTCTTGGGTCCAGGTTACAACACAACAACCTTCTTGCTCCCAACACAACATATTCCTGGTACAGGCAAAAAAAGATTGGTACAATATTTTTCCAAGGAGGAAGCATTTGTGTATTGTCACAATGTTGCCGGTTTTCTTCAAGCGATGGCCTGTATATATGATCCAACAGAATGGTGACTTTTTATTGACAGTTTGAAGTTTGCAAGACAACACCAGTTTGCAGGCAATTGAGCTTGACCCAAGCTGTTCGGGCAACACAGGCCTGGCACTGGTCCAAAATATGAAAATACGGAGCATAAAATACCGAGTTCCATCTATAATTCTTCCACTGAGAAGCGCGGATGCCAAATCCAACAAGGTTATTTAATAGATTCCGCGTAGCTGGCACAAACGGGCTTCTAGATCTTAGTCTCTCTTGGCGAGCATCTAAGGACCCATTTGAAAAACCGTACAAGAAATGATCAGGGTCCGAGATTCAAGGTAAGCCAAAGATAGTGTTGCTCCTAGTCGGCAAAGCTCAGATGGATGGATGCCTGAAAGTATAGGTAAGTGGTTTGTTGGAGTGGGACACAGGCATCTAGTGATGTGCATGTCATCCAGAGATGATTATGTGCAAGGCCTCATTCAGAAGCGAGTGTGAGCCCTGCAACATCAGGCAAGTGCGCAGTACTCAGCTGCTGAGTAGACCAGAGATAAAGCAGTTGTGCGCAATGTTTTGGCACCAACACCCCATCCTGATCCTACAAGTCGTCTCAGCAATGTGACGCGCAAAGATAGTTTTTTGCGCAATGCCACTAGATGGTAACAAAACGTGAGTGATTTGTCCAGTTTTACCCCAATATAAGAAAGGGTTGGACAGAACGGTAAAAGTCTATTATTATTGTAGACTTTTAGCTCACGTTTGGCTTCACGTTAATTTAAGCGAAAGGCTGCCGTCACCGTCTTAGTGTAATTGAGCTTCAACCTTCAGGTCTGGAGATAATCTAAAAATGTAGTCTTGTCTTGGTTTAAAGTTGCCTCCGAGTCCTTTCAGTTTCCATAAGAGTGCAACAATGCTAAATTGTCTGTATAAGCAAACTTTTTGGAAATCGGGAAAAGCAGGCCGTATATATTGATGTTAAAAAGCAGTGTAGCCATGTCCTATCTTTGAGGAGGGCCGTTTTTCAGACAGCGTAACCTGCTTTGCTTGCTGTTTTTGTTAGTAAAGGTAAAACATTGGTTTTAAAAAAGCTCCATGATCATTCTAATTATATGCTTATCCGGCAGAAGTCTCAGCAGCTCAATTGTACGCAAGGCCATGCATGGTGCCATCCAGTATCATATGCCGTTGTCAAATTGACAAATATGGCACTGGCCCTCTTAGCCTTGGAAGAATCTTCGATGTTTTGGGTCAGCAGAAAGACCTTATCCGTGGTTAAATTCCCATATCGAAAACTGGTTCCTGCTCTTTAGGGAGCAGTATCAATCATTCAATCTTTGTTTATTTGTTGCAGAATGCATATACTACACAGAAAACAATAGCATGTTATTTTAATCATTTTTGTTAATACAATTCTACAACATAGATGCAGCGAAAGACCGTCAAAAGGGTCACCAAGTCAGTCACATCTCTTTACAAGATAGGTAGACATTCAATTATATACTAAATACACGGACAAGAACAAAAAAACAAAACAATAAAAATAAATAGCAGTTTAAATAATAAAGCAAATAAACAAAATAATTTTAATCAGAAAAATAAAGTAACACATGTCAGACAACAAAAGCAAAACATAAAAAGAAAGAAAAAATAATGTAAAAATGTTTTAATTGCACAAAGCAAGAAGCACCAAAACAAGCAAGTGAACAATATCCAATTAATCAGAAAAATGAAGTAACACATGACAGCTATAGTAAAAAATAAGACAAACCAAACTAAAAGAAAACTACAATCTAGTCAACAGATATACTTATTTCATAAGCATTTAGTAAATGTTTTTTAAGCTTTTTTTTAAAACCAATACTTATATGATAAATTTTTGATTTCTTGTGGAATTTTTGACTACGTTTGCAACCCAAGGTAATGTAGTGTATTTTTGCCAAAATTTGTGCTAAATCTTGGAAAAAAATATTTGTTTTGTTTTTGTTGTCGAGTGTTTTATGAATGTATCGAATCCAAATTCGTAAAATAGTTGTCGAAAAATATGAGTAATGAATTGTTTTCAAATTTATACATAAATTTGGCATATTCTAATTTACATAAATCTGACAGTTTTAAAACCTGAAATTTTGTATATAGATCAATCAAAATTCTTTTATGACAGAATAAACAAACTCTAATGATCTTGTTTTGAATTATTTGTAGCGGATGAAGAGTACTGTTATTTGCACTTCCACAGTTCATTAGTGAATATGGCAAATGTGACTGTACCCCAGAAAAATACACAGTTCTTAAACAGAAAAACGGAACAAAATATGTTAATTTATAAAAAAAAACACATATTTTTGATAGTTTAGTGCACAAACTAGATATATGAGGTTTTTAATTTAATTTATTATCTAACAAGACACCTAAATATTTTACATGTTCCGATCGTTTAATGTTATTGTTATTAAGTATAATAAAGGTTGTTATTAATTATTGTTATTAATTATTAATGAAGGTTGCTATTAATTATTGTTATTAAGTATTATAAATGAAGAAGTTTTAAACTTTTGTGAGTTATTATTATATAAGATGTTTGGAGTAGTTTATAGATAGTTTGTTACATTTCATTCAAATATCTATTTTATTTAGTTCTTTATTCATTTCCTGTTGAAGATCATTTAAGTTTTTATTTGAAAGGTGAAGAGTGATATCAACAGCAAACAAAGTTGTCTGACACTGAGGGCATTTGGCAAATCATTTAAATAAATTAAAAAGATTAGGGGGCCTAAGCAACTTCCATTGGGAATTGCACATTTTATAGTTTGAAATTTTAAGCTTATTTTCCCAATTTTTTCCCATTAATTTCTATTTGATAAATATGATTGCAATAAATTCCAAACTTACCTCTAAATCCATATCTATAAAGTTTTCCAAGTAATATTTCATGATTAACAGTATCGAATGCTTTGCTGAAATCCAAAAATATTGAGCAAATATACTTATTATTGTTTAAACTTTGAAGTGCGGTAGTTGATCATATGTGGAAGTAAGAGCAAGTTTAGTGGAATGGTTATTTAAAAACCGATATTGACATGTATTTATGATTTTTTGTTTTGGAAGAAAATTTAGCATTTTTTTATGTAAAATTTTTTCAAAAACTTTAGATATTGTGGGCAATAAAAAAATAGGTCTAAAGTCTGTAGCAGAAATAGGGGATTTATTTTAGGAATTAGAATAATTTGTGACTGTTTTAGTATTTTTGGAAAAGTTTCATTTTCAATACATTTATTATACAATTTTGTGAGTATGGTACTAATTACTGTTTTTGATAACTTAGTGAACTTGGAATTAATTCCGTGTAATCCATGTGTAGATTTTATTCTTCGGCAATTTATACTATCTATTACTTCATTTTTATTTATATCATTTATTACAAAACTATTTAATATATTTCTATCAAATGTATATGAATATGAGAGATGTGTAGGAGGAATTTTAGCCGTCATATTTACTCCTATATTAGTGAAATGATTATTCATTTAATTAGCGAATTCTTCAGTGTTAGTTTTATAATTCTTTTTGCTAATTGCAATTGTTTCTGAAATAGTTTGTTGGGATGACTTTTTATTTTTTGAAATTAAGTTATTAATATTTTTCATGTTTCTGTTTTGTTATACCTATGTTCATCGAATTTTTTATTATAATAGTAGTGGCGTTTTGAAATTTTGTTTAAATGTGTTAATTTGTCGGAATATGATTTTTACAATAAAAGTTTATTGCTATCTTCATGTTTATAACAAATTCGAAATAATTTGTTTTTTGTTTTAATAGATGTGTATATTCCTTTTGTTATCCAAGTTTTTAATGAAAGTTTTTTTTTCTTTCCGTGATAGCTGTTTTAGTGGTGCATGTTTATTTAATACATCCAGAAACAAAGAAATAAAACTTGAAGGTGCTAAAATTGTATCCTTCATAGCATCAAGTCTACTACAATCAATCAATCAATCAACATACTTTTATTTGCGGGAAAAAAATACAAATAACAAAAATGAAACACTAAAATAGAATAAAACAAAATTAAGCCACAGGGAGACTGCAATTTGACCTTTCGGTCTTCTAGTCAGCAGCCACCCTTGAGAGCAAAACTACTGGTACAACTACCTGTACAATTTAAATGTTGCAGAGAAGAGGGTTTTTTCATTTTAAATAAGAAGGTTTTTTTTATTTTAAATATAAGGTTTCAATAAGTACTTTATAAATTTATATTTAAAAACACTGTAAGAAGCATTTTGGATTTGAATGGAAATTTTGTTCTATATCTTAACTCCTTGGTATTTTAGACATCTTTGTAATCGCGAAGTCTTATAAAAGAAAATATGCAAAGTTTTTTTGAATTTTTCATTTAATCTAGTGTTTGTTTCCGAGATCTGGCTGGTTAAAATAAAACAATTAGACAAATTTATGGAAAGCATTTTTTAAAAATTGGCATGAATAAATTTACCAACTTCTAGTTTATAAAGATCTCTAAGTTTTAGAATCTTAAGGCGTTTGTAATAAGGTGAGGAACAATCACAAAATTTAGCTGCACATATAAATTTAACGGCTTTATTTTGAAGAGTTATCAATTTTTTAAGATACGTCGGGAAGGTACATTTCCAGATACTAAGGCCGTATAATAAATGGGAATGTATCTGAGCGTAATAGATTTTTAACAGTGCTGTTTCTGGTAGATAGTGTCTAATTTTAGAGATAATTCCAACGGTTCTTGATATTTTATATACTATATTTGAAATGTGGAAATCGAAATTTAAATTCATATCAATAGTTAAACATAAGTATATAATATTAATTCATTGTGGGATAGAAATATTATTTAAAAAAATATTAGTTTGTGGAAAAGGTTTATTTAGTTTGGGAGGTACAATTAGGAAGTTGGGTTTAGAGGGATTAACCGTGAGTTTATTAGAATCAAACCAAATTGATAGATTTTGAAGTTCTTTATTCATAATTGTAGTAAGGGAAGCAAAATTAAAGGCCGTAAAGATTAAGCATGTGTCATCAGCAAAGAGTATTGGCATACAGTTAACCGCTTGAGGCATATCATTAACATACAAGAGAAATAAAAGAGGGCCAAGAATCGAACCCTGAGGAACACCATAATAATTTGTAACAGTTTATATTTTGCACCCTTAATGTAAACGAATTGTTTACGAGATAAAAACGATTTAATTAGTTGATTTGCTGGGCCATGTATGCCTTAATGTTCAAGTTTGAGAAGGAGAAGGTCATGGTTTACTGAATCAAAAGCTTTTGTAAGGTCAAGAAAAACTAAACCAGTGAATTGATTAGAATTTATATTGTCATAGAAATGTGTGATAACATCAACAAAAGTATGATTGGTTGAGAATTTATTTTGAAAACCATATTGAGAATTTATAATAACATTATTTTTATTTAAAAAATTATTTATACGCTTGTATGAAAGTACTTCAAAGATTTTTGAGAAACAAGTAAGAATAGAAATAGGGCGATAATTTGTAGGATTATCACGTTCTCTATTTTAAAAAGTTGGAACTATCCTTGCAATAGTACAATTTTGGGGAAAAACGCCTTCTGTGAAACAAAACTCAATAAATACTTGAAGATACGGAATAATAACTGAAGAGGCGATTTGAAGAAAAAAAGCTGAAATGTCGTCATGGCCAACTGCTTTATTATTTTCTAGAGAATAAATAGCGTTAAAGATTTCTGTGGGGTTGGGTATGTTGAGATAGATAGAAGAAGAAACTCGTTTGTTTAGATAGGTAGAAAAAGACTTAAATGATGTATTTGAAAAATTATTTGCTAAATTTGAGCCAATTGAGCAAAAAAAATTTATTAAATTCATTAGCTATATTTTGATAATCTGAAATTGTGCCACGGTCAGTTACTAATGAGTCAGGAGTATCTTTAATTGGTTTAGAGTTCGGAAGCGTAGAACGAATTACATTCCATACTTTACGAGCATCTTCCTAATTCATCTAATTTAGCACTATAATATAATTTTTTGGACAAAGTTTTTAGTTTAGTTAATTTATTAGAGTAAACTTTATAAAATGATTTTTTTTTTGTACACCACTTAAAAACTGAGATTTAAACATTCGTCTCTTTTTCTTAATTGAAGTTAGTAAGTCTTTGGTAATCCAGGGTTTTTGTAAGAGTTTTCTCATTCTTCTTGAAATTGGCCTCAAAGGCGCATGGATGTCAATAGAATGTGATATAATTTGGACAAAATTATTAAATAGTTCATTAAAATTTTCATTGGACAGGGTAGGTCGATGACTAAAATAATTGTTTGAATCAGTTTGAAGGTCTTTACAAAACAGTTCTGAACAAAACTTTGTTTTATCACGATAAAACAATTTCTCTATATTTTTTTTATTACTAGTGAAATTTTTATTGATAACTCAAAAAATTAGGTAGTGGTCAGTCAAGTCAGATTTAACTATAAAAGATTGCAATTCATGCGTTTAATCATTAATTATAATATGATCGATTATGGTGGATGAGTTATTGGATATTCTTGTTGGCTTAGTAATTACGGGTATAGCGGTATAGCACCGTGACTTAAAATTGAATTAATATATAAGTTAGCGCTATTCATACGGTTATCTCTATGTAAATTAATATTAAAATCTCCTAGGATATAATAAACTTTTTTTTGTGAGAGAGGTCAGATAAGAAATTTGAAAATTCTTTAATAAATTTAATTATCTTAGTTTGGTCTGGATGACGGTAAACTGCACCCACGGTAAGCTCAGTTTTGAACTTGTTTTCACATCACAAATGGAAAACGGAGTACTGTGAAGGTGCTTCCAGGCTTCATGCTTTTGTGCCCGAGACTGGTGCCAGGCCTGTTGGTATGGGCTTACCCCGAGTAGCTTGGGTTAAGCTCAACCGCCTGCGGACTGGTGTTGGGCGATTCTACGCGTCCATGCACAAATGGCGTCTCGCTCCTTCACCGAATTGCGAGTGTGGCGCCTCTGAGTAAACTGAAGACCATTTGCTAACAGCGTGCCCTATACATTGGGCACCATATGGAACACGAGGTCCGACGGTTTTGGATGACGAAACTTGATGCTGGCTTAATAACATCACTGCCAGAATCTGATCCAGGCAGTGCAGCAGTCTGGGGTAGTAAAAGAATAAACCTTTGGCCCTAGTCCTGTTTGTGTCAGACCTGGAGTGGATGCCCTTCAAACGACGACGGCAACGACAACTTGTTTTCAGAAATATCTAACCATAAGCATTCAGATTTTGAAATGTTATATTGCGTGATAAATTTCTTTACTTGAAATTTATTTAAAACGTAAATTCCCACACCGCCAGCGTTAGTTGTAGAATCAGTATGAAAAAAAGTATAATTAGGAAGTAAGATGTTTAATAGAGGGTGTAGTTTAATTCGTGTTTCAGTTAAGCATATTACATCAGGTAAAAAATTTAATTCAACTAAAAAATCATAAAGATTATCAAAATTTTTATGCAATGAGGGAATATTTATATGTAAAAGCACTAAGGAACGATTGGGATCGAAAGTAGGTCGTTTTGAGTTTAAATCTAAATAATCACATACTTTTATATTGAAAAAGTTAAAAAAGTAGTCGCACAGTTCTTCAGGAGAATGATCACTTATTCGCAGGGTGGTTGTTTTATTCGGCTCAAGGAATTCATTTAACTCCTTGTTATTTCCCGAAAGCGCCGTATCTGCTTTTAAATGAGCCATTTTTGCTGTTGAAAGATAGGACTATGCAATACAATTAGCAAGATAGGTTATTAACACTTTGATAATAATAATTTTGATTACAACACTATATTGAGTAGAGAGAGATGAAAAGAAATTAAAAAAAGAAGATTTAAAAAATATTTAGCTTTACAACATTACACTGTGTAGTTAATGAAGGACATCCTGAAACATAAAGCATCATCTTAACATAACATTTGTTCAATCAATAAATATAAAATGCTTTAATTAAAATATAACACTAGCAATTTTGATAAAAAAGTAGCACAATATTATTGAACCATTTTGTAAGCTATCTCAATTTCGTGCAACTTAAGATAGAAAAAATTAGATGGCTACTCCGATGAGGTTCAAAGTTTGTTCTATTTTGAATCGTTTAATTAAGATATTTTTAATATAAAAAACGAGGCATATGTTTTTTTTTATTTTTAGGTTTCAATTTAAAATTCAATTTAAAATTTCAATTTAAAAGCAGTGTTTGAAAAAACTGCAAAAGACAATTTAGGAAATTATAAATTATCACTGCAAATTTAAAAAAGGAAACAATTTAGTAACTCATATTCTGTATCAAAAGAATAGCACAATTTAAAAAATAAATGAAATAAGAAAAGCAGCAAAGCACATTGGCAATGTAGGCAATAAGTAAGTGAATGAGTAATTATCAATAGAGAATTTACATTCATGTATGACATCAAATCAACTTGTTTATTATCTACGAAAAGAGTATAATTACTGGACCATCAAGTGCTTTCCAAATAGTTTTCTTTTTATTCTTCTTAGCTTCTTTATAATATGGTAATAGAAGTTTTCGCTGTTCTTGAAACTTAACAGGCAGATGACCAGTAATGTAAGTATTTAGATTGGTGCTTCCACTTTCTTTACGCATAGCGTTATATTTACTAAGATTTTTTGCTGATTTAAAAATTAAATTTTGATCATCAATTGTACGAGTAAATAATTTAACAATTATCGGTCAATGAACTGGTCTACTATTTTTTGTAATCGGTTGTTGAGGAAGTCAATGAATATCTAAGAGCTTGATTTCATCCGGTTTAATTTTTAAACCATTCTTTAAAAAATCTTGAAATTTTTCAATAGTTTTTTCTCTTTTCTCCCAAACATTATTATTGTCTTCTTGGATACCATGAATTAAGATATTTAATCTTTTATCATAAGATTCTTTGATTAAAACTGCCTTTTGATAGTTTAACTAAAATTCTTCAAACGATTTAATTTTTTTTGGTTTAACTGTTTAATTAGATCAATATCAGCTTTGGTATCTAATATAGTATCAACTTCTTTAATTCTATTTTCAAACTTTACTTCTAATAAATTTAATCTTTCACTGACAACATCGATTTTGGATTCAATGTTTGAAATTTTTTCTTCAATTTTATTTAATCTTTTTATAATTTTATCAAGTTTCTTTTCCAAGTTCATTATTTCATGCTATTTAATCTTTTAAAAATTAATTGACTAGCGCTAGATTAAGTATTTTATTAAAATCTGCTTCAGCCCCTATCTGTTCAATTCAGCAAATCAAGTTTGATGTTGCTTCTAGCATGACAAAACAACAATGTCTACTAAGGTCTTCTATAAATCTTTCAGTATTGAAATTTGTCATGTATCTAATCAATGCAGTATCATTATTAATACAAATGTAATTATATTTTTTGAATGTAATAAAAATTGGTAAATGGTCGGATATGTCATACTAGCAAATACCACAAACATTATCATATGTAGTGTTATTTGAATAGATATGGTCTAATAATGAGGGTTTGCTATGTTGAGAGTATCTTGTTGCTCTGTTAATAAGGAAGTAAATCACTAATTGGCTCGACGCGGGCATAGTAAGCCTCCTTTTTGATGTAATACAAAGTATGGAAAAGGTATAGAATATGGAATGGAAGAATTTTTGTATGGAATGAAATGAAATGGAACATTTCAAAGGATACGCAATTTGGAAAATTTCTATTGCATTCCATAGTATGCCCTGCCAGTCTGGTGTTGCAATTCTCATTCTTGCCCCTAGACAGTGTCTTTAAATAAAGCTTTGCGTCCCACTCCAAGAAACCTACTACCCATACTATCAGGTATACCGTCAGCTGAGCCAACCATAGATTTTTGGAAACTGAACATATGTTCATCGGTCTTTCAAGTAAGTTTTTACATGCCTGTTAAGTGAGACTAAGATCAAGAAGCATGTTTGTGTCATTTGCGCGGAATCTACTATCTTTAACAACCTCACCGAACTTGGCATTTACGTTGACCAGTGGAAAAGTCATAGTGGAGTAGAGAATACTGTAAAAGTACATCCAGGCTCCGTGCTTTCAATCCCAAGGCCAATAGCAGGCCCGTCAGAATGTGCTTGCCTTGAACAGCTTGGGTTAAGTTAACAGCTTGCCTTAAACAGCTTGCGGATAATCAATTCCGTTGTTCCATGCAAAAATGAGGTCTCGCTACTTTTGTAAAAAGTGCGGAACCATTGAACAAACCGCACACCACGTTCTAAAACGTGCCTCATAACCTACATTGCCACCACATGTAGCAGATGGTTCTTGTGGACGAAATCTTATGCTGGCTCAACACCATCATTGCTAGCAACTGATCCGGGTAGTGCAGCAGCCTGTGGTAGTAAAAGGATAAATTCTTGGCCCAGTTCTGTTTATTTCTTAACCGGAGTGAATGCTCTTTCATACTGCAAAGACGTACAATACTGGTCTGCATCAATTTTGCTGAATTCCAAACAAAATTTGGTTTTAGATAATTTGATAATACTGATTCCAAAAATGCAATCAGTTTTTGCCTGTCACGTCACGTTTCGTCGCAAAATGAAAAATAAAATATTGCAAATAATGCATTTTAAAGGCATTTTAAAGAATGTGGTCACAAACAATTTCATCGCATGCTACATTTAAGAATCAAATTTTTTTATCTTATACATTTATCTTATATCTTATACACTTGCAACTTTCAGCCTAAAATTAAAAATAAGCTACACTGCTATGATCTTTAAGATTTTTAAATTGTTTCGTGCTTTTCACCGTATTCTCCAATCACCATATTCACCACTTGGGTACTGAATGCCGGGCATAGTTAGTTATTGTAATTGTAGCTTATAAGTTTTAAGCTCAACAATCCTAAACCTCCAACCTGCGATTAGCCTACTATAAAATGGCAGGGTAGGCAGTGCAGGAAGATAGGAAGTGTTACATTTGGAATTAGGGTTAGAGTTAGTCAGTCTAAAACGGCTGGGTAGGCAGGGTGGCAGTGCAGGAAGTGTTACACTGCTACCCTACCGTTTTTGAGGAATATTTTGCATACATTGCCTACCCTTCCATTTTAGATTTTTCTAAAACGGCAGGCCAGGCAGTGTTACGGTCAGATTAGGTTTGGTCACTCTAAAACGGTAGGGCAGGCAGTGTATGCAAAGTATTCTTTTAAAAGAGCAGGGTAGGCTGTGTAAACCTGCCTGGTTTTAGAAAAATCCCCAAGCTGTTACATTAGGCCTACATTGGTTCATAACTTGTACAGCATAAATCTCTAATCACAGATACCTAGAATATTATATGAAGCTTATTTTTAGAAGTATTTTGGAGAAATTTTGGTGTAATAATTTTAAATTTTTATAAAAGTATTTCTGCGTTGCTTAAATTGTAAACTGCTTTTCTGATATCAATGACTAAAATTTCGTCATCACGAAGAAAGTGCAAGCTTAATCCAAACGTCTGCGGTTCTTTTACTGTTTCTAAACGAAGGCAAGGAATTACCGACTTTTTTTTGGCATATTTCGGAGTTAAAGTAGGAGATCAAGACAAGAATTGGGCTTCTCACCAGGTTTGCAGGAGATGTGTTGAAAATTTAAGGCAGTGGACAAAACAAAAAAAAAACTATTGGGTTTGCAGTTCCTGTGGTTTGGAGGGAACAAGCCAATCGTGTTGACGATTGTTATTTCTGTATGATTAATGTTGCTGGTTTCAGCTCTAAAAGCAAAGGCAACATCAAGTAACCAAACCTTTCGTCAGCAATCCGACCTATACGTCACTCTGCTGATCTTCCTCCACCTTTGTTTACTTCCTTGCCTGAATTAGTCGATGAACCAGTAAGTAGTACATCAGAGGAGAGTTCTTTAGAAGACGATTGTTATGAACCATTGGCTGACAACAAATCCCCAATATTGATTACTCAAGCCTTTTTTAATGACTTGGTTCATGACCTGAATCTGCCAAAAGAATTTGCAGAACTTCTTGGGTCCAGGTTACAACACAACAACCTTCTTGCTCCCAACACAACATATTCCTGGTACAGGCAAAAAAAGATTGGTACAATATTTTTCCAAGGAAGAAGCATTTGCGTATTGTCACAATGTTGCCTGTTTTCTTCAAGCGATGGCCTGTATATATGATCCAACAGAATGGTGACTTTTTATTGACAGTTCGAAAGCCAGCTTAAAGTGTGTATTGTTGCACAATGGCAATAGATATGCCTCAATACTAATTGGCCAGTCAGTTCATCTTAAGAAAACTTACAAAAATATGAAAATGTTATTAACGAAAATAAAATATGATAAACATAAATGGATGTTATTTGGAGATTTGAAAGTTTTAAGCATGCTGTTCGGTCAACAAGGTGGGTATACCAAATACCCATGTTTTTTGTGTTTATGGAACAGCAAGCTAAAAATGAACACTGGATTCGTGAGCAATGGCCAAAAAGAAATGAGTTTACAGTTGCAGAAAAGAACATTTGTAATGAAAGTTCAGTACCTCCTGACAAAGTAATATTACCGCTGCTTCAAATTAAGCTAGGCTTAATGAAACAATATGTAAAAAGCTTAGACAAAGGCGGGAAATGCTTCAAATACATTTGCCAGAAGTTTTCGTTTTTAAGCGATGAAAAAATAAAAGTCGGTGTGTTTGATGGACCAAAGATACCCCAGCTCCTAAAAAACAAAGAGTTTATTAAAACATTGAGCCCAGAGGAGAAAAATGGTTGAATTGCTTTCAGCCAGGTTGTAAATAACTTTCTGGGCAATAGCAAACCTCCAAAATACAAATAAATTGTTAAAACTTTGCTTGATAACTTTCACAAACTTGGTTGTAACATGCGTGTCAAAGTACATTTTCTACACAGTCATTTAAAGTATTTTCCAGAAAATTTGTGAGCTCTAAGTGAGGAGCAAGGTGAGAGGTTTCATTAAGACATTAAAATCATGGAGAAGTGATACAAGGTCAATGGAATATTGATATGATAGCAGATTACTGTTGGTGTCTCATGAGGAATGGGGAAAATTTTGAACCCTCTCGAAAATCTAAAAAGCGAAAGCTTGTTTCTTAAAGGTGATACAAACTTTTCATGCTCTATTAAAAGTTTTGATACATTAAAGATGTATTGCTAAGAATATATACAGTATATACTGTGTATAATGAGTTGTCAACTTAAAACGAATTGTAAGTACATATAAGTGTACATCTTGCACGAACAAAACAGACTTTGCCGCATTGTGTAATTTAACTTTCTTTCAAGATTTTACTTTTACTTCTTTTATGCAAACTGACTGTAAAAACATGGTTTTACTCTAGATCTACGAAATATTGAAATGCATTTTGCAAAAAAATTGACTTGATGGGCAAAAACAAATATCATTTTTGATCACAGTGGCCCAAAATTAGGCAGAATACGTTTTAATTGTTCAGTCAGCAGATTTTTTTTGAATGCAGAACAGTGATCTTTTTTCAGTCTTCATTTTTTCATGCAGCTTTTTACATGTGAAATAGGATAAAAAAATAGGGTTTCTTGCCTGTAAAGATTATAAAATTGATCTTCGCTTAAGTGAAACATATTTTATGAGCTGTCACGATGCAATTTTTGATTACGAACTGACCAATTAAGTTACATTTTATTCGAATTCCCCCTCAACAATTATTTCTTCCTACAGATTAAAAATTTCTCTGTAGAGGCCAAGTGGCTCACTTTGAGAAATACTGAGCTAAATATAGTTGATTTCAGTTTTGCATCATTGCTTTGTGACAGTAATCATTATAAAATTTGAGTTGGTTTTGAGCTGAAATAATTCAATTTCTCAGTGAGCTTAACTCAAGAAAAATTTTATTGATATTTAATTTTTATTATTTAATTGTTGTGTTTACAATTAGTCGAAAAAATGCAGGCAAATGCAAGGTGCTCAAAAAATAAATAAACCTACATTACTTATTAATCTAATTTTGGATAAGTTATTGGTGCATAATCAGAATCATTTCCGCATAAAGAAATTTTTATAATGGAAGAATACAACGAGCATATTTGTTTGTGTATTAAATTTTTGATTAAATTAATAATAGAGATGTTAATGAGAACACAAAGTATAATTCATCTGATATTGTCACTTTTTTTTCAATGTTTACTCTATATCGCGAAAAGCAGTTCCTCGCTGCTTTGTTTCCTTGTGCTTCATTTTGGGTTAACCCGTTAACTGCGGAATTAAATTTTTACAAACCGTTTCTCTGTACTAATTAAAACGGGCCTCGATTTTTAAAATGGTTCTTTTCTTACTATCGCAAACTGTGTGGGGATTCCCCTAATAATCTGTTTTAGAAGCCGTAAAGTCAGGAGAAAGGGAATTAATTCTTCTTCAAATAATAGTCAATAATTGAAGCGATAAGTACCATACACTTGCAAAAAATTAAACTTACGATCATATAAATTTAGAATTTCTGGATGTGTCGATGCATTTACTTAGTTGTTTTATGAAAAAATTTTACAAAAAATTTAGTTGTATTTTTTAACTAAAATGGATAATTAGATTCTAGGTTTTAATTTTATTTTATCATTTTATTTCTTTATTCATCCTCCTGACTCGCAGGAAAGCGACGGAGGCGCTAATACATACGGTAAGCAATTACCCAACTGCTTCCGAAACTACTCGCAAACATTTCAAAATTGATTCATTTTTTAGTATAGTGTAGACCAAACAACAAATATATACGATACTGTATACTTTTGTTGGTTTGATTGTAAGAATTCACTTAAGCGCCTTTTTGCTTATGAGTTTATATTTTTGAAAATAACGACCCAATTAGACCGGATAATCAAGGAACCACTGTACTAAATATAATGCTTTTATGTCTGCGTCACTTTTAGTAGCCTATTTACCCGACAATTTAAACTTCTAATGCTTACCCATTCTACGTATATTCTACGTTATATTTGTAAATTGTTTCTACCACTTAAAAAAACACTTATTTTAAGGCTCATAATCAGTGATGACTTTACAAGAAAGGGGACCCGGTGCAAGAAAAATAGGAGGGATCACTTTTTCGTGTTTCAAAAAAGTTATCTCTAAAAAAAGTCATCACTTTAGGAGAAGCCACCGTTATAGTGCTACTATAAATAAATAGAGCTATATTTCTCTCAAAAGGGGTCACGTTTGGATGTTTTTTAGGGGTTCCGGTACGGTCGCTGCGTTCATTTTATACTAAAAACATCACTGCTCATAATCATCAGAAATATGCACAGAAAAAAAACAAAAAATGTCTTCAATCTTGTAATAAAATATTTCAAAACTTTTAGGAAAACTAATTTTGTACTCCGAAAAAAACTATAGTTTAAAAAAAAAAGAACAATAGCCACAAAATTCTAACCTTCATGTGAATAATCGGCGGTATGGTCGAGTGGTTAGAGCACCGGGATTGTGATCAACATGGTCTCGGTTCAAAACTTATTCACGCCATTCTGTTGTGTCCTTGGGAAAGACACTTTTGGGCACATTCCTCTGCTTTGGTGGTCTTGGTAAACAGCTCTAAATTCAATCCTATCTCTATTTAAATTTCAATTGGACAGCAATATCTTAGTATCTCTGGAAGCAGGTCGGGGTAATTGCTTACTGTATGTATTAGCGCCTCCGCTGCTTTCCTGCAAGTCAGGAGAATAAATATAGAGATTAAAAAAAAAAACTTTTTATCTTATAAATGTTGTTTTATATCAACCGCTGTTTTATTGAAATTTATTATGTTTTAACGCATCACATTGTTTTCGAAAAGATGTACGTTTTTTCAAAATAATACTGAGTTGCGTAATACAATTTGGAAAAAGAGGTACTTAAGCAAATAAATTGTTTATAGCGCCATTTAAACTCTGAATACGAATTTTTTCAAACACACTTCCATAAATTAAGCAAAACAATAAATTTTGTTACTACCGCTTGATTTCTTCAACTAAAAAGTATCGAAATCAAGTTTCAAACAATGAGTCTACGTAAAAAACTTTAATTTTCCATCTAATGTTTTTATAACATGTTTCAAAATTGGCAAAGAGCACGTATGGACGTTGACTATAAAAGTTACGAATCACCAAAATCTATTCCGTTCGGAGTTAATTAAACCCCTTTACAAATAAAGCAATGCGGGAAGCTGTTAAACTGTCCAATTGCTTCTGAACAGAAAAACTTGCGCCATGAAACAATGCGATGGCAAAACAAGAATTCTCGTTTTGCCCAATGAGATAGCAATCGCCAAAGATGAGAATTCTAGTTTTAGGCAGGAAACGGGTTAAATAAGCATTCAAAGCTTGGTCGGCTGACTCGACTTTAATTTCACTCAAAGATTAAAGGTTTTTTCTACACACAAACAACTTTGTCAGTTCTCGAACGGGACAAATTTTAAAAGCGAAGTTAGCGCGTTTATACATATACGAGATGGCTTGTGACAATTGAAACTCGCAAAAGTATCTTATTACATCTTACAGAGAAGAAAAGTTTGTCTCAGCAAAATCTGCTAAAAACTGAATTTACTAGTTTCTACAACGGGTTAAATCTTTGCAACTTATGGAAAATTTTAAAAATACACTCAAGGTTTTGAACAATTAGCACAATAAACTTTTTTATTCAATCCAAAAAACAACAATTTATTGTAAGCAAAAATCAAGTTTGTAATGGTTACATCTCAGAAACTAACTTTATTTTTGCTCGATTATATAAAAATGTTTCAATTTGAAAAATTGGTTAGGGTTCATTACTTTAATCACAACAATTTTTTAAAAAGTTTTTCAAAAATATTTTGGAACACGAATTTTTTTACCTTTCAGTTGGCTGGTCTACATTATGGCAATATTTGAGCATTCCGATGTGGCAAATGCTTATTGTTAAAAATTTAGTTTGTTTTACTGTTTAATAAATTAGTTATACAGTATTTCGTAAGAGTGTCAGAAAACGTAAAATTTTTAAAAAAGTCATTGATTTATAAATGAAATGAATTTCAACTTTATTGAAATATTTTTTTATTTTATACAGAATTTGGTTTGGCCATTTTAACTAACAAGAGTAAAATTCTTTTTTATATCAGAAATATTTGATTCATAATTCTAATTTTTCTATTAGATTGAAAAGATGAAAGACGAGTAGGACAACTATTAAGTACGCCTAGGCTTACTGTACGTCCCGATTTTTAGGGCTTTGTACCGCCCATTTTGGCAGAAATCCAAGACAATTTCCGAATACAGGCCTTTTTTGTTTTTTTCAGAGATCACTAGGCTTTAGGGATGAAAATCATAAAATTCAAGACAGATTCAAAGTGAAGACCATTTTTTTAGAGAACACTTCTTTTTTGGGATAAAAATCATTAAATTTGAGACTGATCCGAAGTGAAAACCTTTATTTATTAATTTTTTTACAGAACATTCTTTTTTAGGTACAGAAATTATAAAAACCGAGACTGATTCAAAGTCAAGACTTTTTTTTAGGAGAACACTCCTTTTTTGGGACGAAAGTCATAAAACCGAAATTAATTTGAAGTGAAGACCTATTTTCAGAGAGCACTTTTTTTGGAGACAAAAATGCCTTAATTCCAGATCGATTCATTCTTTTTGCTTAACAGTCGAGACGTCCAACAAAAACAACAAACTGCAGCCATTCTTTCCAGTTTTTATCTACTTAGAAATTAAAATAAGTGATATTTCTGTTAAGTTAAAATAAGCCTTTTAGTGTCATCCGGATTGTGCAGAAAGAAATTTCGCTCGTGACGATTTTAAAACACAACAATGCAAGCACTGGATAGAGTGCTGATAACAAATATTGTGCAATATTGTGCAACCGACAAAGTGCTGCGCAACCAACAAATTGCTCATGAGCAGCAATGCTTTTAAAAATGCTCTGGAAATTTGTTAAATGACCAAAGTTTTATTCCATTTTTTACCAATTTTTAAATGCACCAACTAGTTTTGCTGTCTGGACCCAGCCATCTACTCAGCTGTATGCCATGTTCAAAACACTAACAAAAATCAATGTCACCTAGTTCAGTCATCAGTTCCGCATCAAACACGTGATTATTCCTGCTTTTTAATAAAAGTTAATGCCTGCTTTTAAAAATTGCTAGATAATTTTTGTGAAACAATGTACACCCAGCTCTTTGTACGACTTAAAAAAAGAACCACATAGAAATTCATATACGTACACTGTACATGTAGGTGAGATAAAGCATACATTATAGGGGACGATAGAATTTACGGTTTTCTTATTCAAAGTTGTTTTATTGTGCCCGGATCAAATGCTGGAAGCGATCGGGTGTTTAGCCAATCGGGCTTCGTCATATAAAATTGTGAGATTTTCGTGGTGTCCGGTATGGGCCTATAGAGCGCGTTTATACGATGTGGTCTGTGGTTTGCTGGTGCTACTTCATTTGCAATTCGATGTTGAAGCTGGAAACGAACCATTTGTGCATGAACGAATAAAAGCGTTTAATACCAGTTTTTTGGCCATAAAGCTTAGCCCAAGTTGTTCTGAGCAAACCCATTCTATGTGCTAAGTACTGGCCCTTGAAATGAAAACAAGAAGCTTAAATATACTCTCACAATTTTTCGTGTCCCAAATACTGTATAATTTTTTTAAACATTTCAGAGGCCTAGATTGGCAAAATGTTTTAATAGTTTTGTAAAGAAATATTCGCACTGTCACGTTAAGGAATATTTTTTTATTGATGTAAAAACACTAATTCAGCACGTTTAAAAAATAATTCAAAAATCGTCGTATTACCTAAGCTTGTTGTTGTTGTGCTTATGCGAAACACACGTAGGGAGTAAAGTCTCTTGCATTCTTAACAGAATACAAGAAAAGTATTCTTGGTGCATGAAAAGCAAGACCTACCTGTAAGACCTAAGAATAACCAAACACAAACATTTGCATCAATTTCTTGAACGAAGTGTCAATACCCGAATAAAGCCATAAGTAAAGCAAGAACCATGCTCAGAAAATATCACTGCATGATCCGGGAAGTTGATGGTCATTTTGACTCCTGTAAAATACAGAACCCATCCACCGCCACGGGAGGCAATCCTTCGTCGATGGAACTTGCATTGATATTTAGTCAGATGCATAAACCAAGTAATGAAACAAAAATAGGCCTTACAATGCTTCTCTTCACTCCAAACATTAATAGCCAAGAGCCGGGGCAAAAGCACATTAACATAGCCTAGAAGCGTGCAACATACGGCCCGCTGTACCTCTTTTTATGACCCGCGCTTCTAATAACCTAAACACGAGTTAAGCAAAAATGTTAAAAAAAGAAGTTTTGGGGGTTAAAATAAGAAACAATTTTAAAATCGACTAAATACCATATTCAATAACTGTTTGTAACCTGCTTACTGTTTTCTATTCATATTGCTATTTTTATCTTCATTTTATGTCACACCGTAATTAAATTTAAACTACAAACTGTGGCAATTTGCTCTTGTTGCATCATAATGTTTGTTAAATGACCAGTTGAATGCAAAGATTCATTCCAGAAATTAGCTTGAAATTTTAAAATGTCTTCAAGTAAAAGAAGGATAGTTGATTTTGAAAGAAGATGGTTTAGCAATGACTGGTGCATAAAGTACTTCGTTATTTAACATGATGAAAACATAATTTCTATTGTTAAAATATCGTATATTAGTTGGTAAAATTGTTTAACACTTTCACGACCGGTTCCAGTATACGAGGTCATATTACGTGACTTGAGTAAGCACACGGCTTAAGTTTCTTGACTAAACTTTTCAAAAAACCCTTTTGTTACGTCACAATGCCTAAACAAATGCGCAGGTCTCTTTATATAAGGCCGTGCGTTGCTAAGAGATCAGAATTTATAACCAACAAAAAAGCATCTAAAAGCTCTTATTAAACGGTATAGAGATAACGGTATATAGATATAATAAAACTTTATGAAGTATATACGTATATAAGAATATACTGTATACAAAAACTATCAATCAAGTAAGGTTTTAGAAACAATGTATTTTTTCAAAATCCGGGTTTTAGTTGTATAACTTATTTCAAAAACAGATTTTTGAACAGAAAGTGTTTCGTTTAAATCGCGCTTTCCTTATTTTTTGTAAATTATAAATTATAAGCTTCACTGGCATGTGATTTTTCGCTTCTCTTTTCGCTTTTCAAGCAAATAAAAAATTGAGTAGGTCTTTTTGGTATTGAATACCCTGTTAAAGGGTCATTCATTACCAAAAATCATCCGCAAGTTTGAGAACAAAACCACTTTGTCCAAGGTAGATCAGCGGTTTCAATGATCCATAAAATCTTCCGTGAACATCTACCTAAGTGAAGGACATTTAGTTTTAATTTTTTGTTTCTTCACATCTATACGGGTATTTTAAAACTTTTGCAGCAGCCACACCTTAGTCTCAACTAGGGTTTGGGAACCGGGATCCCGGTTTCGGGAATTCCGATTTTGCGACATTTTAGGTTTCCCGTTTCCCGGTTTTTTATGACTAAAAATTCCCGGTTTTGTAAGCTTTTGTACGTAATATCACTACGACAGCCGTGTGATGTGTCCACAGCAAAATCATTTTATCTGTTCTGATTGTGACGACGCAATGCTTCCTGTCCCATTTTTTAAGCTGTTTCCTGTTGATTATGAGATAAACATGTTTGAGTCAGTTTAGTACTGTCATTGCTCTCGAGTAAGTAGTTAAAATTCAGATGCAGTGTATTTAGTTATGGAGCGCGTTAATCAGTCTAAAGTTTGGAAACATTTCACTCGAGATTATAATGATGACAAAGCTAAGTGCATACATTGTTCACAAAATATATCGTGTAAAGGTGGATCAACTAGTGGTCTTTTTCGTCACCTGAAAAGCAAGCATAACCTTAATAGCTCAGAAAGCAAAGATCAACCTTGTTCTAAGAAAGTAAAAGTTTAGTAGAAATCGATCTTACCGTTTGTAAGTGTTAAGAAAGAAAGTTTGCAAGGTATTGTCTCTCAACTGGCAGCTGTGGATGGTTTTTCTATACATTCTATTGGCAAAAGTAAGTTTATTCGTGAGTCACTTAGTGTCAAAGGCTTACGTCTTCCATCTTGGGACTCTGATATTATGAACTTAATACATCGTGAATACGACGACATTCAAAAACAAATAAAAACTGAAATTGAAATGAAACTTAAAGGCGATTTCCGTTTCAGTGTGACTATGGACGAGTATACTTCAGTTCGTTGCCGAAGATACATGAACATCAACATTCATTGCCAAAACGATGTTATAAACTTGGCCCTAATAAGAACGTGTGATTCATGTGGTGCTGAAAAAAATTTTCAGTTGTTGGAAAAACAGTTGGCTCATTTTGGAATTACAAACATGCAGACATCTATTGTCAGCATTGTTTCTGATGGCGCTTCAGTAATGAAAAAACTTGGTAAAATTTCTCAACTTGATCACCAACTCTGCTACGCACATGGTGTGGACCTGGCTGTATGTGATGTGTTATACAAAAACAGAAGTGTGACTCATATTGCAGGTGAAGATTATGACGATGGTCAAGACGAAGAAATGTATAAAAAAGGTTTTGGCATCGTGACCCCCACAATAGCATCAAACGAAGTACCAGTTTTCAATCTAGAAATAGAAAATGTACTCAAGAAGGTGCGGAAAGTAGTGAAAATATTTCGGAAAAGTCCCGTGAAAAACGAAGTCTTACAGAAATATGTGTTGTTGGAACAAAACAAGAGGTTGTCACTTGTCCTAGATTGCAAAACTCGCTGGAGTTCCATGTATGAAATGGTTGAAAGGTTTATATGTATTAAAAAGTGCATAATGAAGACTTTACTCGATTTGTCGATTAAACATGGCATATCTACAACTGAATTTTCGTTTCTTAATGAGCTAAAGTGCGCTCTTGAACCAATAAAACTTGTGGTCGAAGCTTTGTGTCGTAAAGATGCAACGCTTTTGACTGCGGAAGGGGTTTTTCAATTTTTATTTGTGGAGTTGGAGAAGAGGAAGTTGAGCCTTGCGGAAGATTTACTTTGTGCCGTAAAAAACCGTGTACAACAAAGACGACAACATGAAGTGGTTAATTTGTTACGTTATCTTCAAAATCCAAATTCATCGATTTATAATGAACATTATCCTGATGAAATACCGTCTTGTAGTAACAGCGAAGAAGGTTTTGTGAAAACTGCTACCATCTTATTTTGCCGTTTGTTTTGGGGAAGTGACAGCAATAAAGCAAAAAGTCAAGATGAGAATGAAGTAATAGAGCTGGCTAGCAACAATCAGAAAGATAAAAGTCTTTTCAAAAGATTTCAGACCCACATTGAGCATTCCACTAACTCCACTCCCACCCAGCAGTTGAAGACAATTGTTGATTATCGACCCCGAGTCAGCCAACTTCAAACCGTAATTAAGCAGGAAATGAAACTATTAGAAGCTACTGAAAAAAGGCCAGGCAAATTGGAGCAGTTGTTCAAAGCTTTATTGAGCATTCCACCAACGTCAGTCGAAGCAGAAAGAGCTTTTTCTGCTGCTGGATTGTTTACCACAAAACTACGCTCACAATTAAGTGACAAGTCTGTCAATGCACTGTGTTTTTTACGCAGTCATTATATAAAAAATAAATAAAGCATAATAGTTGCTCCTTTTGCTTTTTTTAGGGGTTAGTGTAAGTTACAATTAAAAGTATTGTGTATTTGATTTCTTTTCATATACATACTTTCGTTATCCTTTCACTACTGCGTTTTTATTGTTAAATTTTCGTACATTTGTCTTTTTATCATTCGTTTATTAATTGTGCATATGGTTCTATTGCAAAATTATGCGCCCAGTGTAAATTACAACAGAAAGCATTTAGGTTTTGTTGTTTGTGTATATAAATCCCGGTTTTTTGATCAGACACTACCCGAATCCCGGATTTTTTTTCAGAACCGGGAAATCCCAAACCCTAGTCTCAACCTTTTTATCATCTTCATAAGTTTTGAATCATGTGTCTATAATTGCGTATTAGTTATAAAAAGGTAACAGCGTGACCAAGTGGGTAAAAGCGTCGTGATTGATGGCGAATGTGACGGTTCTAAACTACTCACATTATTTTGTCCTTGAAAAAAACACTTAAATGCGCTTTTCTCTTTTTGGTTGTCTTGCAAGCAGCTCTAGATTTCGGTCATATCTCTAAGTAAAACCAAAAAAACAAAGTATAGAATTTGAACTGGACAGTAATATCTTGAAATCTCCGGAAGCAGGTGGGAATACTTGCTTAAGAATTGCTCCATTTATAGCGTTTGCAAAACTTCTTTGTGTGTGGGTATAGGATAAATAGGGAAATCAAAAATAAAAATAATAAAGGATTAGTGTCCCATATACACAATGACCTTGTATAAAACCTTTTATAAAAATGCTTTGTTGCTTATCACACAAAATGTTTTAGTATTTACATAAATAATTTATTTGATTTATAAACTTCTTATTTGCAAAAGTTTCAAATTGTAAAGCAGCCAATTGAAAATATTTTGGGGAGTAATTTTATGCTTTAGCGAAAATACCCGGTGTTTCAGATTTATGGAAAAGCAAAAACGTTATGGTTATTTATTTGTATTTTATGTGATACAAATCAAGATTAATTTTAAAAATAAACAATTTAAACATAATAAGCTATTTACAAAGGTAAAATAATTCATTCAATTAGTCCGATCTTGGTTTTAATGCATGCCTCTATAGTCGTGGTCTGAACTTGAAGCATACCTTGATCACAAAGTCTTCGTTCATGTTGCACCAGGCACGATTTACTGACCTCTTGAGGGCAGTCAGACTGCTATGACGTTTAGAGTAGGCCATGCTCTCGATGTGCCCCAAAATAGAAAAATCGAGGGGACTGCGATCAGGAGATGATGGCGGCCACATGTTCTTCTGCCAGAAATCGACGCCAGCCTCCCTGAGGCACGCCTGCGTCGATCGTGCTGTGTGGGTTGGTGCACAATCATGTTGCAATATAAAATTCTTGTTGTGCTTCTCTGCAACTTCTTTCATCCATAGGATCATAGTTTTTTGGAGAACTTCCTGGTAGTTGGACGCAGAAAGGCGAAATCCGATCGGGAACCAAATTGGCGGCGAAGTTTCGCGGGTTTGCCACAGCACCGAGGAACATCAGCGGGGCCGGGTGTTTCGTTTTTGTAATAAACTTAGCAGATGCGGGAACATCCTCAAGATCTTCTGAGCCTTCCAAACGAATGTACCGGTCATTACGACTGTTACGAACTGGGTCAACGCAAAAATTTTCTCATTCGAAAAGAAGATGATCTTGCCTTAATGTGCATGCTTCAGGCGATTCACGAGCTTTCTGCATCGCTTCAGACGGGCCGTAATGTTTTTCTTTGAGAGCACGAGGACGCACGTTTTCACGAGAGACTGGCCATTAAGGTCGTTGCGCACTGCACGTTGGAGAGTATTAAAGGAGATGCCCAGATTCTTGGCATGCGCTCTCATTGACTTGGTTGGTGTCGCTTTAATGCTTTTTTTGAGGCGAGAAAGGAGTCTAGGGGCTTTGACAGTGCGATTTCTAGGTTTCCTGGACCTCTTGTCAAGTGGAGCACCAGTTTTTAGAAGTTTTTTTACGCTGTCGACGAGGCTGCGAGACACGTCAGCGAGGGCAATGATGTCATTAGTCTTGTGTCCGGCGCGTAGAAGAACGGCGATCTTTTTTCTTTTGGGTATTACAAGCATTATTTTAAGAATAATTACTAACTGTTTGTAAACATTAAAAAGTCAAGATAAGTATATTCTGGAAATAGAAAAAAACGAGAAGAATTAGGTTGAACTCCTATCAAGATATGCAGAAATGTTTTGCTTTTTTTTATCTGAAACACCAGGTACATTACTCGATCGAAATGTGTTACATAAACATTTATTCAGTGACAAGAAACTACGTTACATTGCTGATCAAGGCCAAAGGCTTTGATTATTTTCCTTTGATTTGTTACGAAAAAAAGGCAGAAACTTTTTTCTGTTCCAATGTCAAGCGCGCGAAGATTCAAACAATGGCGCGCAAGCACACACGCTCGGACAAAGTTCAAAAAGCAGTTGGACTGCTAACTAATATGACGTTGCTGCAACTCCCTCGAGACGATTATAACGTTTAGCTTCAACATTTCGCGACCTATAGCAGATAAAGTAGATAGAGTCACGTGTAGCGACACGTAGCGACTTAAAAATTTGAATTATCTTGCTGCTAGTTGTAATTATGGGGAGAAAACAAATATAAAAAAAAATGTGAGGTTTTTTATTTTGTTCATTGCTAACTTGTTTTCGGAAAAATGTTAAAAAATTTAACTCATTGTACTCATGAACAAATTGTCTTTTCAATGATATAAAATTTAATCGTTTTTTTTTAATACGAGTAGTTAATGGGGAAATTGTAATTATTTACTGCTCAATCTTTTAAAATCTCATTTACAGCGCCATTAGCGGACAAAGCCCAGCTGCGAAAGAATTAAAGGTATCAGTTCAATTCATAACTGTTTTCCGTTTATAATAATACATTACAAAATAGGTATGAGGCACAGTTTATTTAATTATTGAGGTACTATTTATTAAACAAAACCGTAGGCTACAACATATATTTTTCTCATTGTTTGATGATCCTCAGTTTTAAATAGTTACAAACAATTTAACAAGTCAAAGCGTTAAAGCAATTCAACAAATTCAATGTACAGTAGACCTCTGTTAATGCGAAATTTTGTTTAAATCGGATAAAACCGAAATTAAACTTATCAAAATTAAAAAAATTAAAAGTTAAAACTGCCTTAGTGGGTTTAAGACTTTTCAAAACCAATGAAGTAAAAACGTTAATCTTAATCAGGAAATAGATTTAATCTGGAAATAAAATTTAGTTTTAATGCGGAAAACCTTGTTGAGGAATAGGCATAGATATCCTATATAACTCCTAGATTGCGCATTCCCGTAAAAAATTGAAGCCAATTGAACATATCGTAAGACTCCCCGCGGTTACATTAGCTTGAATGGAAATTATATGTATTTTGACACTAAAATCGATTTTTTGACCAATTAAAACGTTTTTCTTTTGGTGTATGTCATGGATATAAAAATTAGAATTAATGAGCTATAAAAAACGCCAGAAATAACTGACTTTAACACAAAAAAAATTAATTTAAACTAAGAAATAAGTAAAAATTACGGTTTAATTTTTATACTTTTATTGCTACTTCAAGGAACAATGAAAACTTTTTTAATATCAATTTAGACTAAGAAATAAATGAAAAGCAGAGCTTGTGAACATTAATTTAGGCATTTACAAGCAGTATATTAAAGATTTTAAAATTATTTTTGGCATTTACATAGACTGGTATCAAATTTGATCAGCCACGTTCTTTCATTTTTTAGAATTTTTATTGATGGATAATTTTTAAAATTCAATAAAATAGTGTTATTAAATGTTCAAGGTATCATTGTTTGAAATTAATATTTTTTAAACATTTTTTTGATATGCATTTTAAATTTTTTGATTAAATAGTATACACATGAAAATTTTTAAGTCAGAGGTGACCAAGAGATGGTTCAATTTATTTGTTTTGTGCTTCAAAACGAAGAATACACCAATATATGTGATAAAAATTTTTTTTGAAAGCACAGGAAGGCAGTGAAATGACCATACGGTCTTCTAGTCAACTGCCTATCTTCAAATAGTGGGACCAAAAAAAAAATTTTTTTTCATCAGAAAAATTACAACAATACACTTACAAAACACAATACATTTAGAAAAACAATAAAGAATTAATGACAATATTAGTTGTTATTAAATAACTTTCCATGTGCCAGCTGACTTCATCAAATTGTTATGGCATCTTTTCTAATATTGACTAGTTAAAAAAAGCTTAAATTTGTTCCTAAATTGATTATAAGAAAGTGACTTTAATTCAAAGGGTACTTCTTGTCATATTTTAGGTCCAATGTAAGAAAATGCCTTTTTGCTTAATTCTGTAATTCTGTTCTCTTTCTAGGTTGAAAATAATTTTGTTTCATTGCCAATCTTGTTTTATAATGATGTTTTTGGGTTATACTTATAATAGTTTGGTACTCATTCTTTGCTGAACTTTTATTAAAGCAAAACATTGTTTTTGCAATTTCAAATTTAACAATACTTTTTAGTTTTAAAAAATTCAATTTTTGAAAAAGGGGATTTGTATGTGACAAAAAAGAACAATTCGTAATAATTCTGATTATGCGTTTGTATATTCTTACCAGTGGATCCAGGGCAGTAGTCAAAGCCAGTCCCCACATTGAGACACGATTTATTGAAGATAAGAGTAAATTAAAGCATAATATTCTGTTTTAGTGTTGCAGTGTCAACATAGTTCCTCAGTTTGAGCAGTGCGCAGGAACCACTGGAGTAAACATGTTGTACAGTATATGAGACTTCCAAGAAAGCTTTTCATTAAAGATTACACCCAAATATTTTATTTCATTTACTTGTTCTATATTTGTCTTTCCTATTCTAATGTCATAGTGCATGGCTGATCTTTGTTTGATTAATACCAAAAATTTTGTTTTATTAGTATTTAATGGCAATTTGTTTATTTTCAACCATTGTCAAAAATTTTAATGTTTTTTTTTTAAATGACTAGCATTTACTATTTAATTTTTTGGTTGATTTTGGCTCAAAAAGAAGTTTTTTGTGACTACAATTTTGCAAATAATTTTTGGTAAATATACAGTTTAGTGTGTAAATTATTAGTGAGTGTATTTAAGGATTTTTAGGTGTGTAAAGGGCTAGAGTTAGGGGTGTAAATAAAAATATTAACAATAGAACTCAAATCTTAACCTTTTTTTTATTTATGCTTATTAATGATTTACGCTCCTAAACTGCCTATTTACCCCATTTTTATGCCAAACTTGGAATAGATGTTAATTGTATAAATATGCTATAGTTTACAAGCTCATGTTGTCAGTAAATTATATTTGGCCAGTTTTTTAATTTGTTGGAAAAAATTACTTCTTTGTTACTGTTTTAAAACAAAGTGACAAGCAAACTTTTTACTCTGCAGGCAAATAATTTATGTATTCAAAAAATTATTGTGCACAAAACCATGCTACTTGTTTTAAACAATTGTTATTTGTTAGCATTGATATAGTAATATTTTTTATTGATATCATATAAATAATGGTAAAACTGTTAAATGCATATATATTTTAGAGAAGAAAAAAATAATTGTATGTTCTTGAAGCAGTGAAAACAAACTGCAAAAAACTGTAAAACTAATTTTTTTAGTAGATGAATTTGTATTTATGAATGTGTTATTAAACTTAATTAGTCTGCCTATATATACAGGGTGCCCAAAAAAAGATGTAACTAGTTTGATAGGCTGCAGTAAATCTGTTGGAGCAAGCATGGACTTTTCCTTTTCAGGTTACACAGTCAATCAAGTTGGATTTGTTAATATTTCTGTGTTTTTCTTGTTTTTCAGATTGTACACAAGTATTATAGTATTATATTATATTTATTGTATGCAAAATGTACACTCTTGAGCAAAACTTGAAAATTTTTCAACTCTGGTATGAAACTAAGTCACTTGCAGAAGTCTGCTGTCGGTTCAACACACACCAGGGTTACAAATCTAAGTCTAAGTGTGCAGCACAAATTATGGAAATATATAGGATTGTGCAGCATTTTGAAATGGAGAAAGCCCTGAATCATGTCCACAAGTAAGATGTGGCCAGTAATCAATCATTACTTCTGAGAAGCAAGAGCAAGTCTGTGTAGTCCAAAGAAATCTTACCGAATCTGCACTCAAGAGGTGGCTTTGTCTCCAACTACACTTTTGAGAGTCATGAAGAAGGACCTGAACCTGTTTTCATTTAAAATTTCAACTCACCATGTGCTGCAGCAACAGGACAAAGATAAAGAATCTAGATGTGCAACTGGCTTAATGAAAAGTTTGAACAAACTCCTAGCTGGTCAATCACATCACCCCACTGCGAAAACATTAACCAAAGTGTGTATGGGATTTTTTGACCTTAGAACAGGGGTGTGCAAACTGCGGCCCAAACGATCTTTTGTGCGGCTTGCGACGGGTTTAAACAAATAATAAAAAAATTTGAGGCCAATCGGAGACGAAGACCTTTTTTTTTAGAGAACAGCTTGGTTTCAGTATGAAAAGTAGAAAATTAGGAAAGTATTTCCAGCGATGACGTTTTTTTTTTTTTAGAGAAGACCTTAATTTTGGGAGGAAAACTAAAAAATCCGAGACAAATCCATAATGAAGATCAATATTTTTAGAGATTACTATAATGCGGCCCGCAAATAAATTCAACTTTCGAATTCGGCCCTCGAGCTAAAAAGTTTGCCCAATCCTGCCTTAGAACATTCGCATCAAGGTGTAACTTTATTACATAGTTGTGTAGCGTTAGCATTTGAATGGTACGTCATTTTTTATGTGCTTTTGTAAGTTTTCTTTTTTATTGTACGTATTCTCGCAATAACCAAATTTTTAGTCATCCTCTATAGTCGAAATAATTACCGTATTTGAATAGACGTCGTGGTGTTAATCAGCCTGCTAAAAGTTTTTTCTCTCTATCTTCTTCCCGTTTCATAGTTAAAGGCCCGTTTCCACTACGAGCGTGGAAAAGAGGATTCTTTCTCTCTTTTATTGATCTTCGATTGAAGCGAGCGCAAAAAAAAAGCAATAAAACAAACAAAGAATGCTTTTTTCCACGCTCGTAGTGGAAACGGGCCTTAATGCGTTTTATAGTTTATATGAGTAACAATTATTTCAATATGCGTACCGGTAATTTATTTACATCATTGTACCAGTTTTCTTATTGAATTTATTTTATATGATGGCTTTTTCAACCAATTTATTTCTCAAATTTTATAAAATCATGTACAAGTGAGCTATTCAAGCTCTCATTCAAATACTATCAGTATGAAATTATGAGCATGACTTCCAAACAATTCAAATTTTTGAATTAGCTTGTTACTAGCTGAAGAAGTTTTTAAATAATTATTTTCACTGTCGTAGGCTTCATTTACATATTGTGGGCTTTTTTGCAATGTTACAAGTTATAATCATTTTTCTGTTTCTAGATAAAAAGTACTCATTGAAAATACTAAATTTTTTCTCAATAAAAACCTTCATTTACTATAAAAACTAGCGTCTAATTTCTGATAAACCGATCAGATAATAGAGGTCATGAATGTGTGGCATTCGGTTGCAGAAAAAGGTTTCATACCAAAGATAAACCCAGAAGCGACAGTGAGGGCTCAGAGGACAATGAAAGTTTTGTCAAAAAAAATATCATAGAACATTTCACAAGTAAAAGTTATCAAAATAATTTGTTGATTTGCTGACTAAAGTTAGGTTTAACCCAGGGTTTCTTAAATTATAGGTCGCGACCCCAATGGGGTCGCCTAAAATAATTTGTGGCATTAAGCAAAAAGCTATCCTCGCGCGTCACACCGCTGAGGCGACTCGTGGGCTCAGGATGGGGTGCTGGTGCTAAAACACTACGCATAGCCACCTTGTCTCTAGTCTACTCAGCAGCTGAGTCCGGTGTCGCAGTGCTCACACTCGCCTTATCGACAGTGTCTTGAACGACGCCATGCGCATAGTTACTGGATGCCTGCGTCCCACTCCAACGGACCACCTACCTGTACTCTCAAGCATCCAGCCAGCTGAGCTTCGCCGACTGGGAGAGACACTTTTTATGGCTCATCGTGGATCTCTGGACCCCGATCATATCTTGTACGGTCTTTTAAGTGGGTCCACAGATACTCGCCAAGTGAGACTAAGATCCAGACGCCCGTTTGTGCCAGCTGCGCGAAATCTTTTGAATAACCTTGCCAGACTTGGCATCCGCGCTTCTGAATGGACAAACCACAAATAGAAAAAGGAGTATTGTGAAAATGCTTCCAGGCTCCGTGCTTTTGTGGCCGGAAGCGGTGCCAGGCCTGTTGGGATGGGCTTACCCCGAGCAGCTTGGGTTAAGCTCAACCGCCTGCGGACTGGTGTTGGGCGATTCCATTCGTCCATGCACAAATGGGGTCTTGGATGACGAAACTCAATGCTGGCTTAATAACATCATTGCCAGCATCTGATTCAGGCAGTGCAGCAGTCTGGGGTAGTAAAAGAATAAACCCTTGGCCACAGTCCTGTTTGCGTCTGACCTGGAGTGGATACTCTTTAAACGACGACGACGATGGTACACATATGTACCACTGTCCCTTAAAGCAGTGTTTCTCAAGCCTTTTTTTCTGCGACCCAAAATCGCTAAAAACAACGATTTGCAAAGATAACTGCGATTCAAATAAATTTGACTGAGCGTGGTGAAAACGTAGTGATCTCCTTGAATCTCAAATCTTGTGCGCACAGATCTTTTTCTTTTACGTGCGGTAATTTACAAGCTTTCGCGACCCATTCACATAGTCTTGGCAACTCACTTTTGGGTCGCGACCCATGGTTTGAGAAACACTGCCTTAAAGGGTTAGAAAAAGCAAGCTTAAATAGTCATTTAAGAATATCGATCAGATAAATCAGCGGAAAGGGGTTACCGGTAGTTAAAAAAAACTGATGAACTAGTTAGTTATCAATACGAAGCAGTTTTTGTTTTGAGTTTTAAATGTATGTCTAAAATATTTATAAAAAATTAACTATAAAATTTAAAGCTTTAAATTTACTACGTAGGAAGCAATAATTTAAAGACGTAAAACTTGGGATAAATTTATTGCTAGCCTTATTCAAAATTTGTACCATAAATTGTTTTGAATACTTACATTAAGTTGCACGTATTACGCAGCTAAAGCACAAATTGGTTTGGGGGTTACCACCCACGAAGCAAAGCTACTCTTTTGATTTATTTCAAATGATTTGACTAAAAAAACTTTTGTTCTGTTTATAAGTCAATACAAAAAAGCTTGTAAATTAAACTCCAGCTTGAGAAAAATTATTTTATAAACTTTAGATTTCCAACAAAACCTAAACTATTATTCAAATGGAAACAAAATCTTCGTCGCGATAACTGGGTGCCAACAAAATCAACTCGGCTTTGCTCGGATCATTTTCGGGAAGATATGATTGATCACAGTGGTAAAACTGTTCGTCTCAAACCAGATGCAATTCCAACTAGGTTTAAAAGTATTCCAAAACATTTAATTAAGGTTTGTTACATGTTATCGTATGAACAAACAACTGAAAAATAAATTACGGTAAATAGAAATTTATAATTAACATAAAATATTGCTTGTAGACAAAAAGTGTTAGACCAACTCGGAAAAGAAACTTTACATCTGACATTCCAACATCAGCTTGTTTGCAATCACTCAATGACACAATAAAGCACGATCATACGTATACGATGGTGTTCGAAAATATTCATACCAAAATTAGTAAAGTAAATGTGCAGATGAAATCTTTAAAAACAAAATTAAAGTTACAACAGCAATCGTCTCGTCGATTAAAAACTCGTGTAAAATCATTAAAAAATGTGATTAAAACTCTTAAAAGAAAAGACTTAATTAGTTCAAATTGCGAAGCCATGTTGAAACAGCACTTTGAGGGTTTGCCTCTAGCTCTGTTTACAAGAAAAACATCAACTTTAAAAAAAGAAAAGTATTCTAAAGAGTTAAAGTCTTTCGCATTAACTTTACAGTTTTATTCCAGCAAAGCTTATGGATATGTCAGAAAAATGTTTAACCTCGCACTTCCCCACCCAAGTACAGTCAGACGATGGTATACAGCGGTCCCCGCAGAACCTGGTTTTGCGGAACTTGCATTTAGGCCAATAAAATGTGCAGTAGAAATGTCAACGCAAGAAACAGTCTGTGCACTTATGCTAGACGAAATGGCAATAAGAAGGCATGTTGCTTGGGATGGTGAAAAATATCGCGGCTTTGTTGACCTTGGTTGCGGTGTAGACGACGATGATTCATCACCTGTAGCAAAAGATGCTTTAGTTATAATGGCTGTTTGCATCAATAAATCATAGAAGGTGCCGCTTGGTTGTTTTTTTATTGATGGACTTAATGGACAAGAAAGACCCAATTTGGTAAGAATTGCTATTGAGTGATTATCACAAGTGGGTGCGAAAGTTGTTTCTCTTACTTGTGATGGTCCGTCTTGCCATTTTTCGATGCTATCTGAACTAGGTGCATCTTTATCAATTAAAAATATTATACCATATTTTCCGCATCCGACAAAATCAAACGAAGATATTCAAGTAATTTTAGACATGTGCCACATGCTAAAGTTAGTACGCAATACACTGAGTCAATGGGTTCTTTAACAGATAAGAACGGAAAAAAAATATCTTGGAATTATATTGTTCAACTTCAAAAATTGCAAGAAATAGAAGGCTTAAATTTGGTAACGAAGTTGAAAAAACAACACATAAACTGGTTTAACCAAAAAATGAAAGTAAATTTGGCAGCACAAACGTTAAGTTCGAGTGTGGCAGATGCAATTGAATACTGCAATAAAAAATATGGAAAATTTTAAAGGGAGTGAAGCCACAGTGACGTTCATAAGAACTTTCGACCATCTATTCGATATTCTTAATTCTAAAAATCCATTAGCAAATAACTATAAAGCTCCACTTCGAGAATCTAATCACTGCAGGTGGCAATCATTTTTAAATCAAAGTTTGCGCTATATCCAAGATTTAAAATTGCCAACAGGAACTTCTATTTTAATATCTAAAAGAAAAACAGGCTTTTTGGGTTTTGTTATTGCAATCAAGGCATTTCAAAACCTCTTCAGGAATCTTGTAACTTCTGGAAAATTGAAATATATCTTAACTTACAAATTCAGCCAAGACCATTTGGAATTATTTTTTTGTGCTTTGCGCGCTTGTGGTGGATTTAATAATAATCCAACCGCACAACAGTTTAGAGCTGCATATAAAAGATAATTTCTTAAAAGCGGCATTAAAGCATGTAGAGGAAATTGTGAAGCAAAAGATGCAACAAACATGTTAGATATGCTGGATAATTTCGCCGTTGCAAACAAAAATATAAATTTAACAAATTCAGCTTTAATAAGAAAATACGATTTGATCGAAAAAGTACCAGTTAAAGATGAACATGATTACACAGATGCACCAAATATACGAGGGTCAGTCAAAAAGTAATGAGCCCTGTTAACTTTAACCGCTTTAACCTTCATATTTTTTCTAGAAATTTTAAGGGTGTTTAGTAAATTTACTGCTTTAAAGATAAATTGTAAAAAAAAATTGTTTCAACGTGTCCACTTTTGGTATTGTGTTTTGGAAATGACGTCATCACTGGATGTCCGTCAGAAGCAGAGAGCTGTGATTGAATTTCTTGTTTCGGAAGGGGAGCCACCAAAACAAATTTTCGAAAGATTGGTAAATGTTTATGGAGATGCTTCATTAGCCTACAGCACTGTGAAAAAGTGGGTATCCAGGATTAAACACGAAGAAGATGATCCAAGTTTGAGTAGCCTCCAGGACAGACCAAGAAGTGGAAGACCATCTTCTGCAGTCAATCCTGGAAACAATGATAAGGTTGAGAAATTGATTAGAGATGATCGCAGAATCACTATTGATGACATTGCTGAACGTGTTGGAGTTAGCCATGGAAGTGCTGTGAATATTGTTAATGAGCTAGGCTTTGCAAAGGTTTGCGCCAGATGGGTTCCGAGGCAACTTTTGGATTTTCACAAGCAAGCCCGTTTTGAAGCTTGTTCGGAGCTTATTGAGTGTCACAGAAGTGACAAAACTTTTCTCAGCCGTATAGTGACAGGAGATGAAACCTGGGTTCATCACTATGAACCTCAGTCGAAAAGATCATCCATGGAATGGCGTCACCCCACGTCCCCAAGAGCCAAGAAATTCAAAAGTCAACGTTCACCTGGAAAAATTATGGCGACTGTGTTTTGGGACATTGAAGGAGTGATATTGGTAGATTTTATGCCTAAAGGTACTACCATCAACTCAGATGCTTACATTGACACTTTACGCAAACTGAAAGCGAAACTGAGAAGAGTACGACCTCACCTGGACATGTCTAAGGTCTTGCTGCAACACGATAACGCCAAGCCCCATACCAGTCTCAAAACTCGTGAAGTGATTGCTTCTTTTGGATGGACGACAGTAACCCATCCCCCATACTCACCCGACCTGGCACCATCTGACTATCATCTTTTTGGACCATTGAAAGAAGGAGTTAGGGGGCAGCACTTCACTAGTGATCAAGAAGTCAAGCACGCTGTAAGAAACTGGTTAAAAATGCAGCCTGCTGACTTTTACAAGGCTGGCATAGTGTCCCTTGTTCATCGATGGACAGTTGGAATTGAAAAGTGCGGAGATTACATTGAAAAGTAGAACTGAGATCTCCCATCCCTGGGCTTTCTTTTGATGTATGACTTTTGATTTTATTGCAACAAATATGGCCAGGAGAGACTTGGGCTCATTATTTTTTGACTGACCCTCGTAGTTTATTTATCTGAATACAAACATGCTGCTATACAATACATAGCTGGTTATGTTGCTAAATCTGTTACCAAACAAATTTTATGTATAAAATGTAAAAAAGCTTTATTTGATAAAGAAAAGAAAAGCTCAGATTTTGTGAACAACAAAGATAAAGGAGGCCTTAGGCATGCATTTAAATCAATGATTAAAATTTGCAGTGAAAGAGAAAAATGCTTTCAACGAATGCTCATAACAACTTCACAAAAATTACCTCAATGCAAAAATGTTCAAGAAGGTATAGCAGTGGCAGTACTAAGAACCATTGATGTTAAGCAAGTTTTTACAAATCTTGAGGATCACATGCTGGATTGTATAGTTACTGAAAACACATATTTTTGTTAATTAAAGTTGTAGCAAAAACATATTGCAAAATAAGACTCTATCATTTGGGAAAAGAAAAAACTCAAACAATCAATTATGACAGGATTTGCCACAAATTTTCAAAGTTAATTCTGTTTAATCACCAATAAACATTTCTTGTTGAGCCTAACCTCATTGCAATTTAGGCATATATATATATGTATCAAGTGATTTAGTATGACATCATTGTATTTGACACATAGCATGTAAAGCTCTTGCATTGTTTTTAATCTTGTACTATGTTCAGCAGCAAAATCGTTTGGATGTACCTTAAAGCTTATAGACCAATGTTCAATCTATGCTATAACACAATGCACCAGTTTGGTCTCTGCAAGAAATTACAATGATCTATTTTGAAACTACTTCTAATAAAATTTGATTCATCACAGTTTGATGATGAAGACTTTGCTCAATGTGTGAATTAGCTATACTAAGAATTTTCAGCAAATCAATAACCAAATAGTTCAAAAAAATTTATTAGACATAGTAAATGCCTTTAAAGTTTGTTTGAAACAATTTAATTTCATTACAGACATTTTATTATTAAAATTTTGGTTTGTTTGTCTATGAATATGAGGGTATAATGTTTTTTGTTTTTCTTCTTTATGTGTACTGTTTTTTTTCATGTAATCTCCTCATATGTTAAAAATGTTCTAAATTACGTATGTTTGTAAAGTTCAAAAAAAATTACCTCAAAGTAAAAAAGTCCAATCACTAAAATATTTTAAATTTAATCAGTTTTAAAAAAATCTACATGTGATTTCATTGCTATTTAAAGAAAGATTTCTTAAAATAGGTTTGAAAACTATAAGAATTTAGACTAAATTTAAACAAAATTAATATCTATAAATAGCAAAACAGTGAAACAGCTACTGATCAAATTTGATAATGGCAATTAAAAGTTATTTGGAAACAAAACAACAAAGAAATTTCACTAATTTTTACAACAATTTCAAAAAATTACCATAACGTAAATGTGTTCAAAATAGTACATCAGCTGCAGTTTGAGGTTGCTTGATATGCAGCAAGTTTTTAGAGACCTGAAGGATAATTTGATGGGTTCTACCATATCAGTACTAAAAAACAAATATTAATGCTAATTACACTTGTAGCAAAACATAAAATAAACTAAAACTCAATCAGAAAGGAAAACTCAAAATTAAATTAGTTTAATAGAATTTTCCAAAATTTTTTCAAGCTAAAGCATTTAATAACCAATAAAAAATTTATATGCTGTAAACCAAATTTTTCTTTGTTTTCTAAGCATATATTTCCATCTGGTGATTTGACATGATGCCATCATATATGCAACATTGCTTGTAAAGCTGTTTCGTGTTGATTTTATATTTTAAATATTGTCTCTCAAAAATATATTTCAATACTCTTATTAAAATTACAATTTAAATCATCACAGTTTGAATTATAAAGCTTTGCATAATGCAACTAATGAACACAAATTTTCCACATGATTCTTTTATATATAGATTATATAATACAGATGTATATATACATATATTCTATATTATACAATACAAATACATTCCATATTATTCAATACAAATGCATATATACAACTGTATAAATGTGTTTAGGTAAAATCTTAGTACCATGCATTGTTTTCTTGTAACTAAAAAAAAAAATCTTATAAACAAATTTACCATAATACAAACAAGTGAAACCATTGCATTACAAACTTCTTTGTAAATAATTCAAAATAAATATATGATTGGAGACAATAGAAATTCATTAGAGGTACAACTGACACCAAAGTAAATGTTTAATACCAAAAATCATAAAGCCCTGAAATTCATTAAAAAAATAAAGAAAGTTGCAATGAAATAATTATACTAAAAGTAATTTACAATGACATTGATTTAAAGCATAATTTAGAAGGACAGAAAATATTTAAATTTTGATTACTAAAATAGTCTTTGCTTTGCTTCACGTTAGAATTAACCTATCTAATACTAACCTTAACTCTAACCCTAATTTAAAAAATAAGTATTAAAATTTCTTAAAAACAGTTTTGAATATTTTCACATTACAGTTCATGGGCTTTCATTTAAAATTTAAGTTTAAAATTCTAAATAAAAAATAAAAAATAATTTAAGTATATCAACAAATATTCAGTTATAACTATGATACCTTGACAAGCTTTGCTTTTCAAACAATTTTGAATTCTCCTTACTAAACCAAGAAATAAAAAAAAAAAAAAAAAAAAAACTAAGAGGAAAATAATTTCTTCAAGAAACAATAGTAAGCACAGAGAGATTCTGAGTCAGTTTCATAAACAAAAATCGCTTATGGAAAATCTTTAAAAGATCCAATTCGTCTATCATTCATGAGTGTACAACTAATTATATATATTGTGCATGTTTTTTTTATCATTTAATGAAATTAGATACCTGATATTAACATGTATAATTTTTTTAATAAATAAAACACATTTACTTATAAAAAATTATTGTAAAAAATTGAAGGACAACTTATACGCATACCATTTTACCTAATTTTATAAACGAAGATTAGAATATATGTAGAGATCTACAATATATAGTGAGTAATATCTATACTAATAAGATCTACAATATATAGAGAATATATAGTGAGTAAAAATGAAAATAAATAAATAAATAAAAATAAATATAAAGAGATCTGCAACTTTAATAATAACACTTAAAAAAATTTATTATTTCTTACAGTATCATTGAAAATATAAAAATTGAAACATAATTTTCACTTATTCCTTTGTCTAACTTATTTTTATTGTGCGTCAGAGTCAGTTAATTTGACATTTTTCATAGCTCATTACTTCAAATTTTCGTATCCATTAAATACGCCAAAAGAAAAACGTTTTAATCGGTCAAAAATTCAATTTTAGTGTCAAAATACATATAATTTCCATTCAAGCTAATGTAACCGCGGGGAGTCGTACCGTATGTTCAATTGGCTTCAATTTTAGAACAGCTTTTCTACGGGAATGCGCAATCTAGGAGTTATATAGGATATTTAGAATATATTAAGCTGCGACTGAACTGCATACTAAACCAGTAGCAACCGAAATACCAATCTTGCTATATTTTGCAGCTAAGGAAGTGAGAAATATTTTTGATAATTTCAGCATTTTGCTAGATTATGATAATAATCTCACGACTGTCATCGTGTCGGAGTGTTATTAAACTTTCTATAATCACAGGCGACGACTTGTTTCTGACACTTAAAAATTTAGGCAGCGTCAACTGTTTGAGAATCATTTAATAAATGGATAATTGAATTACGATTAATAGAAAATAATTGTGATTTCTGCACGTTCAAGGATAAATTATTTCGGTGCAAAATTTTATTTGGTACCAACGATGTGGCGATAGTAATGTTACATTACTATAAAGTTTATTTGCACAGTTAACCAATATGTTACAGGTGATAGTTATAATGTCTAAACATATAATATCGGAAACTTCACTAACTTACGTATAATATCTGAAAAGTCAAATACTTAAAAGTTAACAACGCCTGAGTTGATTTACAATTTTTCAAAAGTAATGTAAATAGCGTCAGGCATACTTGTTTTTTCGACTTTGACCTGCTTTCAATGAAACCTTGTGCCAAGCTACACCATTTTTTCTTTTAACGTTATCTTATTTACACAGCAATGATCGACTTGCCAGGACCACAAACATTGCTATTAGTTCTTATCTATTACTATCCAAACACGATAAAATATTTTTCACAAACAAGTTTTTTATTTTCTGTCACTTGACAACAAATTATTAATAACGCAATCGTACAAAGCAGAATCAGCATTTAGTATAACGCCGATTATCGGAACACTGCTAAGATGATTACAACTCCATAGCTTGGTGTGAACGACAGAGTGAGTGTCGTTCAACACAGCTCTGCTTCTGAAAAGGATGAGAGACTTGGCAACGACAAAAAGAATAATAAACTTAAAACCAAACAACTGAGTGATCATTATACTGCTCATAGTGTACAATAAATGGCCATATGTGTATATTTGCTTTTTATGGCAAGATTGTATTTTGTTCGATTATCCAAAAAAATCAGTTATCCGAGCCTCCCTTGGTTTTAATTAGTTCGGATAATCGGCGTTCTGCTGTATTTATAAATAGAAAAGCAAAGTAACACAACGTGAACTTTAACCTTTTCTCAAAAGAATGAAAACAATTTTTCGAAATTTTATTGTAGAAATTAATAGTTTAATTATGTAAACCAGGGATTTCCAAACTTTTTTTTTCGTACCCTTTAGACACTTTATAGGTTCTCTTGTACTCCCAAATTTTGTCACACTTTCAGTCCTACGCTCAACTTGCGCCAATACATAAGTTCATTTTTATAGCTAAGAAATCCAGTGCAATCCTTCAAAAAAAACTTAAAAATCGGTAGTTTATAGTGATTAGAAGCATTTTCTTCAAGTTTTATTGTGGCAGTTCAAACTCAGAAAGTCAACCACTAACTTTATTCTATTTACATTTATTTATTGATTGAAATAGAAATTAAAACAAAGTAATTACAATATTTCAAAAAAATTATTTTGTCATCATCAAGACAAAAGTTTAAAGTTACCTAAATGATGTCAGCCGAAGATTAGCTCTATATTACGATTGGTGACAAAGCCACATCACTGTTTGAAAGTGGGCCTAATATCAGGTGATCATGCAATTAAGAAAAATATAATGTGAAATTCAAAAATGTATAGATATAGAGTATGAAAAAGAATACAAAAGATAAAAAAGATTGAAACAAAATTTTATAAATAAAATAATAACTATAGTTGATTTCGTATCAAAATATGTAAATACATTTTGACTCTAAAATTAATCGCTACAGTTTTTATTACTACTTTTTATTTTTATCTATATACTTATCCTCCTGATTCGCGAGAAAGCGACGGAGGCGCTAATACATTAGGTAAATAATTACCCCAACCTGCATCCTGAAATGCAAAAAAATTGCTATCTGGTTAAATTTTTAATTTTTTAATTTTAGTTTTATAGAGATATGACTGAAATTTAGAACTGCTTGCCAAAACCACATAGCAGAGGAAAGTGCCATAAAGTGCTTTCCTAAAGATACAACAGAATGGCCTGAGTAGGTTTGTAACTGAAGCCATGACAATGACGATCACGGCACTCTAACCACTCGTGTTTACTCTTGCTTGAATAAAATTTTAAATGAGAAAAATAATAAAAAGCACCCGGAATCATTTAGAACTATGCAATACAAGTTTAAACAAGCAGTACCATCAAGCTGAAATGTATTGTAAATGAGTCAGCAATACTAATTCTATGGATGAGCTTGCTTTTTCGCAACAAGCTCATGAATACGAGGTAAAACATTAGAAACTGCACAGCAAAGATTATGTTCTGGTGTTTTGAATTAGTTTTGGTTTAACTTCAACCAGCGCGGCAAATGTCGATTAATATAGCCGTGACGCTGGAAGCTAAATAACATGTGTAGTAATCTTTTTGTACGAGTTACACATCATAAACCAAAAATTGGCTGGGACAGGGGAAGATTGTATCCTGCCACCTTACATACGAGTAAAAAGACTTTTAAATTTATCGGGTTATAGTACAGATGGCATTAAAGAGTACCATCTGTGGCTTTGTGCGTCACGCACGCTAAACGCAAGCACACTACGCGACAATAGTTTCCAGTTTTTATCTTTCATTAGAGACAGTGTGCTTACTCAGGTTTTGTCGCAGAGCTGGTCATAAAAAAAGAGATAAATCTAAAATTTTTGGCTTCTACCAGATGATAAATAATTGCATTGATAAAAGCGGCTTTGTGCATGTGTATCTCGCACGCCGATGACAAGATACAAAAATAGCATCAAGTTTTCGACTTTGACCTGCTTTCAATAAACCTTGTGCCAAGCCACAGCCTTTGTTTATATTTAATCCTGTTACTGTAAAACAGCAATGATTAAATTTGCAAAGATCATAAACATTGCTATTCCGCCAATTTGCTTCTATCTGTAACTATCCAAAAATAAGGAAATATTTGTCACTAACAAGTTGTTTGTTTCCTGTCAGTTTTTTGAAAGTCACAACTCATTAATAACGCAATCCTACTAAGTAGCACCCACATATTCTAACTAAAAAAACCAAAATAACGCAAGACTTTTGAAAAGAATAGAAAAATTTTTTTTCCAAATTTTAAAGTAGAGATGAATAATTTAATAATGTGAACTGTTTACCAAAAATTTTAATTTCTTTAATTAGGTCAAGGACCTCTATAGCTTGCAATTTTCTAGCTTGGTTTATTTCTTTTTTTAAAAGAAGGCTCATAGAAGCAAAAAAATTTCAAGATGGCGTGAAGTAAAAGATTTTTTTTCCCAAAGCTTTTCATTTGACACTCTTCAGGAGAAATCGTCAGAATAAAGCAAAAATGAAACCGAACTAAAAATCTAATTATGGAGACTATATATATTATGGAGACCTAATACAGAGACCCATATTATCTATATATGTATATAGACCGTATCGGGAAACCCTATTCGGAGTTCCTATACAGAGATATACAGTATATATAAAGTTTTTGCAAAACGAATTTGATTGCAAAAACAAAGAATTAGATCAAAAAACCCTATAAATCTCATTTTGATTGCAAAGAATCTCACTTTGATTGCAAAGAATCTCTATTTGATTGGGAAACTCTATAATTTTTCATGCAAAATGCTCGACACACCAGCAATAAACGAAAAACAATTTAGTTATGGATTCGAGTCCTTGTTTTTGAATGACAATATAGCAAGTGCTTTAAATGCGTACAAAAACCAACAATCTTATATAATTTCTCATGCAAACAATGATTTTAAGTAGGCCTATTTTTTCAAGCATTACTTAATGAAAAATGCTCCTTGAAACGAGTTTTTGAGTTATATTTTCAACACAGCCGTACCAGAACAAAAGATTTGCAATTTTTACCTAAATGTTTTTGAAAACTGTCCAAATCATGATTTGGCACCATTCCATGGAGGTGCTCAAACGTCACTCAGATTCAATGTGAGAAATTTTTTTTTAATTTTTTCTTGTATTTGGTTATGAATGAAACAGAAATAGTTGGTTTTGCCCAGATAAACTTCTGAAAAGTAAAAAAAAAGTTCTTTACATTAAATTTGATTGTTTTTGCTCACCTATCTAGATCGTTGTAAAGTCAGTAACATTCTCTTGCTCCAATAGTTTATTGTTGGCGCCTGAATAGATATGATTTTTCCCAAAATTTTCACGTCTTAAGAGAAATTGCCTCTGCCCCACATTGGTTAAATTTAAAATAGAACTTTCATTTTATAATCTATTGAGAGAACAAATCAATAAACTATTAATTTTTAAAATTTTTCTCATTTACGAGAATTTTTCTAAACAAATTAGTCAATTATTGGAGCCTGGATCAAATCGGACACTACTAGTAGTGATTTTAGTCCTCAATAACCTTAACCTGGGAATTTTATAAAGCTTGTTTCAGATATACTGCTCAACAATTATTTCAGAAGTTTGCTACTGATATGTCATAGCGACCTTATAGCAGCGCTATTTTGTAGCCACTATGCCGACAAAAGCTATGAAATGAGAAAACCACGAGACCCAAGAACCCTAGAAAACGTGGTTAAAGGCCGTAGAGGAAATGCACTTAATTAGCCTGAATGAAAAAAAAAACTTTAATCTATTTTTTCATTTATTTATAATTAAATGAACTCCAGGTTTGTTTATATCATTTGTGAAGAGCGGCGGCATTCAAAAAAGTGAAAAGCAGATTCTATTAAGGCTGGATTAACTTTTTGTCATGTAGTTTTTCTTACTCATCGAATAACTTAGTTTTTAGCCTGGTGCCACTCTGGAGCATTTTCCTGGTAATATCATTCTGGTGCTCTGAGTTGCGAGCAGAAGGACACGAGTTCGATGCCTAATCTACCGCAACGATTTTTGTTGCACCCTTAGGAAAGTACTTAAGTAAACTTTGTCGTAAATTTATAATAAAATTTCTCAATGGGGTCCGCTGCTTATCAACAATGGTGATGTCATGCTGCTCAAAAAAAATAGAAATTGGGTCAACAGGGTCACCTGAGGAAGAAAAAGTTTAAACTGTTTGAAAGATAAAAAAATAAAATAAAAGCTAGAAAAGATTTTACTAACCCCGCCCACACAGCCCTTATTTACTTTTAAAATCAAGTAAAATCAAAAAATTTAATACTAATATGATTTTGCATTCTGAAATAGTTACTAACCAACTATAGAGTCTATGGCTCACAAATTTTATAAAACTTTGAAAAGTGGCCGGCAGCAACGTCAAGCTTGAAAATCCCTGTGTCCATGGTAACATCGATTGTAAGCGTTGATTCTTCTTGTCCCCACTTTAAATTTAATAATTATTATACGTGGTGATCTGTCCGCTTGGGGTGCTATAGTTTGGCGCGAGCTTCTTATTTTCTTTCTTTTCCGCATAAAGGCCCGTTTCCACTACGAGCGTGGAAAAGAGCATTCTTTCTCTCTTTTATTGATCTTCGATTGAAGCGAGCGGTTAAAATTGAAGCGAGCGCAAAAAAAATCAATAAAACAAACAAAGAATGCTTTTTTCCACGCTCGTAGTGGAAACGGGCCTTAACGTGTTTACCGCAAGCATCAAGATTTGTATCGCTTCAGTTTTGGTTTCAAAATGTGTCACCCGCATCATATAAGGTAATCGTTGTTTATTTTTTGTACTAGTTAGGTTTTTGGGGTTTGGATAATAATAATTTTCACACAGTTGGCGGCTGAGTTTTTATTAAGCCTTTCTCTTTCAGTTGCCAACTGTCCTGTATCGGTTGTCTCGGTTGTGACGGCTGTAACGGTTGTTAAACGATTGTATTGTTGTGTTGTGCCACGGATTTTCGATTATGCTTTTTCACAACTTCTTTTACATTTTTTCTGTAATTAAATCTTTTTATACAACTGTATACGGACTGGCAATTTTAGGTAGTAGTTAGGTTTAACTTCTACACTATCCTAACTCTAACCCTGAGTTCGATTCCCACCCAAAGCTACAAAGTTTCCACCCAACAAAACAACAAATCTCTCAGTAACTTAGAGTGCAACGAAGTTGCTTTTCCTGCATTGTTATCATGGGGATATTCTAAATAACGTAAATACAAAACTTCTTGTGTTATCAAGTTGCAGTAAAAAATTTTATTTTGTGTAATAAAGCACAATATCTGCAGAAAAAAAAGTTTAACAACTAAATTTTACTACATTTATTAAAATTCTTTCTTTTTTCTTTCTAGTCTAGTGCTAAAACGTAAAATTTTTGAATACGAGTAAGCTAATGTTATAATGACATATACAAAAAATGGTAATGATACTTTTCAAAAAGTTTCATAGCAAAAGCTTTCGATTTTAATATTTGTATTGAGAGCTTTGAAAATGTACTTGAACTTGGTTTTGGACTAAAATCTATTTTCGCAGAAGTAAAGTAGAAATTGTGGGAACCTTTATTAGTTTTCAAGTTTAATACATTAGGTTTTAATAAACTCAAAAACAACGTATTCTGATACACGTAACAACGCGTAGGTAATAAAACTCAAACTGGTGTGCAAGGTAATTGCGATAGCTTCGGTAAACGAGTCGATCAGACAATTATTGCAAAGTAACAGAGTAAGGTAAATGAAAATCTTCACAGAAATCAAAAATTTTGAATTCTTTATCAGATGACGCCGTATCGTAATGGAACCAAACCGATGTGCTGTAAAAGCGCAGAATTATACATGTATTCAGAGACATGCTTTTTGTTTTTGTGTCAAAGTTTAATTTGGATGTTTCGTTTCGTTGCGGCAGAAGACGGTTTTTTGGTGAAATGTTGGAAAAGGCAAAAATTTTTGTTTTCCAAATATTCTTCACTCTCTTTTTTGATAGCTGGGATTTGTTTTTTCGACTTGCAATTTCAACTGAACTATTATACAAACTTTTTTTTACGCATTCGGTCCGATTCTTTTTGGAAAAACTTTACTTGGACTTAGACCGTCGGAGCAAAAGCTTGTAAGAATCAGTTTTTTTTTATGACGCCTGGGCTGTCGAAACTTCTCAAGTCACTTTAAAGGTGATTGCAAATCCATACCGTATGCGATTAATTCACGTTTATCCCCTGTTGTGAGTGGCTGCTGAAATACTCATAGATCGTTTCACTTTTGCTCAAATGTACATTTTCTTTGAAAATTGTTTTGCTTTTGCCAACTCTTCGCTTTCTTTTAAACAGGAAATCAAAATTTATAAGTTTGTAACACCAATGTTGAAAATCTTCAATTGCTGCCCTTTATAGTTTGCAAAAATTGGCGTGCTGTTTAATTCTAAATCGTTTACAAACTTTTTTTTAAATCAAAATCTGACATTGATTTGCTTTTCTTTACTCTCCAATTTTTTAAAATTTCTTTTCTTAACTCATCTTTAGTTTCAGGATTTTTTTGTTTCATATACGTGACCAACACAGAAAAAATGTTAGGTACGGATGCACTTTTAGATACTTCAACGGATTAGACTAAAGTGGATATTTTATCCGATTGTTGTATAGCACTTGCAGCGCGACGATTTCCCTAAAGAATGCCGCATGAAGAATTTTTCTTTTCAGCGATAGCACACTTTCCCGATCCACTTTGTAAAGGTGGATTTTATCCTGCTTTGTAAATCTTGTTTGGGACTTGCGAAGCATGTAAGGGGAAACAGCAATGCAACTTATTACTAAATTGATAAAAACCATGCCTACTAAAACCGATGTTGCAATGACCCATGATCGGTTGTTCAAATCTAGGTCTGCAATAGAAATGTGCGGCAAAAAAACACGTTTTCGAAAAACCTAAGATGACTGGTTGAAAAATACAAGTTTAATATGTTGGCAGTTTACATTCGTTGTTTTAAATTGAAATAAATTTTACTCAGCATCTATTTTTTCAATGAATTAATGATTAAAAGATATGCTGCAATTGTTATGAAAACGATAAAAACCTAGCTTTTTTTGAGGTACAATTATCGGCAGTGTGGTCGAGTAATTAAAGCGCCGTGTTTATGATCAACATGGTCTCGGTTCAAAACTCATTTGCGCTATTCTGTTGTGTCTTTGGGAAAGACACTTAACAGCACTTAACCCTGCTTGGTGGTCTTGACAAACAGTTCTAAATCACATTCATATCTCTATTAAATTACAAACGGAAAGCAATATCTTGGCATCTCTGGAAGTAGGTCTGGGTGATTGCTTACTCTATATATTACCGCTTCCGTCGCTTTCCTGCGAGTTAAGATGATAAATATAGAGATACGATTATGGTTATAATGATAAGATAATGATAAGATTATCAATTTCAAAGACATAGGTTAACCGACGTAAATAAAACGCATAATATACTGTACTTATATATATACGAGACACGCTAACCCACATGTTACAATCGTGACCAGTCCTCTATCTGGTGCCAATTGTATTTGTCAGACAATAATTCAACTGAATATTATCGTCCTTCGTAGTGAATATAACTGCAATTCGTGTTTTCTATTCATGTACCTGATGAGTCCCTTAAGGACGAAACAGGGCCTTGTCGTACATTTGAAATGCGAATATATTCCAAGACACGATTACTCTCGGTTTTATTGTATGGTCGGACGTGTAGTAGGATTCCTGGCGTTGTCCAACCCCTTGCTTAATATATATAGCTCCCCATCAGAGGTTACGCTCGGGTCGAGCTAAGTCTATTTCGGTTGCTGATGAGCGTCTGCGAAACAGCTTAGCGCCAGGATACGAGACACGCTCTGTTAAATTATTGTTGATCATGCTTATAACTCGTGCTCGCCTTAACTGTACTTTCTTATTTTACAGTGTTTTGCCCTAAGGCGATAAAAGTTACGCAATTTTGCTGTATATAAACCGTGCTGGCGGAGTATGATGAGTACATCAGAACGATTTATTTTACTGTATATATTGCTTTATTATTTGTTTGTGCACGTCTTATAATCGTCATGTTGTGCCGAGTTCTATATCTCGGGCCCACATGTTACAATCGTGACCAGTCCTCTATCTGGTGCCAATTGTATTTGTCAGACAATAATTCAACTGAATATTATCGTCCTTCGTAGTGAATATAACTGCAATTCGTGTTTTCTATTCATGTACCTGATGAGTCCCTTAAGGACGAAACAGGGCCTTGTCGTACATTTGAAATGCGAATATATTCCAAGACACGATTACTCTCGGTTTTATTGTATGGTCGGACGTGTAGTAGGATTCCTGGCGTTGTCCAACCCCTTGCTTAATATATATAGCTCCCCATCAGAGGTTACGCTCGGGTCGAGCTAAGTCTATTTCGGTTGCTGATGAGCGTCTGCGAAACAGCTTAGCGCCAGGATACGAGACACGCTCTGTTAAATTATTGTTGATCATGCTTATAACTCGTGCTCGCCTTAACTGTACTTTCTTATTTTACAGTGTTTTGCCCTAAGGCGATAAAAGTTACGCAATTTTGCTGTATATAAACCGTGCTGGCGGAGTATGATGAGTACATCAGAACGATTTATTTTACTGTATATATTGCTTTATTATTTGTTTGTGCACGTCTTATAATCGTCATGTTGTGCCGAGTTCTATATCTCGGGCCCACATGTTACAACCGTGACCAGTCCTCTATCTGGTGCCAATTGTATTTGTCAGACAATAATTCAACTGAATATTATCGTCCTTCGTAGTGAATATAACTGCAATTCGTGTTTTCTATTCATGTACCTGATGAGTCCCTTAAGGACGAAACAGGGCCTTGTCGTACATTTGAAATGCGAATATATTCCAAGACACGATTACTCTCGGTTTTATTGTATGGTCGGACGTGTAGTAGGATTCCTGGCGTTGTCCAACCCCTTGCTTAATATATATAGCTCCCCATCAGAGGTTACGCTCGGGTCGAGCTAAGTCTATTTCGGTTGCTGATGAGCGTCTGCGAAACAGCTTAGCGCCAGGATACGAGACACGCTCTGTTAAATTATTGTTGATCATGCTTATAACTCGTGCTCGCCTTAACTGTACTTTCTTATTTTACAGTGTTTTGCCCTAAGGCGATAAAAGTTACGCAATTTTGCTGTATATAAACCGTGCTGGCGGAGTATGATGAGTACATCAGAACGATTTATTTTACTGTATATATTGCTTTATTATTTGTTTGTGCACGTCTTATAATCGTCATGTTGTGCCGAGTTCTATATCTCGGGCCCACATGTTACAACCGTGACCAGTCCTCTATCTGGTGCCAATTGTATTTGTCAGACAATAATTCAACTGAATATTATCGTCCTTCGTAGTGAATATAACTGCAATTCGTGTTTTCTATTCATGTACCTGATGAGTCCCTTAAGGACGAAACAGGGCCTTGTCGTACATTTGAAATGCGAATATATTCCAAGACACGATTACTCTCGGTTTTATTGTATGGTCGGACGTGTAGTAGGATTCCTGGCGTTGTCCAACCCCTTGCTTAATATATATATACAGTATATTTACCTAACCTATATAGTCATTTTTGTAAAGAAATATTCACACCGTTATATTAAGGAGTATTGTATTCATTGATTGTAAAAACAATAATTCAACATGTTTAAAAAATAATTCAAAAATTGTCAGGATAGAAGCCTCTCGCATTCTTCAACAGAATACAAAAAAATCATTCTTGGTACATGAGCACTAAGCAAGGCCTAGCTGTACTAAGTACAGCCAAACGCAAACACCTCCATCAATATCTTGAATGAAGTAAAGCAAGAATGTGACGGAGTCGCAAAACTGCCTCGTCCTTCCCGCTCCGCACAAACGCGCTTCACGACCAGCACCAGTCTTTATGATTTATTTTATTTAAAAACAAAACAATAATTGCGGCACTAGTCGGAAACGGTTTTCTAAACAAATGAACACAAATTGTCAATATGTTTCAATACGTAGACACTTACAAACTTACCAACGATGTTGGATGGACGAGCAAAGGAAATCAAACACCAAATTCTCTACCCCAGCGTTTCTCAAACTGTGTTCCGCGGAACACAAGTGTTCCATGAGCTTCCTCAAAGTGTTCCGCGACTTCCGCGAAGTTTTTAACTTTTTACTGAGCAAAAAAACTGAGCATGACAAATAAATTTATAGAAAAAACGACTGTTTTCTTTTTTAAACCTATTCTGGTTTAAAGAAAGCTTTTTCTTCCTATTTTGTACATATTGCGAGGTTACTTGAGGTCACATATCGCATGATACCGGACGACTCGAAGGCTGAAAAGGTTGAGAAGCATTGGCTTTTTTGCTTTCAGAGATAAGAAATTTCACAACTAGTTAGGGCCGCTGGGCTAAAGATAGTCTGGACTAGAGTAAAAATGCTTTGCTGAAAGACATGTTTCAAAAGTTACAGTATTTTGTCTACCAACTTTAATACTTTGTTGATTAAATGAGTTACTATTTTATTAAATTATTGCTATGCATAGGTGCAGTGTTTATATCTGCTAATTCGTTCATTTTAGCATACATACGCGTATTTTTATTAATGGATCGCTGGCTGAAAACTGGAAACCTCAAAAACACCTGTGATGATTCTGATTTGCCTCTAACAAATGAAAACAAATTGAACATGTAAAAGATAATGGTTTAATTGAAAACAGTGATAATAATTTGTTAGCAAACAGCGACCTTATTGTACCTACCAGTGGCCCAAAGTGTCATTCCAATAAACGTGGCGTTAAACAAAAATATGACGAGAGTTACTTGGGCTTCGGGTTTACTTGGACAGGTTCTGAAGACTACACTGATGCTCTTTGTGTCATATGCCAAAAACTGTTACACAATAGTTCTCTTGTGCCTGCCAAAATGAAAAGACATTTGGAAAGCCATCACCCTAACTTAGTTGGAAAAGACATCTTGTTTTTTTAGGCCAGACTTCGCGAAGTGAAAGACATGCAAAAAGTTATTCATTCAACAACAGTTTCCACCGAAAAACTATTGGAAGTGTCCTATTTAATAAGTAAAAGAATTGCTATAGTAGGTGAGGCACACACAATTGCCGTAGACCTTATCAAGCCTTGCATGCTTGAAGCTGCAAAAATTTTGCTTAACAAAAGTGACCACCAAAAGCTGGAGAGCATTCCTTTATCAAACAGTTCTGTTAGCCGTCGTATAGATGACATGGGAATGTATATAAAATCTGAAGTATGCTCTCGTTTACAGCAGGTCGATTTCTTTTGTCTTCAACTGGATGAGTCGACAGATGTGGCAGAGTTGGCTATGTTGCTTGCATTTGTTCGTTATGTCTATGATGGAGACATTCAAGAAGATTTGTTTTTGTGCAAGACCTTACCCACTTCTACCACAAGAGAAGAAATATTCAAGATTTTGGATACATTTATGAGCGAAAATAAAATTCCATGGAAAAAATGCTTGGATGTCTGCATCGACGGAGCTAAAAGCATGACTGGCTCAATAAAAGGTGTGGTGTCACGTATTAAAAAAAAAAATCCGGAATGTTCCAACTCCCACTGTGCACTCCACCGACATCAACTGGCTACAAAAGGCATGCCTCCTGAACTTAGCAATGTTTTGGATGATGTGATAAAAATTGTCAATTTTGTCAAGTCAAGACCACTGAAAGCCAGAATTTTTTCTGTTATCTGCAAAGAAATGGGAAGTATTCATTGCAATTTATTGTTGCACACATCTGTACGCTGGTTGAGCAGAGGTAAGGTGCTCGCGAGAGTTTTTGAATTAAGAAATGAACTATTGATATTTTTTGAAGAAAACAAATTTGGTTTATCATGCAGGTTGCATGAGCCAAAATGGCTGCAGTATCTCTCTTATATGGCTGATATATTTGGCAAGTTGAATAATTTTAACTTACGCCTGCAAGGCAAGTACACAACTGTTTTTCTGTAAAAGATAATGCTACAGCCGTCACACGAAAACTAAAATTTTGGTGCGAAAATGTAAAAATCGACGATTTCGCTTGCTTGCTTTTGCTGCAAAACTTTCTTGGAGATAATAATCTCACAATAGATCAATCTGTGAAAAGCGATATTGTGCGACAGTTGCAGGAACTGCAAAATACTTTTCTTCTATATTTTCCAAAGGGAATGTTCAATTGCGATTGGGTTCGTAATCCATTTAATTGTTCGACTGCTCCATTTACTGGAAAAACTATAAAAGAATTCATCGAACTTTCAAGCGATGGTAATTTGAAATTGCAATTTACAAGCCACCTCTCAAACAAGTTTTGGCTAAGTGTGCAAAAAGAATACCCTACTCTTGCAAGAGAATCTCTGAAGAAACTCTTGCCTTTCGCAACAACCTACCTATGTGAAACAGGATTTTCACGATATGTGTCTACAAAAACAAAATACAGGAACAGATTGGATGCTGAAGCAGATATGTACATTCAATTATCAACTATTAGGCCAGACGTTAAACATCTTTCTGCTTCTATGCAAGCTCATCCTTCTCATCAAAGTGATAAATTGCATTCCTTTTATTTTATAAGATCGTAACCTTTTATTTTCTTTGCTTTGTTCTGTTTTGAAAGGAACTCAGTAATTTTAGTTTTTTGATTGCAAAATTAACGTCTGTTATATCTTGACAAACTTGAGTTAAAACATTTTTGGCTAAGTGTTCCGTGGGCTAAAATGATAAGATTTGGTGTTCCGTGAGTAAAAAAGTTTGAGAAACCCTGCTCTACCCTAAGTAGACAACGTCCAAAGGGACAAATATAGCAGCCAATAATCTAAAAGATTCTCTGCAAATGTCAAGTTACAGCCAGCTCAAGTCGAAAAGGCTTACCAATACAACGTGGCATCACTTTATGCCCACAGCCGCGCGAGAACGCATTAAAAGGTAGCGCTGATTATTTAGCGCCGATATAAAAGGCGCGCTGGCTCGAATCTCGCGAGCGGTGACCTACGTGACAAACATTACGCGAACGACGTAACAAAGAATGATGCTCCGAAAAATATCACTGACATAGAGTGATTCGGGAAGTTGATGGTCATTTTGAATCCTGTAAAATACAGAACCCATCCACCGCCACGGGAGGCAATCCTTCGTCGATGGAACTTGCATTGATATTCATTCAGATGCATAAACCAAGTAATGAAACAAAAATAGGCCTTACAATGCTTCTCTTCACTCCAAACATTAATAGCCAAGAGCCGGGGCAAAAGCACATTAACATAGCCTAGAAGCGTGCAACATACGGCCCGCTGTACCTCTTTTTATGACCCACGCTTCTAATAACCTAAACACGAGTTAAGCAAAAATGTTAAAAAAAGAAGTTTTGGGAGTTAAAATAAGAAACAATTTTAAAATCGACTAAATACCATATTCAATAACTGTTTTTAACCTGCTTACTGTTTTCTTTTTATATTGCTATTTTTGTCTTCATTTTATGTCACACTGTAATTAAATTTAAACTACAAACTGTGGCAATTTGCTCTTGATGCATGATAGTGTCTGTTGAATGACCAGTTAAATGTGAAGATTCATTGCGAAAATTAGCTTAAACGTTTAACATCTCTTCAAGTAAGAGAAGGAAAGTTGATTGTGAAAGATGGTTTAGCAATGAGTGGTACATAAAGTACTTCGTTATTTAACATAATGAAAACATAATTTCTATAGTTAAAATATCGTATATAAGTTGGTACAATTGTTTAACACTCACGATCTGTGCCAGCATAGCGGTGAAATCACGTGACTCGAGTGAGTGCACGGTTTAATTTTCTTGGCTAAGCCTTTCGAAAAACCCTTTTCGTTACGTCACAACGCCTAAACAAATGCGCAGGTCTTTTTATATACGGCCTTGGGTTCTGAGAGAGATCAGAATTTATAATCAACAAAAAAACATTTAAAAGCCCGTATTAAACGGTATGGAGATAACGGTATAAAGATATGATAAAACTTTATGAAGTATATACGTATATAAGAATATATTCAAAAACTATCAATCAAGTAAGGTTTTAAAAATAATATATTTTTCAAAAGCAGGGTCTTAGTTGTATAACTTATTTCAAAAACAGATTTTTGAACAGAAAATGTTTCGTTTAAATCGCACCTCCCTTATTTTTTTGTGAATTATAAATTATAAACTTCACTAGCACGTGATTTTGTGCTTCTCTTTTCGCTTCTTGAGCAAATAAAAAGTTGAGTAGGTCTTTTTGGTATTGAATGCCCTGTCGATGCGTCCGCAAGTTTGAGAACAAAACTACTTTGTCGAAGGTAGATCAGCGGTTTCAATAATTGATAAAATCTTCCTTGAACACCTACCTAAGTGAATGACATTTAGTTTTAATTTTTTGTTTCTTCACATCTATACGGGTATTTTAAAACTTTTGCAGCAGCCACACCTTAGTCTCAACCTTTTTATCATCTTCATAAGTTTTGAATCATGTGTCTATAATTGCGTATTAGTTATATAAAGGTAACAGCGTGACCAAGTGGGTAAAAGCGTCGTGATTGATGGCGAATGTGATCGACATGGTGACCGTTCTAAACTACTCGCATTATTTTGTACTTGAGAAAGATACTTAAATGCGCTTTTCTCTTCTTGGCCGTCTTGCAGGCAGTTCTAGATTTCGGTCATATCTCTAAATAAAACAAAAAAAGTATACATAGAATTTGAACTGGACAGCAATATCTTGAAATTTTCGGAACTGGTCGGAATACTTGCTTATCGATTGCTCCATTTATAGCGTTTGCAAAGCTTCTTTGTGCGTGGCTAGGGATAAATAAAGAAATCAAAAATAAAAATAATAAAGGATTTAGTGTGCCATATACACGGTGACCTTATTTTTGTAAAAATGCTTTGTTGCTTATCACACAAAATGTTTTAGTATTTACATAAATAATGGATTTATAAGCTTCTTATTTGCAAGAGCATCAAATTGTAAAGCAGCCAATTGAAAATATTTTGGAAAGTAATTTTATGCTTTAGCAAAAATACATTACTCGATCGAAATGTGTTATATAAACATTTATTCAGTGATAAGAAACTACGATACATTGCTGATCAAGGCCAAAGGCTTTGATTTTGTTCCTTTGATTTGCTACGAAAAAATGGCAGAAACTTTTTTTCTCGTCAAATGTCAAACCGCGAAGATTCAAACAATGGCGCGCAAGCACACACGCTGGGACAAAGTTCAGAAAGCAGTTGGACTGCTAACTAATATGACGTTGCTGCAACTCCCTTGTGATGATTATAACGCTTAAGTTGAACATTCCGCGCTGTAGAGCAGAGGTTCTTAATTGGTAGGCCATGGCCCACTGGTGGGCCGCAGCGAGCTTCTTAGGTGGGCCTCAGCGAGTTACAAAGTGAAGACCTTCTTTTTTTGATCTTTACTTTTTGAAAAAGATTTCTTGAAATTGAATGTTAAATGAAAGTGAAGACCAGACACATTGGGCCACAGCAATTACCTAATCAGTTTTTCTGGCCACGGTGTTAAAAAGGTTGAGAGCCCCTGCCCTAAAGCAATAAAAAATTATTCCATTAGATAGAGCACACGTTAGCGATACGTAGCGACTTAAAAATTTAAATTATCTTGTTGCTAGTTGTAATTATAAGAAGAAAAAAAAATTTTAAAGAAAAAGTTGGGTTTCTTATTTTGTTCATTGCTAACCTGTTTTCGGTGAAATGTTTAAAAATTTTAATTCATCGTACTCTCGAACAAATTATCTTTTTCAATGATATAAAATATAAACAGTTTTTTTTATAGTTAACGGGGAAATTGTAATTATTTATTGCTCAATTCTTTAAAATCTCATTTTTCAGCGCCGTTAGCGGTTAAAGTCCGGTCGCGAAAGGATTAAAGGTATCAGTTCAATTCGTAACTCTTTTCCGTTTATAATAATACATTACAAAGTAAGTATGAGACACAGTTTATTTAATTATTGAGGTACAGTTTATTAAACAAAACCGTAGGCTACAATATATATTTCTCATTGTTTAATTCTCCTCAGTTTTAAATAGTTACAAACAGTTTAACAAGCAAAGCGTTAAAGCAATTAAACAAATTCATTTTTTATTTTTATCTCTATATTTATCCTCCTGACTCTCAGGAAAGCGATGGAGGCGCTAATACATAAGACCTGCTTTCGGAGATATCAAGATAATGCTGTCCGCTTGTCATTTAATAGAGATATGACTATAATTTAGAACTGCTTGCCGGGAACACCAAGCAGGGGAATGTGCCATAAAGTGTCTTTCCCAAGGACACAACAGAATGGCACGAGTGTTTTTTGAACCGAGACCGTGTTGGTCATGAGCCCGGCGCTTTGACCACTAGACCACGCTGCCGACAATTCAATGTAATTCAATGTACAGTAGACCTCTGTTAATGCGGAATTTCGCTTAATTCGGATAAAACCGAAATTTAAACTTACCCAAAATTAAAAAAATTAAAAATTAAACCTGCCTTAGTGGGTTTAAGACTTTTCAAAACCAATAAAGTAAAAATGTTTACTCAATCATCTATCAAATTACCGACCTATAGCAGTTGCAACTGTCATTTCTAAGTTATTTAACCATTTTATTTTGTTAAAATTTTTTTCTTATTTTTTCACTACTGACAATCAGTTTAGTTATAAATCCAATCACAGTACTGACATTAATTTCTTGTACGATAAACAAAAGATGCAAGTGCGTTGGAACGGTGTTTTATCAATTTCTTTTCATATTTCAAATGGTGTTTGTAAGGGTGGGATTTTTGAGTTTTTATCTTTTTTCGCTTTACATGAATAGTTTGTCTGAGAATTGGAGTTGTCTTCGTGTTGGTTGCTACATTGAAAATAACAAACTTAAACATGTTTGTTTTCGTTGAAGATATATGTCTACGTGCTCCCAGTTTAAATCATTTGCAAGATTTTGTTAATATGTGCCCAGACTATGCTGAGGATCTTTTTTAACTGCATTAAGTCAGCTGCTGTACTTTTTGAACTCAAACAGTTTTGTGTTTCAGCTTCTCCTATTAATTTTCTTAGTACAAACACTGTGTCTTTTTCTAATGATGTTAAATATTTAGGAGTTAAACTTAACGATTTGTTATCTGATGATGATAATATTTATAGAGAAATTAGAACAATTTATGGCACTGCAAATAGGTTAAAAATATCTTTTTCTCAATGCTCTACATCGGTAAAAATGTATTATTCTGTTCTTACTATTCGCAGTTTTATTCTAGTCAATTATGGTGTAATTATTTAAAACCTTCATATCACCGAATCAACCTAGCCTATAATGATGCATTTAAAATGTTACATAATTTTTCACGTTCTACTAGTGCCCGAAATTTTTAAGTTCAGCATAACATAATTACGTTTGATGCATTATTGCGAAAATGCATGCATTCTTTTGTAAATCGCTGTTTTATTTGTAAAAACTTCTTACTATAAATATTACACTTGTTTTTGTATTGTTAAATTGACTGGTTTTCAAATTAGTGTTTTTGCTGTATCTGTATTTATGTTGTTTTTTTTGTTGTTGTTGATTTTGTTTGCTGTCATATGGATTTTCAAACTTGAATTAAATAAATAGATAAATGTAAATAGCGTACTTCGATCTGCTTTCAATGCAACCTTGTGCCAAACTAACCACATTTTGTTTAAAGATAATCTTTTTGAAACAGCAATGATTGACGCCGCCAGGATCATCTTGCCATGAATTGTGTTAAAGCGTGCTTAGAGACGCACATCCACAACACATGATATGGCATTTTTTGTTTTTACAATAAGTTAAAACATCTTCTTTCTGCACAGGTACTAATAAATTTGCGCAGTGATCATAATTACGTTTCTGATGTGATTATGCTTTAGTTAATTCTGCATATTATTTTGTTTATTCTAAGACGCGTTCTCTTTATCATCTAAGCCGAGGAATATTTTAAGACCGAAATTGGCCATTTACGATATTTTAAAAGAACTAAATAAGAATTTGTCTTAGTTTGTTAGCTTTTTTCAGAATCTTTTAAGAATTCGAAGGCTGCGTTTGGCTTGACCATTACTTTGACTGTATGCAGGTTCGAAGTGGTAACACAATTCTCATGTGATTTATCAATATATTTGTTGTGCTATATACTTAAAACAGAGATTTCATTCAAGTCAGGCATGATATAAATTTATTATAGGGTGTTAGGGGTATTTCGAATCGAGTGAATAAGAACCAGTTTAAAACATCAAGAAAATTTAATTTTAATGCGGAAAACCTTGCTGAGGATTGCCGGCGTTATATGTTACGCGTATATGTAATATGTTACGCTGCGACTGAATTGCATACTAAACCAGTAGCCACCGAAATAGCAACCTTGCTAAATTTTGCCGGCGAAGAAGCCAGAGACATTTTTGATAATTTCAGCATTTTGATAAAAAAGCTTCGCTGAACTGGTAACGCCTATGATCAGATTGAGTGAGCTGCGTTTATTACAGCTCAGATGTCTGTTTAATCTACCAAAAGAAGCTTCAATGGATTGCGTCATTTTGCGTCACTTTGCGTGAAGTTTTTAAGCTAAACTTAAAACAGCTCGAGAAATTTTCAAATTAAAATTCAAAATTTTTTCAATAATCAGAAAAAACTTTGATGAAAGAAAATTGAGAAAAATTAAGAAAAATTAATTATTTTAGGCCTGCTGATAATATTTAAAATTGCTCCACATATATAAGTGCTGACGTTGCAGCTCTGCAGCTCCTATTGGCGAGCCGCCACTGCTGTTTGGTACGATTGTGTTATTAATGACTTGTTCTCGAAAAAGTAACAGCGAACAAAGAACTTGTTTGTGAAAATAGTTTATCGTGTTTGGATAACAATAGATGAGAACGAATAGCAAAGGTTATGATCCGGGCAAAGTCAATTATTGCTGTTTAAATAAGATAACGTTAAAATAAAAGTTGGTATTGTTTGGCACAAGGTTTCATTGAAAGCAGGTGAAGGCAAAAAAACTATACTAAGTGAACTGCGCGTCATTTACATTGCTTTTGAACAGCTGTAAACAAATTTAAGAGTGTTTTAACATTAAAGTACTCTATTGTTAAAATATCGTATATTAATTGGTACAATTGTTTGAAGGTATCATTTCAATTTCACCTGTTCCCCGTTTAAAATACTTTAATGTAATATCAGTTGAAGTACAGTTTACTAAACAAAATTGTAGCCTGTAATGTAGGTTTTTTAACGTTTGATACACTTCAATTTTAACACTAGTTACTAACAGTTTAACAAGCTAAAACGTTAAAGCAATTAAAAAAGTTGAATGAATAGATTTTCTACGCAAATAAAGGGAAAAACAATGTCAAGTATTGAAATCAGAAATTTACAAAAAAATACCCTAAAAATTGACTTAGCTTTTTTAATCAGACTAATCGTCAGCTACTGTTCACTTTGTCAAGTACATGTAAACTAACGTATTTCGTTACACCTGACAAAGTGATAAATTTACTTTTTTATGATAAAAATTTATGATTTTATTTCGCCTAGAGGTGAGAATTGCATTTGAAAATTATTTAATCTTTAAATAAGAACAACAGTAAGCACGGTACTTCGAAATTAAAACACATATTTAATTATAGCATGGTAAAAAGTTTTTTAGTAATTATTTTCTGGCATTTTTTCAGACACCCTAAAACGTCTACGCAATTTAAATCTTTTGAATGACTTTTGACAAAATATCGTAAACAAAAATTTTCCCCAACTTTTTTGAAGTACCATACATAACCGTTTATTAGTCGCACTTTTTTGATCTGAAATCTAGTCCGAATATCGGAATGCGGCTTATAGTCGATGCTTCAAAATTACCTAAATTTTCTGAAGAAATTTGACGAACTGCTGACCAGATCATCAAAGCTTCTAAACCGCCATCTTGACTCGATTCGTGTAACTTCAAAAGCGCCAATTCTTTAAATTTTAATCCATTTTTGGTATTTATACACGGAGGCGACTAATACACGGGTATATATGGTAACTTTAATTTTAGAAAATATCATAGTCTGTCGCAATAATTCTGGCCCGATCATTCATTGGTAATACAAAGTATTGTGGTTTTCTCTCACAGGCAATTTTTCAATTAAAGGTTCATTGGTAGGTAGAATAACTAATACAGTTTCTATAAAACTGTCCGATTAGATACTATGACAATGGTTTGAACTAGAAAGAGTAAGGAGGATTCTTTGTAGAATTGTATTGAAACGATCAAACCAACTAAAGTACATAGGAAGATTAATGATCGTAAATTAATTATCAATCCCTTGGAACGCGCTTCAAAAACAAGTGCTTAAAAGGAATATTCAAAAGCGTTGTTAATACTATGGAAAATTGTAAGATTGTGTTTTCTGGTGCGCATTCGATACGCTTGTTGTGTTGTCATTCAGAATACAAACGAATCTTGTAAAAGTTTCGAAAACTTTCCTTTATCGTCAAATAAGTCAATATTTGCTTTTTCTTGGTTATTGTTAATTGTTACATCAGTAAACTTTTTAAAAAAAGCCACAATAAATACTTTAAGAATCACTTTATAATTTAACTAGGTTCATACAGTATTTAATCAATATGTCAGAATAATAATACTAGTTTATGTTTTCTGCATTGATATTGTTTGTTTGGAATAAACTTCATTTTTTTGATTTTAGATGCGCCGATTTGATTTCTCATATTTCGCGTCTTATTTCTTGTACGATCATTGCTTTACAATATTTAGCTCGACCTCATTTCGTTGATTTGAGTTTACTGACTTTCACTCTTGCATTTTACTTCGACGTCTTACCTATTGTGCTTCATTAGGTTATAATTAATTCGATTCATTGTTGCAAACGCTGATCACCGTATTCATAATTATTTTAAAATGTCACAAAGTGATCGTTAATTCATACGATAATAATGTCAACAACCGTTCTTCGCATTTTTTGAATTGCTTTGTATCTTGCTTTGGTTTTTGGGACATCGAGGTCCAGCTTTATTTTCATTTATTTATTATATCCGCCAACGTAACTCGCCGGCAACGTTTCTAGATATTTTGCTGCACCTCGTGGATGATTAGGTAATATAGATACTGGGTGACGGAGAGAGACTGGACAGAGGCCTGGAAATAGAGAGTGCGAGAGACACAAAAAAAAGATTTGGAGATCGTGGCGACGGATGGCCGAAATGAGCACGAGTATCAAAGTTGAGAATTGTGTAACGTGGAATTGTTTATCTCATCTGTAATTCTTTATATATTAGGATCTGAGCTGATAATTAAGTATAAAAAATTAAACTTTTAAAAAGAACTTTGAGCAATAATGAAGAAAGTTGGTTCTCGATTTTTCTAGTCAAGCAATCTCTTAGCATCTAAATTAGGGTTTGCTTTACAGGTCAAATTACGTCCTTCCGTCAATAAGCGCCCTTTAGTGAGTCAGCCAATTCTTTTCCCCTATTCTTCCCCAAATTCGTTTCCCCTTTTCCCTAGTTACTTTGCTTTTTCTAGTTATTTGCTGGTGCTATTTAGTACGAATACGTTATTAATGATTTGTCAAAAAGTGACCGCGGATAAATAACTGATTTGTGAGGAATATTTCATTGTTTTTAGAATAACAATAAATAGAAACAAACAGCAGGTATCCAGATAACTTCATAAAACTTGTCTTTCTAGCTTTTCAAAACCAATCAGTTTTAAGTAATCAAACAAGTTGCTCATCTAATACTGTTAAATTTTTGTAAATGTAAGTACGAAAAAATTGTTTTAATAAACAAGCCTTCACAAAGATTGAGGTATTGCATCAAGTCGATTTTAAGGTATCTCTAATTATTTTTCAATAATTTAAAAGTTGTTTTAAATGTGATTATTTATTGCTGGCACTTAAAACGTTGCTTTTTATTTAATCTTAGAACCGCAGTTCTGATAACTTGTAATCGTCTTTTTTGTACATAGCGTTTTGTTTTGTATTTCTGTAACAATTACCGGTATGAATTTAAATTTTAATCAACTTTATAATTAATTTTCCTGGTAGCTATAATAGCTTTTGTATGAAAACTAAAAAATTGTTTCTTTAATCTTAAAAACTTTTAATTTCCGACAATATCGATTTTTAAAAATTACAAGATTTTGAAAAAATAAGTCAACGTGATATTCACAACAATTATAATTTAGTTGAATTGAGTTATTGTATTGCTTAGTGTTCAAATTTTTTGTATTTCATATTGTGCAAATATCATATATTGAAACAACCATGCATGTAAATATGCGTAATACCCATTAAATATACTAAAATATGTAATTGATCGATTTAATACTTTTTTGTTTTCTCCTTTATCATTTTGTTATCACAAATTTACTTAGTTACTTTAATCCTATAATTAAAATTGATCTTAATACAGAAACAACATTTGATGGATCAAAACCAAAGCAAAAAGCAGAAAAAAGAAAATTCAAATCGTAAGAAGTTTAAGCAAATTGCATTATAAATTAATGTTTTTCAACCTGGTGGTTATTAGCTGCGCGTTTTTTACTTTAGAGCAGTGATTCTCAACCTTTTTTTGTTGCGGCACACTTTTAACGATTTCAAAATTTGGCGGCACACATAGAAAAAGATAAGTTTAAAAATTATTTACTTACTTATAGCACACTATGTAAAATAGTTTATCGCCATCGTTGTCGTTTAAAGGGTATCCACTACAGGTCAGACACAAACAGGACTGAGGCCGAGGGGTTATTCTTTTACTACCACAGACTGCTGCACTGCCTGAATCACATGCTGGCAGTGATGTCATTAAGCCAGCATCGAGTTTCGTCATCCAAAACCGTCAGACCTCGTGCTCCATGTGGTGCCCGATGTATAGGGCACGCTGTTAGCACATCGTCTGCGGTTTGCTCAGAGGCGCCACACTCGCAATTCGGTGAAGGAGCGAGACCCCATTTGTGCATGGACGAATGGAATCGCCCAACACCAGTCCGCAGGCGGTTGAGCTTAACCCAAGCTACTCGGGGTAAGCCCATCCCAACAGGCCTGGCACCGGTCTCGGACACAAAAGCACGGAGCCTGGAAGCACCTTCACAGTACTCCGTTTTCTATTTGTGATTTGTCCATTTTGAAGCGCGGATGCCAAGTCTGGCAAGGTTGTCCAAAAGATTCCGCGCAGCTGGTATAAATAGTTTATGATAATAATTTTAAATATGCAAAATAAAATAATATGTACTACAAAAATAACAGTCTATAATCTATATAGTACTATAAAAATAAGGGAAAAAACTAAATTGCAATATGTGCAGTGGTTTTTCTTTGGCTACAAAATATTTTTATGGTACACATATGTACCACTGTCCCTTAAAGCGGTGGTCTCCAAACTTTTCTAGCAGGGGGCCTTATGTAGATATTTTTGGGCCTCCTTGGGCCAAAGCCAAAGGCTTTCTCTAATTGTTCTACCAATCAAGATGTTCTATAAAAAAAAGGTCTTCACTCAATTTCGTCCCAAAATCTTAGTGATCTCTAAAAAAAAAAAAAAACAAGGTCTTCACTTCGATTCGATCTCTGATTTCACGGTTATTCTCCCGAACTCTTGGTGTGTTCTCTAAGAACATAAAAAGATAAAAAACTGAAACTGGGCTATTCCCGACATAATTCTATCCAACTGTGGCTCAAAGTAAGTGGATATGTTTTTTAAAAAAAGCTCTGCGAGCCGGATAAAAAGTCTTAGCGGGTCAAATTTTGTCCCGCTGACCATAGTTTGGAGTCTAAAACACTAAAATTTAGTGACAAAAACACTATTGACAACATGCAGTGCGCCAGATAAAATCACCTCGCTGGCCGTAGTTTGGTGACCACTGCCTTAAAGGGTTAAAAAAAGGCGAATCAATATAACGTACTAGCGACAAGTGTGAGCCGACTTGAGGCGTAAAAATCAGTTTATGATTCTAAGAAAAAACGCGTTGCAAAACAAATAATGAAATAATTTTAATATTTTTATAGATTTAAATATCAATTCCTGTTAAAAGGATTTTTCTTTTTAAATCATATTATATCTAAAATTTGGCGGCACACTTTTAGAATTTCGCGGCACTTTACAGTGGTTGAGAATCACTGCTTTAGAGGCTGCAAGAATAATCGTAACTCTCATAACGGTCTTATTTTTTTAGGGTTGGGATTGCATTGTTTAGGGTTTGATGCTTGGCTATGTTGCATTTTCAGCCAAAAAACAAACGTAGTAGAAAAATATGTTTTGAAGTTCCATTTAAAATAAAGTTGTTTTTTGAGATTATCAGTTGCCATTCACCAGATAAAGTAAACTTTTTATCATGGTGATTAGTTTGCAAGAAGACACAAACAAAAAAGGTTGTAAACCGATGATTTAAAACTTCATTTTAACACCAATTTCAATGGCAACTTTCTACATGTAAAATAAACAATTTTTTTCCTTAAAAGCACATTTGTAAAGTTCAATGTTGTGTTTTTAACTCTACTTCTGGGCAAAACATGAAAGAGGGACGTCATAAAATTAAAATTAAATGAAAGGTTTTTACTGCAGCCAGAGTGAACTGCCGCAAGCATTAAAATGGCATCGCTTTTTAACTGAGTATTTGTTTTCCAGCCAAAGTTTCGATAGTATTAAAGTTAAAGATTGAGTCAAACAAAACCACACAGAGTTGTCAAAAAAAATATTGTTTAGAGTTTTATTTAGTAATAATTTTGATGTGTTTACGTTATTTGCAATAATACTCGTAATTTAGGTTTTCGAGTTGTGCAAAGACAGCTCAAGAGAATGCCATCTGCACTAAAGTGACATCACGTATAACAAACCCAAGTTTACTTTCTGACCATCAGTGCCGGCTCGCCCAAAAGAGCGGCAGAGTTGCAGCACTCCCAAATATCTGTGCAGCAGTTTTAATTATTATTAGTAACACTTAGAAATTTGATAATTTTTAATTTTTGTCAATTTTCTTTTATTAAATTTGAATTTTTTGGAGTTTATAAGAAACTTTTTTTAAATTTTCAATTGGCCATTTCTTGCACTGTTTTAAATGTTTTTTCTAATTCGAAAGAAAAATAATTGAAGGCCCTATTTCTAAAAGTACCTAAGTCACATTTTGAAAAAAATGAGATAAGTGAAGAAAAATGCTTCTCTATATCCCAGAAATATTTGGACAAAAAATTGTTTTTGGATAACGTGCCTAAGTCTCATTTTGAACGACCCGAGAGTTTAAAATCTCAACGTTTTTTTCTTCTAAAAATACCTAAGTTAAACTTTTTTAAGCTAAAAATACCTAAGTCACTTGACAGCTTCAAGAACAGTGGTACATATGTCTACCATGATCGTAATTGTAACGTAACAAAAGCAATTTTTTGAAAGCATTATAAATTTAATTTTTAGTTATTTGTGATATCATTATTAATCCATTGTCATTTCATTTTAAACTCAAATTCTTATATCCTTTAAAGGATTAGACCAGCGGTTCCCAAACTTTTTTTTTCACGGCGCCCTTTGAAGACTTAACAATACTCGCGGCGCCTTAATGAAAAAAAGGTATTCAGTTCCATTACTTCTTTGAACAACCTTTTTTTTCCGAAAATCAGGGTGTTCTCTAAAAAAAAAAAAGGTCTTCACTTCGATTTTATATCCGATTTCCTTATTTTTCTCTGAAAATCAGGGTGTTTTCTAAAAAAAAAAAAAAAAAAGGTCTTCACTTCGATTTCATCTCTGATTTCCCTATTTCCCTCTCAAAATCAGGCTGTTTAAAAAAGATCCTCAATCGGAATCGTTCTCTGAAGGGAAGTTGCTGCTAACAACCTTCACACTGCAATTATTGAAGAATTGGAAGAAATAGAATTGGGAATTATTGTGAATGCAATTATTGTGAGAAAAGCAGTAAGTACAACAACTTTCGCATACTTTCGCGGCGCACAATTTGGGAACCGCTGGATTAGACACATTGTCTGAAGACACACTAGCAAAGCAGTCTTTGTTAAACTATATTTTTTAAAGCTTTAATATATAAAATTTGAATTAGTAACTTTAAAAAGTTGATTAAATTGAGTTATTAGGCTAATACGTATAACAGTAACCTAAGTTGTTGCAATAAAGTATTAAAAGAAAATTCCTAAGAGGGTTTTTAAATAAGCTCATGTCGAATTATTGAAAACTAGATTGTTTTTTCAATCTTTTAACAGTTTAATGCTGCTTCTGTTATAATGTTATTAATGCTACTATTCTTTTTTTTATTGTCAAAGTTAATTTTTTGTTAAATTAAAATAAAGTTAAAAAGCTTAATAGTCAGATTAAAATTATATTTTATCATTTATTCATTATTTCTTAATTTTTTTAAGAAGTTTTTGAGAGTTAATTGATTTTTTCAAGTGATTTTTAAAATTGAAAGAAATATGGACCTGCATGCACTGAGTAATTCTACTAAAGCTAAAAAAAGAAAATTAAATCCATCTCTTTGAAAAAAATCAAAAGTCAAGGCTGCTAAAGTTCGAGGTAAGAAGACTTAATTTTAAAATTCAAGTTATTTGATTTATCCTACTTATAAAAGAGTTTTTTGGGTTCACTCAAGAAGCTACCGAAGGCGATTGTTGGGGATAGAATAAAGAAACCAACAGAAAAAGGATCTCTTAAGCAGTGCTGGATATTGGGTGAGGCGAATGAGGTAGTTGCCTTGGACCCCCCTCGAAAATACCGCATATAGTCTCATTTTGCTGTATAAGTTTTTTTAGAGATCAATATGAAGTTGGAACAAAAAGTGGGAAATAGGAGATCGATCCGAAGTGAAGAGTTTTTTTTAAAGATGACCATGTTTTGGAAAAAAAATAGCGAAAAGAGAGATCAAATCAAAGTGAAAATTTTTTTTTTAGAGATCACTATGATTTTGGAAAAAAAAAGGGGTACGAGATCAAAACCCTTTTTTATTCTAGAGTACATCCATCAAGTTTTGGAAATCCTTGTCTCGGGCCCCTAACTTTGAATATCCATGACTGCTATTAAGAAACGATAGTAACCGCAAAGGAATCCGGGTTAGTTTTACAGAAAAGATTCGCTTACGGTTACTTCTTAATGGGACCTTTTTTTTGTTCTCTTTAAATTTATTAAGCAATTCGATTGAATGAGAGTAGACTTAGTGCTGTTAATCATAAGTATAAGATGAATCGAATTTAAATAATTTTTTGGAGTTTTATTCAAAAAAATTTAATTATCTTTGTAATTTTTATCTATTTGATTATTTAATTTAGATGGGATGCAAGCTTTTTTAGCCAGATTGTGCTCATTGTAGTTTGCCTTTTTTATCAATTTCAAAATTTATTACTTAAAAATTAATTAAATAGTAATGTATTTAATATTTCACTTATATATAATAGGACTTATAGATTAGGGGTAAAAGAAATACTCTTAGGCTTTTTCAATTTTGCACCATATTGTTTTTATTAAAGAAAATCATTAATTGATATTTAAAACAAATCCATCATAAAAATAAAGTAATTAATTTCTGTTTTAGGTGAGCCTCATCTTTCTTATTCTGGAAAAACTATTACAGGAAAAATGCAAAAAATAGTAAATTGTCGCTGTCACTGCTACTTTGAGTTGAATGACAACCAACGGAAAGAAATTTTTGAAACTTTTTATGCAATGTCAGATCATGAAATGCAAAACACTTATTTACGAGGATGCATCACAAAAAAAGCAACTGAAAATATTCGTCGACGTCCACGAACAACTTATACCAAAAAGCGCAATAGCTTTTCATACGCTGTTTCTGTTGAAGACAGATCTGTAGTCGTATGCAAAGCAGCTTTTTTAGTTTTGCATGGGATTGAAGCTAGTAGATTGAGAAGAAAGGTTATAAATTTTAGTGTTAACACCAAAGATAATCGCGGTAAACATAGCAATCATCCCAAAGTAGAAGAATCAATAAAAAATTTAATTCGGAAGCATATTCAAAACTTTCCTGCCAGAGAAAGTCATTACAGTCGTAGTATTAATAGCAGGAGAAAGTATTTGGATTCATCTCTTAACGTTGCCAAAATGCATAGAATTTTTCTCATTGAACCTCCAGAACTTTCATCAGTGTGTAAATATTCCCTGTACAGCAAATTATTCAATTGCGAGTTTAATATTTCGTTTGGTTTTCCTCGAAGTGATATTTGTGATACTTGTGAAAAGTAACAGGTAGAAATCAAAGCCGCCGAATTAAATGGTAATGAAGATATCGTAAAACAAAAAAAATTGGAAAATGAGCTGCACTTACGTAAAGCAGATGTGTTTAATTTGCAACTTAAAGAAGCAACCAAATCTCCACTAGCCAGAGTTATTGATGGTGATACTGCGGTCATAGCAATGGATTTTCAAAAAAACTTGCCCCTTCCTTTAACAGGAGTATCCCAGGAGTTTTACAAAAGGCAGCTTTGCCTTCATAATTTTTGCATTCACGACTGTATTCACGAGAATGCAACAATGTATTTATATGCTGAACATTATGCTGGTAAAGGCCCTAATGAGGTGATCTCTTGCTTAGATCATTACCTATCAACTTTACCAGCAAAAACAAAAAACCTTAAAATTTTTGCTGATAACTGCTTTTCGCAAAATAAAAATAAGTATATTGTAGCTTATTTACAGTGCCTAGTTCATCAAAAATTAGAAAAAATTTAAGTTTTTATCCACTTCCGGGACATAGCAGACTGCCCTGTGATCGCGATTTTGCTCGTATTGAAAAACGAAGAAAAAGAAAAGATAGAGTTTTAAAGCCATCAGAATGGGTTAATGAAATGAAAAACACTGACATTTTAAATCCATTTCAGATAGCTTATGTGGAGCATCCACTCACAGATGACCTCTCTAATGATGGTATTCCTGTTATAAAGTAAAGGACTATAAAAAAAAATTTGATTTGTTTTTACGTTCTCCTAAAGGCATCGCTACTATAAGAGAATTGTTATTTCAAAGAGGTCAGCAGCCAATGTGTCGCTTCTCAATGACTGGTGACTGTTTGACGGAAATGTGTATATTGAAAAGAGGAAAAAAACTTAGAGAACTCCTGTGCGCATCTAAAAATTTGCTTCCTGCGTATTTGAATTTTCTTAAAATCAAAAAGGCCAAGTTTGATGACATCAAAACTTTGTTGGCTATGTCACAATTTCTGACGATGTCACTTTTTATAACACACTATCAGCCCAATCTGACGAGCAGCAGGAAAGCGATCTTGAAGAGGAAGTCGAATAAACATTTTTTGATTACAGCTGAAATAATAAATTTCCTCTTACTCCAGACGAACTTATTAAATAACTTTATTCTGAACATTTTGTTTGTTTCTGTTATCATTGTCTTCATTGTTTTTCAAGTTAATTCGAAATACTGTAAATCGAATGTTAAAATGTCCATCACGTGGTAATTTAGCAATAAAGCAATCTTAAAGAGTGCTGAAGTAGTAGCATAATGCTTTCTTGGTTTGGAAATACTTCACCTCGTCTTATTTTTGACACCCCTTAGATCCTCCATACTTTTCTTGCATTTTATTTGTTAAAAAATGAATATATTTTACCACTATTGTTATTTAAAATTGAGTTTTTCGTCTAAACTGAACTGTCAGTTTTCTAGAAAAAGTGCTTAAGTCACAATTTCCAATAAAAGTACCTAAGTCCATTTTGAAAAACAAGCTTTAATTCTTTATGACGTCATAATTAAACACTAAAAAATTGTTGATGTAAGGAGTGATACAGATATAATATAATAAAATAGCACTTAGGGGCTTTTTATCATTACTCTGATTTGCCAGGGTTTTTGAAAACTTTAAACCTCATTTTCTCAAAACTGACATTATGTGACTTAAGTACATTTAGAAGTAAGCCCTTCAATTGGAGTGAGAGTTAGTTTTAGGGATAAACAGAGTTAGTTTTAATGACAAAATAGTCGGTTAAAAAAACTAAGTTATTTTTGAACATCTTAACAAATTCTTGGAAAATTCAAAAAAATTTGGGCCCGTTTTTAGCCCGCAAGAACAATTTTCGCGCCGTTTCAAACTCTTAGAGCAATTATTTTTTCTTTTTTATTCTCACTCTAAATCAGGGGTCGGCAAACCTGGCACGCGTGCCAAATGTGGCACGCGAGCTGATTTTTTATGGCACACCAAGTGATTTTATACTCACCAAATTTCTTACCTGCTGCAGCGTTTTGAGCGTGTTTTTGCTTTGCCAAGCACTATATAACCGTGGTAAGTTTACTATACACTTTATTTATGACGTGATTTCTTGATTCTAAGTTCGTTTTGTTTGAGGTCGCATGCCTTGCAATAATGGTCTTTGTTTGGTAACTATGCCAATTGTCTCATTGCAGTGAGAAGTTCGTAAGGATAGCCTTCGTGTCTCGTGGTGTATTAAATTCAGTATATTGATAAATTTAATATACGTTTAGAATTTAGCTTATGAAATCAGGTTCAATGGCCACTTAAATTAGACGTCAGGTCTTTCCAAGAATCCTGGACGACAGATTTCGGTTTCGTTTCTCGAGACGACCGAGCTGTGTGTGTGCTCTGCTGTCAAAACATTGTTTGCCGGACATCAAGCATAAAACGACATTTTGAAACGAAGCACGAGAAATCCTTTAAGGACGATGCAGAGAAGATCGAATCGCTGAAAAAGGCGGTATCTCGCTACGAAAAGCAAAGCAGCATTTTCAAGAAAGTAATTTCTGGGGCAAATCGAACAATCGAAAGTAGCTACAAAGCTGCAGAGTGCATTGCTCAACATAGAAAACCATTTACTAACGGAGTATTTATAAAGGAGGCATTTCTCAGTTGTGCCGACGTCTTGTTTGATGATTTACCTAACAAAAGCACCATAATTTTGAGAATCCAGAATATGCCTGTTTCTGCCCGGACAATAGAGAGACGCATCACAGACATAGCTAAAGACGTAAATAAGCAGCAAACTATTGCGTTAAAAACTGCGAATGTTTTCAGCGTAGCTCTTGATAAAAGCATAGATATAAACGATAATCCTCGTTTAGCGGTTGTAGCTAGGTATTGCTGTGACGGTGAGGTGCATGAAGAGCTGTGTTGCTTAAAACCTATGTACGGCACTACTACAGGAAAAGATATACTTGTCACCTTCACTAAGCATTTTGAAGAAAGGGGGATTGATATGAAGAAGATATTCTCGGTAACAACAGACGGCGCACCTGCCATGATAGAACAACACCGTGGATTTGTTAATCTTATTGAGCAAAAAATTAGGCACCCTGTTATCAAGTTGCACTGCATTGTTCATCAAGAAAACCTTTGTGCGAAGATTTCAAATTTAGCTCTCAATGATGTAATGTCAACCGTAACGAAAATAGTAAACTTCCTTGTCGCACGCTCTGCTACAACACACAGGCAGTTTCGATCTTTGCTTGAAAAGATGGAAAGTTCGTACCGTGATCCGCATCTGCACTGCAGTGTTAGATGGTTAAGTCGCGGTAAGGTTCTCTTAAGGTTTGTCGAATGTCTAGTCGAGATAAAGGCCTTTTTGATAGGACAAGGAAAGGCCTACCCTGAACCGGAGGAAGAAAACTGGCTTGTAAAGCTAATGTTTCTCGTGGATATCACCATGCACCTTAACAAACTTAATCTTCGGCCAGGAAAAACAGTGATTGGTCTTTTTGAGGCATGGAAAGGTTTTGTAGCTAAACTGGATGTCTACACACGGGACATTCAAACTGCAACTTTTCGCTACTTTAAACACCTGAAGGCTTTCTCAGTTGATCACCAAGTTAATGGAGCTGAAATTAATATATACATGAGGGATTTAACGTCTCAATTTCGCAATAGATTTCAAGGTTTTCAGCGTTTCGGTCCATTGTTTTCTTTTCTCATCAATCTCCAGGGCAGCGAAAACTTGGACTTATCTACATTTGAATGGATGGATATCGAAGATTTCCAGATGCAGCTGATCAATTTCAAAGCATCCTTATTGTGGGCATCGAAATTCGACGACCTGCGGAAATCGCTAGAAACAGCTGAAAACTCATAAACAAGCATTTTAACATGTTGGAAATCTTTGCCAGAAAAATTTGACTGTTTGAAGAAAATGGCAATAGCTTTGCTGTCTGTATTTGGATCCACCTATTTGTGTGAACAAATATTTTCACACATGAAGTTTATTCTGAGTTGCCATCGCAATCGACTTACCGAAGATCATTCAGAGGCATGTGTTCAACTCAAAGTTACCAGATATAGTCCCAATATTACTGAGTTGAGCAAGGAAAAGCAAGAACAAGGACCTCATTAAAAATGACTCTTGTGACTGCATTCAGTTTCTTTAGTTTAATAAAATTAATCGACTAAATTTGTCATTTGCTATAAAAATCAGGCAGTGGCCAGTGACAGTCAAACACAAAAAATGTTTGGCACGAAAGACTATTAAATGTTAAAATTATTCATAAACTGGCACACTGCGTTCAAAAGGTTGCTGACCCCTGCTCTAAATGGTCTAGTCTAATTCGAAGAAAAACCAATCGGAGGACAATTAGTTTTAGCGAGAAAGTAGTTGGTTGAAAGGAAATTTACGTTCTTCTTGACCATCTTAACAAATTTTTATTTATTAAAAAAATTTTGGGCCCGTTTTTGGCCGGCAAAAACAATTGCATTTTTATCTCTTAGAGCAGGGGCGTCCAACCCGCGGCCCGAGGGTCACATTTGGCCCGCGTAAAGATTTTGAGTGGCCCGCGCAATATTTTCCAAAATAACGTAGGCTTTCCATGCGTCCCAATTTTGGCGGGACAGTGCCAATTTTTTAGGGCTCTGCTCTGCCCATTTTGGGAAAAATTCCGCCAAAAATCGAAGACAGATTCTATGTAAAAACTTCTTTTTTACCTGTTTTTTCTGAAATCGGTAGTTTTCAACTGAAAACCTTTTTTTTTAGAGATCACTATGATTTTGGGACGAAAAGTGGGAAATTTGAGACTGATTTCAAGTGAGGACCTTTTTTTTTAGAAATCACTACGATTTTGGGACAAAAATTGAGGCGTTTTATTTGATTGGCACGCCAATATTTTTGATGAGCCAAAATGCCCCTCGGCTTAAAAAGATTAGACGCTCCTGTCTTAGAGTGTCACAGACTTTGTTCGGGAATCCTAAAGAACCAGTTGAGCTAGGTAACCCGAATACCTGCGCTGAAACAAAGCTATGCTAAATTTTATTTTATCCCGGCTCAAGAAGTAATCTTGCTATTAACGAAAGCTCGGATTGGTTTCGTTGAAGACTCTTCTTCACAACAAACAAAGACCACTGTCTCTAATAAGAACGAATGTATTACAAAAATCACGACCGACGAAACTTCTCTCCCACGCTTTGCCAAACTGCAAAGCGGACTTAACGCTATAACTTGATTAAATCAACACAAATAATTCTACCTCTGTAGAACACAACTCCCAAACACTGGCGCAAAATAAATTCAACAATGATCAACCAATACAAAATCTAACGGGCTACCTTCTGTGCCCAAACAAAATCACATTCACTCGAGCCGTCTCTCGAGTCGCCTCAGATTACCTCACAATAATAATAATATCTCGCTACGCATCGCCTTTATATAGGAAAAGATCACGTGAAGCAAATTTGCTCGCATATACGAGATTTAGCCCGAATTCCCTAGAGAAAACGCTATGCTCGAATGCGCCAGAACATTCTACAATAAGCGAGCTGTAGTAAAGCTTGAAAAACATATTGCGTCATTCTGTCGGCGAAAAGAGAAAAAAGATACATGTATCGAGCAATAGAGAGCGAATCGGACGTATATCGCATAATACAAGAGCAGCGCTCAAAGAGACGCGATTATTATCTTATAATAAAACTACGAATTACTTTTAACGGGAATGAACTACATCGTTATGATTAAAATTATTAGTAATGAAGTGTGACATAGAACAACTAATTTTCTTTTTTTTTTACTCTCATTCCAATCGGTTTTTCTTCGAGTTAGACTTGACCGTTTTAAATGATTGAGTTTAATTCGAAGAAAAACCAATAAGAGTGAGAGTAAAAAGAAATAAAACTAGTTGCTCTAAGAGATAAAAAGAGAAAAAACGCAGCGCAAATTGAACTTGCGGGCCCAAAATTTAAAAATGTTTTTTAATTTTTTAAGATGCTTGAGAAGAACTTAATTTCTTTTCAACCGACTAGTTTCTCTCTAAAACTAACTCTCAGTCCAGTCGGATTTTCTCCGAATTAAACATGAACGTTTTAAATTCAGCTTAATAATTTTACGCAAAGTGACGCAAAGTAACGCATTTCATTGATGCTTTAACCCTATTTCGACTGGGCTTTTTGGAAGCATTAAACAGCTGGGGGAGTGGAAGTGCCGGCGCTCTTTGCTTGCTTATATCTCGACAATTATTAGCGCTAGAATTGTCATTCAAGTTTGTATAGAAAGGGAATTTCATACGCTTTCAATATAGACACTTAAATGCTGCAATTAAACGTTATTTTGGGGTCCAAAAGCAAGTTTTCAAAGGGTTGTCAATTTTTGTAAATTTGCTGAAAACGAGAGAGCGATTTGAGAGAGTTAACGACCTCGGCGGTTTGTCGAACGTTAATGATCCGTAAAATTAGAAGTTCCTCTTGACAAAGTTATTACAGTTTACAGAGAAACAAATTCTACATCAGCAAAAATGTGCTAAAAGCATGTTTTATTAGTGCTTACATTGGATCTTTGCTATTTATCAAACAATTTTTTTAAATCATTTAATTTTGTGAACAATTTAGGTAAGAAGCTTTATTAAATAAAAAAAAAAGATAAATCATTACACAAAAAAATTATGTTTGTAGCTTCATGTCGCAAAAGACTCACTTAATCTTTTTTTACTATAAAAATAATATTTCAGCTTCACTGATTTAGTTAGAGTTGATTGCTTTTCATCACGCAATTTTTTTTGGATTTCAGAGAAATTGGTTTTATTTCGAATGTTTTTTTTTCTTTTACTACTAGATGGCCACTTCATTCTAGATAATTCTTGCGAATTCAATATGCGAACAGCGTTGTAAACGTATAAGAAACAGAGTTCTCAATAAAAATATTCAGAGGTTTTAAAAAAAGAGTAATGCGAGATATACCAATCTTTGGATCAGGTTACGCGATGTTGGCTCCTCACAAACACTGCCAGCATCGCAAAAATGAGATGCAGTTTGCGTCATAAATTAATAAAAATTTTAATAAATAAAAATTTTTGGAAAAATAATTTCGGTTTATTTGTTTGTATCTTTCGACTGAAAATTTTCTAGCTGTTAGAGTTTTGCTATTAAAAAAAATTTGATTCTTGATTGAAGTATAATTTTTGACATTCACATTTACATTACGTAGCGTTTACACAAATTGCAAAGAGTGTTTAGGGGAAGATGAGGTAAGTTGAACCAAATTTTACAAAAAATAAAATAACTTGTTAATTATAAGCGCTATATAATAGAAATTTTAAGATATTATATTTCAAGATATAAGGTTAATTAAGATGTAAATTATTTTTTAATTTAGTTGCACAATTTTTAATAATTTGTCTTCAAAGTTGACACTTTTTTTAGTTCAACTTGCCCCTTAGTCGGGGTAAGTTGAGCAAGTACCAAAGGTAAGTTGAACCATCCACAGAAGTTACTAAAAAAAGTTAAAAAAATAAATTGTTGCAACCTAATATTGTATAAACTCATACATTTTAGACCACTGTTATAAGTATTACACATCAAGCTTTGGATTGAATGTTCTAATTCTGTCTACTTGAGCAAAATTACTAGCACAAATATTTCAAACATAGCAATTTACAATGAATAATCAAAGAATTAATTTTAATTTTAATTTTAATTTAATTTTAATTAATCAAAGAATTTAATTGTTCAATAATTTTGACATATGAGAAAGCGTTAATACACGTTCCAGCGATTGAGATTTATCGGAAATACAAATTTTTTTTGCCTAGAAGTTGTTCCCGTGACATAAGAAAGAGGAAGTATCTTTATGATATCACTTTCTGGAAAGAACACTCATCGTCTTCCTTGAAAATAAACGTGAGTTGCCCAGTAATATGATCAACTTTGCACTTTTTTAAAAATTTTGCCTCGCATTCACCAGTCTCCTCGTCCATACTTTCAACCAGACCAATGTAAAAACGGGGATTTGCTTTTCCAGTGGGCTTAAAACTGACTAGAACATAATCTCCTGGAATTGGGTGAACTAACTTTTTGGAGCAATCACTACTATCATCACACAAATCTTGTACATTAAGTTCTGGTTCTTCATCACTCGAATTCTCATGAAATAGTTTTCTTTTTTTATTAAAGGATGCTTTCTTTATTTGTTTTTCTTTTAATATGTTATGAATTTGTGACTAGTTTTTTTCCGGAGTATCAGTCAAAATTGTCGTTTTTCCTCGTTTTCGACCACTTGTTGTTAGTTTTCGTGGTCCAGCACGGGGAACAGGTAAAGTTTCTGAAGGAGACATGTAAACGATATCATTTGATTGATGATTAAAAGTTGAAATGGTGGAAAAAAGATTGCCTCTTGATTTTGACAGCTTGTTTGTGCGTTGCGAGTCTTGATTATTTCTTGGTTAAGATAAGAACGATTAGTTAATTCAGATGGAGCAAAGGCGTTTTCATCAAATATATCTCTGCAAAATGGATAGATACCAGTCGATTTAAATCCAGCTTGTATGTTACTCGGAGTAAATGCAGCTAAGTAAGCTTTATTGATTAAGGCTGGAATGTTATAAATAGTAACTACTTTTCCAGGATTAGACCGCATCCACTCGTCCATTGCCTGATTATATTTCGACTTTAAAGGTCCAAACACTGAGCGGTCTAGCGGTTGTAAGCGATGAGAGGTATGAGGAGGGATAGTCAAAAGAATTAATCCATTTTGTTTTGCCAGCTAAATGGATGCCATGGACATATGACTTTCATGGTTATCCAAGATTAATAACGCGCGATTTTCATTGTTGCAAGAAATTTGATTTACTATGTGTTTTAAGTACATGGAAAAAATTTCTTCGTTTATCCATCCTGATTTATTTGAAGTGCCAATGGAGCCGGTTGGTCCGTCACAGAAAAAATGATCTTTATACTTTTTTTGAGGAAAAATAAAAGCCGGTGAAATACTATTACCAGTTGCACTAATGCAACAAACAAGTGTCACTAACTCTCCGCGCTCTCTTGATGTGATGGAGTCAATTTGTTTGGTACCTTTCGCTGCCAACACTTGTTTTGGGCTTTGCACCGTAGTCACACCTGTTTCATCAATATTAAATATTCTGTTAGGTGTAAACTTGTACCTGTCCATAACTGAAGCTAGATTATCAAAAAATTCATTCACTGTATAGCGGTTAAATGCTGTTGCTCTTGCTAAAGACGTGGCTTCCGGTGTCCTGTGTGATATGTTATATTTTTTTATGAAGGAACAAAAGTATTCTTTTCCGGCTAGTTTATTTTCCTCCCAGCTCACAGGTGCAGCTATGTTGTTTTTTTTAGCAAGTTCATATGCGAGTTGACGACATTTTGTAGCAGTAATACCATAAAATCTTTTTTAAAAGTTCCTTAACATGATCTGCTAACTTTTTTTCAATCGGTTCTTAAAATATTTGCTTTTTTTCTTTTAAAGCACCATAGCCGTATAAATTTTGGGTTTCACCACTTGCTTTCTTATCTATGTAGCGCTTCAAGATGTTTCTGGGAATGTTAAATGATTTGGAAGCAAAACTTAGGGATTTTCCATTTTTTACACATGTTGCAGCCGCTTCCATTATTTCTTTCGGCTCATTTCCGCGGTTAGTTTTTCTTGTATAAACTCTCGGCATTTTCAATAAAATATATACGCAAAAAAATGCAATTTTTTAATAATCAAAATCTAAAAATAAACTGCATTAATTTTTAACGTGCAATGGAGTAAATTGAACCATGGTTCAACTTTACCCACAGCTAGTGGTTCGACTTGCCTTAAAGGTATGTGCTATGTTATTTTTAAAATTTTTACTAAGATCGACAAACCTGCGCATTCAGAGAAACAGAATTTTATGTTATGTTTATTATCTATTTTTTAGTCGTAGCTACGCAATAAATTGATACAAAATCTAGGAGTAATTATCAGTTAACTTTATTTTACTAGTATTTACTTTTGCAAGTCATAAAAGCTTTTTCTAACACTACATTTTTGCCTGAACAGATATTTAAATGCTGGTATGACAGAGTCAACTGATTTTCAACGTGCAAAAAATAGATGGCGCAAAATATTTTGTTTATCTTCAAATTAACGCTGGGAAACCTGTGGTTCAACTTAGCTACTGGTTCAACTTACCTCATCTTCCCCTACTGTGCATTTATTTATTGGAGGTTGATGTTATCTACTTTCCGAGAAGCCCCAATAAAATTGAGATATCACAGAAACCATACTAATAATCGCATGAAATTTTTTACACGAATATAATTAATTCTTAAACTTTATTATTCAAAAAGCAATAAGATTTCAAGAACGAAGGACTAATGCTCTCTAGTTGATTAAAAGATCTTTACATTTGTCAATTTTAAAAATATTAACTAAGCATTTTAAATTAAAAAAAGTTTGTGCGTTGTATTAATAAATTGAACGCTTAAATTTCCCTTTCATATTTATTTTTTGAACAACATTCAGCAAATATAAAGCATACAGACATATTTTTGTGGTAACTTCTTCAAGCATATAAGTTGTTGGCGACATTTTTAATTTAGTAAAAATATAAAAATTAAAATCTAATCCAATAAAACTTAAAGCTAAGTTAGAGTAAATATAATTTTTTCTACTATAAGATATATTTTTTCTTTCCACATTAATAACATGAATTATCAAAAACTACTTACAAATCAATAAAGATTGAAAAAATGAATTAATTGAGCAAGTTCATTATTGTTGAAGTTGTAGTCGTCATTATATGAAAATAAAACAATACCTTCAAAGCTTGATTAAGGAATTATAAAGTAAGCTAAATGAAAAAAAATAGTAAGCAGTTTTTGTGTTGTGATTGCAACCCTTTTGCTCTAAGCAAAGCTGCCAAAAAAATTTTTTTAAAGAGAACAGCAAAAGTCAACTTTTTTTTATTGAAAAAGAATTTGCAATATATGCAAATTAAAAGTGTTACAAAAAAGTCTTCAGTTGTAAAATTTGGCAGTAATGTTTTATTTACTTGGCCATGGTTCGCATATTTATAGGATAAACCAAAAATGCCTTCGTCTTGAAAAGACTGAACTGTTTGAATGCAAGTCCTTTTTTTCTTTTTGTTTGTTCTGCACTTTGTACTAAATAAGAATTTTAATTTCAAATTCAACGGAAGACCTTTTTCCTGGGATCTTTATAGGGATTTTAGATATCGGGATGTACAACTCCGTTTTGGATCCAGTTTTTGTTTACTTTAGTAGGGTTAAGTTTTCAAATCAAAACTAAAGTAAAATTTTATGTTAGTTATTTTTCGAGTGAATAAAAAATTTTTATGTAATATTTATTAATGGATAAAGACAAAAAATGTTTTAAAAAACTAAGTGTTTTTTTGTACTCAATAGTTGTCGTCACTATTTATTCAAAATATTAGTAAAAAAAAGTTTACTTGGCAGTTACCCAAATTACCAAATTAAACTCAAAAACTTTAAACTGTTTGATTAGAACAAAAAAAAAAAATTAATGATGAAAATTTATTAAGCTATAAAAAGTAATGAAATTAAGTAGTTTTAAGTAACTTGGTTACCTACTCCAATATTTTTCAAAAAACTAGTTATTTTTAAAATTTAAGTATAACAGTCAAAAATTATATTTTAGCAAAAGTTAAGTTTTTACTTATTAAAAGATGATCTAATATAATAAGTTTTATATTATACTATAAAAAATTTAGTAATATAAGTTGTTTAGGCAGTTAGCAAAATAATTAACAAAATATATAATAAAAAATTTAAAACCTAATTTTTTTAGAATTTTGATCAAAAGAAAAAAACTTTTTTAAGTATTATTTTTTTCAAATTTAAAGTAACTATGCTGATTACTCAGGAAGCCAATTGTTTTTTAAATAAAGTATGGTAGTTAAAAAATAATTTTTAAAAAAATTTTTGTGTTTAATTAATAGATCAGAAGTGAAAAATTTTTTTTATTTAAAATGACATGGTAAGAAAATATGTGTATTCTATTAATTTTTCAATAAGCCAAAGAAGCCAATTATTTTTAAATAAATTATGGTCGCTGTAGTTAAAAAGTAATTCAAAAAAATTTTTTGTGTTAATTAATAGATCAAGATTGAAAAAGCTTTTTTTGGATTTAAAATGACATGGTGAGAAAATTGCCAGTTCTACTATTAATTTTTCAATAAGTCAGTTATTTTTAAAAACTAAAAGTGTGTAGTCAACAATTTATTTCTTCAAAAATTGTTTGTTTTATTAATAAAAGATTAGTGTTGTGAAATATTTATAATCACTGTAGAATTTAATTTTTTGTGTAATTACTCATATTTTCTATGATATGCTGTTGGGTGTAATATTGTATTGAACAATTTAAGTATTAATTTTTATATTTCATATAAGCAGGAGCGCAACTAGGGGGGATGTTTGGACGGCATGCCATCCCCCTTTACAATACCTATTAAACGAAAAACAAACTAAAAACAATGGATCGTCTTACGACTAGGACGATATGCCATCCCCCCTTTACAACCTTTGTCGAATCACATTTCGGGAGAAAAATAGCGAATTCGGAATCGAAATCGAAGTGAAGAACTTTTTTTTGAGAGATCACCGCGATTTCCGGAAATAAATAACGAATTCGGAAGCGAAATTTTGAATGTCTAAAAAAAGTTTTTTTACTTTAATTGCCATTCCCCTTTGATAATTTCTGGTTGCGCCACTGCATATAAGTATAGGAAATTTTTACTTTCACTTTTAGTGTTTTTTTTAAATAAATTCTACAGTTTTACAAATACTTGAAAACTAAGCTCAAAATTTGTGTTACAAAATTCTGTTTAAGTTTAAGTGCTATTAGATTTGCTGCATTTTTGGGTTTAGGTAATTGAATTTTATTTGATTAATTGGATTTTGAGTACTATAAAAAGTTCTTAACGATGGTGAACACTTGCTGTATGCCAGCTTGCAACTCTGGCTATAGATCCAACAGGAATGGAAAAAAAATTGTATTAATTCCTTTTTTTTTGCAAATTCTGAGTTTTGTGATAAATGGTATAGGGCTATCCCAAGGAGAAACTGAAAAGTATCAGTCTCATAAAGTTTGTTGAAAGCACTTTCATGAAAGTAGAGCTGATACTTGTAGTATCAGACATAAATCTCAAAAGACCCTAAAACTGCACAGAGTGCATCGAAACCTAATGCTGTTCCTAAAATTTTTCCTTCTTTGCCAAAATACCTTCATTCATTTTTACCAATAATGCGTGTAACCTTTTCTACAAGTTCCTCTTCCAGACATATAAAAGATAACATCATTCTACAAAAGCAAAACAGTAATTTTTTTATTTGAGACTCTTTTACGGACTTTCCATCCTTTACAAGCAAAATGAATAATGCAGTTCTTCCCTTCGGATACACAAGTGTTTATGAAGCTCCATTTGTCGAGTTATATTTTGTCAAAATGATGATAATTGCAAAGTAGCTCGAGAACTTGCAGTGTCAAAAATAATTTTAAGTGAGCAACAAATCAAAGCTTTTGTTTTTTCTAACTTGATACCAAAAGATTAATATATGCATTTGCTTTCATGTGGTTCACTGCAGACAGTAACTGAAGTGTCTAATATCCTTGCTTGGTGTAAATATTCTTAAAGAATTTGATGCTCTTCCTTTATTAGAAACAAGTGTTGATAATGGAGCTGAAGAAAATGGTGTGCTTTGGCTTAATGATGTATTCGCTGGTGTTTCTTTAAATGACATGATATGTGCTGATGCCAATATAACATATCAGGTAAGTGTCTGTGTTGGCAGAAGCATATCTTTCTGCCGCAAATGCTCTTGCAAAGAGTTGCTCATTGCAGATGATGATTCCTTTTCAATCCACTACTACCTGCCAGATTAGTACAAACAGTTGTTTAAAAACATAAATCACGGGGGCCTATCGCAACCATCTGAATTTATTTACACTGTGACAGCGCTGGCATTGCAACATTATATGGTCATTCTATCCACTATAGAACCAACAAATACCAAGTTGCTATCCATGAGCAACCCACGATCTGTTTTTATCAAAGCATTAATTAACATTGTTGCAGCAACTGAAACTCTCAGTGACCTATTTTTCAGCAATGCTCTGCCGGTCATTTGAATTTAAAAAGTGGTTAAATCTACGTTTAATTGTTTTGCAAAGAACTAACTTAAACGGATAAACGCATTTAAAGTTTAATTGCCTAAAATATCAACCAAAAAACTGCGAAAATTAACTTCAAAAAGCTCCCCGTTTTAATTCTTGTATAATAATTTGTTTTTTGTTATTTTGATAGTTTTGTTGCTTTTTGTTGTTGTTGCGTTTTAAGCTTAATACTTGTTTATTTTTCTTTCTTGATAGGCTATTTTAGTTTTATTGCATGCCAAATTGTTAGTTAGTTTTGCTGCTTTTGCATATACAAGTTTGTTTTTGTTTTTCTTAAATAACTGCAGTCAATATACATTTACATTTGTTTAGTATTTAGAATCTGGTATTACTTAATGCCTGTCAAAATAAAGATTTCAATTTTTTTGAACAAATAACCGTCAAAAATCTTTAAATTATAACTAAATGCATTTAACCTTCATACGAAAGGTTTCAAAGTTTCGTATGACTTTTGACACTATTTTCGTAGTAGCACTTCTAACGTAAATAGCCAAAATGAGTTGTTGATCCTGGTGTTCTAATATCCCTAAATCTTTACCATGCTTTTAATTACAATTTTCTCTAATACAATAATAATTTACGTTTATTAAAACGGTTTTTTAACAAAAAAGTCCTTTTTTTAGATTTTATCCCTTTTCTAACTAACTGGTATTTGCTGTGCAATTCTTATCGAAAAAAGTTTAGTGACCCTTTCTCTGCATTGATATTTTACAATCTTTGTTGAATTTGATTTTAGTCAAGACTTTATGATTCTTAGAGACAGGTCTAAAGCAATGTTTCTATCTTGCAAATTTTAAAGGACACTACCTGCCTCCGGTGCCCGAACTTTTGGAAAATATAGGTGGGCAGAAATGGATAGAAACGCTTGACATTGATCGAGAAAAAAATTTCGTGGTTTTTTTCCGAATACTCTAAGGAATAACAATCAAAAAAATGTAACACATTTCGGTGACGGAAGTTTTGCTAAAGCATAAAACTACAACCTAATATGTTTTAGCAAAATAATTTCAATTGGCTGATTTACAATTTGTGACTCTAGCAATTAAAAATTTATAAATCAATGTTTTATTCAAGTAGTAAAACGTTTTGTGCGATAAAAAATAAAGCATTTTACAAGCACAAGGTTACCATGCATACGGCACACCAATCATTTATTATTTTAATTTTTAATTTTCATATTTATCTTTTTAAAAACATGAAAAGCATTCGGAGTTTCCAAGATATTGCTGATCAGTTCAAGTTCTATGCTTTGGTTTTGTAGTCTTTTATTTAGAGATATGATCAAAATCTAGAGCTACTTGCTAAGACCGCCAAGCAGAGGAAAGCGCCGTAAAGTGTCTTTTTCAAGGACAAAATAATGCGAGTAGTTTTTGAACCGCTACCGTATCGGTCACAGTCACCATCAATCACGGCGTTTTTACCCACTTGGTCAAGCTGTTAGTTTTTTTATAACTAATACGCAATTACAGACATATGATTTAAAAGTTATGAAAGAAGGATGATGAAAAGGTTGATGCTAAGGTGTCGCAGCTACAAAAGTTTTTCAATACACACATAGTAGTGAAGAAACAAAAAATTGAAAGTAAGTTTCTTTCACATACATAAGCATTCAAACAAGAATTTATCAATCATTCAAATCTCTGCTCTGCCTTGGACAAAGTGGTTTTGTTCTCTAACTTGCGTACATTTGGATTTTTATAGTAGGCTACCTGTTTTAAGTGACGAATTTTTTTCTCTCAATTACGGACCTATTCGAGCAGTTGTTGTTTGTTTCGGGTAAATCATCTCTCAAATACAGTATATATATTTTTCTTCGCTAAAGCTTCTTATAATTTCTCACGAAATTGTATTTACTACAAAATTATTTTCATTTTTGGCCATCATACACTCGTAAAATTATAACGTAATAAGCACCGCGATTATTCGGTAAGGTGAAAGGAGCTAATGCGACGACACTGTATAGACTATGAATGAATTTCATAATTCGTTAATATCTGACTTTGAAGCAACGCACAGCCGTATATAAACAGACTTGATCTAAACACTAAAGATTTAGAAAATTTAGTCAGACAAATATGGCGAATGCGCTTTTGTGCTCAATTAGTGACGTCATCCAATTTCATATAGGATACCTGACGTGAAAGAGAAAAAGCCGAGTTGGTTTTTCTGCTCACTTTAAGTAACATGAAATGACTTATATAGGCAGGAAAGAGTTAGTGAACCGTTTAACGGAAATTGTTTTGATAAGCAGTTTACACCTCACCTTTCTCTCGCTTTCGTTGCTTTTTTCTCGCGGTTTATAAAATAATCAAAAAGCTAGGACAAGGTGTTAAAAAACTATTAATAACTCCAAAATTACTTGAGCAATTTTTTCAAAAATTACACCAACTTTTTGATGAATAAAAATCAGGAAAAGTCATAAAATTTGAAGACATTCGTGCAATAATTTTTAAGCAGCACACACCATTTTAACGGTCGGGCACTTTCCGCCCCCCCACAGTCGTAATAAGGTTAAATGGAAAATTCAATGTACGTCTGAGCTGCAATAAACGCAATTTAATTGATCTAATTATAGGCTTATCGAGTGCAACACTTCACTTTCTTTGCCATAAAGCTTTTTATTTAGAATGCTTTGTTAGCAATAAACTTTAATACCTTTAAATTAACACAATTTCTGTTTTATAAATTACAGATTCAGGGACGGAAATATTAGGGAGCTAGAACAAAATTATTTTGAAATTTGCAAGATAGAAGCATTGTGTTAGACTTGTCTTAACAATTGCATAATCTCGACCAAAAATTAATCCAATAAAGTCTGAAAATATTGATTTAGCCAATGCGTCACCTAACTTTTTTCAAAAAACTACCTGATATAACAATAAATTTGCAAGAAGGACAAACTTTAGAAAAAAGTTTTTTTTCTTAATAATTACTCTCAACAAATGTATATCTTAGCGAATTGGAAAAAAAAATATTTTTAGGAAATTGAAGACCAAAAAAAAGTCTTTACTTGAGTTTGAACTGTGAAGGTGTATATCTTTGTACTGCAAATGAATGCTGATAAAATAGAAAAGGTATTCATTTACCAAAAAGACGTTCCGCTTTTTTGAGTAAATCAAAAGTATTTTTCGGTTCAGTAAATGAAACGTTGCAGCCAAAATGTGAAATGTTAATTTATGATATTTATGGGATTGCACTACGTTTTTTAGAAACAAATTTTTCCATTACACCTACGCCTAAAATTTACGTTTGTTAAGAGTGTCTTTTTAAACAAAAAAGTGCCCATTTTAAATTTCCCCCCCGCCCACCAAAAACTTTTCCAGCGCCTCTGATTGCAGCACTTTTTCGTTTTTGTACTTCCCAACCGCCACATCTGATTATGGATTTCAACCTCGTCAAAGACAGTTTGCAGGTGGCACTTTTAAATACTAACTGCCCACAAACTCGTTTATTCTTCCAAGCATCTAGTTATGGGCATGCATTATGCCATCATTCTGGCTGCAGCAATACATTAATAGAAACTACAAAACTTAAATATTTCTCTCCTTACAAGGCTGTAGCAATCAGACTTTAACATATTTAAGTTTAAAATCCAAAACCACAGTCAGGTAGTGAACTCGGGTTTGGCGTGCGTGATGCATAATATACCGCTTGTTTTTAGTGTAATAATGAATTAATAACAACTATAAACTCCATGTTTAGTTTTTTTATCTCACAAATTTTGTTCATAAGTTTGCTAATGCAAAACTTGCCTTTCAGAAAATAACGAAGTGGGAAAAGATTCATCTTCAAGTTGTGTTTGCAAATTAAGCAAAGATACTCTTCAGAAACAAGAAAATGATTTAGCCAAAAAATTAAAACAAATTTGCGACAAAGATGGAGATGAAAAAGCTCCAAAACAATCTGCTGAAATATTTTACAAGCTCAGTCAAATATATTGTCAAAATAACGTAATGGTAAGCTTGATCAGAAGGGCCACTTTGCTAAATGCAGCAATTACCAGGAAACCTAGTAATATGCAGGAAATCAAAAATGATTTGAATAAACATTGTTTTTGTGTTTTGAAACAAGCTGGTGCAAAACAATTAAATGCTGATTTGATTGCAGCTGCAGCAAAAGTTGAAGAAAAAATTAAAACAATGAGAAATGAAGTAAATCAAGAACTTGACTATTTGAAAATGTCTGAAGCGATGTACAAAACCAAAAAACAAATAGAAAACATAAAAATTAAAACCATTAGAAATCTACAAGAAAAAATTGCAAAAGATTATAAACATATCATGGCTGAAATATTGCAGTACTGCGAAACAGTAATGGGCAATACACCTTGTAGATTTGTTTTAGTTGGCATGGGATCCCTGGCAAGAAAAGAAATCACTCCATATTCGGATTTCGAACATATCATTGTTTTGGAAGAAAACTGTCAACAAAGACCAGACTATGAAAAGGTGTTAAAATACTTTAGATGGCTGTCCGTAATATTCCAAATAATTGTAATCAATCTTCAGGAAACGATTGTTCCAAGCGTCGATATTGATTGTTTTAAAACAACTACAAATAAAAAAAAGGAAAGTTGGTTTTATGATAAAATTACTACAAGAGGCATTAGCTTTGATGGTATGATGCCTCATGCATGTAAGTTTCCATTAGGGCAAAAGGTTTTATCTAATGAAAACAAAGAATACAAAACGGAGCTTATTAAGCCAGTTAATGAAATGCTTAAATATCTTTCTTCTCAAACAGATTTAAAAAACGGGTATCACCTCAAAGATATCTTAACTAAAGTTTGCTATGTTGGGGGAGATAAAAACATCTTTGAAAGTTTTCAAGCAAAAGTCTACCATGTATTGGACAATCAATACCAAGAAAAGAAAAAGAAAGAAATTAAAAAAGCACTTATTGAGGACCTTGATAACTTTGCAACAAGATCCAACTTTTTAAAACACACGAGCAAATCGTTTAATATAAAAAAAGATTTGTATCGAAGTTCAACAATATTTATATCAGCGATGGGTCAGGTCGAAAACATTCATGCGTCATCATGCTTTGATATCATTGAGGCTCTTGCAGAAAAACAAGTCATAAATGATAAACTGAAATCAAAACTCATGTATGCTGTTGCAGTGGCTTGTGAATTACGGCTGACAAGATACATGAAACAAAAAAGACAAGATGATCAAATAAAGAGTTCAATAAGTCATCAGGACGCAGTTCAAGCACTTTTAGAGAACATAAATAAAACGGATTTATTTTTCTACTTTCAAATTGTTTATGCTTTACAATGCCGTGTTTCAAAACAATTCGATTTAAAAAAAGCTCATTTTTATTCTGATCCAAAATTACTAAACTGTAGATTATATTATTGCTTGGGAGATTTTCAAAATTTTGTTCAGTTTGCAAAAGAATACAAACCATTGAAATATAATCCAACATCAAGACTGCAATCGGCTGATGAAATTTTAACTCTATTAGAAAAAGAAATCGAACTAGTTTTCCATCAAAATATATTTTCAGCATGGAATTATGATTATGTGTCTGAAAGAAGCAGTTTAGAAATAATTTATAATTTTGGGTTAGAACTTCGCAACTCAGGAAACAATGATGATGCAAAGGAAATTTTTGAAATATTAAATGAATTACTTACTTTAAAAATCACCCAAATTGAAAAAGAATCTTGCAAAACAATTTCTCCCAACATCGTCATAGAAAAAAGAATTTTGATTCCTCACATATTTCATTATGAGCTACTGGCGTTAAAGCAAATCGGTTTCTGTTGCATGAATCTAGATCAACCGGATGATGCTTTGGATTATCTACAACGATTGCTGAAAATCTATGAAAAAGCATCACTTGATATCGGATCGGATGTGAATGTGGCCAGTACGCTAAACAACATCGCCTCGTGTTTTATGAACATGCACAAACCGGCTGATGCATTGGATTATCTACAACAATCCATGAAAATCTATGAAAAAGCATCACTTGATATTGGATCGGATGTGAATCTGGCAATGACGCTAAACAACATAGGCAAGTGTTTTATGGACATGCACAAACTGGCTGATGCATTAAATTATATACAACGATCGCTGAAAATCTATGAAAAAGCATCACTTGATATTGGATCGAATGTAAATGTAGCACAGATGTTAAACAACATAGGCAAGTGTTTTAAGGACATACACAAACCCGCTGATGCATTAGATTATCTACAACAATTGCTGAAAATCTATGAAAAAGCATCACTTGATATTAGATCGGATGTGAATGTGGCTGGTACGCTAAACAACATAGGCAACTGTTTTATGGATATGCACAAACCGGCTGATGCATTGGATTATCTACAACGATCCCTGAAAATCTATGAAAAAGCATCACTTGATATTGGATCGGATGTGAATGTGGCAACAACGCTAAACAACATAGGCTTGTGTTTTAGAAACATGCACAAACCGGCTGATGCATTGGATTATCTACAACAATCGCTGAAAATCTATGAAAAAGCATCACTTGATATTGGATCGGATGTGAATGTGGCAATGACGTTAAACAACATAGGCAACTGTTTTATGGATATGCACAAACTGGCTGATGCAATGATTCATCAACAACGATCGCTGAAAATCTATGAAAAAGCATCACTTGATATTGGATCGGATGTAAATGTGGCCGGTAGGTTAAACAACATAGGCTTGTGTTTTATGGACATGCACAAACCGGCTGATGCATTGGATTATCTACAACGATCGCTGAAAATCTATGAAAAAGCATCACTTGATATTGGATCGAATGTAAATGTAGCACAGACGTTAAACAACATAGGCAAGTGTTTTATGGACATGCACAAACCGGCTGATGCATTGGATTATCTACAACGATCCCTGAAAATCTATGAAAAAGCATCACTTGATATTGGATTGGATGTGAATGTGGCTGCTACGCTAAACAACATAGGCAACTATTTTATGGATATGCACAAACCGGCTGATGCATTGGATTATCTACAACAATCGCTAAAAATCTATGAAAAAGCATCACTTGATATTGGATCGGATGTGAATGTGGCAACAACGTTAAACAACATAGGCAACTGTTTTATGGACATGCACAAACCGGCTGATGCATTGGATTATCTACAACGATCACTGAAAATCTATGAAAAAGCATCACTTGATATTAGATCGGATGTGAATGTGGCCAGTACGTTAAACAACATAGGCAGCTGTTTTATGAACATGCACAAACCGGCTGATGCAATGATTTATCTACAACAATCACTGAAAATCTATGAAAAAGCATCACTTGATATTGGATCGGATGTGAATGTGGCAACAACGCTAAACAACATAGGCAAGTGTTTTATGGACATGCACAAACCGGCTGATGCATTGGATTATCTACAACGATCCCTGAAAATCTATGAAAAAGCATCACTTGACATTGGTTCGGATGTGAATGTGGCAACAACGCTAAACAACATCGCCTTGTGTTTTATGAACATGCACAAACTGGCTGATGCATTAAATTATCTACAACGATTACTGAAAATCTATGAAAAAGCATCACTTGATATTGGATCGGATGTGAATGTGGCAACAACGCTAAACAACATAGGCAAGTGTTTTATGGACATGCACAAACTGGCTGATGCATTATATTATATACAACGATCGCTGAAAATCTATGAAAAAGCATCACTTGATATTGATTTGGATGTGAATATGGCCGGCACGTTAAACAACATAGGCAAGTGTTTTAAGGATATGCACAAACCGGCTGATGCAATGATTCATCTACAACGATCGCTGAAAATCTATGAAAAGGCATCATTTGATATTGGTAGGGATGTAAATGTGGCAACAATGCTAAACAACATAGGCAACTGTTTTATGGACATGCACAAACCGGCTGATGCATTGGATTATCTACAACGATCGCTTAAAAGTTTTTGCAAAAGCATCACTTGATATTGGTTCTGATGTCAATATAGCAATGAAACAAAAGAACTTAGGAATGTGTTTTATGGTGATGAACCAACCGGCTGATGCGTTGGATTTTATACATCGGTCCCTGAAAATTTACGAAAAAGCATCAAATAATATTGCTTCGGTTATGCGTGTGTACGACTTTAAACATCATAGTTAACTGTTTTATAAAAATTTAGAACTAGGCTGACGCATTGGATTATCTGCGATAATCACTGAAAATCAAGCAAAAAGCATCACTTCATATTAATTTGAATGTGAATGTGGCAAAGACGCTAAACAATATTGGCAACTGTTTTATATTTTAGTATTTTTTCTCAATTGCCTTATCCCTTACGTCTGTTATTCGTCCCCTAATCCTTTTTCATGGAGAAAGAAGAGTTTTGACAAACTTTATGCCTTAACCATTTTTCAATAAATGATCATCATCGTTTGGAGGGTATCCACTCCATGTCAGACACAAACAGGACTGGGCCCGAGGGTTTATCCTTTTACTACTCCAGGCTGCTGCACTGCCTGAATCACATACTGGCAGTGGTGTTATTAAGCCAGCATCGAGTCATCCAAAACCGTCAGACCTCGTGCTCCATGTGGTGCCCGATGTATAGAGCAAGCTGTTAGAACATGGTCTGCGGTTTGCTCAGAGGCTTCACACTCGCAATTCGGTGAAGGAGCGAGACCCCATTTGTGCATGGACGAATGGAATCGCCCAACACCAGTCCGCAGGCGGTTGAGCTTAACCCAAATTGCTCGGGGTAAAACCATCTGAACAGGCCTGGCACCGGTCCCAGGCACAAAAGCACGGAGCCTGGAAGCACCTTCCCAGTACTCCGTTTTCTATTTGTGATTTTTCCATTCAGAAGCACGGATGCCAAGTCTGGCAAGGTTGTCCAAGAGATTCCGCGAAGCTGCCACAAACGGACGTCTGGATCTTAGTCTCACTTGGCGAGTATCTGAGGATTCACTTAAAAGACCATATAAGGTATGATCAGGATCCAGAGATCCACGGTAAGCCAAGGAGAGTGTCGCTCCCAGTCGGCGAAGCTCAGCTGGCTGGATGCCTGAGAGTACAGGTAGGTGGTCCGTTGGAGTGGGACACAGGCATCCAGTAACTATGCGCAAAGCGTCATTTAAGACATTGTCGATGAATCGAGTGTGAGCACTGCAACACCAGACTGGCGCACAGTACTCAGCTGCTGAGTAGACTAGAGACAAGGTGGCTATGCGTAGTGTCTTAGCACCAGCACCCTATCCCGAGCCCACGAGTTGCTCAGCAGTGTGACGTGCGAGGATAGTTTTTTGCGCAATGCCACTAGATGGTGACGAAACGTGAGCGATCTGTCCAGTTTTACCCCAAGGTAAGTAGGGGTTGGACAAAACGGTAAAAGTCTATCGTTGTTGTAGACTTTTAACTTGCGTTTGGCCTCTCGGTTATTTAAGTGAAAGGCTGCCATCACCGTCTTAGTGTGACTGAGCTTCAACCTCCAAGTCTGAAGATACGCTGAAAGTGTAGACATGTCTTAGCTTAAAGTCCCCTCCAAGTCCTTCCAGTTTCCAGAAGAGTGCAACAATGCTAGATCATCAGCATAAGCAAACTTTCTGGAAATCATGGAAGGAAGATCGTACGTATAGATGTTAAATAGAAGGGGAGCCAAGACCGATCCCTGAGGTACGCTGGTTTTAAGACGGCATAGCCTACTTTGCTTGTTGTCACCGGTAGTAGCGGTGAAACTTCGATTTTGGATCAGCTCCATAATCATTCTGACGATGTGCTTATCCGGAAGTAGTATCAGCAGCTTGCAAGTAAGGCCACAGTGCCAGACAGTGTCATAAGCAGCTGTCAGATCAACAAATACAGCACCGGCCTTCTTTTTAGGCTCAAAAGAATCCTTGACGTTCTGGGTTAGCAGAACAACTTGATCTACGTTGGCTTCTAGCGTCGGAACCCAGCCTGCTTTTTAGGGAGCAGTGGATCGATTAATGGCTCAACAGCTAATCAATTAAGGGCATAGATAAGCCTCTCGAGGATCTTGTAGGGAACACAGAGCAGAGATATCGGTCGATAACTCTTTGGGTCCCCCACGGGCTTCGTTGGTTTCGGGATCGCGACCACAAGCGCTCTTCTCCAGATCTTGGAAATTTTGAATCAGCGCAAACAAGAAGAGAGGAAGTCAGGTAACCGGGACTTCAAAGATGATACTTTAAAGTTACATTTATGAAGATTTGTTTAGACAGATATAAGGAAGGATATAAGTAAACGTATTAAATAATGCTTATTTTTCAACAAAATATGATTGCAAATTGCCTTAAGTGCGTTTTAACAACATTATTATAAATTTAGTTGATCCTTTACCAGATGCACGTGATTTATCATATTTTTTGACATATATAGATTGCTATACTTGCTGTGTTATTGCAATTCTTATGATTGATTCAAGTTTATAAACAACTTTAATGCAACATTTTGGTGTTAAATGAAATCGGACTACTAGTTTCTATCCTCAAGGTTTAATTGAAAATTTTCATCAACATCTTAAACATGCTTTTCGAGTTCAACAAAATCTTGTTGATTACTATATCGTTTCATCTTGTATTACTCCATAGATTATTATTGTTTAGCTTCAAAACTGGTATTCGGTCAAACTATAAAATTGCCTGGACAATTTCAATCTACGTACTTCTGAATCAGTTACTTCTCAGCATCAGAATCTTGAAGAACTTAAAAATTACTTTGATATGAATAAACCCCAACAAACAAGTAATTATTCTAAAAATAAGTTTATCGACAACAAGTTCACAGACTATACGGCTCACAATGTGACAGGGCAATACAATTAGTTTCGAAGAATGCACAACTGGTTCTTGACCCTGTCGCGTAGACCTTGCATCTGGTCGTGCAATCTCCACGAACTTGTGTGAGTGAAATATTAAATACACCGAGACAATTTATTTTGTTCTCTGTATACCCCGTTGACTTCATAGTACTAGTTATTGAAAAATACCAGCTCCCAAGTCTCCGAGTAACCCTCCAACGCTCAAAGTTAATTCTGTCCCGCCGAAAACATTTGTTAAGTTGGGACAGTGAGGAATACAACGTTTTTTCAAACCAAGACATTCTTATGTGAAAAATATTTTCTTATCGGACGAATTCTTAAACCCGCGTGTGCAAAAAATGCTTAGTATGTACGAAAACAACTCTGTAATTGTAAATTAGAATTTGTAAGTTTATTTAAGCAATAAAATGTTAAAAGCAACTTTAAAGCCGTAGGATCAAACGCAGACCAAAGTTTTAATAGATTGTTTGAAAATCTAGCATTTAAATGATCACACACTGATCTGATAAACTCCTATTTGTCTCGTGTCATTGGTGTCAATGTTTTTATTTTCAGTTAAACATTTGTTTTCAATCAAAGTTTTTAAGTTTATTAAAACACTGAAATGATAATAACAACTTTAAAGCTTTACACGCCGGTCTTTTCTCTTCTTTCAGATAGTGTATGTTTTGTGTAAATCAATAGTTTTACCTCATTTAAATACAATTTTATTCACATAAGATGATCCCAGTGAGTATTGTCCAGCCTATTACGTGCTTCACTTTAATGTTATTCATGAAGCTAAAGCCTCGTTTGCAGTCCGCACTGGAGGCTTGAAAAGTACAACAAATATCAATTAGCATTGTAAGTAAGTTAAACTGTTCATCGTTTATAGTGATGGCAGTGAAGTAATGGTGCCTGATTTCAGTTTTTACTCATCAGAAATTTGAAGTCATTGTACTGTTTAACAATCAAATCATCATTTGTCTTGCCGATTAGATCTTTATACAAGATGTTTCAAAAACTTTGACATCATTTGACATGTAAATATTGCAGAAACTACATAATCGAATTAAATGAAACTAAACAGAGTTAATGTTGAGCTGAATAAGATTTATTTCTGTAAATTTGAATAAGACATTCAAAGGCACCTGAATTTCATAAAAGGCTTTATAAATGTTTAAAATGCGCACCGCCTGTGACATGACACACGTGAAATCGGTACTCTCGCTCCTCCTAAACATGCTGCAGCATGTCTTGAGTAACAGTCTTCAGTTTAATTTCCGTGCGAGACAGGTAGTTAACAAAAAAACACCACCGCACTGGATACCTTTAATAGTAATATGCCTCTGGCTCTAACTAAGGTATTAAATACAGTTTACTCACACTTTATCACGCGATATTTTATCACGCAACTGTTAATCACGGATATTTTATCACCAGACCTTTAATCACGTAGACTTATTAACTTTACTTTTACTTCCAATCTATTAACTTTAACCTTTATTTCCAATTACAAGCAGCAATCTGGCTCACATGACACACCACTGTAATTAAGCAAGAAATACGTCACTAGAATTGACTTGCCATATCTCTTAACATAATCCTTTCAGAAATTTATCACTAAAACTAAGCTATTCCTCAACCAATTCTTGGCTTATTTGTTTCATTTTATAGCTTCTCACAGCTGGTTAGAGATGCTACCAAAATTTTAAAAAACTAGCCGAAAATTCAAATCTTGCCAACCTAAACGCGATTTTTCCAAAAACCTAACCAAAAATTGTAAGCTACTCGACTCTTTGATCTAACCTTTTTAAAATTATTGTTCATTGAAGCAGAAACAACCTTTTTTAAAGATTTTTAAGGGGCGACTTAAATTTGCATTCTGGACCAAATTACACAACTTTTCTTTATGCAGTGCGCGGAAGAAGTAAAGCACTGCGCGGAGGCTCTGGGCCAGCTGCGCGGCCGCACGACCGCGTTTTCATAGTTTCACTAAGACTCGAAGCAACTAAATGTTGGCCTACATGCAAGAGACAGCATCAATAAACCGCACAGCCGGATAACCAGTCAATTTTAAATTGGTAAATATTTTTATCATATGGATCAAAGATTAGTAAACGAAAACTTGCTCAACCCAGGGTGGGAGATCCTAAACGTTTTTAGGAGAAGTTTGAAGTTGGTGGAATATTGTAAAACATGTAAAACTTATATTGCTTATTGCGGCCAAATTGATTTGTCGCAATGTGTGAAGTTGGAATGTAAATACGCGTGCCTTGGATGGATATGGTTTTCTATATTAAAAATTATAAAACAAAAATAAGCATAAATCAAACACTAACGCAACGCATGAACACTTAGCCTACTAACTGAAGTTCGCTTCACAATCCCCAAACAAAAATGACAATTACGTATGATTTGTAATTGCCCTACGTGGTCCGGCTATTGATATTACTGGGAAAAAGGCGAGGGGAGAAAACAGCTTTAAATGATGTCATTATAGGAAACAATTACGCAAAGCAATACAAAATAAAATAACTTTGGTGTACGAGATATTGTCAAATAAAATTAACTTTCGATAATATAATTGTCGCAAACAATTAAGTATGACAAAAATAAAACAACTTATGATTTAAAAGATATTGATGGGAAAAGACAACTTTAGATGATGTGATTAGCGAAAACAATTACGTAAGGCAACGAAAATAAAGCAACTTTTGATTTAGAGACATTGGCAAAAAAATTTACTTTAGTTAAAAAATCCAAACTGGACGAAAATCAAGTCTGTATTAATATTGCTGAATCAGAAATTATAAAAAAAAAGGCGAAAAGATTGACGCAAAGAATTCGCAGTCCCAAAAGTTTTAGAATACCTAGGCTAACTATAAAATGAGATGCACGAAAAATTGCAAAAATGAGCAAGAAAACTAGTTCTTGTACGTAAAAGTTGATAAGATAAATTTTTGATAAATTTTGACTTTATTTTGACCTATAAAAATTAGTAAAAACACTCGTAGAAAATCAAAACTATACGGTTGTGTCAGTGTTATGAGGTAATAAAACCCTAAGAAATTGACTTTTAGTGTGCCCAAGTTATAACGTTATAGCATGCTGTCAAAGAAAATAGTTAATAGAAAGACCTGCACAGCTGCTATTGCTAAGCTTTATTTGTCATATATGCAGGTAGGGTGCCAGTCAAAAAGGAATCTAATAAATGCATACACACATCACTATAAAAAACTGACTTTGATATGTCTGCACATTGTATTTGAGGGTGAAGCCCCTATCAGATCAATTCGGGATCTTACTTCAGGGTGTGACTTTAAGAACACTCCGTCAAAATCCCTCTTCTACCTGGGGGTTATATAAATCCAGAATAAACAAATTAAAACCAATGTTCTACTTTGATGCAGTTTACTAAAAGAAAAAACACAAAGATTAAAACAATGCAACGGTTCTAGCAAATTTAATTATTATTATTATTTTTTTTTTTTATTAAGGGAGCGCGCTTACAGCCCCTAGACCCCCGTTTTCGTGCCTCATTCTACAAGAATATGGTTGTGGGAGTAGCGCTCACTGATATAGCGATGGCTGATGTAATTGGGCATTCGGAATAAAACTTTAGGAAACTTTTTCCAGGAAAAATATAAACCTGGACTCCAACTGGAGTTGTTATTGTGTCAAATCATGTATGTTTGACGTCATTTTGACTTAGGGTTACCAACTTTCTGTTTCGCCATTCCGGGACACCTTAATACAGGGGCGTCGAACCTTTTTAAGCCGAGGGCGAGTTTGGCTCATCAAAAATATTGTTGGGCCAAACAAATGAAACACCTCGATTTTTGTCCCAAAATCAGAGTGATCTCTAAAAAAAAAAAAAAGGTCCTCACTTGAAATCAATTTTGCATTTTATTATTTTTCTCTGAAAACTAGCGATGTCGGAAAAAACAAGAAAAAAAGGAGTTTTTACATAAAATCTGTCTTTGATTTCCTGCGCAATTTTTGCCAAAATAGGTAGGACAAAGCCCCAAAAAGTTGCCCCAAAACAATTCAAAGAGCTGTCAGTAAATTCCGGGACAAAAGTGACCCAGCCCGGGACACGGGACGCCAGACGTCAATTCCGGGACTGTCCCGGCCATTCCGGGACGGTTGGTAGCCCTATTTTGACTCAATTAAAAAACTATTCATTTCCACTGCACTTTCCCACGCGATAGCAAAACGTTTGAAGCAATTTTACCCAGAGAATAAGTGTTAGTTAGCTAGGGACGATGAAGTAAAATTGAATACTATTTTACATTCTTCGCTTGCTCGTCGTTTTAATGATGATTTCAAAAGCACCTTATAGCAACGTAATTTTTAATGGTAATAGACTTCAAAAATTTTAAAACATCTGCTGCTGGTTTTTATTATTACAGGTAACTCCACCTAATTGGACAAAGAAATTGAAGGTGATAAAAGCCCGATGCGACTTCAAAGGCAACATCCAGATCATTACGGCCCGTACAGTTCGATGAAAATTCACATAATTTACTTCTTTTGCACCTATTCTTGTTTGCTATTTGTATGTTTTATTTTACGTATATAAATTTTTGTCCAGCCATATGCTTTTGAAATGGTCCTTTTGACCCGTGGCAGGATTTCTTTTGGTGGGTTTCTTTGCCTGCCTGACCCTTTTTGATCCAGACCCTTTTGATCTTTGAGTTTGTTGTTTCTCTCACCCATGATTTTACAACATTCTCTGAATATGGCTCGGATGTGTGTATTAATTATCTTCTTTTTGCTTTCCTTTTCTTATTAACATCACATCGTTTTGTTCAAAGGTACGGCGACCATGCACAACGTCAGTTGTAACGTACTTCGTTTAGTCGCTGCTTTTTTATTCACAATCTTTATTTCTACAAGCACTATGATTAATTTCAAGTTGATTGTGAGTAAAAATGAAAATAAATAAATAAAAAATGATCACACCAAGAGTTGAATTGACTAGTCAAAAGTTGAAATATCATAGATAATTAGTTTTAAGTTTTTTTGTTCTTTTTTAGTAGACATTGTTTGTATGTATATGTGTTTTTATATTTCTCAGCCGCCACAACATAAACCAAAGTACAAAAGCACATTAAAAGCTGACAAAACGAAAAAAAGTAAAAACATAATTTTGTATAACTGCATTCCTGCCATACTGAAATAAAAAAAATAAAAATTTTATTAATCGTATCGCGGGCCATATCTGGGCATTCACAGGCCATATTTTACATAGGTCTGAACTATACTATTGTATTCTATTGCATTACCCGTTTCAAGTCTCCGGGAAACTTTATCGTTAACATAGTGTTATCACTAATAGAGTTTAATTTTAAATCTACTTTAAGACGTTTTTAAACTGAATATTTAGAAATTTTAACTTCAAGTTAACGTTAAAGTCTTTTTTTTTTCATATTTAATTTGCTTTAAAACGCACTTTTGAAGCAATTTTTGGCTGGCGCACTAAATTTTAAGGTAAGTAACTAGCGTAGATTAATTGTAACAAACAACATTTAAAAATCTATGTTCGCTCTCTGGTGCTACTGCTGTATTTGAGTAAATTAAAGCTAAATAATCTATCTTGTTGTTGTAGATCCAGTTTTTCTGTAATAATTCTTTTGTTCTTCTGTTAAAGCTTGTCTTCTTATTAAAAAAAATACCAGCTTTAAAAAATATTTCTAAAATAGGATTATTTTAGTGTAAATCTTTTAACAGTAAAAGTGTGAGTAGAAACATTCAAAGGACTACCAAACTTGTTTGTTGCCGAAAGAAAAAAATTTAAATAAAGTTTTTTTGTAATCGGATTAGCTTGTCACAGAGTGGGCTGATGACAATAAAAATTTTATTGGAATAAAAGTAAGAAAGTTGCAAAACTAAAGATTAAAGAAGTTTGACTCTAAACTTTTTTAAACACTTTAAATTGCAGCAAAGGTGGTTAATTGAATGTTATTCTTTATAAGCAAATTGCAAAACTCATTACAATAACATCAAGTAACAAAAATATAAAAAAATGTTCGGTCTCAAGATCATTTTAAAAACACGAGACCGAGACCATCAGCACAAGGCTGAGACCTAGACAAGACCAAGACCGAAAAAACTTGGTTCGAGACCTTCATCACAAATAAAGATTATGCAATAATATCACTGCCATTAAAGCCTGAGATTATTTTTGTGTTGCATTTATGAGCCAAACTCAGCGATGCAACGCTTAAATCTTCTCAGTGATTTAAATCTTCTTTACTCGTTAAAATGAAATAAAGCGAGCTGCTCAGTAATGACATTTTTTAGAGAATTTGAAAGAAAAACAACTTTCAAAGATGTTTGAAGATTACGAATGTAAAATTTGACTATATAAGTAGTAGCAGACAGACAGACAGACACACAAAATTTATTTTGCTCAAAACTATATAAAACAATAACAAAAAAATATAATGCAAGAAAAAAGGAAGGAAGCATTGAAAAACCCTAAAGTTTATTAGTCAAGATGCTTCCTGATTAAACTACAATTATCAATTACGTTTGTGCGGCTACAATTAATAAAAGAAAAAAAAGAAAAAATTCAACGAAACGAGATTTTTCAACGTAGCGATCGTTTTTTTGTTGATGTCGCCAAGCGGCCGGGCGTGTTAACCCTAATTCTATTGTAATTCTAACCCTAAGCTTAATTCCCACCCAATGCAACAACGTTGCCACCCTACAAAACAACGAAACGCCAGTAATTTGCAGTGCAACGAAATTGCTTTTCCTGCATTGTTTTTATGCGGATATTTTAAATGACGTAAATACAAAACTTCTTGTGTTATCAAGTTGCCGTAAAAATTTTTATTTTGCACTATAAAGTAATTGATTTTGGCACAATGTCTGAAGAAAAAAATTCAATAACCAAATTTTACTGTATTTACTGAAATTCTTTCTAGTGTTGTCAGTGTTAAAATATAAACTTGTTGAGGATTAGTGAGTTAATTTCATAAGAACATATTCAAAAACTTTTAATAATACTGTTTCGGTTTCGAACCCGCACGTATAGTGGTTTGTCTTGTATCAGCTAATTGTTGTTTTACGTCATTTTTACCTCGAAATTTCTAAAGCGTCTTTAGTTGATTGTCTTTATTTCTTTTTACATTTCTCACAATTTTTGAGAGGTAAAGCTTTTTTGTGCCGAGAACGAGACACTAAGAGATAGAAGAACCCCGTTGATTTAATAAGATTAAGACATTTTTGGCCGAGGTGCAGCCAATTTTCTCAAACTTCGGAACTACGTCGTCACATTTATTACAACAATTATTTCTTTGACTCTTCTCTTCCATTAACTTCTGTAAGTAATTTTATCTTCTGGTGTGTGTTTGAACCGATTATTTACGCTGATTTACGTTACAGGATTACAAGTAAAATTAAAAACAAAAATTGAATAATATAAAGATACTTGTCAATCAAGTTCTAGAGAGAAGAGAGAATTAAGTAAATCCAAAACAAATACTTTTCAAAAAGTTTATGAGCAAAAGCTTTTGATTTTGATATTTGTATTCAAAGCTTTAAAATTGTACTTAAACTTGGTTTCGGACTAAAATCTTTTTTCACAGAAATAAAGTAGTAATCAAAGTTTCACAATTGTTCATCAGACGACACCGTGTCGTAATGGAACCAAACCGATGTGCTGTAGAAGCGCGGAAGTTTATTCGGAGACATATTTTTTTTTGCTTCTTTCTGTGTCGCTCTACTAACGAAGTCCAATCAAATGTTTTGTTTTGTTGCGGTAAAAAATATTTCAAAATATTTTGGGGAAATACTGGAAAAGACCAAAAAATTGGTTATTTTAAAGATTTGCTCTCTTCTTTGATAGTGGTGGTTTGGTTTTTTTGACTTGCAATTTAAATCAAGCTATTATAAAAACGATTGTAAATTCATATTTTAATAATTATAAAACTCTCTACGATTAATCCCACATTTTGTCTTTTGATGCTGTGAATGCTGAAATATTAATAAATTGTTTCACAGCTCAAATGTTCATTTCCTTTGGAAAATGCTTTGCTTTTGCCAACTCTTCGCTTTCTTTTAAACAGAAAATTAAAACTTATAGGGTTGGTAACGCCAAAGTTAAAAATATTTAATTGCTGCTCTCTATTGTTTGCAAGAATTATTTGCAAAAATTGTTATTAAACTTTTTTTTAATTCTGACAGAGTAAAGAAAACCAGATCAATCTGACCTTGATCTGCTTTTTTCTACTCTCTATTTCTTTTTACTTTTTTTTCTTAATAATAATAGTAACAACAACGTTTTTATATACCGCTCTACATTCAAATCCTTGAAAGGAGATTTGTATGGTCTCAGAGCGGTTTTTTCTAAACGATAAAAACAAACACACATACACAAGGACAGAAAACATTTACGAGTATAAAAAAATTAATTGTAAAGCAATATATACAGTAATATGAAAAATCAATTATCAAAAATATGAAAGAAAAGCTTATAGATGCATATCGCAAAACACATTTTTAAATTAGGTGGTTTTCAGATCTTTTTTAAACTTTGTAAGACAGGTTTCAGCACGCAATACATATGGCAACGCATTCCAAGAAACACATGTTTTATGAGATATACTATTTTGAATATGATGTTTAGAGCTTAAAATAAAACGGTCATTTCCAATTCTGAGATTTTCTCTCAAGGGTCTATAGAAGTAAGTAATATCTATGAGGTGCTAAGGTGCTAAGTTATTAAATATTTTTTTAAATAAGCTATTAACTCATCTCTAGATCCAGGATTTTCTTTTTCCATGTAGGTGATTAACGTGGAAAAGATGTTGGGTAAGGATGCGCTTTTAGATACTTTAACGGATTGAACCAAATTGGATATTTTATTCGTTTGTTGTACTCGCAGCGCGACGGTTTCCTCAAAGAATCTCGTGTGAACAATCTTTCTCCTCAGCCACAGCACGCTTTCCCGATCCATTTTATAAAAGTGGATATCTGCAATAAATGCTGCCATGTTTGCCAATAAAATAAAAAACAAAGTTTTTGAAAAAATTAGCTGTAGTAGTCGTTTGTTTTTATTTGCATCCAAAAGAACAATTGATAATAATTGAAAACAAAATAGAGCAAAGGTTGCAAATAGAGAGACGGCAACTAAACAAATACGTTATAACCAATGCCTTAACATCGATGATTTAAAAAGCACATAGACAAAAAAATCTTACAAAGTTACAATAGACTTCTACATGTCACAAGTCAAGAGTGCATTGCTTAATCAAGGGTGTGAGTGCAAGCACTGGTGAGGGTTCGGGCAGGCAAAGAAACTACCAAAAGAAATCCTGCCGTGGGTCGAAGACCATTTCAGTAATTGGTGACCTGGGTGTGACTCTAAGTCGGTAAGATGTATTAATATACGAGTGAAAATTATCATTTATTACAACTCTGATTAAATAAAATCAAAAATCAAAGCATAGTTTAATTGATTTCGAGGTTATTTGCTACTCTTCTTATGCTTGGTTTTAGAATTAGATTCCGATGTACTTTCATGTCTGCAACAACAAAAAAAATCAGCAGAAATCACAGAAAATAATTAATATAACTTAAAAAGCAAAAAAAATCGTGAATTTATGTAAGCCACGGGCTAAGAGAGTGTAAGATATGACGTTTTAGCTTGTTTCAAAATTTTTTGTAAGTTTTTAATTCTTTAATTTTTAAAGGAATTTTGTTCCAGACAACTGATCCTCTGTATTTAAGGCATTGTAGTGTAACAGTTAGTCTACAGAATGATGGGAAATAATCGGAATTGATTCTTGTCTTTTTTTGTTGTTGGGGTCAATAAGATTGTTTGAAAAGGAGTGGGAAAGGCTATTAGGAAGAAATTTTTTTGAATCTTTGAACATAAAACAGGCCGTCTCTAGTTGTTGTATTTGTTCTACGGTCATTAAATCATTTATACACATTGCATTTTTCACACTGCCTTTAAAATGTATTCCATGTATCATTCTTATAAACTTATTGGCAATTTGTTGAATTTTTAATAATGTTGTTTTATTGCCACTACACCAAGTTGTTATACAGTACCTTATGTGACTAACAAAACATAGAATGGTATAGCATATCTAGTGATTTTTGTTTGAGTGGTGTGAAATGGTTTTAATTACACCCAAGTTCATGGTTGTTTTTCGTAGTACCTGGTCCTTGTGGGGCTTCCAGTTTAAGAGCTTCCAGCTTCATTAGAGATAACACCTAGAAAATTTGCTTTAGATTTACGAGTGATGCAATTATTTTTAAATGAGAGTGTAAGTGAATTTGGAGGGGGCACAGTGTTTGGCCTTTGAAAAACTATAGAAAAGGTTTTTTGATATTGATAGTTAACCTATTACAGTTTTACCACTTTTCAAGACACAGTAGCTTTTGGTTAGCTTCAAGGTATAGACTTTTTTAAGAATTATGTTTTAGAAATATATTAGTGTCATCAGCATACATACGAATTGTTTTCTTTCACTTGAATATCACTTAAATAACTGATGAGCTAGGCATCTTATACCACAATGCCAAAGTTTATCTAAATGTACAGTATAATGTGATCAATTGTGTCAAAAGCCTTTGATAAGTCTAAGAAAATCCCTAATACCGGTTCTTTCTTTTCAAAAGCATCTGTTATACTTTCTGCCAAAACAGAGGGTGCATGGCCTGTGGAATAGTTTTTTCTGAACCCGTATTGGTGTTTGTAGAAAAAATTTAGTTTGTTAAGAAATGAAATTACTCGGTTATACTCGTACATTATTTTTTCCAGGATTTTGGACATAGTTAGTAGTAGGCTTATTGGTCGGTAGTTGCTTACAACTGTCCGATTTCCTTTTTTAAGATTTGGTATAACTTTTGCTTTTTTGAAACTTGTGATAAATTTAACATTTAACATACGTGTAGAAAGATCAAATACATGAGTAAGAGTATGTAATATATTGACAGGAGTGGTTTTTAAGACTGTTATTGGCATTTCATCTATACCATTACTACTTTTTGGTTTAAGACTAGCCAGTAGTTATTTTACTTTAAAAAGACTTGTTGGTGAAAGATAAATTGATTGGGTTGTTGGTGGAGGCAAACTTGTTTTGATATTTAATAATTTTTGTGGTAAATTGAATACCAGCTCTTTTTCCTCACCTGCAAAGTATTCATTGAAGTGATTGGTTTTTTAGAAAGATTCTGAACACTCTGGCCATTTATTGATAAAGAGGAGCAGAATGGTGTTTTAAGAATGCCTAAAAGCTTAACAACCCATTTCTGCCCAAATTTTTTTTTAATAAAATTTTTGTTAGATTTATTCATTTAATTATAAAAGTGTAAAAAAATTTGTGTTGAACTTTGCGCGTTGTTTTTATTAACAAATATATGTTTGCACCCTAATGGGGTGCAGTAAAAACATTCAGCACAATTTATTGAAAAATTTTTTTTATCAAGATTTACAGATAAAATTTTGTTTAATAGTAAAATGTTTGCAGAAATTTTTAAGAAACACAAATTACATTAGAAATGAATTCTATTAGTTTTATATTGGTTTTGGAAGCAAAAAAAATCTTGTTTATGCAAAGTTCTTGAAAATGTACAAATCGTCAAATATTTATCAAAACGACCGCAGTGTTGTCTGTTTCGTCAATTTTTTTTGTATCGTGACAACGATAAAACTATTTCTCAAGGCAAAGACATCAAGCGTGAGCTTTGCTTTCTTTATAGTTTTTAGTCAAGACAGGATGAAAACTGGTGCACTTCATATGATTTTACTTAGATTGAAAACAGGTTAGTGCGTCACACGCTCGATATATCTCGAGTTTGCTCATTTTTTTCGTCTTGTGTTTTTTTCACTTTTAGTTAACTTTTGGTTAAGAATGCAAACACAGAACTTGTATGTTTGAAAAAAAATTTTACGTTTTACATTTTATTCACAACAAAATTGAATTCGTTTTAAAGTTTAACACAAGAACAAAAGCACGTCCTTTCTCAAAACAAGACAATCAAAATTATAACTTGTAATTATTAAAAATTATAATTATATCCGCAAGTATTTATCTACTTCATAATTTTTCTTTCATGTACCGTCAGATCAAGTAAACATCTATCTTTTTAGCGCTAATAGATTGTTTTCTGGGCGCACGTTTTAAAATATTTTGTCATTGAATTTTTTTCCCAACCAACTGTTGTTTTATGCGCAAAACTACTACGATTACCACTACCCGTAAAATTCTTGATTTGACTTTTGCTCTTAGCGTCGTAACAACATACTCACAGTTCTTTTTCTTCTGCAGATGTCAAAATCATTGCAATTAAATCACTTTAATTTCGTCATCCAACCTTTGTGATCTTTTTACTATTCTTTACATTATTCTTATAATTTTTTGACGACAGCAACACAATAAATTTACCGTCCTCCGACCCAATTTTTTGTCTTTTTTCTCAGTGTCACCATCACCAACCCATACAACTTAGTCAATTTCACAACTATCTGGTTTATTTTTGTTGACATTCATTCCACCTGCCGGTCTTTTTTTCAGAATTTTCTGAAAAGTTTATTGTAATTCTTAATTTTTTACTGTTTTTAATAGGTTTTTCTTCTTGTCAAAAACTTTTTCTTTGAAAGCTTAATTATTTTTAACCATAGTTCACTGTAGCATGTAGAAATTTGGCAGTTTTCTTTATTGTTGCTCCAATAATGCTTAACTTCAATAGTTTTGTTTTGATAAGCTCCAAAAAACTACCAAGAAAATGAGCGTTTTGCAAAATTGCGTTGATTGTAAAACATTAATTTTTTTTAACGAAGCACTAACTAAAACGTTTAGTTTTTTTTTTTTTAAGTCACGAAGCTTAAAATTTTGACAAACATTAGGTCTCACGTACGACCTCTTGTAACAAAACGTAATGTTTGTCAAAAGTTTAAGCTTCGTGACTAGAAATTTATTATAACAAAAAAACTAAACATTTTAGTTAGTAGCACGTAACAAAAAAATTAAATTTTTTACAATTAACGCGATTTTTATCGAACTTAACAGATTAAAACGTTCATTTTTTTGTTAGGTTTTTAAAACTTGTCAAAACAGAACTAATGAATTGAAGCCAAGTGATGTATTTGAGACCACAATCATCGAGACCGAGACCGAGACCCGATAATTTTTCCGAGATCAAGACCGAGATCGAGACCGGAAAATTTCGAGACTGAAGGTTCGAGACCAGCAGTGGACAGAACAATAGTAGCCATGGTAACAGCAGGGATTTATTATTAACCAAGGTGGATTTGTCTATTAGCAGTTACAGTAGTGGTTGGATACGAAAAGAACTTCAACGAAAAGTTTTAACACATTAGAGCTCATTCGTCGCTGAACTGAATCATAGTTAGAGACACAGCACGCAAAACTGAGGAAGCATTCTGTTGCAGAACTACTTCAATGATTTTATTTGCGGCTGGTAGCACAAGGTCTTCACCAATAGTGCGTGGCTTTGCCGTTTAATTAGCATAGCTTTTTTCTTAACTAGTGTAATTTACTGAGTTTTTGTATGTTTCAACGTTGTCTTCGTTTTGTTGCATTTCCCGTTTTCCGTACTGTAGTTATCAGTATCAGTATCTTTTATTTCAGTTCCGCCATAAAAAACATAGTGAAGTAGGAAATTTGTAAGTAGTAGAAAGCAGAACAAAAAAAGGAAGAGGCAACAAAACGATGAACGTTATGACATGCAATCGAGATAAGAAGAGATTTTTAAGAACAAGTGTGCATGGTTGCAGCACCTTTTAATTTATGTTGATCTACAGTAAGTATTTTGTTCAACAAGCGCCGAAAATAAAAAATGACAGAACTGAACTGCACAGATATATTATATGAAGCAATTAGGCCATATTTCTGTTGCTTTTCAGTTTGTCTAAAAAGAGATTAAATTGTAGTTTGTCTTGCTTTTTCGTCTCGAAGCTTCTTGAAATCACTGCCAATTTTATAAATGTTTGTCTTGGGGTCGGTTCGGTTTTGTTGCCTCATTACAGAAGATGGAACCAGACACAAGGCACATTGGACGGGTAGCGTCATTTGGAACAGTTAGAAAAATTAAATTTTAAATAAGTGAAGTTACATTGACGCACTTTCACTATTTTTATCTTCTAGATTTTTTTGGAAATTTTTTGATGGTGAGAACATATTTTCAGAAATTCTAAAGTTTGTAATCTAAACTTTGAAACTTAAATGAAGATTAGTAGAGTATATTTACCAAATTTGCGGAGTCGGACTCGGAGTCAGACTGTTAAGTGTACCAGGAGTCGGAGTTGTTTTTATGAGCAAATTATTAAATTAAAATTTTTGAAAATTAAAACTTACTCTTCTTGCTCTATTCTTTCAAAAAAATATCAACCAAGCGTTTAGAACCAAGATGAATTTTTTAATAATTTCCTAATATGAATGTCTATAAACGACAGGGAACCTGCATGTTCAGTCTCGTACAAAATTACAATATTTAAAATATTTATGAGATAGAAACTACAGACCCCCTTTTATTTTGTTTACAAGATCCGACAATATTCACAAATATATTCTTACTATCAGTATATAACCATAAATTACTGTAAAGAAGATGGACTCCTTATCATCAAACTAATGGTTCAAGTTTATTTGAGAGATATGAGGTCTAAAAACGGCAACTTTTTTCTGGAGTTTCTTTATATGCAGTAGATGATTTAGGAAAATTCTGAAATTAGTCGCATTTTGTTGTTTTTCTTGTAGCCTATAACTGTGAGTTTTAAATTTTTAATTCTTTTGCATATTGTTTTTTGTTTCTTTTGTTTTTATAAACTTTTGTTTTCAAATTTTCATTGTCAATAAATTCTATAGTTATTACTTACATTTGTAAAAATTTTTACAATTATAAAGTTTTTAGATTTAGGTTTTAACCTCATTACCTACTAGTAGAAACAAAACTAAGCCACCTAAAACAAGAAGCAACAAACTTAAGTATTGCTCTTGTTAGAGCTCGTCAGTTACGCATACCTCACTGAGTTTCGAACCGACTAGATGTAGTCCTACACGCAGGAGACAACACTCAGAGTCTAGTCCTACACCCAGGACCTACACAAGTCGTTAATTGTATTAACATTAAGGTTTGTCGTAGATTCGATTTACCATGGGAAAAATAATAACTGTAAAATAGACTAGAGATAACATCATGATTATCTATCAAAACTTTGATGTTCAGAAAATGTAATAAGCATTAAGTATAGAATAAATATTTAGTTTCGAGTTATGATGTATGCCATTTCAAGCAAGTTTCCTAAATGTGATTTGTTTTAATTTTTATTCAATCACAGTAAGAATTATAGTTAATGGATTATGCATATAATATAATTTTACATGTACAGTATGTACCTATTTATCAAAACACAAATATAACAAAAAATGTGTTGTATTAAAATAGTCCTAACAGACTGTTTCGCCTGTGAGGCTCATCAGAGAACACAACAACTAAAAAAAGCAATATTTACGTTGAAAGAAATAAAATAAGGAAAAATCAAAAGCTAAAATAAATTTTTACGCTTCAGATGAAAACTCGCATCTTAGAAAAATAACGCTACCAAAAGTTTGGATTTAAACGATTATTATTTTACTAAAGTCATTGATTTATTATTAAATAATTACTTTTGTTAAAAGAAAACACGCTGTAATGTTGTGCATAGATTAGAGTTGCCATATCTGAACAGGCGGAATTCCGGACAGACATAGCAGCACCATAAAAAATTTTTGAAGAGGTAGACAAAATAAATTTGTTTCCAAATTTAGGACGAAGACCAAAAAAAAATAAAAAAAGTTCTTCACTTCCAATCGATCTCGGATTTCCCTATTTTCGTCCCAAAATCAATTTCCTTAAAAAATTTTACATTGTTTTCAGTTGACGCTAAAATCCCTGACATTTAAGCTCTTTTTAACAATTTTTCCTAACCAGATTTTACCACTAAAATCCCGGACATGTCCGGGAAAAACCTGACGTATGGCAACCCTAGCTAGCATAGATGTATCAAACTTGGCCAAGATGTCAAAAAGATTAAAGCGTAAAAAGGTTTATGGATTATTATTTAAGAGCAAGTGTTATAAAAAAAGTCTTTTATACTGTATAAAATATTAATATGGATCATTAGTTAAGAGAGAGTGTTATAAAAACATTTTTATGCAAAAAGATTATTTTTATAACACTTTCTTTTAACCAATAATCTATAAATTTTTTTACGTTTTAAACTTTTCGGCAGCTTGGCTAAGTTTATTAAGAATACAACTATGCGTAACACTACAGTATTTTCTTTTAATATCTTGTAACAAATGTAATTATTTAATAATCAATCAATGACTTTAGTAAAATAATCGTTCAAACCCAAACTTTTGGTAGCGTTAATTTTCTAAGATTAGAGTTTTTATCTGAAGCGTAAAAATTTATTTTGAACTGTGCCCCCTGATGAGCCCTACAAGTGAAACAGTCTGCTGGGACTATTTTAATAAAATGTTTTTTTTAATACTTGTGTTTCGATAATCAGATATAATCGCTCTGATTATTGAAGTCATTGAGCACTTTTCTGAAGAGCACCAGCAATTTGCAGTTGTATATGTATATACATTCACACAAATAATTTTTTAAAATAAATATATTTTTATGTATTTGCAAAAACCTAACTTACATGTATTTTGTGCAACTGGCAAATCGCAAGGATGATTTTTGCTTAGTTAAATCTAACTTAAGATAAATACTTTGCTCTTACTAGGGAGTCGAAGTGAAAGTCAGAGTCGGAGTCATATCTTAATCTTCCGATTCCGCAACCTTAATATTTAACTTGATATTGCACATGATTTTGGAGATCAACGGTACTTCTCCAGGCATAGGACTCCATCCGCAAAAAGAAAACACTCCGAATCCGACATCATACATTGATCACCGTTCCCAGACGTTGAGAAAAATCTTCTAAAAAAAATTTTTAAACGTTGTAAGCTTTCAGTTTACGTAGCTTCAGGTTTCAGCCTGTGATATACCTCGTAATGTCTATGGCTAAATTAAACTGATTTCCAACTAAGTTGAACTCAAACTCACTAACTAAACTAAACCAAGATAGGAAAAATTTGCGATACCAACAACGAGGATTCCAGCATGTTCAACAACTTGTAAAACATTTTTTTTTTATTATATCACAGTGGAATCAGGTTATTTATAGCCTTTTACAATCAGCTGGTAAACAAAGCACAAGTTTGGCGATAATTCTTGACAAAGCGCTATCGCCCCTCCCACACACACTCCCATGTTTTTGCCCACATTGAGAACTTCTATTCTAGACAATGTCAAGTTTCTTGCAATATTCAACCCGGTTTGTTGGGTCATTAACATGCTTAATATCGTCTTTATGAAGATACTTGCACGTTAAAAATAAAAAACCAGCTGTCCTTTTTCCTGATGCTAATTTCGGTTTAAATTGGTTTTATTGATGATAAACGTGCGTAAACAATCAATAAAGCGAATACTACACAAATATAAACAAAATTAAACGCGTCAGACCAAGCTGTGGTCACGAATACGATGCAACGACGTCGTCTTGCTGCTGCTGAATCCAATGATACATCGTGTTCGGCGAAGCGCCCCGACGTCTAACGGCCATGACGTCAGCTTGACCTGACATCACAACCTTTGTGAGGTTCAAAGAGGCAGCTTGCTTGCAGTAATTGTTGATGATCATCAAGTTGTTTTTGCTATTATTGCTGTTGTTGTTGTTGTTTTGTGAATTTCTAGGGTTCCGTTTGGACCCATCACGTGACTCTGACGTCATATTGCGATTCCATCTGGTACTGTTGTTGCGACTCACCGAGTTAATCGACTGCAATGCCCCCGACGATCTTGACACCCTCATTACATTTAAAGAGGTAAATATTTATTCGATGGGTATAAACAGTTGTCCCATGCTCTCAACACGCAAAAGACCAGTAAGGTTCTGGTATTCGCGCTGTTTTTGAAAATCGGACACTTTCACGTCTCTACGCTTCTCCGTAATCGGCCATTGAACCCGACGACTCGTTTTGGCCGGATCTGAAGGATTCGAAGGGGAACTCGTGGTTTGCTTTTGTATCAGGTCATTGTACTTTTTCGCCAACATCGACGCGGATCGAACTGGTCGGTTCGATCGGGTCTGATCTGCGGAATTTGACTCTTTAACTGATCTTCTTCTTGCCACTTGGCTTTGGCTTCTTTCTTTCTCCCGGGCCACCCAGACATCCGATGGATTGGATTGAGGAGATTTAAACCTAAAAATATGAAGAGCTTATATGCAGTCGAATATCTGTGAAAGGAAATTGTTTTAGGGCAGTTTTCAATTAACAAAAATGAAAATCAACGACAAAGTTTGAAAAAGCTTATAATCAGAGGCGCCAGAGTATTTTGCCGGGGGGAACAAAATTTAAAAAGGACACTTTTTTTTTAAAAGAGCACTCTCAGCAAAAGCAAATTTTGGCAAACCTGTTTTTTAAAAGGCACTTTTTACAAAATTACCACTTCGTACTATTCACCGGTTTTACCGCAAAAATCTAGTTATTTCTAAAAAAAGGATTATTACTTTCAATCAGTGCCAAAATAACTGGATTTTTGTCCGAAATTTAAGGTGGAAAAAAGAACTCAAATAAAGTTTTTCGCCTTTACTCGACATGATATTTTCAACACGTTTCTAAGATTCCAGGGACAAATCTAATCCAATGCTTTTGAATCTGCCACCTCTCCCCTTTTCAAAAGGGCAAGTTTGAAGGGAAACGGTCACACTTCCTTCGTTTTCGGAGCCCCTGCGGCTAATAATAAAAAAATAATTATATTTAAAGATAATTAATCCATAGACCGACAGATCTTTAAAGACCTTGGGGACGATTGTAATAGTAAATCAATTTAATAATGTACTAGCATTTGAGTAAAACATAGCAAATCCGCTTACCATTGAATTTTGGTCACATTTGTCATGACATTTTTTGTCACATTCCTGACTGTGTTCACCATAACAAGTATACAATTAAATTGAAAATCATTTATCCATCTTCTAAATGCATCTATATGGTAGCCTCCTGGTGAATGCATTCATAAGTTTTGTTAATGTGTTGTCATTATTCAATGTACGGGTTAAGTCTGTTAGCCTGAATTTGGCCCGGTTCGTGGGTGAGCATGAGAGGAAAGATTTTTGTGTAAATAGGTTAGATTTTGTAAACAGAATTGATTTATGTAAACAAATCGGCAACATGATCGAGTAGACAAGAGCGCTGTGATGCGATTGGTATAGTCTCGGTTCAAAACCTACTTGTGTCATTCCGTTTTGTCTTTGAAAAAGATACTTCACAGCACTTTACTCTGCTTAACGATCTTGGCAAGCAGTTCTACTGTAAATTCCAATCATATCTTTATTAAACTAAAAACAAAATAAAATATTGCAATCGGACGCCATTATCCTAACATCTCCGTAAACAGATTGAGGTAATTGCTTGCCCTATGTGCAACTCTTCCGACGCTTTCCGATGAGTCAGGAAGATAAATATAGAGATAAAATAAATAAAATTAACGGATGGGCCAAACAAATCCCGAAAAAAGTCAAAGTATCATCTTTTGCAAAATTTTGATTTTTAAATCTAACACAATTGAAAGAAAAAACCGTATAGTCTTTTGTTTTTAGGGTCAAAACGAAATAAATTATGTGTCGGCAATGTCTGGAAAAAGCTCCCCTTTTCAGGGCACACTGCCAACAAGTTCCGAAGACCCCCTATATTTTAGCTGAACATGGAAGGTCTCACTGCAAGCGAGATAAACTATTTTCATTATCTTTCTCTGCAGGTTAAGGCACTCGTCATACTACTAAAGGAGACTCACTGGCTCTAATGCAGAGGGTGTCCATTTAAAAGAGCTAGTTACAAAACAGCTAGCCACAAAAGATCTAGTTACAAAAGAGATAGTACCAAAAAAAGCTAGATAAATCTAACACATCAAAAGCAATACCAGGGGTGCCCAATACACGGCTCGCAAAGCCTTTTTGTGCGGCCCACCAAGGAATTTTTAATCAGATGCTCAATCATCTTGATTTATCGCAATGTCCTGATCAAAACTTAACTTGAGACTCATCCTTCCAAAATTATTAGGCGAAGACTATGCCCGAATTCTTGTCTTGAAATTTAAACGTTATTTTTTTTGTTTAAGTGAAATTGCGTCCCTTTTAATAAAAGGAGTGAAAAGTTTTACTTGTGTGCCAAGTGCTCACGCTACACCCCATTTCCGGTGCCCCTGAACCTGCCATCTGTAAAACACAACTTGTACTAATTTAAAGGATATTAAAGTTTATTGCTATCTAAACATTAATAAAAAACTTTACGCTTTAGAAAGGAAGCCCTAAATTGGTAACGCATATGATCAAATTGAGTGAGCTGCGTTTATTGTAGCTCAGACGTCTGCTTAATCTACCAAGAGAAGCTTCAATGTATTGCGTCATTTTGCGTCATTTTGCGTGAAATTTTTGAGCTGAAATCAAAACAGCTCAAGATATTGTCAATAAAAATTGAATGAAATTTAATGAAAGAAAATTGAGAAATGTTAAATATTGGTACAATTGTTAAATATTGCTGAAAATATTTAAAACTGCCCTACAGATAGGTGGGAGTGCTGGCGTTGTAGCTTTGCAACTCCTATTGGCCAGCCGCCACTGCTCTTTGGTGCAATTGCGTTATTAATGACTTGTCGTCGAAAAAGTGACCTCGAACAAAAAACTTCTTTGTGAGAATAGTTTATCGTGTTTTAGATAGGAGAGAATAGCAATGTTTACGATCCTTATAAATTTCATCATGACAGTTTTATTACGATTTAGTTTAAACACAGACTGTAGTTTCATACAAAGTTTCATTGAAAGCAGGTTAGAGCCGAAAAAACTATTGCCTTATTTACATTGCTTTTGAAGAGCTCTAAACAAATTTAAGAGTGTTTTAAAATTAAAATATTCTAAGTTTAAAATATCAAATATAAGTTGATTCAGTCGTTTGATGGTATCAGTTTAATTCGTACCTGTTCTCCGATCTAAAAATTTAATATAAAATACCAGTTGAAGTACAGTTTATTAAACAAAATTGCAGGTTATGATATATTTTTTTCAACTGTTTAATACTCTTTGGTTTTCGATAGTTGCAAATAGTTTAACAAGTCCAAGTGTTAAAGCAATTAAACAAATTGAATGCATATATATTTTTATCAAATAAATAAAAAAGGCAAAATTGTGTCAACTATTGATATTAAAATCAACGAAAAAATGCATTAAAGATAATTTAGCTTTTTATTCACACAAGGCATTAAGGCCCATTTCCACTACGAGCGGGAAAAGACTATACTTTGTTTGTTTTATTGATTTTTTTGCTTTGCTTAACGCTCGCTTCAATTTTAAGCGTGGAAAGGTCAATAAAAGAAACAAAGAATGCTTTATTTTACTTTCGTAGTGAAAACAAGCCTTTAGCTGCTGCTCACTTCGTCAAAAGAACGTATCTATTTTGTTACACCTGACGAAGTCATAAATTACTTTTTCTGATAATTAGTTATGATTTTGTTTTGCCCAAAAGTAGCAATTACGTTAGAAAATTATTTAATTTTCATAACAAGAAAAAGAATAAGCACGGTATCTCGAAAGTGGAAGCTTGTTTTAAACTACAAAGGTAAAAAGTTTGTTAGTAATAATTTTCTGGCATTTTTTTCAGATACCCTAAAACAGGGATGTCCAACCCGCGCCCCAGCGACGATTTCTAGTTTTCTGGTTATAATGAAGGTTACGAAGAAGAGTTCAGCGAGATTGCTAAAAGACATTTCGGGAAGGAATCAATAAATAAGAGGAGATTCTAGAAGAAGACCTTTTTTTAGAGGACATCTGGATTTTGGGACGAAACTTAAGAAATCGGAGCAAGAAAATAGATGAAGACCTTTTTTTTTTTGAAGAATACCTGAGTTTAGGGACGAAACTTAAGAAATCGAAGCAAGATTCTGCCCAAACAACTTTTTACGGCCCACCGACTTCGGCTCGATATGCAATTTGGCCCAACTTCGAAAAAGGTTGGACATTCCTGCCCTACAACGTCTAATTTGAAACTTTTTTAAAGTATCTCTAATTTTAGAAAATAGTCTGTAGCAATAGTTTTGACGCGATCATTGATAATATAAAACAATGATAGCACAATGCAGTGTGATCTAAGTCTTTGCTCACAGGCAATTATTCAGTACTGTTAAGCAATCATTGGTAGGCGGTATATTTGAAACCATTTTTATAAAACAGTCCGACGAGATTAGCAAGGAGTCCATAATCATGACTCGGAGTGTTTAATTTGATCCACGATGTTATGATAGACCAAAATATTGATTAGAAAAACTTTTGTGGATGAAACATGTTAATAATTAAAATTAATTAGACAATGTTCTGTGCCAATCGGTCAGTATGATTTAAGTACAAACAGTAAGTAGCCGTAGTATCGTTTCAGGATTGTATTGAAACGATCAAACAAACCAAAGTATAAATTTTGCTGATTGTAAATTATCAATCCTTTGAAATTCATCGCTTCAAAAACATGTGAAAGAAATATTCAAAAGTGTTTTAGTATGGGAAATTGTGAGATTTCTTTTGTGCGCATTAGCAACACTTGTAGTATTGTCATTCAGAATACAACCGAATCTTGTAAAAGTTTCGGTAACTTTCCTTTATCGTCAGATAAGTCAATATTTGCCTTTTCTCGTTTGTTGTTGGGGCGTCGTTGTATTCGGAAATTTTTTGAAAAAAGCCACAATAAATAACTTTAAGAACAACTTTATTATTTAACTAAGTACATTTTATTATTTAACTAAGTATGTCAAAATAATAATCTTAGTTATGTTTTGTGCATAGTTAATGTCTATCTGTTCAGTGCCAGTGAACTATTAAATTTTGTGACATTGAGATTAACTTCATTTTCTGGTTTTAAATGCGCCGATTTGGTTTCTCACATATCGCGTCTTAATTGTGGTCAAGTCTAATTCGAAGGAAAACCGATTGGAGTCAGAGTAAAAAGAAACAAAACTAGTTGCTCTGAGAGATAAAAAGAGAAAAAAACGTCGCGCAAATTGTTCTTATGGGCCCAAAGTGGGAACAAACTTTTTTTAATTTTTTAATTTGTCAAGATGCTCAAGAAGAACTTAGTTTTTTTTAACCAACTATTTTCTCTCAAAAACTAACCCTATATCTCCCTAAAACTAACTCTCACTCCAATCGGTTTTTCTTCGAATTAATTTGACCCTTAATTTTTGCCATTGCTTCACCAAATTTAGCTCAACCTCATTTCGTTAATTTGAGCTTTCCGACTTTCACTCTTGCATTTTGCTTCGACGTCTTACCTATTGTGTTTTATTATATTTTATTTGATTCATTGCTGCAAACGCTGAGCGCCGTTTTCATAGTGTCATAAAATTAAAGTTAATTTCATGCCATAATCATGCTAACAATCATTTTTTGCATTTGGCGACTTGTTTTGTATCTTGTTTCTGTTTTCGGGACATCAAGCGTTTATTTCATTTATTTCTTTTATTTTGCTTTGTTTGTCCGCCAACGTCATACGCCGATAACGTTTCTATATATTTTGCTGCACCTCGTGGATGATAAGGTAACATAGATACTGGGTCACTGAGAAAGATCGGACAGAGGGCCGAAAATAGAGACTGCGAAAGATTCAGAAAAGATTTGGAGATTGTGGCTACGAATGACCGAGACGAACAGGAGAGTCGAAGTTGAGAATCGTGTGACGTGAAATTGCTTGACGCATCTGTAATTCTTTATATGTTAGCATTTGGGCTGACAATTAAGTATATAATAAATCAAACTTTTAAAAAGAATTTCAAGCAATTGTGAAGATTGTTGCGTTTTGTATTTCTTGACTTTTCTAGTCACGAGATCGTCCAGCACAGTGTTTCTCAAAAGAGAGTCACTTGGCTCCCTAAGAAGGAATTTAAAATCTCAAGGGAGGAAAAATCAGTAGGAAGAAATTGGAGGGGATTTTATAAAAGTTGAGCCATAAAAAACAGTACGTCCTTTGTAACCATAGCTGTATCAGCCGAAGAACAGGTTGGAAAGTGAAGACCCCTTTTTTATTGATTACTACATTTTAGGGACGAATATCTAATATAGGTTTTGAACCAAGACCATGTCGATCACAGTCACGGTGCCCTAACCACTCGACCAAACTGTCGCAAATATTTTTTCATTCATGATACAATTATAGCACGAATTCATTTATAACTAAAGAAACAAAAACTGGTCAACACACAAATTTTTGCCACAGATATTATATTGATTTTAGGGTATATCAGGTGCGTAGATTTCGAAAATGACATTCATTTTTGCTAGTTGGCTCTAGTTTTTGAGATAATTGCATTTTTTTGTAAAAATATTACTTAGACTGTGTTATATGGCATTGTTGTTCATTTAATGCTGTTTAATCAATACTGTACGCTTCGATCTTCTTTTGTAAACGCAGTAAAACAAAAATGCAAAGCATCCATGCAAACTACAATGCTAAAAAAGGATGCAACAGCAATATTTACCGTTAGTTTGCAAGAAACGTATTGGAACTAAAACCCAGTATTACAGCGTATAAATGTATGTTGCCGTTATTTATTTAAACAAACGAAGCTTGAAAATACTGAGCTTTAACAACTACCATTCTGTCAAATCTACGAAACCAATCGCCTCTTGTAAGACTTTCTAGCGTGAGGAGCAAATGGCTTATGTCGTTGAAGATTCCAACAATAGTCCGCCATCATGTGGGTGTCCCATCGTCCTTGATACCTTTCTTCCATTACTTTAATGTCCTGATGGAATCTTTCTCCTTGCTCTTCACTTAATTCCCCAAGATTTTCTGGAAATCTATCTAAATGACTAAAGAGGTAATGAATCTTGATGCTCATCTTTGCTCCCAAACTTTGAAATTTTGAAAGCATATCTTCAACTATCTGAATGTAATTGTTTGCTTTATTGTTTCCCAAAAAGTTTTTTACAACCACAGTAAAAGAAATCCAAGCAGCAAATTCCTTCTCAGTCATAGATGCAGTGAAGTTTGGATCGTTCATCAGCTTTCGAATTTGAGGACCATCAAATATTCCTGCTTTTAGTTTTTCATTGCTCATCCCTGGAAATACTCTGCAAATGTAATTAAAACAATTTCCGTGTACTGGCAAAGCTTTCACAAACTACTTCATTATACCCAATTTGATGTGTAGAGGTGGCAAAATGATTTTTTCTCTTGGGACAAGGGGCTCATTGATGACATTACATTCATTAACTGTTAGTGTAATTCTTTCAGGCCATTCCTTCTTCACCCAGTGGTCACTGCGAGCACGGCTGTCCCACAAACAAATAAAGCACGGATATTTAGTATAACCACTCTGCTGACCAAGCAAAAAGTTGACCATTTTCAAATCAACACATATTAACCATTGGTGGTCACAGTAGTTCAATTTTTCTAGCACTCGTTTAATATTGTTGTATTTTTCTTTGAGCAATGTAGAGTGGCCAATGGGAATCGAGGCATACTTGTTTCCATTGTGCAGCAATACACACTTCAAACTTCTTTTTGAACTGTCTATAAATAAACGCCAATCTTGAGATTTATATTCAGGTATTCCCATTTTTAAAAGAAGTCCTTCAACATCTGAGCAGAAAACAAGCCCTTCTTCTGAACGATAGTACGGAAGTAAGTCGCTCTCCCTTGTGCGGTAAAAGGTTACTTTCGTACCAACACTAAGGCATTTCTTGTCTTTAAGCCTGGATGCCAATACTTCAGAAGCTTCTTTAGATAGATTAAGATCTCTTATGAGATCGCTCAGTTCCTCCTGATTAAACTGCTTCGGACTAATCAAACTTTCTTCAAAAATGCTTGAAACATCACTTTCACTACAGCTTTCTGAAGCTTGGTGGACAAAGTCCCATTCTGATGGTTTTTCTGGAAGATGACTAAATTGTGGCACGGGTATATCTTCACAGTGGGGTACAGGACGCCTAGCAGATTCTAAGTCCGGGTAAATCCATGATTTTTTCTTGTGACGATTAAAACCCTTCAAATCTACCATACAAAAATAACAATCATCAAAGTGGTTTTTCTATTCTCGCCATACCATTGGCACACCAAATCTAAAGCTTTTAGTTTTTCCTTTTGTCCACATTCGTAAGTGCTCAACACATGATTTGCAGACAACATGTGGAGCCCATGGCTTGTCTTGGTCACCAAGTTTAACTCCAAAGTAAGCACGGTATACTTTGCGAACAAAATCTGTAATAGACTTTTTATACTCTTTAAGAATATATTTTCCACATATGTAACAGAAACTGTCAGGGTCATTACAACAACTTCTTCTTCTTGAACAATTCATAGCAGGCAACATAAAGCAATTTAAAACTGAAAACATGAAAACCTAAATATAGTAAAAGTTACTGCATTTCAACTTTTCATTAGAATTTTTTTAGACTCCAAGATTGCTAATGGTCAGTTATTGACTTTTCTGCTTTGTTAACCTTTCTAAAAATGAGACAACTGGTCCTTTATTGCAAAACAAAATCTCCTTGTCAGCACAATTGCCTCTTACGTGTAGTTTATATGGCCGTTATCTGAGCTTTTATAGCCGGTTATTGTGTCTGCATTATCTCAAAAACTAGAGCCAATTCAGCAAAAGTAAAGTCATTTTTGGAATCAGCGCACCTGATATACTATAAAATCGTTGAAAGATCTATCGCAAAAAGAAAAAAATATTTTTTTGTTGAGCTGTGTTATAAACAAGCCGTAATCACTTTCGGTTTAAATGTGTTTCGTTACAGCAAATCAAGCAAAAAATAAACAACCAGCAAATTTCAAACCAGATTTTATTAGTTATGCGTTGGTGTTGCTTAGAGCAAATGCGTTATTAATGACTTGTCGTCATAAAAGTGACAACGAACAAAGAACTTGTTTGTAAAAAATAGTTTATCATTTTTTGGATAACAATGGATAGGAGAAAATAGCAATTTTATCATCCTTGTAAATTCCATCATGACTGCTTTATTAGGATTAAAGTTTAAACAAAGAGTGTAGCTTGGCACAAAATTTCATTGAAAACAGGTTAAAGTCAAAAAATCTAGTGCGATATTTACATTGCTTTTGAAGAGCTGCAAACAAATTTAAGAGTGCTTTAACATTAAAATATTTTATTGTTAAATCATCATATATAAGTGGTACAATGGTTGTAAAGTATCCGTTCAATCTGTACCTTTACTTCGTTTAAAATAATTTAATATAGAATATGAGTTAAAGTAAAGTTTATTAAACAAAATCGTACGCAATTGTATTTTTCTACTGTTTAATATTCCTCAGTTTTAAATAATTACAAAAAGTTTAACAAGTTAAAGCGTAAAAGCAATTAAACAAATTGAATGCATAATTTTTTTCGAGCGGAGAAAAGAGCAAAACCGTATTAACAACTGATATCAATACTCAACGAAAAAAATGCATCAAAGTTAAATCTACGTTTTTTCTCATCACACTATTCAAAAACTACTGCTCACTTCGTCAAATACGTGTAACCAAACCTATTTTGTTACAGCTGACAAAGTGATAAATTATTTCTTATGGTAATAATTAATGATTTTGTTTCGCCTAGAAAAAAGAATTAGGTTTGAAAATTATTTAATTTTTACGTTCAATTATTTAATCATTTAATTTTCATAACAAGAACAACAGTAAACGCTGTACCTCGAATGTCGAAACTTATTTTTAAATGTAGAAAGGTAAAAAGTTTGATAATAGTACTTTTCTGGCATTTTTTTTTAGACATCTTAAAACGTCTAATTAAAACTTTTTTAAAGTAATTGCAATTTTAGAAAATACTATAGTCTGTAGCAATAATCTTGACCCGATCATTCATTGATAATACAAAGCACTGTGGTCTAAGCTTTCTCTCACAGGCAATTTTTCAGTTAAGCAATCATTGGTAGGTAGAATATCAGATACAGTTTCTATAAAACTGTCCGATTAGGTTGGTAAGGAGTCAATAATCATGACTCCGAGTGTCTAATTTGATTCACGATGTTATGATAGACTAAAATATTGATTAGAAAAACTTTTGTGGATGAAAGATGCTAGAAAGATTAAAATTAATTAGACAATGTGCTGTGACAATTGGTTTGTATGATTTTAAATTGAAACAGTAAGTAGCACTCTTTCAGGATTGTATTGAAACGATCAAACAAACTAAAGTATGGAGATCATAGATTGTAAATTAATTATATCCCTTGGAACTCGCTTCAAAAACAAGTGCTTGAAAGAAATATTCAAAAGTGTTGTTAGTATAGAAAATTGTAAGATAGTTTTTTTTCTGTGCGCATTCGAAACGCTTGTTGCATTGTCATTCAGAATACAATGGAATCTTGTAAAAGATTCGAAAACTTTCCTTTATTGTCAGATAAGTCAATATTTGCTTTTTTCTCGTTTATTGTTGGGGCGTCGTTGCATTCGGAAATTTTTTAAAAAAAGCCACTATAAATAACTTCAAGAACAACTTTATTACTTAACTAAGTACATTTGCAACCAGCATGTCAGAATAATAATAATCTTAGTTATGTTTTGTGCATAGTTAATGTCTATCTGTTTAGTGTTAGTGGCTACTGACTTTTGCGACATCGGGATTAACTTCATTTTCTGGTTTAGGATGCGCCGATTCGGTTTTTCACATTTCGCGTTTTAACTGTTGTCCAATTATTGGTATATAATATTTAGCTCGACCTCGTTTTGTTAATTTGAGCTGATTGACTTCACTCTTGCATTTTGCTTCAACATCTTACCTATTGTATTTAATTAGGTTATAATTAATTCGATTCATTGTTGCAAGCGCTGAGCGCCCTTTTGATAATTATTCTAAAGTGTCACCAAATTAAAGTTAATTTCATGCGATAATTGTGCTAACATTTGTTCTTTGCATTTTTTTAATTGCTTTGTATCTTGTTTTGGTTTTTGGGACATCGAGGTTCAGCTTTAATTTTATCCATTTATTTATTTTGCTTTGTTCGTCCGCCAACGTCACTCGCCGCCACGTTTCTATATGTTTTGCTGCATGCGCCTGTGGATGATCAGGTAACATAGATACATGTTCGCTGAGAGAGACCGGACAGAGAGCCGAATCTAGTGACTGCGAGGGACGCAGAAAAAGTCTGGCGAGGGTGGCAAAGATGACCAAGACAAACAGGAGTATCGAAGTTGAGAATCGTGTGACGTGGAATTGCTTAACGGAATGCTGTAATATTATGGAAATAACAAATCGAACTTTTAGAAAAAACTTCAAGAAATTGTAAAGACAGTTGCGTTTTTCTTGATATTTCTAGTCACGCGATCGTCTAGCACATTGTTTCTCAAACGGAGGCCACTTGGCTCACTAAGGAGCAATTTAAAATCTCAAAGGAGGAAAAATTACTAGGGAAAGAATTTGAGAAAGTTGACCAAAAAATCAGTACATTTTTCGTAATCATAGCCGTATTATTCTGGAGTACAGTGTTGAAAATGAAGATCTTTTTTTCAGAGTTTACTACTTTATTGGGACGAAAATCAAGAAATCCGAGAAAAATTTATGGTAAAGACTTTTTTTTCTTCACTTTGAACATTGAGATATTTTTTGGAAGTGGAAAAAAAATAATGATACGTGGAGTCCTGAAAAAAAAGAATGTGGCAAAAACTTTTAAAAACACTGGTCTGGCATCTAAATCAGTGTTTGCTTTACGGATCACACAACTTCTGTTGTCGTCATCGTTTGGAAAGGTATCTATTCCAAATCAGACACAAACCGGACTAGGGCCGAGGGTTTATCATTTTTGCTACCTCAAGCTGCTGTACAGCCTGGATTAGATGCTGGCAGTGATGTTGTTAAACCAACATCAGGTTTCATCGTCAGACCTCGTGCTCCATGTGGTGTATGATGTATAGGCAAGGCTGCCATAACGTCCTTATTTCTAAGATTTGTCCTTTTTTTGAAGGTTTGTGCCTTAGAAAATATTTTTGTCCTTATTTCTAAGAAATGTCCTTATTTTGACTTGTGTCCTTATTTTTGTTTTATTTTAGGTTTGGAGGTTCTCATACCGGGCACTTCGATTAATTAATTCGAATGTTTTCATTCATTTATTCATTTTATTCTCGATCATTATTAACATTTTAACATAAAAAATTATAAGTATTAAAAAGATCAAGAAAAGGAAGAAGCAGCACAACGTCAGACGTTAAAACATGCATATGGTACTCAGAAAGCGAAAGTACAAAACAGTAGAAAGCATGGCCGCAACACCTTAATTTGTTGTAACTTAATTTATTGCTTGGCTTTCAAGTTTTTTTGTTATGTGCATTTATGACGTAACAGCAGCAAAATTAATTTCCTTAATGACATCAAATCAGTGCATTTAACTGGAATTAGAATACAGTAGTTAATCAGAACTTTGCAGTTAACTAGTATTATTTAAGATCTGATAGATTTGATAATTTAGCAGTAGCCTACTGATTTAGTTTCTGAAGTTTTGAGCGATTGTCTTTTCTCCAAGCATTTCAGCTTGTGTCAAATTCCACCTCATACTAGTTGAGAATCAGTGCTTTTGGACTAAGCACGAATATAAAATATGTTTAGATCTGGAACTTCACAAGAGATAAAATGAGTAAACGCAAAAACTCTTATCGTGATGAGTATGAGAAAGAATTCAACAACGTGAAAAGAAGCTTAAAGGGCCAGTGTTTATTAATTTGGAAGCCATAGATAAAGCAGCTCTTTCTGCACACAATGCAACTCAAAAGCACAAGAACTCTGCTCGACAAACTAAGTCAAACCAATTTGTAAAAGCCTTTTTCAAGAGTCAATCTGCACCAACTACCCTGGACTACAAAACAGCTGCTGCAGAAGGTACCTGGGCTTTCCTTACTGTGAAGCATCAGCAGTCATTCCTCTCCAACGACTGTACGTCACATTTATTCAAAACAGTCTTCCAAAAAAGTTTGCCTCGGACAGAACAAAAGCAAAAAGCATCATCACTGGAGTTTTAGGTCCTTATGCTCAAAAAATATTATTGTCTGAACTAAAAACACAGCCTTTCTCAGTCTCAGTAGATGCTTCAAATCACAATCAGTTAAAACTATTTCCTCTGGTTATCAGATTCTTCAACGCCGAAGTTGGTGTGCAAGTACTTCTTCTTAATTTGCGATCAATGCCAAGTGAGACCTCACAACAAATTATAGACTTTATACACACATCTTTGCAGGAGAACGACCTAGATGTAAAACAACTGACATCTTTTTGTGCCGGCAACGCATCCGTAAACTTCGGCGGTTCGCAGCTGAATGGAAAAAATAACGTATTCTATCGACTCAGCGAGCGAGCGACTCAACTTATTCCAGTGGGGTGCCCTGCACATATTTTGCCCAATGCAGCAGAGAAGGAATCAGATCGCTTGACAGTTGATATAGAGACAATCGTAATGAAAATTGGCAGCCATTTCAAAAGTCAAACCAGTAGAGCAGTGAGCCTCAAACAGTTGTGCAAAAAACTTAATGCTAACTACTCAACTTTGCCCACTCATACTCCGACCAGATGGACTACACTAGATTCTGTCCTTGAGCAGATGATCGATCTCTGGGATCCACTCAAAGCTCATTTTCTGTCGCTCAAACATCCACCACGAATCTTGATGGATTTCTTTAAATCGGGCGAGTCTCTGGTCGTCGTAACGTTATTCAACAGTGCTCTCTTGTTGTTTAAGAAACCAATCCTATTTTTGCAATAAGCAACTGCATTGTTTGAAATGGTTGAATCATTCAAGTGTAAAATATTGCAGCGACAGAATTCAAATTTTTTTGGAGCAACAACGGCTGAACTATTAAGATGTATTGATGACGAGCGCGCTAAAATTCTCAAATCGAGCTTCCAAGAATTCTATACTATCAGTTTAGAATATGTTGATAGGTGGTTTAACATTGAGAATCATCCGACGCAAACCAACTGACCTTGCTAAGAGAACAAAAAGTTAGGTACGAAGAAGTCGTCGACTTGGCTAAGCAACTTGATCCCCAAACGGCAATGATGGATAAACTGTTCGGCGAAGTCTCGGCTTTCAATGTTCTTCTGAAGAAAATTCCACTTGATGTTTTCCAAAAAGAAAAAGCTGAGAAGAAGTGGATGAATATTTTTGCCAGGAATGACAATTTTCCGCTTCTCTACAAGCTGATAAGTATTGTTTTCTCTATACCTGTTAGCAATGCATTTGTGGAGCGTTTATTCTCCCTTGTTTTAGCACAGTGGACCAAAGAGAGAAACAGCCTCTCTGAAAAGACAGTCAAATCCATTCTACAAGTTAAAGTAAACTTAGAAGTGAGCTGTGGTGAGGTGCACCAGATAATTTCTAAGAATAAAGAACTGATGGAGCAAATCGTTTTTAGTGCAAAGTACTGAAGTATGATTAGATATAAGTCGCACTAGCATAAATAGATTTTGTTTATTACTTTCCGTTGTTTGTTATCTTATTATGTTTTCCTGTCGTCCTTATTTTGGGGTTCATATCGATGGCAGCCCTGTGTATAGGGCACGCTATTAGAACATGGTCTGCCGTTTGTACAGTGGCGCCACACTCGCGATTCGGTGAAGGAGCGAGACCCATATGGCAGGTGCTTTCCCGCAGCCTGGGCCGTGAGTAAGTCTGTTCATTAGTGTTAAAGATGACAGAAAAAACTAAACCTGCCAAAACGAAAGGGTATCCACCCATTCCGATGTTCAGCGTCGGTCTGCTAATCAGCAAACGTCCTTTTCAGGACTGCACTGATGCAGAGAAGTTGGTACTTACAAACTACCAACTAGCTGGGTCTTCTTTAAGCAGAAAGCGTGGTTTTGCCACGTTTGTCCACGAGCGACTAAGGTACACGCTTTTGAACCAATCTCCACTGACATCGGAGATCGAATGGTTGTGCGTGGACGTTGATGGCTATAAAATAGTCAACGTCTACAAACCAACACCAACGCAATTGCGAACCCTGGATCTCACAGTGTTTCCTCACCCATGTCTCTATGCTGGCGATTTTATCTGTCGTCCTGCTGACTGGGATTACGATAACAACAGTCCGAACAGTGAGTGCTTGGCTGGCTGGGCAGGTATTAATTGTCTTGCCCTCCTATATAATGCCAAGGAGGCCGCCAGTTTTTACTCTGGCCGCTGGAACACTGGCACCAATCCAGATCTAGCTTTCGCTAGCGTAGGTCCAAACAGTCGCTTACTGGATAGACGTGTCCTTGAAAAATCTCCCAGGTCACAACATCGACCTTCGCTTATTACACCAGCAAGGTTTGCTATGGCAGTGCCAAGCATGCCTGTTAAGCGATGGAACTTCCGCAAGACCAAATTGAGTCACTACATTGCTTTGACGAATAAATTCGCAAAGACTTTGTTGCCGCCTGATACACTTGATGTGGATGCGGCTTACCAGGACTTCTGTAACACCATTAAGAAAGCAGCCAAAAAGACTATCCCATGCGGGTATCGGAACAACTTCTTTTGATATGCAACCTTCAGCAAGTTAATCATTTGCCTTTTTCCCGCGAGAATAAAGTTGCTGAGATTAGCTTAAAAAGAGCGTGACACAATAATCACTTATAATTTACGGAGTAAGTATATTTCTTCATTTATGACACATTGATTTACTAAGCAGCGCGATCACATTTATAATTAAGAAACAAATAGGAAACAAACCGTAATTGCTTTTCGGCTTAAATGTGCTTTGTTCCAACGAATGAAGTAAAAACTAAACAACCAGCAAATTTCAAACCAGGTTTCACAAGATTTTTATGTTGCAGGTCAATTTGTTTTTTAATTTTGGCACACTGAGCCAGATTGGAACAAACAACGCAATTGATTTTAATAAATTCTTTAAATTTTATTTAAAGCAATTGCATCAAATGACGTAATAATTAAGATATATTGTTTGGCGGGCCAGAATTAATAAGTGAAAAAAGCCTGAATGACCTGCGGGTCGCGGTTTGTATTTTTAACTATGGGCCTTGAGGTCCTTGACCTATATGTAAACTCCAAAGTCGTTGGTAAACACTTTACTCAATTTAGTCATATATTTTTTATTTAAAATTTACTAGAATTCGTTTATTTTCTAATTTATTGGTTTGGAAAGATTACGTGGAAGCCCAAGACTTTAATATTGTATTAGTTTGGTTTTTCTATATATTGGGTTGACCCATAAGTTCGTGACTACAAAATTAAAATACTCCTAATTTCTAGAGGAGAGAATAGAATTATCTCAAAATCCAAATACAGAGGTTTAATAAGCTCATAACTATCCTCTATGAATTTCAAAAATTTTCATTTTTATCAGAAGAAGTTATCATAAATTTATTGATAAATTTAAGAATACATTTTTTTTCGTTTTTGACAAATCATTATTTAATCATCATAGTACTCTCCATTGTTTTTAATTGTACTTTCCCAACTCTCAACGAGTCTTTTAAAGGCCTTCTTAAAGAATTTGGGTTGTTTTGAGTCAAAAAATTTTTGTATCCAAAGCTTTAAATCCTTTTCTTCTTTAAAAAACTTCCCCTTTATTTTATTGTCAAGAACACAAAAAAGATGAAAATCAGAAGGGGCTAAGTCAAGTGAGTAAGGAGGACGAGGCAAAACTTCCCATTTCAGATTTGTTGAGATGTGCTCTTGCGTTTGTGTATTATTTTTCACAAAGGACAGGCAACAAAAATCCTGAGGATAGGTCTTTTCAATGTCTGTATGAATTTTTTGTGTTTTTTTTTCAAACTCTTCTTTATTGAACAGATAAAAAACCACATGTGAAAATGAATTTTTTAAAAGTTTGAATTTTGCATTTGTTATTGATTTAAAACAAACAATTTAAGGTTATTTATTCTGAAATTCACAAAATGAATAATTAGCTCAACTAACTTTAGAACAAAACAACTATCAGAAAATTTCTCTTAATAATACGAAAGTTAGAGTGATTTTAATTTTTTAGTCACGAACGTATGGGTCAACCCAATAGTTATGTGCTGGTGCTACGAATGTATTGTTAATGACTTGTTGTCAAAAAAGTAACAGCAGACAAAAAACTTGTTTGTGAAAAATAATTTATCGTTTTTTTGGACAACAATGAATAGGAGAGAATAACAATGTTTATGATCCTTGTAAATTTCATCATGACTGTTTTACTAGGATTAAAGTTTAAACAAAGAGTGCAGCTTGGCACAAGATTTCATTCAAAGCAGATTAAAACCGATAAAACTATAGGTAGTGTGTTATATACATTGTTTTTGAAGTTTCACCAGTAATTGTCCTGGCTGTTGAAAATTAGCGTAATGCGGTCGTAAACAGCAAAGTACGAATGTGATATTGGTCGAAATCCAATAAGTATTTGTAATGTGTAATTTGCCTCGATGTTAAGAGGTCAAGTTATCCCTGTGTCTGCATTTTTTCGATCAGTTAAATATAAATTATAGGCCAAAAGTGATTTGGGTCATATTCATTAAAGCAGTGATAGAGTTAGGAGTGATTGCCTACTCATCTTTCTATAGTGAACTTAAGAGTGTTTTAATTTAACTTTAAATTATTCTACAGCTATTTTTAAAATATCGAATATACTGTAAGTTGGTACGATTCTTCGAAGGTATCAATTCGATTTGCAACTGTTCTCCGATTAAAATAATTCAATGTAAAATACGAGTTAAAGAACAGTTTATTAAACAAAGCCGCAGACTAAAATATATTTTTCCACTGTTTGATGATCCTTAGTTTTAAATAGTTACAAACAGTTTAACAAGTCAACATGTTAAAGCAATTAAACAAATTCAATGTACAATAGACCTCGGTTAATGCGAAATTTTGCTTAATTTGGATAAAACCAAAAGTATAAATGATTTTTTATATACGTAATTCTTAATAAAAAAAACTTCGGATTATCCGGACTTCGCCTAATTTGGATGATTTTGTCTGTCAAAGCGAATTTGTATTAACCGAGGTCTACGTATATATTTTTTTGGAGCAAATAAAAGGGAAAAACCGTATAGCAATAGTTCTAATCCTATCGTGCACTGATAGTTTAAAGCAGTGTGGTTTAAGCTTTCTCTCACAGGCACTTTTTCATTTAAGCAATCATTGGTAGATGGAATATTTGACACAGTTTTTATAAAAAAAAGTCAATATTTGCTTTTTCTCGTTTATTACTACAGCATTGTTGAATTCGGAAATCTTTAAAAAAAAGCCACTATAAATAACTTCAAGAACAACTTTATTACTTAACTAAGTACATATGCAACCAGCATGTCAGAATAATAATAATCTTAGTTATGTTTTGTGTGTAGCTAATGTCTATCTGTTTAGTGTTAGTGCCTGCTGACTTTTGCGACATCGGGATTAACTTTATTTTCTGGTTTTGAATGTGCCGCTTTGATTTCTCACATTTGGCGTTTTAACTGTTGTCCAATTATTGGTATACAATAATTAGCTCGACCTCATTTCATTAATTTGAGTTGACTGACTTCACTCTTGCATTTTGCTTCAACATCTTACCTACAGGTATTGTGCTTAATTAGGTTATAATTAATTCGATTCATTGTTGCAAGCGCTGAGCGCCGTTTTGATAATTATTCTAAAGTGTCACCAAATTAAAGTTAATTTCATGCGATAATTGTGTTAAGAAACGTTCCTTGCATTTTTAGACTTGTTTTGTGTCTTGTTTCGGCTTTCGGGACATCAAGGTTCAGCCTTAATTTCATTCATTTATTTTGCTTTGTTCGTCCGCCAACGTCCCTCGCCGGCAACGTTTCTATATATTTTGCTGCACCTTGTGAACGATCAGGTAACATAGTTTCAGGGTCACTGAGAGAGACCAGACAGAGGGCCGAATATAGAGACTGTGAGAGATACAGAAAAAATTTGGAGAGGATGGCAATGGATGACAGAGATAAACAGGAGTATTGAAATTGAGAATCGTGTGACGTGGAATTGCTTAAAGGCGCGTTTACAGCCGTTTACAGTACTTTTTTTCAGCGTGATCTCCGTTTTATTGACGCTCAAATCCACTCATTTTTTTCTGAAAAAATGAGTCAAACAGAACATGAACGTCTTCGGCTTTCACGAAATCTTTTCAAACCAACGAAATAGAAAATAAAGAATTCTAGCCAATCGTAAATAAAAAATATAAGGCTTTTTCAGAAAAAATGAGTGGATTTTAGCGTCAATAAAACAAACAGAGATCACGCTGAAAAAAAGTACTGTAAACGGTTGTAACGCCCCTTAACTCATCTGTAATTCATTATATATTAGCATTTGAGCTGACATTTAAGTATGATAAATCAAACTTTTAAAAAGAATTTTGAGCAATAATGAAGAAAGTTGGGTCTCGATTTTTCTTGTCAAGCGACCGTCTAGAATCTTAGTCAGGGTTTACTTTACGGATCAAACTACTTTCTTCTGTCGATAAGTGCCCTTTAGTGAGTTTGCCAATTGTTTTCCCCTAGAGAAAGGATAACTTAAAAGGATCTCGACACACTAATCACTAATATTTTACAGGAAAAGAGTCTAAATGGCCCGCGGGCCGCTGTTTGGGAAAACCTTTTAAACTATGAACTTAATGGTCCTTGACTTAAATATGTCAACTAAAATCATTGGTTAACACTTTACTTAATTAAGTCATATATTTTTTTATTTACTATTGGCTAGAATCCTTTATTTTCTATTTTATTGGTTTGAAAAGATTTTGTGGAAGCCGAAGACGTTCATGTTCTATTACTTTGCTTTTTCTATTTATTTGCTGATGTTACTTAATACAAATACTTTATTAATGATTTTTCAAAAAGTGATCGCAGATAAATAACTGATTGGTGAGGAATATTTTATTGTTTTTAGAATAACAATACATAAAGATAACAAACAGCAAGTATTTAGATGACTTCTTAAAACTTGTCTTTTTATCTTTTTTAAACCAATCAGTTTTAAGTAATCAAACAAATTGCACATCTCATACTGTTCAATTTTTGTAAATCTAAGTACAAAAATTGCTTCAATTAACAAGCCTTCACAAAGATTGAAGTATTGCATCAAGTCGATTTTAAGGTATTTTTATTTATTTTTCAATAATTGAAAAGTTGTTCTAAATGAGATTATTAATTTGCTGGCACTTAAAACGTTGCTCTTAGAATTACAGTCCTGATAACTTGTAATCGTCTTTTTTCTACATAGTGTTCTGTAACAATTACCGGTATCAATTTAAATTTTAATCAATCTTAAAATAATGCATTTAATTTTCCTGGTAGCTATAATAGTTTTTATATGAAAATTAAAAAATTGTTCCTATAATCTTAAAAACTTTTAATTTCCGACAATATCGATTTTTAAAAATTACGAGATTTCGAAAAATTAAGTCAATGTGATAGTCATAAAGATTAATTTAGTTGAATTAATTTATTGCTTAGTGTTCAAATTTTTTGTATTTCATATTAAGCGAATATTATATATTGAAACAACCATGCATGTAAATATGCGCAATACCAATTAAATACATTAAAATATGTAATTGATCAATTTAATACTTTTTTGTTTTCTCCTTTATCATTTTGTTATCACATTTACTAAGTTACTTCAATCCAATAATTAAAATTGATCTTAATACAGAAACAACATCTGATGGATCAAAACCAAAACAAAAAGCAAGAAAAAGAAAATGCAAATCGTAAGAAGTTTAAGCAGATTGCGTTATAAATTGATGTTTTTCAACCTGGTGGTTGTTAGCTGGGGTTTTTTTAGCAGCTGTCGTTTTTTACTTTAGAGGTTGCAAAAATAATCGTAATCTCACAACGGTCTTATTTTTTTAGGGTTGGGATTGCATTGTTTAGGATTTGATGGTTGACTGTATTTCATTTTCAGCGAAAAAACAAACGCCGTAGAAAAATACGTTTTGAAGTTCCATTTGAAATAAAGTTGTGTTTTGAGATTAACAGTTGCCATTCATCAGATAAAGTAAACTTTTTATCATGGTGATCAGTTTGCAAGAAGTCGCAAACGAAAAAGGTTGTAAACAAATGATTCAAAACTTCATTTTAACACTAATTTTAATGGCAACTTTCTAAAATGAACAGTTGTTTTCCTTGAAAGCACATTTATAAAGTTCAATGTTGTGTTTTTAATTCTACTTTTGGGCAAAACGTAAAAGAGAAACGTCATAAAATTAAAATTAAATGAAAGGTTTTACTGAGCCAGAGTGAACTGCCGCAAACATTGAAATTGCATTGCTTTTTAACTAATTATTTATTTTCCAGCCAATATTTCGGTAGTGCTAAAGTTAAAGGTTGAATCAAACAAAACCAGAAAGAGTTGTTAAAAAAATATTGTTCAGAGTTTTAATTTAGTAATAAATTCGATGTGTTTACGTTATTTGCAAAAATACTTGTAGTTTAGGTTTTCGAGTTGTGCAAAGACAGTTCAAGAGAATGCCCACTAAAGTAAACATCACACATACCAAATACAAGCTCTCTTACTGACCATCAGTGCCGGCTCGCTCATAAAAGCGGCAGAGATGAAGCACCCCCAAATATCTGTGCAGCAGTTTTAGATATTATCAGCAACGCTTAAAAATTTGATAATTTTTAATATTTTTCAATTTTTTTTATTAAATTTAATTTTTTTTGGAGTTTTTAAAAAACTTTTTTTTTAATTTTGAATTGGCAACTTCTTGCGCTGTTTCAAATGGTTGAGTCTAATTCGAAGAAAAACCGATTGGAGTGAGAATTAGTTTTAGGAAGAAACAAAGTTAGTTTTAGCGAGAAAGTAGTTGGTTAAAAAACAATAAGTTTTTTCAAAATAAAACTAAGTTTTTTTTAACATCTTTACAAATTTTTAAAAATTTCAAAAAATTTGGGCCCGTTTTTGGCCCGCTAAAAAAATTTGCGCGGCGTTTTTATTTCTTAGAGCAATTAGTTTTGTTTCTTTTTTACTCTCACTCCAATTGTTTTTTTTCGAATTTGACTTGACCGTTTTAAATGGTCGAGTCTAATTCAAAGAAAAACAAATTGGAATGAGAATTACCGGTAGTTTTAAGGAGAAACAGAATTAGTTTTAGCGAGAAAGTAGTTGGTTGAAAAGAAACTACGTTCTTCTTGACTATCTTAAAAAATTTTAAAAAATTCAAAAAATTTTGGGGCCGTTTTTGGCCCGCAAGAACTATTTGCGCGGCGTTTTTATCTCTTAGAGCAACTAATTTTGTTTCTTTTTTACTCTCACTCCAATTGGTTTTTCTTGGAATTAGACTTGACCGTTTCGAATAATTGAGTCTAATTAAAGAAAAACAACGATAAGAATGAGAGTAAAAAAGAAACAAAACTAGTTCTAAGAGATAAAAAAAGAAAAAAATGTAGCGTAAGTTGAACTCGCGGTCCCAAAATTGAAAAAAAATTTTTTAATTCATTAAGATGCTTGAGAGGAACTTAGTTTCTTTTCAACCAACTAGCTTCTCTCTAAAACTAACTCTCACTTCAGTCGGATTTTCTCCGAATTAAACATGAACGTTTTAAATTCAGCTTAATAATTTCACGCAAAGTGACGCAAAGTAACGCATTTGATTTATGCTTTAAATGGAAAATTCTATGTACGGTACATCTGAGCTGCAATAAACGCAGCTCACTCGATCTAATTATAGGCTTATCGAATGCAAGGTTTTACTTTCTTTGGCATAAAGTATTTTAGTTAAAATGCTTTTGAAGTAATACACTTTAATACCTTCAAATTAACACAATTTGTGTTTTACAAATAGCAGATTCAGGGATGGAAAAATTGGGGTCTAGGACAAAATTATTTGTAATTTGCAAGATAGAAGCATTGTGTTAGACTTGTCTTAACTATTATATAATCTCGACCAAAAATTAATCCAAAAAAGTCTAAAAATATCGATTTAGTCAAGGAGTCACCTAACTTTTTTCGAAAGAGCTACCTGATATAACAATAACTTTGCAAGAGGAACAAACTTTAGAAAAAAGCTTTTTTTCTCAATAAAGCACTCTCAACAAATGCATACCTTAGCAAATTGGAGAAAAAATTTTTTTAGAAAATTTAAGACCAAAAAAGTCTTTACTTGAGTTTGAACTGAAGGTGTATATCTTTGTAGTGCAAAGGAATGCCGATAAAATATTAATAGAAAAGGTCTTCATTTTCCAAAAAGACGTTCCGTTTTTTTAAGTAAATCAAAAATATTGTAGGGTTTAGTAAATTAAACGTCACGGCCAAAATGTGAAATATTTATTTATAATATTTATTGGATTTCACTGCGATTTTTAAAAACAATTTTCTCCATAACATCTACCCTAAATTTTATGTTTGTTAAGAGTGTCTTTTTATACAAAAAAAGCGCTCATTTTAAGTTTTGCCCCGCCCACCAAAAACTTTTTTAGAGCCTCTGATTGCAGCACTTCTTCGTTTTTGTACTTGCCAACCACCACTTCTGATTATGCATTTCAACCTCCGTCAAAGACAGTTGCAGGTGGCACTTTTAAATGCTGACTGCCCACAACTCGTTTATTCTTCCAAGCATCTAGTCATGGGCATGCATTGTGCATCAATCTGGCTGCAGCAATACATTGGAGGAAACTACAAAACTTAAACATTTTTCTCCTTACAAGGCTGTAGCAATCAGACTATGACCTTTGCACAGGCGTTTTGGACAGAAGTTTGCGAAGGAAATATTTATTACACGCGCTTTCGGCTCACAACATCCTAGGGTTTCTGCATAACAAAGAAAAACAAATTACACGTTCGAAATTTCACATGCAGAAACAAAAATGCAATGCAACATTAAAAAGCAGTTAATTTACATGGCGGTAAAACTAAGAAGTCAGTAACAATGAAAAATCGCCAAACAAATTCTTTACAATGACTCAACAAAAAAATTTTTTGACCAAAACTTTCACTACACCAAAATTGTACTATAACCTGCGCAGCAAAGTTCTTCCACAAAGTCTTTTATCAGTCGACGCAAATTATTTACCAATTACAATTACCAATCGTTACAGTGATTCTTATTAAAATAGAAAATAAACACAAGATTAAAACTTTGACTTTACCCGGTTGCACTACAAAAAAATGCTATCAAAACAAAAAGATTTATTTTATAAAGTTAAAAACTTTAGCTTTAAAACTTGAGGCTTCACTACACCCAAGCACAAACAGTATCAAGCATTCCCGCCAGACAGACATCATAAAAAAAAAAAAATTAAAGTTGAGGATAAAAGAGAAACCCTAGCGACTTATGTCATAGAAGAAACAAAATAACACAGACTTTAACATAATTAAGTTTAAAATCCAAAACCACAGTCAGGCAGCGAGCTCGGGTTTGGCGTGTGTGATGCATAATATGCCGCTTTGTTTTTCAGTGTAATAATGCATTAATAACAACTATAAACTCATGTTTCGTTTTTTATCTCACAAATTTTGTTCATAAGATTGCTAATGCGAAACTTGCCTTTCAGAAAATAACGAAGTGGAAATAGATTCAATTTCAAGTTCTTACGTTTGCAAATTAAGCAAAGATACTCATCAGAAACAAGAAAATGATTTAGCCAAAAAACTAAAACAAATCTGCAACAGAGATGGAAATGAAAAAGCTCCAAAACAATCAGCTGAAATATTTTACAAGCTCAGTCAGATATATTTTCGAAAAAACACAATGGTAAACTTGATCAGAAGTGCCACTTTGCTAAACGCAGCAATCACTAGGAAACCTAGTAATATACTACAGGAAATCAAAAGTGATTTAAAAAAACTTTGTTTTTGTGTTTTAAAAGAAGCTGGTGCAAAACAATTAGATGCTGATTTGATTGCAGTTGCAGAAAAAGTTGAAGAAAAAATTAAAACAATGAGAAATGAAGTAAATCAAGAACTTGACAATTTGAAAATGTCTGAAACTATGTGCAAAACCAAAAAAAACATAGAAAACATAAAAATTAAAACCATTAGAAATCTACAAGAAAAAATTGCAAAAGATTATAAACATATCATGGCTGAAATATTGCAGTACTGTGAAACAGTAATGGGCAATACACCTTGTAGATTTGCCTTAGTTGGCATGGGATCCCTCGCAAGAAAAGAAATCACTCCATATTCGGATTTCGAACATGTAATTGTTTTAGAAGAAAACTGTCAACAAAAAGCCGACTATAAAAACATTTTAAAATACTTTAGATGGCTTTCCGTAATATTTCAAATAATTGTAATCAATCTTCAGGAAACGATTGTTCCAAGCGTCGACATTGATTGTTTTAAAACAACCGAGACTGGAAAAAAGAAATGTTGGTTTTATGATAAAATTACCACAAGAGGCATTAGTTTTGATGGCATGATGCCTCATGCATGTAAGTTTCCATTAGGACAAAAGATTTTATCTGATGAAAACAAAGAATACGAAACCGAGCTTATTAAGCCAGTTAATGAAATGCTCAAATATCTTGCTTCTCAAAAAGATTTAAAAAATGGGTATCACCTTAAGGATATCTTAACAAAAGTTTGCTATGTTGGTGGAGATGAAAGCATTTTTGAAAGTTTTCAAGCAAAAGTCTACCAGGTATTGGACAATCAAGACCAACAAGAGAAAAAGAAAGTAATTAAAAGAACACTTATTGAGGACCTCGATAACTTTTCAACAAGATCCAATTTTTTAAAACACACAAGCAAATCGTTTAATATAAAAAGAGATTTCTATCGAAGTTCAACAATATTTATAACAGCGCTCGGTCAGGTCGAAAACATTCATGCGTCGTCATGCTTTGATATCATTGAGGCTCTTGCAGAAAAACACGTCATAAATGATAAAGTAAAATCAAAACTGATGTATGCTGTTGCAGTGGCTTGTGAATTACGGCTGATAAGATACATGAAACAAAAAAGACAAGATGATCAAATAAAAAGTTCAATAAGTCATCAGGACGTAGTTCAAGCACTTTTAGAGAACATAAATAAAATGGATTTAATATCTTACTTTCAAATTGTTTATGCATTACAATGCCGTGTTACAAAAGAATTTGATTTAAAAAAAGTTCATTTTTACTCTGATCCAAAATTATTAAACTGTAGATTATATTATTGCTTGGGAGATTTTGAAAATTTTGTTCAGTTTGCGAAAGAAAACAGACCATTGAAATATAATCCAACATCACGACTGCAATCAGCCGATGAAATTTTAACTCAACTAGAAAAAGGAATCGAACTAGTTTTCCATCAAAACAAATTTTCAGCATGGAATTATGATTATGTAATTGAAAAAAGCAGTTTAGAAATAATTTATAATTTTGGGTTAGAACTTCTCCACTCAAGAAACAATGATGATGCAAAGGAAATTTTTGAAATATTAAATGAATTAATTACTTTAAAAATCACCCATATTGAAAAAGAACCTTGCAAAGCAATTTCTACCAACATCGTCAAAGAAAAAAAAAAATCGATTCCTCAAATATTTCATTACGAGCTACTGACGTTAGAGCAACTCGGTCATTGCTGCATGAACCTAGATCAACCGGCTGTTGCATTGAATTATCTACAACAACTGCTGAAAACCAAGAAAAAAGCATCACTTGATATTGGTTCGGATTTGGATGTGGCAATGACGCTAAACAACATAAGCAACTGTTTAATAGACATGCACAAACCAGCTGATGCATTGGATTATTTACAACGATCCCTGAAAATCTATGAAAAAGTATCACTTGATATTGGTTCGGATGTGAATGTGGCCAGTACGCTAAACAACATAGGCTCGTGTTTTATGGCCATGCACAAACTGGATGATGCAGAGGATTATCTACAACGATCCCTGAAAATCAAGGAAAAAGTATCATTTGATATTGGTTCGGATGTGAAAGTGGCAATGACACTAAACAACATAGGCAACTGTTTTATGGACATGCACAAGCCGGCTGATGCAATGGATTATCTACAACGATCCCTGAAAATCTATGAAAAAGCATCACTTGATATTGGCTCGGATGTGAATGTGGCAATGACGCTAAACAACATTGGCAACTGTTTTATGGCCATGCACAAACCAGCTAATGCATTGGATTATCTACAACGATCCCTGAAAATCTATGAAAAAGCATCACTTGATATTGGTTCGGATGTGAAAGTGGCAATGACGATAAACAGCATAGGCAACTGTTTTATGGACATGCACAAACCGGCTGATGCATTGAATTATCTACAACGATCCCTGAAAATCTATGAAAAAGCATCACTTGATATTGGTTCGGATGTGAATGTGGCAAATACGCTAAACAACATAAGCAACTGTTTCATAGATACGCACAAACCAGCTAATGCATTGGATTATCTACAACGATCCCTGAAAATTAAAGAAAAAGTATCACTTGATATTGGTTCGGATGTGAATGTGGCCAGTACACTAAAACACATAGGCAATTGTTTTATGGCCATGCACAAACTGGATGTTGCATTGAATTATCTACAACGATCCCTGAAAATCTATGAAAAAGTATCACTTGATATTGGTTCGGATGTGAATGTGGCAATTACGCTAAACAACATTGGCAACTGTTTCATGGCCATGCACAAACCAGCTAATGCATTGGATTATCTACAGCGATCCTTGAAAATCAAGGAAAAAGCATCACTTGATATTGGTTCGGATGTGAATGTGGCAATGACGCTAAACAACATAGGCAAGTGTTTTATGAACATGCAAAAACTGGATGATGCATTAAATTATCTGCAACGATCGCGAAAAATCTATGAAAAAGCATCACTTGATATTGGTTCGGATGTGAATGTGGCAATGACACTAAACAGCATAGGCAACTGTTTTATGGACATGCACAAACCGGCTGATGCATTGGATTATCTACAACGATCCCTGAAAATCTATGAAAAAGCATCACTTGATATTGGTTCGGATGTGAATGTGGCAATGACGCTAAACAACATTGGCAACTGTTTTATGGCCATGCACAAACCAGCTAATGCATTGGATTATCTACAACGATCCCTGAAAATCTATGAAAAAGCATCACTTGATATTGGTTCGGATGTGAATGTGGCAATGACACTAAACAACATAGGTAAGTGTTTTATGGCCATGCACAAACCGGCTGATGCATTGGATTATTTACAACGATCCCTGAAAATCTATGAAAAAGCATCACTTGATATTGGTTCGGATGTGAATGTGGCCAGTACGCTAAACAACATAGGCTCGTGTTTTATGGCCATGCACAAACTGGATGATGCAGTGGATTATCTACAACGATCCCTGAAAATCAAAGAAAAAGTATCACTTGATATTAGTTCGGATGTGAAAGTGGCAATGACACTAAACAACATAGGTTTGTGTTTAAAGGCCATGCACAAACTGGATGATGCATTGAATTATCTACAACGATCCTTGAAAATCTATGAAAAAGCATCACTTGATATTGGTTCGGATGTGAATGTGGCAATGACGCTAAACAACATAGGCTCGTGTTTAATGGCCATGCACAAACTGGATGATGCAATGGATTATCTACAGCGATCCTTAAAAATCTATGAAAAAGCATCACTTGATATTGATTCGGATGTGAAAGTGGCAATGACGCTAAACAGCATAGGCAACTGTTTTATGGACATGCACAAACCGGCTGATGCATTGGATTATCTACAACGATCCCTGAAAATCTATGAAAAAGCATCACTTGATATTGGTTCGGATGTGAATGTGGCAAATACGCTAAACAACATAAGCAACTGTTTTATAGATACGCACAAACCAGCTAATGCATTGGATTATCTACAACGATCCCTGAAAATCTATGAAAAAGCATCACTTGATATTGGTTCGGATGTGAATGTGGCAATGACGCTAAACAACATTGGCAACTGTTTTATGGCCATGCACAAACCAGCTAATGCATTGGATTATCTACAACGATCCCTGAAAATCTATGAAAAAGCATCACTTGATATTGGTTCGGATGTGAATGTGGCAATTACGCTAAACAACATAGGCTCATGTTTTATGGACATGCACAAACCAGCTAATGCATTGGATTATCTACAGCGATCCTTGAAAATCAAGGAAAAAGCATCACTTGATATTGGTTCGGATGTGAATGTGGCAATGACGCTAAACAACATAGGTAAGTGTTTTATGAACATGCACAAACTGGATGATGCATTAAATTATCTACAACGATCGCGAAAAATCTATGAAAAAGCATCACTTGATATTGGTTCGGATTTGGATGTGGCAATTACGCTAAACAACATAGGCAACTGTTTTATGGCCATGCACAAACCGGCTGATGCAATGGATTATCTACAACGATCCCTGAAAATCTATGAAAAAGCATCACTTGATATTGGTTCGGATGTGAATGTGGCAATGACGCTAAACAACATAAGCAACTGTTTCATAGATACGCACAAACCAGCTGATGCATTGGATTATCTACAACGATCCCTGAAAATTAAAGAAAAAGTATCACTTGATATTGGTTCGGATGTGAATGTGGCCAGTACACTAAACAACATAGGCAACTGTTTTATAGCCATGCACAAACTGGATGTTGCATTGAATTATCTACAACGATCCTTGAAAATCTATGAAAAAGCATCACTTGATATTGGTTCGGATGTGAATGTGGCAATTACGCTAAACAACATAGGCTCATGTTTTATGGCCATGCACAAACCAGCTAATGCATTGGATTATCTACAGCGATCCTTGAAAATCAAAGAAAAAGCATCACTTGATATTGATTCGGATGTGAATGTGGCAATGACGCTAAACAACATAGGCAAGTGTTTTATGAACATGCAAAAACTGGATGATGCATTAAATTATCTACAACGATCGCGAAAAATCTATGAAAAAGCATCACTTGATATTGGTTCGGATGTGAATGTGGCAATGACACTAAACAGCATAGGCAACTGTTTTATGGACATGCACAAACCGGCTGATGCATTGGATTATCTACAACGATCCCTGAAAATCTATGAAAAAGCATCACTTGATATTGGTTCGGATGTGAATGTGGCAATGACGCTAAACAACATTGGCAACTGTTTTATGGCCATTCACAAACCAGCTAATGCATTGGATTATCTACAACGATCCCTGAAAATCTATGAAAAAGCATCACTTGATATTGGTTCGGATGTGAATGTGGCAATGACGCTAAACAACATAGGCAACTGTTTTATGGACATGCACAAACCAGCTAATGCATTGGATTATCTACAGCGATCCTTGAAAATCAAGGAAAAAGCATCACTTGATATTGGTTCGGATGTGAATGTGGCAATGACGCTAAACAACATAGGTAAGTGTTTTATGAACATGCAAAAACTGGATGATGCATTAAATTATCTGCAACGATCGCGAAAAATCTATGAAAAAGCATCACTTGATATTGGTTCGGATGTGAATGTGGCAATGACACTAAACAGCATAGGCAACTGTTTTATAGACATGCACAAACCGGCTGATGCAATGGATTATCTACAACAATCCCTGAAAATCTATGAAAAAGCATCACTTGATATTGGTTCGGATGTGAATGTGGCAATGACGCTAAACAACATTGGCAACTGTTTTATGGACATGCACAAACCAGCTAATGCATTGGATTATTTACAACGATCCCTGAAAATCTATGAAAAAGCATCACTTGATATTGGTTCGGATGTGAATGTGGCAATGACACTAAACAACATAGGTAAGTGTTTTATGGCCATGCACAAACCGGCTGATGCATTGGATTATTTACAAGGATCCCTGAAAATCTATGAAAAAGCATCACTTGATATTGGTTCGGATATGAATGTGGCAATTACGCTAAACAACATAGGCTCGTGTTTTATGGCCATGCACAAACTGGATGATGCAGTGGATTATCTACAACGATCCCTGAAAATCAAAGAAAAAGTATCACTTGATATTAGTTCGGATGTGAAAGTGGCAATGACACTAAACAACATAGGTTTGTGTTTAAAGGCCATGCACAAACTGGCTGATGCATTGAATTATCTACAACGATCCTTGAAAATCTATGAAAAATCATCACTTGATATTGGTTCGGATGTGAATGTGGCAATGACACTAAACAACATAGGCAATTGTTTTATGGCCATGCACAAACTGGATGATGCAATGGATTATCTACAACGATCCTTAAAAATCTATGAAAAAGCATCACTTGATATTGGTTCGGATGTGAATGTGGCAATGACGCTAAACAACATAGGCAACTGTTTTATGGACATTCACAAACCGGCTGATGCATTGGATTATCTACAACGATCCCTAAAAATCTATGAAAAAGCATCACTTGATATTAGTTCGGATGTGAATGTGGCAAATACGCTAAACAACACAAGCAACTGTTTTATAGATACGCACAAACCAGCTGATGCATTGGATTATCTACAACGATCCCTGAAAATTAAAGAAAAAGTATCACTTGATATTGGTTCGGATGTGAATGTGGCCAGTACACTAAACAACATAGGTAAGTGTTTTATGGCCATGCACAAACTGGATGTTGCATTGAATTATCTACAACGATCCCTGAAAATCTATGAAAAAGCATCACTTGTTATTAGTTCGGATGTGAATGTGGCAATTACGCTAAACAACATAGGCTCATGTTTTATGGACATGCACAAACCAGCTAATGCATTGGATTATCTACAGCGATCCTTGAAAATCAAGGAAAAAGCATCACTTGATATTGGTTCGGATGTGAATGTGGCAATGACGCTAAACAACATAGGTAAGTGTTTTATGAACATGCACAAACTGGATGATGCATTAAATTATCTACAACGATCCTTGAAAATCTATGAAAAAGCATCACTTGATATTGGTTCGGATGTGAATGTGGCAATGACGCTAAACAACATAGGCAACTGTTTTATGGACATGCACAAACCGGCTGATGCAATGGATTATCTACAACGATCCCTGAAAATCTATGAAAAAGCATCACTTGATATTGGTTCGGATGTGAATGTGGCAATGACGCTAAACAACATAAGCAACTGTTTCATAGATACGCACAAACCAGCTGATGCATTGGATTATCTACAACGATCCCTGAAAATTAAAGAAAAAGTATCACTTGATATTGGTTCCGATGTGAATGTGGCCAGTACACTAAACAACATAGGCAACTGTTTTATAGCCATGCACAAACTGGATGTTGCATTGAATTATCTACAACGATCCTTGAAAATCTATGAAAAAGCATCACTTGATATTGGTTCGGATGTGAATGTGGCAATTACGCTAAACAACATAGGCTCATGTTTTATGGCCATGCACAAACCAGCTAATGCATTGGATTATCTACAGCGATCCTTGAAAATCAAAGAAAAAGCATCACTTGATATTGATTCGGATGTGAATGTGGCAATGACGCTAAACAACATAGGCAAGTGTTTTATGAACATGCAAAAACTGGATGATGCATTAAATTATCTACAACGATCGCGAAAAATCTATGAAAAAGCATCACTTGATATTGGTTCGGATGTGAATGTGGCAAATACGCTAAACAACATAAGCAACTGTTTCATAGATACGCACAAACCAGCTAATGCATTGGATTATCTACAACGATCCCTGAAAATTAAAGAAAAAGTATCACTTGATATTGGTTCGGATGTGAATGTGGCCAGTACACTAAAACACATAGGCAATTGTTTTATGGCCATGCACAAACTGGATGTTGCATTGAATTATCTACAACGATCCCTGAAAATCTATGAAAAAGTATCACTTGATATTGGTTCGGATGTGAATGTGGCAATTACGCTAAACAACATTGGCAACTGTTTCATGGCCATGCACAAACCAGCTAATGCATTGGATTATCTACAGCGATCCTTGAAAATCAAGGAAAAAGCATCACTTGATATTGGTTCGGATGTGAATGTGGCAATGACGCTAAACAACATAGGCAAGTGTTTTATGAACATGCAAAAACTGGATGATGCATTAAATTATCTGCAACGATCGCGAAAAATCTATGAAAAAGCATCACTTGATATTGGTTCGGATGTGAATGTGGCAATGACACTAAACAGCATAGGCAACTGTTTTATGGACATGCACAAACCGGCTGATGCATTGGATTATCTACAACGATCCCTGAAAATCTATGAAAAAGCATCACTTGATATTGGTTCGGATGTGAATGTGGCAATGACGCTAAACAACATTGGCAACTGTTTTATGGCCATGCACAAACCAGCTAATGCATTGGATTATCTACAACGATCCCTGAAAATCTATGAAAAAGCATCACTTGATATTGGTTCGGATGTGAATGTGGCAATGACACTAAACAACATAGGTAAGTGTTTTATGGCCATGCACAAACCGGCTGATGCATTGGATTATTTACAACGATCCCTGAAAATCTATGAAAAAGCATCACTTGATATTGGTTCGGATGTGAATGTGGCCAGTACGCTAAACAACATAGGCTCGTGTTTTATGGCCATGCACAAACTGGATGATGCAGTGGATTATCTACAACGATCCCTGAAAATCAAAGAAAAAGTATCACTTGATATTAGTTCGGATGTGAAAGTGGCAATGACACTAAACAACATAGGTTTGTGTTTAAAGGCCATGCACAAACTGGATGATGCATTGAATTATCTACAACGATCCTTGAAAATCTATGAAAAAGCATCACTTGATATTGGTTCGGATGTGAATGTGGCAATGACGCTAAACAACATAGGCTCGTGTTTAATGGCCATGCACAAACTGGATGATGCAATGGATTATCTACAGCGATCCTTAAAAATCTATGAAAAAGCATCACTTGATATTGATTCGGATGTGAAAGTGGCAATGACGCTAAACAGCATAGGCAACTGTTTTATGGACATGCACAAACCGGCTGATGCATTGGATTATCTACAACGATCCCTGAAAATCTATGAAAAAGCATCACTTGATATTGGTTCGGATGTGAATGTGGCAAATACGCTAAACAACATAAGCAACTGTTTTATAGATACGCACAAACCAGCTAATGCATTGGATTATCTACAACGATCCCTGAAAATCTATGAAAAAGCATCACTTGATATTGGTTCGGATGTGAATGTGGCAATGACGCTAAACAACATTGGCAACTGTTTTATGGCCATGCACAAACCAGCTAATGCATTGGATTATCTACAACGATCCCTGAAAATCTATGAAAAAGCATCACTTGATATTGGTTCGGATGTGAATGTGGCAATTACGCTAAACAACATAGGCTCATGTTTTATGGACATGCACAAACCAGCTAATGCATTGGATTATCTACAGCGATCCTTGAAAATCAAGGAAAAAGCATCACTTGATATTGGTTCGGATGTGAATGTGGCAATGACGCTAAACAACATAGGTAAGTGTTTTATGAACATGCACAAACTGGATGATGCATTAAATTATCTACAACGATCGCGAAAAATCTATGAAAAAGCATCACTTGATATTGGTTCGGATTTGGATGTGGCAATTACGCTAAACAACATAGGCAACTGTTTTATGGCCATGCACAAACCGGCTGATGCAATGGATTATCTACAACGATCCCTGAAAATCTATGAAAAAGCATCACTTGATATTGGTTCGGATGTGAATGTGGCAATGACGCTAAACAACATAAGCAACTGTTTCATAGATACGCACAAACCAGCTGATGCATTGGATTATCTACAACGATCCCTGAAAATTAAAGAAAAAGTATCACTTGATATTGGTTCGGATGTGAATGTGGCCAGTACACTAAACAACATAGGCAACTGTTTTATAGCCATGCACAAACTGGATGTTGCATTGAATTATCTACAACGATCCTTGAAAATCTATGAAAAAGCATCACTTGATATTGGTTCGGATGTGAATGTGGCAATTACGCTAAACAACATAGGCTCATGTTTTATGGCCATGCACAAACCAGCTAATGCATTGGATTATCTACAGCGATCCTTGAAAATCAAAGAAAAAGCATCACTTGATATTGATTCGGATGTGAATGTGGCAATGACGCTAAACAACATAGGCAAGTGTTTTATGAACATGCAAAAACTGGATGATGCATTAAATTATCTACAACGATCGCGAAAAATCTATGAAAAAGCATCACTTGATATTGGTTCGGATGTGAATGTGGCAATGACACTAAACAGCATAGGCAACTGTTTTATGGACATGCACAAACCGGCTGATGCATTGGATTATCTACAACGATCCCTGAAAATCTATGAAAAAGCATCACTTGATATTGGTTCGGATGTGAATGTGGCAATGACGCTAAACAACATTGGCAACTGTTTTATGGCCATTCACAAACCAGCTAATGCATTGGATTATCTACAACGATCCCTGAAAATCTATGAAAAAGCATCACTTGATATTGGTTCGGATGTGAATGTGGCAATGACGCTAAACAACATAGGCAACTGTTTTATGGACATGCACAAACCAGCTAATGCATTGGATTATCTACAGCGATCCTTGAAAATCAAGGAAAAAGCATCACTTGATATTGGTTCGGATGTGAATGTGGCAATGACGCTAAACAACATAGGTAAGTGTTTTATGAACATGCAAAAACTGGATGATGCATTAAATTATCTGCAACGATCGCGAAAAATCTATGAAAAAGCATCACTTGATATTGGTTCGGATGTGAATGTGGCAATGACACTAAACAGCATAGGCAACTGTTTTATAGACATGCACAAACCGGCTGATGCAATGGATTATCTACAACAATCCCTGAAAATCTATGAAAAAGCATCACTTGATATTGGTTCGGATGTGAATGTGGCAATGACGCTAAACAACATTGGCAACTGTTTTATGGACATGCACAAACCAGCTAATGCATTGGATTATTTACAACGATCCCTGAAAATCTATGAAAAAGCATCACTTGATATTGGTTCGGATGTGAATGTGGCAATGACACTAAACAACATAGGTAAGTGTTTTATGGCCATGCACAAACCGGCTGATGCATTGGATTATTTACAAGGATCCCTGAAAATCTATGAAAAAGCATCACTTGATATTGGTTCGGATATGAATGTGGCAATTACGCTAAACAACATAGGCTCGTGTTTTATGGCCATGCACAAACTGGATGATGCAGTGGATTATCTACAACGATCCCTGAAAATCAAAGAAAAAGTATCACTTGATATTAGTTCGGATGTGAAAGTGGCAATGACACTAAACAACATAGGTTTGTGTTTAAAGGCCATGCACAAACTGGCTGATGCATTGAATTATCTACAACGATCCTTGAAAATCTATGAAAAATCATCACTTGATATTGGTTCGGATGTGAATGTGGCAATGACACTAAACAACATAGGCAATTGTTTTATGGCCATGCACAAACTGGATGATGCAATGGATTATCTACAACGATCCTTAAAAATCTATGAAAAAGCATCACTTGATATTGGTTCGGATGTGAATGTGGCAATGACGCTAAACAACATAGGCAACTGTTTTATGGACATTCACAAACCGGCTGATGCATTGGATTATCTACAACGATCCCTAAAAATCTATGAAAAAGCATCACTTGATATTAGTTCGGATGTGAATGTGGCAAATACGCTAAACAACACAAGCAACTGTTTTATAGATACGCACAAACCAGCTGATGCATTGGATTATCTACAACGATCCCTGAAAATTAAAGAAAAAGTATCACTTGATATTGGTTCGGATGTGAATGTGGCCAGTACACTAAACAACATAGGTAAGTGTTTTATGGCCATGCACAAACTGGATGTTGCATTGAATTATCTACAACGATCCCTGAAAATCTATGAAAAAGCATCACTTGTTATTAGTTCGGATGTGAATGTGGCAATTACGCTAAACAACATAGGCTCATGTTTTATGGACATGCACAAACCAGCTAATGCATTGGATTATCTACAGCGATCCTTGAAAATCAAGGAAAAAGCATCACTTGATATTGGTTCGGATGTGAATGTGGCAATGACGCTAAACAACATAGGTAAGTGTTTTATGAACATGCACAAACTGGATGATGCATTAAATTATCTACAACGATCCTTGAAAATCTATGAAAAAGCATCACTTGATATTGGTTCGGATGTGAATGTGGCAATGACGCTAAACAACATAGGCAACTGTTTTATGGACATGCACAAACCGGCTGATGCAATGGATTATCTACAACGATCCCTGAAAATCTATGAAAAAGCATCACTTGATATTGGTTCGGATGTGAATGTGGCAATGACGCTAAACAACATAAGCAACTGTTTCATAGATACGCACAAACCAGCTGATGCATTGGATTATCTACAACGATCCCTGAAAATTAAAGAAAAAGTATCACTTGATATTGGTTCCGATGTGAATGTGGCCAGTACACTAAACAACATAGGCAACTGTTTTATAGCCATGCACAAACTGGATGTTGCATTGAATTATCTACAACGATCCTTGAAAATCTATGAAAAAGCATCACTTGATATTGGTTCGGATGTGAATGTGGCAATTACGCTAAACAACATAGGCTCATGTTTTATGGCCATGCACAAACCAGCTAATGCATTGGATTATCTACAGCGATCCTTGAAAATCAAAGAAAAAGCATCACTTGATATTGATTCGGATGTGAATGTGGCAATGACGCTAAACAACATAGGCAAGTGTTTTATGAACATGCAAAAACTGGATGATGCATTAAATTATCTACAACGATCGCGAAAAATCTATGAAAAAGCATCACTTGATATTGGTTCGGATGTGAATGTGGCAATGACACTAAACAGCATAGGCAACTGTTTTATGGACATGCACAAACCGGCTGATGCATTGGATTATCTACAACGATCCCTGAAAATCTATGAAAAAGCATCACTTGATATTGGTTCGGATGTGAATGTGGCAATGACGCTAAACAACATTGGCAACTGTTTTATGGCCATGCACAAACCAGCTAATGCATTGGATTATCTACAACGATCCCTGAAAATCTATGAAAAAGCATCACTTGATATTGGTTCGGATGTGAATGTGGCAATGACGCTAAACAACATAGGCTCATGTTTTATGGACATGCACAAACCAGCTAATGCATTGGATTATCTACAGCGATCCTTGAAAATCAAGGAAAAAGCATCACTTGATATTGGTTCGGATGTGAATGTGGCAATGACGCTAAACAACATAGGTAAGTGTTTTATGAACATGCAAAAACTGGATGATGCATTAAATTATCTGCAACGATCGCGAAAAATCTATGAAAAAGCATCACTTGATATTGGTTCGGATGTGAATGTGGCAATGACACTAAACAGCATAGGCAACTGTTTTATAGACATGCACAAACCGGCTAATGCAATGGATTATCTACAACAATCCCTGAAAATCTATGAAAAATCATCACTTGATATTGGTTCGGATGTGAATGTGGCAATGACGCTAAACAACATTGGCAACTGTTTTATGGACATGCACAAACTGGATGTTGCATTGGATTATTTACAACGATCCCTGAAAATCTATGAAAAAGCATCACTTGATATTGGTTCGGATGTGAATGTGGCAATGACACTAAACAACATAGGTAAGTGTTTTATGGCCATGCACAAACCGGCTGATGCATTGGATTATTTACAAGGATCCCTGAAAATCTATGAAAAAGCATCACTTGATATTGGTTCGGATATGAATGTGGCAATTACGCTAAACAACATAGGCTCGTGTTTTATGGCCATGCACAAGCTGGATGATGCAGTGGATTATCTACAACGATCCCTGAAAATCAAAGAAAAAGTATCACTTGATATTAGTTCGGATGTGAAAGTGGCAATGACACTAAACAACATAGGTTTGTGTTTAAAGGCCATGCACAAACTGGCTGATGCATTGAATTATCTACAACGATCCTTGAAAATCTATGAAAAATCATCACTTGATATTGGTTCGGATGTGAATGTGGCCGGTACGCTAAACAACATAGGCAATTGTTTTATGGCCATGCACAAACTGGATGATGCAATGGATTATCTACAGCGATCCTTAAAAATCTATGAAAAAGCATCACTTGATATTGGTTCGGATGTGAATGTGGCAATGACGCTAAACAACATAGGTAAGTGTTTTATGGACATTCACAAACCGGCTGATGCATTGGATTATCTACAACGATCCCTAAAAATCTATGAAAAAGCATCACTTGATATTAGTTCGGATGTGAATGTGGCAAATACGCTAAACAACACAAGCAACTGTTTTATAGATACGCACAAACCAGCTGATGCATTGGATTATCTACAACGATCCCTGAAAATTAAAGAAAAAGTATCACTTGATATTGGTTCGGATGTGAATGTGGCCAGTACACTAAACAACATAGGTAAGTGTTTTATGGCCATGCACAAACTGGATGTTGCATTGAATTATCTACAACGATCCCTGAAAATCTATGAAAAAGCATCACTTGTTATTAGTTCGGATGTGAATGTGGCAATTACGCTAAACAACATAGGCTCATGTTTTATGGACATGCACAAACCAGCTAATGCATTGGATTATCTACAACAATCCTTGAAAATCAAAGAAAAAGCATCACTTGATATTGGTTCAGATGTAAATGTGGCAATGACGCTAAACAACATAGGCAAGTGTTTTATGAACATGCAAAAACTGGATGATGCATTAAATTATCTACAACGATCGCGAAAAATCTATGAAAAAGCATCACTTGATATTGGTTCGGATGTGAATGTGGCAATGACGCTAAACAACATAGGCAACTGTTTTATGGACATGCACAAGCCGGCTGATGCAATGGATTATCTACAACGATCCCTGAAAATCTATGAAAAAGCATCACTTGATATTGGTTCGGATGTGAATGTGGCAATGACGCTAAACAACATTGGCAACTGTTTTATGGACATGCACAAACCAGCTAATGCATTGGATTATCTACAACGATCCCTGAAAATCTATGAAAAAGTATCACTTGATATTGGTTCGGATGTGAATGTGGCAATTACGCTAAACAACATAGGCTCGTGTTTTATGGCCATGCACAAACTGGATGATGCAGTGGATTATCTACAACGATCCCTGAAAATCAAAGAAAAAGTATCACTTGATATTAGTTCGGATGTGAAAGTGGCAATGACACTAAACAACATAGGTTTGTGTTTAAAGGCCATGCACAAACTGGCTGATGCATTGAATTATCTACAACGATCCTTGAAAATCTATGAAAAATCATCACTTGATATTGGTTCGGATGTGAATGTGGCAATGACGCTAAACAACATAGGCTCGTGTTTAATGGCCATGCACAAACTGGATGATGCAATGGATTATCTACAACGATCCCTGAAAATCTATGAAAAAGCATCACTTGATATTGGTTCGGATGTGAATGTGGCAATGACGCTAAACAGCATAGGCAACTGTTTTATGGACATGCACAAACTGGCTGATGCAATGGATTATTTACAACGATCCCTGAAAATCTATGAAAAAGCATCACTTGATATTGGTTCGGATGTGAATGTGGCAATGACGCTAAACAACATAGGTAAGTGTTTTATGAACATGCAAAAACTGGATGATGCATTAAATTATCTGCAACGATCGCGAAAAATCTATGAAAAAGCATCACTTGATATTGGTTCGGATGTGAATGTGGCAATGACACTAAACAGCATAGGCAACTGTTTTATAGACATGCACAAACCGGATGATGCAATGGATTATCTACAACAATCCCTGAAAATCTATGAAAAAGCATCACTTGATATTGGTTCGGATGTGAATGTGGCAATGACGCTAAACAACATTGGCAACTGTTTTATGGACATGCACAAACCAGCTAATGCATTGGATTATTTACAACAATCCCTGAAAATCTATGAAAAAGCATCACTTGATATTGGTTCGGATGTGAATGTGGCAATGACACTAAACAACATAGGTAAGTGTTTTATGGCCATGCACAAACCGGCTGATGCATTGGATTATTTACAAGGATCCCTGAAAATCTATGAAAAAGCATCACTTGATATTGGTTCGGATATGAATGTGGCAATTACGCTAAACAACATAGGCTTGTGTTTTATGGCCATGCACAAACTGGATGATGCAGTGGATTATCTACAACGATCCCTGAAAATCAAAGAAAAAGTATCACTTGATATTAGTTCGGATGTGAAAGTGGCAATGACACTAAACAACATAGGTTTGTGTTTAAAGGCCATGCACAAACTGGCTGATGCATTGAATTATCTACAACGATCCTTGAAAATCTATGAAAAATCATCACTTGATATTGGTTCGGATGTGAATGTGGCCGGTACGCTAAACAACATAGGCAATTGTTTTATGGCCATGCACAAACTGGATGATGCAATGGATTATCTACAACGATCCTTAAAAATCTATGAAAAAGCATCACTTGATATTGGTTCGGATGTGAATGTGGCAATGACGCTAAACAACATAGGCTCGTGTTTTATGAACATGCACAAACTGGATGATGCATTAAATTATCTACAACGATCGCGAAAAATCTATGAAAAAGCATCACTTGATATTGGTTCGGATTTGGATGTGGCAATTACGCTAAACAACATAGGCAACTGTTTTATGGCCATGCACAAACCGGCTGATGCAATGGATTATCTACAACGATCCCTGAAAATCTATGAAAAAGCATCACTTGATATTGGTTCGGATGTGAATGTGGCAATGACGCTAAACAACATAAGCAAATGTTTCATAGATACGCACAAACCAGCTGATGCATTGGATTATCTACAACGATCCCTGAAAATTAAAGAAAAAGTATCACTTGATATTGGTTCGGATGTGAATGTGGCCAGTACACTAAACAACATAGGCAACTGTTTTATAGCCATGCACAAACTGGATGTTGCATTGAATTATCTACAACGATCCTTGAAAATCTATGAAAAAGCATCACTTGATATTGGTTCGGATGTGAATGTGGCAATTACGCTAAACAACATAGGCTCATGTTTTATGGCCATGCACAAACCAGCTAATGCATTGGATTATCTACAGCGATCCTTGAAAATCAAAGAAAAAGCATCACTTGATATTGATTCGGATGTGAATGTGGCAATGACGCTAAACAACATAGGCAAGTGTTTTATGAACATGCAAAAACTGGATGATGCATTAAATTATCTACAACGATCGCGAAAAATCTATGAAAAAGCATCACTTGATATTGGTTCGGATGTGAATGTGGCAATGACACTAAACAGCATAGGCAACTGTTTTATGGACATGCACAAACCGGCTGATGCATTGGATTATCTACAACGATCCCTGAAAATCTATGAAAAAGCATCACTTGATATTGGTTCGGATGTGAATGTGGCAATGACGCTAAACAACATTGGCAACTGTTTTATGGCCATTCACAAACCAGCTAATGCATTGGATTATCTACAACGATCCCTGAAAATCTATGAAAAAGCATCACTTGATATTGGTTCGGATGTGAATGTGGCAATGACGCTAAACAACATAGGCAACTGTTTTATGGACATGCACAAACCAGCTAATGCATTGGATTATCTACAGCGATCCTTGAAAATCAAGGAAAAAGCATCACTTGATATTGGTTCGGATGTGAATGTGGCAATGACGCTAAACAACATAGGTAAGTGTTTTATGAACATGCAAAAACTGGATGATGCATTAAATTATCTACAACGATCGCGAAAAATCTATGAAAAAGCATCACTTGATATTGGTTCGGATGTGAATGTGGCAATGACACTAAACAGCATAGGCAACTGTTTTATAGACATGCACAAACCGGCTGATGCAATGGATTATCTACAACAATCCCTGAAAATCTATGAAAAAGCATCACTTGATATTGGTTCGGATGTGAATGTGGCAATGACGCTAAACAACATTGGCAACTGTTTTATGGACATGCACAAACCAGCTAATGCATTGGATTATTTACAACGATCCCTGAAAATCTATGAAAAAGCATCACTTGATATTGGTTCGGATGTGAATGTGGCAATGACACTAAACAACATAGGTAAGTGTTTTATGGCCATGCACAAACCGGCTGATGCATTGGATTATTTACAAGGATCCCTGAAAATCTATGAAAAAGCATCACTTGATATTGGTTCGGATATGAATGTGGCAATTACGCTAAACAACATAGGCTCGTGTTTTATGGCCATGCACAAACTGGATGATGCAGTGGATTATCTACAACGATCCCTGAAAATCAAAGAAAAAGTATCACTTGATATTAGTTCGGATGTGAAAGTGGCAATGACACTAAACAACATAGGTTTGTGTTTAAAGGCCATGCACAAACTGGCTGATGCATTGAATTATCTACAACGATCCTTGAAAATCTATGAAAAATCATCACTTGATATTGGTTCGGATGTGAATGTGGCAATGACGCTAAACAACATAGGCAATTGTTTTATGGCCATGCACAAACTGGATGATGCAATGGATTATCTACAACGATCCTTAAAAATCTATGAAAAAGCATCACTTGATATTGGTTCGGATGTGAATGTGGCAATGACGCTAAACAACATAGGCAACTGTTTTATGGACATTCACAAACCGGCTGATGCATTGGATTATCTACAACGATCCCTAAAAATCTATGAAAAAGCATCACTTGATATTAGTTCGGATGTGTATGTGGCAAATACGCTAAACAACACAAGCAACTGTTTTATAGATACGCACAAACCAGCTGATGCATTGGATTATCTACAACGATCCCTGAAAATTAAAGAAAAAGTATCACTTGATATTGGTTCGGATGTGAATGTGGCCAGTACACTAAACAACATAGGTAAGTGTTTTATGGCCATGCACAAACTGGATGTTGCATTGAATTATCTACAACGATCCCTGAAAATCTATGAAAAAGCATCACTTGTTATTAGTTCGGATGTGAATGTGGCAATTACGCTAAACAACATAGGCTCATGTTTTATGGACATGCACAAACCAGCTAATGCATTGGATTATCTACAGCGATCCTTGAAAATCAAGGAAAAAGCATCACTTGATATTGGTTCGGATGTGAATGTGGCAATGACGCTAAACAACATAGGTAAGTGTTTTATGAACATGCACAAACTGGATGATGCATTAAATTATCTACAACGATCCTTGAAAATCTATGAAAAAGCATCACTTGATATTGGTTCGGATGTGAATGTGGCAATGACGCTAAACAACATAGGCAACTGTTTTATGGACATGCACAAACCGGCTGATGCAATGGATTATCTACAACGATCCCTGAAAATCTATGAAAAAGCATCACTTGATATTGGTTCGGATGTGAATGTGGCAATGACGCTAAACAACATTGGCAACTGTTTCATAGATACGCACAAACCAGCTGATGCATTGGATTATCTACAACGATCCCTGAAAATTAAAGAAAAAGTATCACTTGATATTGGTTCTGATGTGAATGTGGCCAGTACACTAAACAACATAGGCAACTGTTTTATAGCCATGCACAAACTGGATGTTGCATTGAATTATCTACAACGATCCTTGAAAATCTATGAAAAAGCATCACTTGATATTGGTTCGGATGTGAATGTGGCAATTACGCTAAACAACATAGGCTCATGTTTTATGGCCATGCACAAACCAGCTAATGCATTGGATTATCTACAGCGATCCTTGAAAATCAAAGAAAAAGCATCACTTGATATTGATTCGGATGTGAATGTGGCAATGACGCTAAACAACATAGGCAAGTGTTTTATGAACATGCAAAAACTGGATGATGCATTAAATTATCTACAACGATCGCGAAAAATCTATGAAAAAGCATCACTTGATATTGGTTCGGATGTGAATGTGGCAATGACACTAAACAGCATAGGCAACTGTTTTATGGACATGCACAAACCGGCTGATGCATTGGATTATCTACAACGATCCCTGAAAATCTATGAAAAAGCATCACTTGATATTGGTTCGGATGTGAATGTGGCAATGACGCTAAACAACATTGGCAACTGTTTTATGGCCATGCACAAACCAGCTAATGCATTGGATTATCTACAACGATCCCTGAAAATCTATGAAAAAGCATCACTTGATATTGGTTCGGATGTGAATGTGGCAATGACGCTAAACAACATAGGCTCATGTTTTATGGACATGCACAAACCAGCTAATGCATTGGATTATCTACAGCGATCCTTGAAAATCAAGGAAAAAGCATCACTTGATATTGGTTCGGATGTGAATGTGGCAATGACGCTAAACAACATAGGTAAGTGTTTTATGAACATGCAAAAACTGGATGATGCATTAAATTATCTGCAACGATCGCGAAAAATCTATGAAAAAGCATCACTTGATATTGGTTCGGATGTGAATGTGGCAATGACACTAAACAGCATAGGCAACTGTTTTATAGACATGCACAAACCGGCTAATGCAATGGATTATCTACAACAATCCCTGAAAATCTATGAAAAAGCATCACTTGATATTGGTTCGGATGTGAATGTGGCAATGACGCTAAACAACATTGGCAACTGTTTTATGGACATGCACAAACTGGATGTTGCATTGGATTATTTACAACGATCCCTGAAAATCTATGAAAAAGCATCACTTGATATTGGTTCGGATGTGAATGTGGCAATGACACTAAACAACATAGGTAAGTGTTTTATGGCCATGCACAAACCGGCTGATGCATTGGATTATTTACAAGGATCCCTGAAAATCTATGAAAAAGCATCACTTGATATTGGTTCGGATATGAATGTGGCAATTACGCTAAACAACATAGGCTCGTGTTTTATGGCCATGCACAAGCTGGATGATGCAGTGGATTATCTACAACGATCCCTGAAAATCAAAGAAAAAGTATCACTTGATATTAGTTCGGATGTGAAAGTGGCAATGACACTAAACAACATAGGTTTGTGTTTAAAGGCCATGCACAAACTGGCTGATGCATTGAATTATCTACAACGATCCTTGAAAATCTATGAAAAATCATCACTTGATATTGGTTCGGATGTGAATGTGGCCGGTACGCTAAACAACATAGGCAATTGTTTTATGGCCATGCACAAACTGGATGATGCAATGGATTATCTACAACGATCCTTAAAAATCTATGAAAAAGCATCACTTGATATTGGTTCGGATGTGAATGTGGCAATGACGCTAAACAACATAGGCAACTGTTTTATGGACATTCACAAACCGGCTGATGCATTGGATTATCTACAACGATCCCTAAAAATCTATGAAAAAGCATCACTTGATATTAGTTCGGATGTGAATGTGGCAAATACGCTAAACAACACAAGCAACTGTTTTATAGATACGCACAAACCAGCTGATGCATTGGATTATCTACAACGATCCCTGAAAATTAAAGAAAAAGTATCACTTGATATTGGTTCGGATGTGAATGTGGCCAGTACACTAAACAACATAGGTAAGTGTTTTATGGCCATGCACAAACTGGATGTTGCATTGAATTATCTACAACGATCCCTGAAAATCTATGAAAAAGCATCACTTGTTATTAGTTCGGATGTGAATGTGGCAATTACGCTAAACAACATAGGCTCATGTTTTATGGACATGCACAAACCAGCTAATGCATTGGATTATCTACAGCGATCCTTGAAAATCAAGGAAAAAGCATCACTTGATATTGGTTCGGATGTGAATGTGGCAATGACGCTAAACAACATAGGTAAGTGTTTTATGAACATGCACAAACTGGATGATGCATTAAATTATCTACAACGATCCTTGAAAATCTATGAAAAAGCATCACTTGATATTGGTTCGGATGTGAATGTGGCAATGACGCTAAACAACATAGGCAACTGTTTTATGGACATGCACAAACCGGCTGATGCAATGGATTATCTACAACGATCCCTGAAAATCTATGAAAAAGCATCACTTGATATTGGTTCGGATGTGAATGTGGCAATGACGCTAAACAACATAAGCAACTGTTTCATAGATACGCACAAACCAGCTGATGCATTGGATTATCTACAACGATCCCTGAAAATTAAAGAAAAAGTATCACTTGATATTGGTTCCGATGTGAATGTGGCCAGTACACTAAACAACATAGGCAACTGTTTTATAGCCATGCACAAACTGGATGTTGCATTGAATTATCTACAACGATCCTTGAAAATCTATGAAAAAGCATCACTTGATATTGGTTCGGATGTGAATGTGGCAATTACGCTAAACAACATAGGCTCATGTTTTATGGCCATGCACAAACCAGCTAATGCATTGGATTATCTACAGCGATCCTTGAAAATCAAAGAAAAAGCATCACTTGATATTGATTCGGATGTGAATGTGGCAATGACGCTAAACAACATAGGCAAGTGTTTTATGAACATGCAAAAACTGGATGATGCATTAAATTATCTACAACGATCGCGAAAAATCTATGAAAAAGCATCACTTGATATTGGTTCGGATGTGAATGTGGCAAATACGCTAAACAACATAAGCAACTGTTTCATAGATACGCACAAACCAGCTAATGCATTGGATTATCTACAACGATCCCTGAAAATTAAAGAAAAAGTATCACTTGATATTGGTTCGGATGTGAATGTGGCCAGTACACTAAAACACATAGGCAATTGTTTTATGGCCATGCACAAACTGGATGTTGCATTGAATTATCTACAACGATCCCTGAAAATCTATGAAAAAGTATCACTTGATATTGGTTCGGATGTGAATGTGGCAATTACGCTAAACAACATTGGCAACTGTTTCATGGCCATGCACAAACCAGCTAATGCATTGGATTATCTACAGCGATCCTTGAAAATCAAGGAAAAAGCATCACTTGATATTGGTTCGGATGTGAATGTGGCAATGACGCTAAACAACATAGGCAAGTGTTTTATGAACATGCAAAAACTGGATGATGCATTAAATTATCTGCAACGATCGCGAAAAATCTATGAAAAAGCATCACTTGATATTGGTTCGGATGTGAATGTGGCAATGACACTAAACAGCATAGGCAACTGTTTTATGGACATGCACAAACCGGCTGATGCATTGGATTATCTACAACGATCCCTGAAAATCTATGAAAAAGCATCACTTGATATTGGTTCGGATGTGAATGTGGCAATGACGCTAAACAACATTGGCAACTGTTTTATGGCCATGCACAAACCAGCTAATGCATTGGATTATCTACAACGATCCCTGAAAATCTATGAAAAAGCATCACTTGATATTGGTTCGGATGTGAATGTGGCAATGACACTAAACAACATAGGTAAGTGTTTTATGGCCATGCACAAACCGGCTGATGCATTGGATTATTTACAACGATCCCTGAAAATCTATGAAAAAGCATCACTTGATATTGGTTCGGATGTGAATGTGGCCAGTACGCTAAACAACATAGGCTCGTGTTTTATGGCCATGCACAAACTGGATGATGCAGTGGATTATCTACAACGATCCCTGAAAATCAAAGAAAAAGTATCACTTGATATTAGTTCGGATGTGAAAGTGGCAATGACACTAAACAACATAGGTTTGTGTTTAAAGGCCATGCACAAACTGGATGATGCATTGAATTATCTACAACGATCCTTGAAAATCTATGAAAAAGCATCACTTGATATTGGTTCGGATGTGAATGTGGCAATGACGCTAAACAACATAGGCTCGTGTTTAATGGCCATGCACAAACTGGATGATGCAATGGATTATCTACAGCGATCCTTAAAAATCTATGAAAAAGCATCACTTGATATTGATTCGGATGTGAAAGTGGCAATGACGCTAAACAGCATAGGCAACTGTTTTATGGACATGCACAAACCGGCTGATGCATTGGATTATCTACAACGATCCCTGAAAATCTATGAAAAAGCATCACTTGATATTGGTTCGGATGTGAATGTGGCAAATACGCTAAACAACATAAGCAACTGTTTTATAGATACGCACAAACCAGCTAATGCATTGGATTATCTACAACGATCCCTGAAAATCTATGAAAAAGCATCACTTGATATTGGTTCGGATGTGAATGTGGCAATGACGCTAAACAACATTGGCAACTGTTTTATGGCCATGCACAAACCAGCTAATGCATTGGATTATCTACAACGATCCCTGAAAATCTATGAAAAAGCATCACTTGATATTGGTTCGGATGTGAATGTGGCAATTACGCTAAACAACATAGGCTCATGTTTTATGGACATGCACAAACCAGCTAATGCATTGGATTATCTACAGCGATCCTTGAAAATCAAGGAAAAAGCATCACTTGATATTGGTTCGGATGTGAATGTGGCAATGACGCTAAACAACATAGGTAAGTGTTTTATGAACATGCACAAACTGGATGATGCATTAAATTATCTACAACGATCGCGAAAAATCTATGAAAAAGCATCACTTGATATTGGTTCGGATTTGGATGTGGCAATTACGCTAAACAACATAGGCAACTGTTTTATGGCCATGCACAAACCGGCTGATGCAATGGATTATCTACAACGATCCCTGAAAATCTATGAAAAAGCATCACTTGATATTGGTTCGGATGTGAATGTGGCAATGACGCTAAACAACATAAGCAACTGTTTCATAGATACGCACAAACCAGCTGATGCATTGGATTATCTACAACGATCCCTGAAAATTAAAGAAAAAGTATCACTTGATATTGGTTCGGATGTGAATGTGGCCAGTACACTAAACAACATAGGCAACTGTTTTATAGCCATGCACAAACTGGATGTTGCATTGAATTATCTACAACGATCCTTGAAAATCTATGAAAAAGCATCACTTGATATTGGTTCGGATGTGAATGTGGCAATTACGCTAAACAACATAGGCTCATGTTTTATGGCCATGCACAAACCAGCTAATGCATTGGATTATCTACAGCGATCCTTGAAAATCAAAGAAAAAGCATCACTTGATATTGATTCGGATGTGAATGTGGCAATGACGCTAAACAACATAGGCAAGTGTTTTATGAACATGCAAAAACTGGATGATGCATTAAATTATCTACAACGATCGCGAAAAATCTATGAAAAAGCATCACTTGATATTGGTTCGGATGTGAATGTGGCAATGACACTAAACAGCATAGGCAACTGTTTTATGGACATGCACAAACCGGCTGATGCATTGGATTATCTACAACGATCCCTGAAAATCTATGAAAAAGCATCACTTGATATTGGTTCGGATGTGAATGTGGCAATGACGCTAAACAACATTGGCAACTGTTTTATGGCCATTCACAAACCAGCTAATGCATTGGATTATCTACAACGATCCCTGAAAATCTATGAAAAAGCATCACTTGATATTGGTTCGGATGTGAATGTGGCAATGACGCTAAACAACATAGGCAACTGTTTTATGGACATGCACAAACCAGCTAATGCATTGGATTATCTACAGCGATCCTTGAAAATCAAGGAAAAAGCATCACTTGATATTGGTTCGGATGTGAATGTGGCAATGACGCTAAACAACATAGGTAAGTGTTTTATGAACATGCAAAAACTGGATGATGCATTAAATTATCTGCAACGATCGCGAAAAATCTATGAAAAAGCATCACTTGATATTGGTTCGGATGTGAATGTGGCAATGACACTAAACAGCATAGGCAACTGTTTTATAGACATGCACAAACCGGCTGATGCAATGGATTATCTACAACAATCCCTGAAAATCTATGAAAAAGCATCACTTGATATTGGTTCGGATGTGAATGTGGCAATGACGCTAAACAACATTGGCAACTGTTTTATGGACATGCACAAACCAGCTAATGCATTGGATTATTTACAACGATCCCTGAAAATCTATGAAAAAGCATCACTTGATATTGGTTCGGATGTGAATGTGGCAATGACACTAAACAACATAGGTAAGTGTTTTATGGCCATGCACAAACCGGCTGATGCATTGGATTATTTACAAGGATCCCTGAAAATCTATGAAAAAGCATCACTTGATATTGGTTCGGATATGAATGTGGCAATTACGCTAAACAACATAGGCTCGTGTTTTATGGCCATGCACAAACTGGATGATGCAGTGGATTATCTACAACGATCCCTGAAAATCAAAGAAAAAGTATCACTTGATATTAGTTCGGATGTGAAAGTGGCAATGACACTAAACAACATAGGTTTGTGTTTAAAGGCCATGCACAAACTGGCTGATGCATTGAATTATCTACAACGATCCTTGAAAATCTATGAAAAATCATCACTTGATATTGGTTCGGATGTGAATGTGGCAATGACACTAAACAACATAGGCAATTGTTTTATGGCCATGCACAAACTGGATGATGCAATGGATTATCTACAACGATCCTTAAAAATCTATGAAAAAGCATCACTTGATATTGGTTCGGATGTGAATGTGGCAATGACGCTAAACAACATAGGCAACTGTTTTATGGACATTCACAAACCGGCTGATGCATTGGATTATCTACAACGATCCCTAAAAATCTATGAAAAAGCATCACTTGATATTAGTTCGGATGTGAATGTGGCAAATACGCTAAACAACACAAGCAACTGTTTTATAGATACGCACAAACAAGCTGATGCATTGGATTATCTACAACGATCCCTGAAAATTAAAGAAAAAGTATCACTTGATATTGGTTCGGATGTGAATGTGGCCAGTACACTAAACAACATAGGTAAGTGTTTTATGGCCATGCACAAACTGGATGTTGCATTGAATTATCTACAACGATCCCTGAAAATCTATGAAAAAGCATCACTTGTTATTAGTTCGGATGTGAATGTGGCAATTACGCTAAACAACATAGGCTCATGTTTTATGGACATGCACAAACCAGCTAATGCATTGGATTATCTACAGCGATCCTTGAAAATCAAGGAAAAAGCATCACTTGATATTGGTTCGGATGTGAATGTGGCAATGACGCTAAACAACATAGGTAAGTGTTTTATGAACATGCACAAACTGGATGATGCATTAAATTATCTACAACGATCCTTGAAAATCTATGAAAAAGCATCACTTGATATTGGTTCGGATGTGAATGTGGCAATGACGCTAAACAACATAGGCAACTGTTTTATGGACATGCACAAACCGGCTGATGCAATGGATTATCTACAACGATCCCTGAAAATCTATGAAAAAGCATCACTTGATATTGGTTCGGATGTGAATGTGGCAATGACGCTAAACAACATAAGCAACTGTTTCATAGATACGCACAAACCAGCTGATGCATTGGATTATCTACAACGATCCCTGAAAATTAAAGAAAAAGTATCACTTGATATTGGTTCCGATGTGAATGTGGCCAGTACACTAAACAACATAGGCAACTGTTTTATAGCCATGCACAAACTGGATGTTGCATTGAATTATCTACAACGATCCTTGAAAATCTATGAAAAAGCATCACTTGATATTGGTTCGGATGTGAATGTGGCAATTACGCTAAACAACATAGGCTCATGTTTTATGGCCATGCACAAACCAGCTAATGCATTGGATTATCTACAGCGATCCTTGAAAATCAAAGAAAAAGCATCACTTGATATTGATTCGGATGTGAATGTGGCAATGACGCTAAACAACATAGGCAAGTGTTTTATGAACATGCAAAAACTGGATGATGCATTAAATTATCTACAACGATCGCGAAAAATCTATGAAAAAGCATCACTTGATATTGGTTCGGATGTGAATGTGGCAATGACACTAAACAGCATAGGCAACTGTTTTATGGACATGCACAAACCGGCTGATGCATTGGATTATCTACAACGATCCCTGAAAATCTATGAAAAAGCATCACTTGATATTGGTTCGGATGTGAATGTGGCAATGACGCTAAACAACATTGGCAACTGTTTTATGGCCATGCACAAACCAGCTAATGCATTGGATTATCTACAACGATCCCTGAAAATCTATGAAAAAGCATCACTTGATATTGGTTCGGATGTGAATGTGGCAATGACGCTAAACAACATAGGCTCATGTTTTATGGACATGCACAAACCAGCTAATGCATTGGATTATCTACAGCGATCCTTGAAAATCAAGGAAAAAGCATCACTTGATATTGGTTCGGATGTGAATGTGGCAATGACGCTAAACAACATAGGTAAGTGTTTTATGAACATGCAAAAACTGGATGATGCATTAAATTATCTGCAACGATCGCGAAAAATCTATGAAAAAGCATCACTTGATATTGGTTCGGATGTGAATGTGGCAATGACACTAAACAGCATAGGCAACTGTTTTATAGACATGCACAAACCGGCTAATGCAATGGATTATCTACAACAATCCCTGAAAATCTATGAAAAATCATCACTTGATATTGGTTCGGATGTGAATGTGGCAATGACGCTAAACAACATTGGCAACTGTTTTATGGACATGCACAAACTGGATGTTGCATTGGATTATTTACAACGATCCCTGAAAATCTATGAAAAAGCATCACTTGATATTGGTTCGGATGTGAATGTGGCAATGACACTAAACAACATAGGTAAGTGTTTTATGGCCATGCACAAACCGGCTGATGCATTGGATTATTTACAAGGATCCCTGAAAATCTATGAAAAAGCATCACTTGATATTGGTTCGGATATGAATGTGGCAATTACGCTAAACAACATAGGCTCGTGTTTTATGGCCATGCACAAGCTGGATGATGCAGTGGATTATCTACAACGATCCCTGAAAATCAAAGAAAAAGTATCACTTGATATTAGTTCGGATGTGAAAGTGGCAATGACACTAAACAACATAGGTTTGTGTTTAAAGGCCATGCACAAACTGGCTGATGCATTGAATTATCTACAACGATCCTTGAAAATCTATGAAAAATCATCACTTGATATTGGTTCGGATGTGAATGTGGCCGGTACGCTAAACAACATAGGCAATTGTTTTATGGCCATGCACAAACTGGATGATGCAATGGATTATCTACAGCGATCCTTAAAAATCTATGAAAAAGCATCACTTGATATTGGTTCGGATGTGAATGTGGCAATGACGCTAAACAACATAGGTAAGTGTTTTATGGACATTCACAAACCGGCTGATGCATTGGATTATCTACAACGATCCCTAAAAATCTATGAAAAAGCATCACTTGATATTAGTTCGGATGTGAATGTGGCAAATACGCTAAACAACACAAGCAACTGTTTTATAGATACGCACAAACCAGCTGATGCATTGGATTATCTACAACGATCCCTGAAAATTAAAGAAAAAGTATCACTTGATATTGGTTCGGATGTGAATGTGGCCAGTACACTAAACAACATAGGTAAGTGTTTTATGGCCATGCACAAACTGGATGTTGCATTGAATTATCTACAACGATCCCTGAAAATCTATGAAAAAGCATCACTTGTTATTAGTTCGGATGTGAATGTGGCAATTACGCTAAACAACATAGGCTCATGTTTTATGGACATGCACAAACCAGCTAATGCATTGGATTATCTACAACAATCCTTGAAAATCAAAGAAAAAGCATCACTTGATATTGGTTCAGATGTAAATGTGGCAATGACGCTAAACAACATAGGCAAGTGTTTTATGAACATGCAAAAACTGGATGATGCATTAAATTATCTACAACGATCGCGAAAAATCTATGAAAAAGCATCACTTGATATTGGTTCGGATGTGAATGTGGCAATGACGCTAAACAACATAGGCAACTGTTTTATGGACATGCACAAGCCGGCTGATGCAATGGATTATCTACAACGATCCCTGAAAATCTATGAAAAAGCATCACTTGATATTGGTTCGGATGTGAATGTGGCAATGACGCTAAACAACATTGGCAACTGTTTTATGGACATGCACAAACCAGCTAATGCATTGGATTATCTACAACGATCCCTGAAAATCTATGAAAAAGTATCACTTGATATTGGTTCGGATGTGAATGTGGCAATTACGCTAAACAACATAGGCTCGTGTTTTATGGCCATGCACAAACTGGATGATGCAGTGGATTATCTACAACGATCCCTGAAAATCAAAGAAAAAGTATCACTTGATATTAGTTCGGATGTGAAAGTGGCAATGACACTAAACAACATAGGTTTGTGTTTAAAGGCCATGCACAAACTGGCTGATGCATTGAATTATCTACAACGATCCTTGAAAATCTATGAAAAATCATCACTTGATATTGGTTCGGATGTGAATGTGGCAATGACGCTAAACAACATAGGCTCGTGTTTAATGGCCATGCACAAACTGGATGATGCAATGGATTATCTACAACGATCCCTGAAAATCTATGAAAAAGCATCACTTGATATTGGTTCGGATGTGAATGTGGCAATGACGCTAAACAGCATAGGCAACTGTTTTATGGACATGCACAAACTGGCTGATGCAATGGATTATTTACAACGATCCCTGAAAATCTATGAAAAAGCATCACTTGATATTGGTTCGGATGTGAATGTGGCAATGACGCTAAACAACATAGGTAAGTGTTTTATGAACATGCAAAAACTGGATGATGCATTAAATTATCTGCAACGATCGCGAAAAATCTATGAAAAAGCATCACTTGATATTGGTTCGGATGTGAATGTGGCAATGACACTAAACAGCATAGGCAACTGTTTTATAGACATGCACAAACCGGATGATGCAATGGATTATCTACAACAATCCCTGAAAATCTATGAAAAAGCATCACTTGATATTGGTTCGGATGTGAATGTGGCAATGACGCTAAACAACATTGGCAACTGTTTTATGGACATGCACAAACCAGCTAATGCATTGGATTATTTACAACAATCCCTGAAAATCTATGAAAAAGCATCACTTGATATTGGTTCGGATGTGAATGTGGCAATGACACTAAACAACATAGGTAAGTGTTTTATGGCCATGCACAAACCGGCTGATGCATTGGATTATTTACAAGGATCCCTGAAAATCTATGAAAAAGCATCACTTGATATTGGTTCGGATATGAATGTGGCAATTACGCTAAACAACATAGGCTTGTGTTTTATGGCCATGCACAAACTGGATGATGCAGTGGATTATCTACAACGATCCCTGAAAATCAAAGAAAAAGTATCACTTGATATTAGTTCGGATGTGAAAGTGGCAATGACACTAAACAACATAGGTTTGTGTTTAAAGGCCATGCACAAACTGGCTGATGCATTGAATTATCTACAACGATCCTTGAAAATCTATGAAAAATCATCACTTGATATTGGTTCGGATGTGAATGTGGCCGGTACGCTAAACAACATAGGCAATTGTTTTATGGCCATGCACAAACTGGATGATGCAATGGATTATCTACAACGATCCTTAAAAATCTATGAAAAAGCATCACTTGATATTGGTTCGGATGTGAATGTGGCAATGACGCTAAACAACATAGGCTCGTGTTTTATGAACATGCACAAACTGGATGATGCATTAAATTATCTACAACGATCGCGAAAAATCTATGAAAAAGCATCACTTGATATTGGTTCGGATTTGGATGTGGCAATTACGCTAAACAACATAGGCAACTGTTTTATGGCCATGCACAAACCGGCTGATGCAATGGATTATCTACAACGATCCCTGAAAATCTATGAAAAAGCATCACTTGATATTGGTTCGGATGTGAATGTGGCAATGACGCTAAACAACATAAGCAAATGTTTCATAGATACGCACAAACCAGCTGATGCATTGGATTATCTACAACGATCCCTGAAAATTAAAGAAAAAGTATCACTTGATATTGGTTCGGATGTGAATGTGGCCAGTACACTAAACAACATAGGCAACTGTTTTATAGCCATGCACAAACTGGATGTTGCATTGAATTATCTACAACGATCCTTGAAAATCTATGAAAAAGCATCACTTGATATTGGTTCGGATGTGAATGTGGCAATTACGCTAAACAACATAGGCTCATGTTTTATGGCCATGCACAAACCAGCTAATGCATTGGATTATCTACAGCGATCCTTGAAAATCAAAGAAAAAGCATCACTTGATATTGATTCGGATGTGAATGTGGCAATGACGCTAAACAACATAGGCAAGTGTTTTATGAACATGCAAAAACTGGATGATGCATTAAATTATCTACAACGATCGCGAAAAATCTATGAAAAAGCATCACTTGATATTGGTTCGGATGTGAATGTGGCAATGACACTAAACAGCATAGGCAACTGTTTTATGGACATGCACAAACCGGCTGATGCATTGGATTATCTACAACGATCCCTGAAAATCTATGAAAAAGCATCACTTGATATTGGTTCGGATGTGAATGTGGCAATGACGCTAAACAACATTGGCAACTGTTTTATGGCCATTCACAAACCAGCTAATGCATTGGATTATCTACAACGATCCCTGAAAATCTATGAAAAAGCATCACTTGATATTGGTTCGGATGTGAATGTGGCAATGACGCTAAACAACATAGGCAACTGTTTTATGGACATGCACAAACCAGCTAATGCATTGGATTATCTACAGCGATCCTTGAAAATCAAGGAAAAAGCATCACTTGATATTGGTTCGGATGTGAATGTGGCAATGACGCTAAACAACATAGGTAAGTGTTTTATGAACATGCAAAAACTGGATGATGCATTAAATTATCTACAACGATCGCGAAAAATCTATGAAAAAGCATCACTTGATATTGGTTCGGATGTGAATGTGGCAATGACACTAAACAGCATAGGCAACTGTTTTATAGACATGCACAAACCGGCTGATGCAATGGATTATCTACAACAATCCCTGAAAATCTATGAAAAAGCATCACTTGATATTGGTTCGGATGTGAATGTGGCAATGACGCTAAACAACATTGGCAACTGTTTTATGGACATGCACAAACCAGCTAATGCATTGGATTATTTACAACGATCCCTGAAAATCTATGAAAAAGCATCACTTGATATTGGTTCGGATGTGAATGTGGCAATGACACTAAACAACATAGGTAAGTGTTTTATGGCCATGCACAAACCGGCTGATGCATTGGATTATTTACAAGGATCCCTGAAAATCTATGAAAAAGCATCACTTGATATTGGTTCGGATATGAATGTGGCAATTACGCTAAACAACATAGGCTCGTGTTTTATGGCCATGCACAAACTGGATGATGCAGTGGATTATCTACAACGATCCCTGAAAATCAAAGAAAAAGTATCACTTGATATTAGTTCGGATGTGAAAGTGGCAATGACACTAAACAACATAGGTTTGTGTTTAAAGGCCATGCACAAACTGGCTGATGCATTGAATTATCTACAACGATCCTTGAAAATCTATGAAAAATCATCACTTGATATTGGTTCGGATGTGAATGTGGCAATGACGCTAAACAACATAGGCAATTGTTTTATGGCCATGCACAAACTGGATGATGCAATGGATTATCTACAACGATCCTTAAAAATCTATGAAAAAGCATCACTTGATATTGGTTCGGATGTGAATGTGGCAATGACGCTAAACAACATAGGCAACTGTTTTATGGACATTCACAAACCGGCTGATGCATTGGATTATCTACAACGATCCCTAAAAATCTATGAAAAAGCATCACTTGATATTAGTTCGGATGTGAATGTGGCAAATACGCTAAACAACACAAGCAACTGTTTTATAGATACGCACAAACCAGCTGATGCATTGGATTATCTACAACGATCCCTGAAAATTAAAGAAAAAGTATCACTTGATATTGGTTCGGATGTGAATGTGGCCAGTACACTAAACAACATAGGTAAGTGTTTTATGGCCATGCACAAACTGGATGTTGCATTGAATTATCTACAACGATC